>OZ022260.1:40246550-40848550 GCA_963978905.1 Trichostrongylus colubriformis
CTCAGCATAAAATGACTCTAAGAATGCCTATAATCAGAAGTTGAGCGCGACTTATGCTACTGTCGAGTGCCCTCCTAAGCTTTGACCCATGCGTAAGTAATTTTCATACAAAGTGCAAGCGGACCGATAATTGTTCGCAAGAGTGTGCGGCTTTACTTGGACTTTCAATTCTTTGAAATTTCTTGAACAAAGCCGCAACTATTATTGTTATTGGAAATGAAATAGTAAGCCATTCGAGTGGGTCATGAAAATCACGGACACTTTGCGTTGGCCTAGTTTACGTGTGAACGGGCTCTTTGGCTCCCATCAATTTTTGACCGAAGGCCTCTCGTCGCAGTCGGAAAGTTACTTCCCTTTCCGTTATCTGTGATGGACAGAGAGAGACATTTTCCCACTACATCGAGATTTCTTGATTCATAGTGCTGGTTGTTACTATAACCCTACCTTTCCTTGCATTTTTATTTCTTTTACAGTAATTCTTCTATGTAGTCGTGAGCAAGTCCTCTTGAACTTTCAAAACTCAGAACAGCACTTTTTGCATAAGACAACGTTATTGCCTTTTGTGACCTTTTTATAAGTGCAGCCACTTTGCAGTCGTATCTCGAGTGTTGCCGCCCTTGACCATCTTTTTCAAGTGTACTTCTGAGAATTGTTGTCAAGGGCCGCAAGTTTTTTTTCCAAAGATTTCAATCGCGAAACCTGTCAGTACTGTGACTGCCTAGGGGCTTCGGTATACGAGGTTCGAATTCGAAAGCAAAGACAATCACAAATTCAAATTTCGTGGACAGCCGTGTGTGCTACATAACTGGCGTTTATGCCGTTCCATTACACAACACGACACCCTTACTGTTAAGCCCGTTTATCAAGCAGTTATACACATAACAATGTATATAGATGTATAAAACAGTACATGAAACACTAGAATTTACTGTAATATGCGAACCTCAGGTTCGAACCAAGCAAGGGAGGGGGTATTATGGATTTAGCCACCGAACCACCCACCATCTTGAATCAACAAATCAATTTACCACAGAAACATTCATTGCACCCATTTCGTTTTGGAACTGGAAGAGGAGACAAATGTGTAGGATACGCCTGGGCTAAAGCGCATATGTAATCGCATCTTGCGAACTTGCTTTTCTAATCTCCGCGTGAGGAAAGATCCATTTCCACTCTACGGAAAGAACGGGGCTCGCTTCGTGCGACAAATCGTGAGTCGGAGGAGCTCTCTACCTGGTAGAGTCTTTCACCAAAGCATTTGCGACGTCAGTAGGAAACTTTCCGTCTCGAAGACCTATCTACTCACCTTCCGTGAGCTCAAAAAATTCCAAACTAACGGATCAGCTCCATCCGAACACGGATTGACGATTAATTGAGGTGGCTGCTCAAGGACACTGGGGCTTTTTGTTGTTTATGTGCATTTTCCAAGACCCGCAGCATGCACACGTTCCCTCTCAATCCAAGACATCACTTACGGAAGGTATTCAGTCCGAACGTCCGGAGGCCGACCATAGCACATATATAACAAACTTGCAGTGATTTATGAACAAAAGCTATCTTTTTTTTTCAGGCGGGTTACCTTCTGCTACTGACGAAAGTTAATGGATTCTGTATAATGTCATCAATTGGTGCGATCCTTTCGCTGACTAGCACCTGTTTTTTGATGGGACCAGTTGGTCAATGCAAGAAAATGTTTGATGAAAGTCGTTGGTTAGCCTCGTTGTTCTACATTGGATTCATAGCTTTGGCTCTGATTGCAGGTCAGTGTTTATATAGGTGAAGTTGTTCACTTTTTCACTACGTTTCAGTTACTACGAACTCTTTGCTTTGCTGGCGCACAACATTGCGCGCGTCTCACGACGGGTTGCAAGATGGGCTTATTTCAAATCGCTGTCGGAATAGACTGGGACTTTTTTGCATTACTGCATTGCTGCCTTATGCGATGCTCGAAGTGCCGGATGCTCAACGCTTGTTGCTATATAGTTAGAATACAGTTAGAGTAGTTAGAACATATTTTGGAAAGTCCATTAGGCCTCGACTGGGGTCCACCAATCACGTTTAAAGTCACGGCATACATTACCTTCTTATACAAACATACTTTGCAACAAATCTCTTCTTATCAGTCGTTATTAGTTCCTATCACCAACCATCGTTCCGTTCAATCGAAACTGTTCTCTAAGATTTCTGCAGTGTTGAAACAATGCCTTAGCGGAATTTCACTAACTGTATCCATATAGCTCTGCTTGCTTGCTAAATTTGACTGTGAAGATTTAGAAGCCTGTCACTACGCGATCCAAATTGCTCAGCTTGCTGACGTGCTTGAGGATTCTAGTAACATTGAACTTTTCATGTAATTCATCTCTCTTATGGCTTTTACATAGTACTAGTTGTAAGTATCCACATAACTGAATGGCTTAAACTTAGCTCACATTTCTGCTAGTCAACGGGGCTTCAATAAGTCGAATTATTCAACGTCCGGATTTTCTTGCTGGATTTTTACTCCTGTTATCATCTACAGCTATAACTTCTGCGAGCCTTTGTGGTCAGATAAATGTATGCCGGCTCTTCCTTTGAGTCTCTGTAAGGGGTGAGGTATACACGGGAGTTAGTCTTTCGGTTTGAGTTCGCGTGCCCGCCTTATCTACCTGCGCTGAGTAGACTGAGCAGACTTTCTGCTTATCATTTTCTCGTTTTCTGCTCGCTGCCACACTCTCCCGGTTTTTATGCCATACTGGAACAGAGTTGATGTCGTACCAACGGGATGTTCGTGCCATATGGGCAGATATACGTGTCAGTGTTGGAGAGTTGCTTCCATGGGAATGTGTAGAATGTGGTAAAGCGATCGAAGACACCAGATGAGGGGAATCACGACGGGAAGTAATCTCCAGGTCCACAAGGCCTATTTCTCTGAAACAAAAAAAATCTGGAGCCTCTAGCATTCACGTTTTTGGTCATTTGTGGTCTGGGTGGGGTTTCTTTGGATGAAAAAAAAGCACAGCTGGGTCGATCATCACTCATGAAGAAGTCTAGCTCTGCCGTGAAGCTATGCGCCTCTCCCTTTCTCCGGTAGCGCATGAGTACTTGTTACTGGCTTATTTCTTAGACCACTCACTGTTTGAAGTCTCTTTTCATCTGGCACTTTTCGTAGAAAAATTCATTCGAAATATGGGGCACGTAAATACCAATGTACTCGGGATAGAAATACTGGTTCTTTTCCCTTTTTTCTATGTACATTTTGTTTCATGCTTCTGAGGTCTATTTGCTTTCAGTCTCTTAATTTTCATGGGATTCCAGCTTCATGTTAGGGCTGCTAGTCGAATGAATTGGGCATCTATTTGTTTACTGTTCTCATATTCATGTTTTGCTGACTGAGGATTTTGCCCCAAGTCTGCGGTGCGAATTTCGCTGCAAGGTCGATGAGGTATCAGCCTCGAACGAGGTTGTAACCTGCATTGGTTCTTTTCGGAAACGGTACTCATCCATTGTACTACGAAATTCCTTGCAGACCACATTCATGAGTGGTGAAATATGAAACCTGTGCCCGGAAAGCACAAGTGCGCGTTCGAGTTGCGCCTGAGGACAAGCGCGCCGCCCACAACTCAGCATATTTGGTAACAACATTGCTTACTGTATTTTCCTGCCATCATTCTATGCGCTTTCAAAAAACTATTACTGGTCATTAAAGGGTGATTCATGAATAGTGCAGCCCGTTTTTTTTTGCCGTATATCTTTTCTCAGAATCGTTTTTAATCTGAATAATGTTCCAAACTTTGTTCAACACTTCTTGTACCGCAAAGCGGTAGCTAATGATGTGTCCTGCTTTCGCCGCGATTACAACCCTCAGACACTTGGGATACGCCCTACTGCGGGCCGAATCGGCTTCGTGATGTATTTTTCCTAGCTTTCTTGCTTGGAGATGGCTGTCTCTCCATCAAGTCGTCTCTTTGTTTAGAGCAGGCCTTCTTCTCTAATATGGACGTGATTGAAAAGTTCATTGTACTGAGATACGGTGAACAAATGGGCCATTCGTTCGGATATGGAGACTGTAAGACCGGCACGGCAATTCCTGAACACGTTTCGCTCTATGTGCAAGAGCGTCGTCTTGCTCCTTCACACAGAGCGAAACGCGTTCAGGGCTAATGCCGTGCCGGTCTTACAGTCTGTCTGCGAACGTAAGTCCATCTCTTCTTTCGAAATGTTGATCCGACCACGGTAACAGATGCGTCATAAAATCCTCCTTCAAGTAAGTCTTGATATATTAGGTTGATCGAAAAGTTTTGATAGGGTTGAGATTCTTTCTGTTTTATTTTACAACCCAGCAAACAATGCAAGCTAACCAACAATACAGTAACCTTCGATAGTTATAACATTGTCCCACCTAACGGGCAGGTCAGCGATTCCCTTCTCCCAAAACTGGGAAGATTGGGAGTCAAAGAAGTCACCGAACACTTGTTCAAGGTGGTCATTTGTTTTTTTTTTTGCTAGGAAAGTTTGGAGGGGTCGGAACAAGTGGTAATCTGAAGGGGCAACATCACCTAAATAGGGTGGATGTGGAACCGTGTCCCAGCCTAGCTCTTCCAATTTTGACGAGTCTCTTTACCTATGAGGGAGGGAGACCCACGCAAAATTGGAGGAGCTAGGTTGGAACACGGTGCCACATCCACTCTATTCACCTGATGTTGCCCCCTCAGATTACCACTTGCTTCGGCCCCTCAAGGCTTTCCTAGCAAAAAAACAATTCGTCAACTATGACCACCCTGAACAGGTGGTTGGTGAATTCTTTGACTCTCAATCTTCCCTGTTTCGGGAGAAGGGAATCGCTGACCTGTAGGTTAGGTAGGGCAATGTCATAACTAACGATAGCTATAATATTGTTAATTAGCTTGCATTGTTTGCTGAGTTGAGAAATAAAACAGAAAAAAATCTCAACACTATCGAAACTTTTCGATTAACCTAATACATTTTGGTTCTTTTTTCGACAACCACCAGCGGAGTGCGTACGGTAGCAGAGAATCCAGCTCAAACCACGACGGATTTTGGCTTCTGCTTGCGATAAACATTAACAATACAATAAAAAACAACAATAAACAAAGACATTCCTTCCAATTCAAACACCTGTAAAACTCGAGAGCACCCTATTTTGGCATGCATGCCTATTCCTGGGTAAAAATTTTCTCGTCGGTGAACACAGTTATCAGATGCTTGCCTTGATCTGCCCTTAAAAATACAATTATCAGTTGATTGCCTTGATCTGCCCTTGACAATAGCTCCACACACTTTCTCTTCTTGCTCTCTTCTTCGCTTCAGTTAGCGGTGTCTCCTCTGCATCCTATAGGGGCACACGTGTAATCATCTACAGACAACCCTCCAGATTCTATGTAGGGGACTTCCCCACCTTCCCCTGTGCTCCGGCAGACATTGCAGTCGATTCGCTTCTTTGCATTCTTCCTGAGTTCCGAAGTGGCAGATCATACGGGGCGCCTGCTGCGAGGAAGACATCCTATGGTGCTTCTTTTCAGTGCACGATGCACAAGGGAGCGGTCCACATTCAAGAGCTAAACGAAATGCATTGGAGTATGTCCGACTTTGGCTCAGCGAGCGAATAGCGCATGTGTTAGAATTTGGGTCACCACGGATGGCAGAGAGAACAGCAAGCGGTCAAACGCGGCGAATATATGCAAGAGGACTTGGCGGATGTGTACAGGGGTGCTAAAAAAAGTAATTTTGCTGACGGCTCACATCCCCCAAGTATACCAAACCTAGGGAAACGGAAGAGATTATTGGGATAAATATTTTCGAAATGTTCCTCCAGAAGCAGGAACAAGCTGTGGCACTTCGTTCATCTTTTTGAAAATATGGAGCCTTCAGTCGGCGCCGTCAGGCTTCAGACCATCTACGGTATCAAGGTCCGCTTAAAACAGTGGAGCTAGGTTCCGTGGTTGGTTTTTTGTGGGAAGCTTAAGGATTGGTCCCTTGGTTCATGGAAGTCACAGAACTCTTGCTGCTGGACAAGGCTGCTATGATCCGAAGTGTCATTTTTCATGCCTCAAATACGCCTCCGGAGGGGTTTCAGTGGTGAGGGCACGTTTTGACTCTTGGAAATGAAAGGGTTGGCAGGATCACCACCCAATAAGAATCCTCCAGGTACTCACAGTGAACGGACCATTTCAGGGTTTGAACGAGAAGACGAAATCTCGGGGTTTACCGAGTTGAGGTGACACATCATGCTCACTCGGAATAAGCTCCCGATCCTATTCGTGCAGAAGGCTCCCACGGAGTGTAGTGGTAGAATGAGGTGTGCTCTTGAATTTGGGGATGGAAATAGCTCGGAAGAGTTTGCTGAAGTTCGGCTAATGTGGGGTTGACAGTGAAGGAAAAATTACTTTTTTTGCCCCACCCCCCTGTAAACCTACAAAACTTTCGGAAAAATAAGTTGCACCATTTTTGCTCTGAATCACCCTGTATACCCTTACCATTGTTTCCTGTCTGCGATTTGCTTAGAGTGAAGTGTGCTCGAGGCAAGTTTGCGTTTTTTCTCGAGAATGGTGTCCTCATCTTGTTCAATTTGTGCTCATCGAAGCCGTTTCGTCTGCTACATGGGCTACTACAATCAATTTCGCGCTGAGCTCATTGCGTCAGAGCCTAGCAGCAATAAATTTGTCACAGCAATGCATGGGCCATTTCGTTGATGAGATGCTTTTTCTAGGGCTCGTCCTCAAAAATACACCATTAGCCCTCGTTTCAATTGGAGGGCAATACATTGCGATGGCATGGTATTCGCTTTCATATATTCCATATGCAAGGTAGGTGAAGCTTAATCCATATATTTCTTGTCTTCAACTGGCTTGAGGTTTTTGAATGGAATTTTTCATCGATGGAATGTGAATGCGATGATCTTATTGAAAATGTTGATGGAAAGCCCATTTCACGCTAACTCCACTTTTTGAGTTGTCTGAAGGGGTTCTTCTCAGGTTTTAGTGGGCCTCTTAGTCGTCATAAATCTTAACTGCATCCAGACGCTACGAATGGTCGTCGAAGATGTCTACAAGGGTCGTTTGAAACGAGCTTGCGTCTTTAGTTGTTGTTCATGAATAGGGATCCCTGAAAAAACGATGAAATGAATCGAATATTCAGCATTGATCCCTTCAAGGGTTCTCCCCGTAATGCTTTTTAAAATGTTCAAAATAGTTGACGACAGCGCCCCTATCTTGTGACGTATTCATCGCTTTGCCGCTCACAAAAGGCAGCCTTGGACAGTCGTGCCAGCGGATGAATACTCGAAGGATTCCATTTGATTACTAGGAATAAGGTTTTCTTTCAGTTACACTTGTGAAGCAGCAAATGCTGGTTTTGAATCACTTAACTGGATGGTTTTGGTCAGTGCCTGGTTGAACAATAGTTGGTTGAAACGTCTCGCTATGGCTCAGTCCGCTGATTTCTCTTCAAGCATAGTGTTGAAGTAGTGACACCGAATCACAAGCATCGAAGAGCATTTTTGAGAGGGTGTTGACCTCATGAGGGGCGGTAGGGCAGTAGTAACATCGCGTCTTCGTGTGAGATGAGGCTCTTGGTGTCTTCCTGGTCATGGATTTTACGCCGCAATGCTTGATTGCATAAAAACACTGGCTGATATGCCTCCACCATAGTGAAGGGAAGGCGATAGCGTGGTACGTCGCATAACAGGTGAGCATTCTACCCCTTACTTGATTTATGGTGTAGGATATTGCAAATAATGAGATAGACGAGGCGATGCTTAATAGCTGAGAGTAAAAAATTAAGTATCATTTATCTTCGTCGTATGAAACTCTGCTCAGGCTCCGCTAGACAGCCGTCGGATTGAATCCCCATTGCTTGATTCAGTGGCGATGGCGATTCACCGCTTCCATCTAGTCTCTAATCTTATGTCCCTCCATTCGTTCGTCCTGAGTGATGCGATTGCTGTCGTTCTCGGTTTTCTGACTGCTCATTGCCTCCGCGTTTTTTCGGGGCACTAAGGTCACTTTGATGGGTCGCAAGGCTATGAACGATGTCGTGCCATACGTCTTCATCGGTATTATTGGTTTGTGGCGGCAACGGCGAGCACTCGGACGGCTTCGGCGAAATTAATTACCATGGGGGGTTTTTTTGGGGGTTAGAAGAAATGCGGCCGACATGATTGATTTGAAGTGATTCACTAACCAGCTGTCCGTTTTTCGCGACTGGGCGTAACGAGCACGACGGAAACAAATCGCAGAAATGTTATGAGCGCGTATTTGTTCACTGACTCGGTCACAGATTTCTTCTTTGGTTTTTCAGAGAAACAGTGATGAGATTCTTGCGGTCGTGTTGCTGTTGATTTGAAGAGCAGACTTTTTTGTCTGCTAACTTTGTTTTCCCTCTATTCCGCTCTTTCCAATTTTTGAAGTTTCCGTGACAATGTGATATCAGTGTTTCTTGCCGAGTAAGTTGATATTCTGTTGAGCCGTATCATTTTTCAAAATTCTTTTTTTTGCTAGAACCTGCGGGTTATGGGGTGCATTCCCTGAATTATTGTATGTTTCTCTATATCTCCTCTTAAATAGCAAAGTGTTTTCCACTATCTTAGCAGCCGGGAAGAGTTAGTCACATGTTCCGATTTCAAACACAGTAGAGTTACGAGAAACTATAGTGGGCACTCTAACCTCCGAACGCTAATGTTACACGTGATCTGTAGAGGGTGGTATTTTCAAGGCTTGTGATTGCACCCGCTCTTTTCGGCATCGTTCCTCAGAAGTAAAGGGCGGGGGTGGGTACTGCTGTGTTGATCTATCTAGTCAAACCCTTTCTTGACTACCACCCCACCCCCACCCTCTCGTCCGAATGTTTACAGTATACTTCGCCTACTTTTCGAACTTCAGCGAGCGTTTTCTGATACTTATTAACCCTAAGCTTCTTATGCTTCGCCACCCTGGCCATAACCTGCTTTTCGTCTGTTTTCTTGAATAGTTTTCACTTCGGAAACAGTTCTGTTTGTGAGTGGTTGGAAAGGTCACTATAGTATGTGTTTGTTACAGACATTCCAGTGAGCTTGTTAATATTCAGTCAGTGTGAACATGTTTCTTTCACAGTTTCGGAAGTACATATTTATGGATTTTCCTTGTTAGGCGGCGCAAAGCATGAGCAAAGTCTCTCAATTTCAATCTTAGTGTGTAAGTTCACTCGAAGTGTAGTACAGATCAGCAGTAAATTCCATCTTTCCCCCTCTTCTCTGCTGCGCGCCACTTCAAGGGAAAAGCGGAGTATGGGAAGTTTTGTAGTAATTCTTCGGTTTAAGTTTTCTATTAAATATTTTTGAAAGTGCAGTTTTTTCGTCTATTTTACACTGAGTTCAATTCCGTCTCGTTGAGTGTAACTGTGAGAGAGTCATTTTGAGCAAAGACATCTCACAGGTGTTTTATGTTGCATGTGGGTGGAGACCGCAGCTGTGACCAAGTCTCAGGATTTTTATGGTCTTTGCCGTTTTTTAATGTGATGTGATGTATTCCATCATACAGTGAAGTAGTCAGGGTACTTTTGCGGATAATCGCGACCCTATCCTGTGCATGAGGCCCATTCTCTTATTATCTCTCACTAACTGTAAGCGCTGTTCCTCTACTTCTTGATTGTCTCATTCCATGATGGTTGGAATTAAGAATTGCTGTGGGCAGTTCTACACAATTACATATCTTTTCACTTTGCCATAGAATCTCATATGCCATTGATTTCTGGCGAGTAATTAAATTAGTCATAATGTAACCAGTTTGTAGTCGGCGTAATTATATTCCCTATAATTCAATTGTCATCGGTATATATTTGGACCTTAATAGAAATGTGATTGGTGTTTTTGATAGTAATGCGACATATGAAATTGTTGTGATGATCCGGTGTATGTTTGCATAAAGTATCAGTGTACAGTTTGAAGTGGTTGACTTAGTAACTGGATTTACACTCCACGTTACGTTTCTTTCGTTTGCTGTCGATTGATTTTTGCCTCGCGCTGTGTCTTTAACGCTGTTCAATTATTTGCTCTTCTTTCCCGAAGTTTATGATGAGCGCAGTGAAGGTGAGTTTTTCCTGTTTCACAAATCATACGCTTGACAATTGAATCAGGTGATTTAGAGCCACTGGATGTGTTTTCGTTTACATAACATCTGTCAACGATTTTTCTTAGAGAGTTGAGTTGAGCCTGTTGTTATGCACTTTACAACCTGCAGAAACGACTTTCACTAATCGCCTTTGCTTTTTATTCTGTGGGGTTTTTCCTATACTGCGTGAGGATTCATAGATGTTTGTTGTGCAGCCATGTCCCATCCCTCCTCCTGGAGATGTTCCCTGTGTAAACTGGCTACTGTTAACCAAGGTGATTTGTCGGCATGAAAAACCCATTTATAATGCGTTCAGTGATAAGAGGCTTATCGGTAATGAGTGCCACACAAAGATTATTTTCGAGTACGTGATTCATGTATTGGTAGAATAAATTAAGGGTTGATAGCATGCAAATGCCAGGAGTGCTATTTGGATATTGCTTTGTAGTGTTGCTCATAGCAGTTGCACAGCGTAGAATCAGTGGGCTTTTAAATTCCAAGGCTATTCAGAAAGAACCAGAGTGCGTGGCCCATCCTGGATAATAGCCGCGTAGATATTCCTTTTCCGCGGTCGCCCTCAGTGCTTTTCCTTACCTGGACTTTTCTATTTATTGTTTTTGTTTTCTTGCATACGTTTTTGGTTCATTTCTGCACTTATATGTGCACTCAACTTCTTATCCCTGACATGTTCGAGTGCTAATTTAAAGTGTTTGAGGATGACAGGTTTGGTAGAGGTCGGTTTGCTGCCACAGGAAAGTGGTGTAACAATAATAGAATCGAATTAAACCGTTTACGAAACGGGGGTGGATGGGCTCCTTAAATCCGTAGGGACGGGGATTGAGGTTAAGTTCGGAAAATCTGGCACATGCTTAGGCCGCGTTCGTAGTGATGGCATTTGCATTTTAATGGAATTGTGGAGACTGCGGAAAAGGATGATGATAAGTATCAATTTTGAGGATCGTGAAACTCGCGTGTTTATAGAAATGCGGCGTAGTGGAATGTGCGGAAAGCTCTAGATACGTATTGATCTCCAGGTTCCGCTTACTTGAGAGGATTGGAAAAACGGAGATTCCACAGCTGCGCATTTTCACTGTTTTCCCGCTCGTGACGTATCAAACCTATTTTCCGTAGACTTCACGATTCCGCAAAAACGCTGATTCTGCAATTCCATAAAAACGAGAAATCTGCGATTATTCCGATCAATACCTATCGATAGAAGGATTGAGTATCGATATCTATCTGTTCCTTTCTCGCAGATTTTACGGTTCCTTAAAAACGCAGATTCCACCTCTATGGATGCTGTCTCACTTTGTTGAAGCATTTCTGTGTTGAAAGACTTAATAGTTGATTATTGCTGTAAAGTTCCTGAAAAGATACTGTACGATTTGTTGTGATCGTAATGAATGTAGAACAATCAATGGAAAGAAGGAATATGCATGTGTTTTGAAGTGAAAGCTGTGCGATTCCTTTGGCTATGAAGACTGCCACTTGCTGAGTAGTTATTTTTATTCGCAGTAGCTGTATGACTACGTACGTATTGATGGTTTCAGTGCGATCATTATGCGGCCGTTACATTTCCAGTGTTGGTCGTTGTAATGTAATAACTTTTGTGAAGATATTCTGTTTGAACTCTAAATCTCGGGAAAGAGCATGGGTTACTTCATTCTCAGTGAGCTCTTCTTTCCATTCGGCTTAGTTTTGATGCTATTCTGCCATCGTTCTTACTTGGCTGTTTTCTTGTTAAGCTGGTTTCGAGAAGTGCTCAAGAACGTTCCAGTCATTCGACTGAGCGTTGTTTAAAATGATTCGCCAGGGGTAAAAAAATTTCTGAACGTTGTAATTTGTCATTTTGACAGCAGACATGTTCTCCAAAGTGCGTTCAGCGTATCCATCAAATGATGAGAGCGCTGACATACATACATCAATATAAACTACATTGAAAAATATTGCTGTGTATATATTTTATTTTACGTCAATTTATGTTTAACCACGCATTTGAGGATATGATGAGTATTTGCAATCGTCTTCGTTTCATAATCACAAGCACAGATGATATTCAGCATCTCCACCTTTTCAATCGCCCTAGAAGGGATTACTTTACAGGGTATGGTTAGTATGTCTTTGTCAACATCTCCTTGTCCGACTGCCTCAGATGCCTGGTTTATCAGCTTGATACAAAATATGTAGATAGCACTGGCAGTGTCTCGGTGGGCTGTCTAAGGTCGCGGTCATACTCACCGCCGGCAGGGCGCGGCTGCGTTCAAAGGCAGCGAGGGAGAGTGGCACGGGGGAGGTGCAGAGATGACGCAGGCAACGAGGCAGTGTAACATATGCGGAGATGTAGAGATACGCAGCCACGCCCTGCCGCCGGCACCGCAAAGTATGACCGCGGCCTAAAGAAATAACCGTGAATCCGGGGTTAGTCTTATGTCAGTGTATCCTCAGGTGATCGTATTTTGAGTTGCTGGAACGTTGGGAGTTAGTTTAGAAATTCGTCGAGGATTCCTCGACGAACAACGCTTTTTGAGTGTTTGTTGAATCGTCGACTGGGATTGTATTTCTCGAAAATTACGTTTTCTTCCAATGTGGGTTGATCTTGCCCACATTCGACAGTCGCGTTTCGTGCCCTTGCCTTTAGGAAGGCACCTTTTACTGCAGCAAAGTAGCATGTCGTAGTTTGGCTATTGCACACGCAACGCCTTGCCTAGACGTTCTGTGCAAATTCATTGGATACTTTCAATCATGCGTATTTTTTCATACTTAATCGCCTCCTCTCTTTTCTTGTTCCGTTTGTTTGATCCTGCTTGTTGATTCCTTTGTTTAGCACTATTTAGCATCATCGTGGACGTAACCAATGTCGCCTTCTCTTTCCGTCACCGGAAGACAACTTGGTCAATGAAGCGTGTAGCTCCAGATGTATCGCGCTAGATCGCAATTGTGTCTCAAAAGCGCGCTTTTAGCGCGAGCTCCGCCACACATCATCTCTTCTGGGCTCAAAAGTTTGCATACAAAGGACACTTTCCAAATGCGTTTTTCTTTGTTGTCCTCCACTCACTGCCCTTGTGGTGGACAATCGCTGCTGGCAGCGAAACAGCGTTGGGTAGAAGGGAGGGAGGGGGGGGGGGGCAGCTACTAAGAAAGCAGAGACGTGAGCACTCTAAACTAGCTTCCTCTAGGTTATATGCCTCTGCAGCGATCACCAATAAACAGTCTGAATTTTTTGCCTGTTATTGCAAAGTGAGAGGAGAGGATCAATGATAATAGTGCTAGGAACACGCAAAACGATCAGTGGAGTGCTATCGTAGGTAATGACATAGGGATTTTATTAACTAGACGAAACATTTTCCAATAAGTTTCTGTTTTTTTGATCACATTTGACCTGAGGCCGGAATCAGACTTTAAGATTTTGCTTTGTCGCGGCTCCACACGGGCAGCTTTATCGCCTCAGGATCATAGGATTCTCGCGCAGGCCTGCGGCTGCGTAAGGCCGCGTTCATACTTTATGCCGGTAGGGCCTGGCTGCGTTAGCAGGCGGTGAGGCAGAATGGTACGGGGGAGATGAAAAGACGATGCGGGCAACGAGACAGGGTGACACAGGCGGAGAGGAAGAGACACACAGCCAGGCTCTGTCGTCGGCACCCCTAAGTATGAACGTGGCCTAATTTACTTTTCAGGCCACCGTGTCGAAAGTACGAGTCTACGACAGACAGTGTCGTACCACTCGTTTTCATTTCATTACACCCCTTCCCTCACTATCACTGGTAGTCCAAGTGGGTTTTAGGTATGGAAGTTTTGAAGTATTTACCCGTCACATGTGTTTTACAGGCCATTGAAGTTTTTTGAGTAATCAATTTTTATGCGTCAGCGGTTCTCTTTATCATGAATTCATTTACTGCTGCACTATTGCTGCACTCGAACATAAATGTGTTATTGCAAATTCAAAGTCGTTTCGATCATTTCCGTCAGCTTCTTTTTTTGCGTTTCATGGCCGCAAAATGCTGCTAGATTTGATCCCTATCATAGCGCTTTGAAGACGTGCCTGGACATGCGACGTGCATCAGCATTTTTATGATGACGTCACGTGGAATGTTTTCAGTTATACTCAGTCTTATTGAATATAAAATGATTTCTAATCAGTAATGCATTTGTGGCGTTTTCTCGCGAAGCATACTCTGAATGCCATTGTTGTCTGTACACCGCACTACAAATTGATTTTGCATCTCAAACGTGCCTGTTTCGGTATAGCCCTTGACATCGATCCTTTCACATTTAAAGGAACCGGAAGGGGGTCCGAAACAAGAGAAACATACAAAGAAATGAGCATTTCGTAACGAACGCAGAAGGTTAGAAGCGATAATCGGTGAAAAAACCCGAACTCAAAAGTGCATCGCTGCGGTGTGTATTCGCGCCTCATTCGCATCATCGCACTGGCGTGCCGAGTTGTCCGCTGTAGGAGACGGCCGCGGGCCAACTTTAGTTGTAGCACCTGACTCCCAGCGCAGTGGAGTGGCCATTCCCAACTACATTAACATTCATGTAAGTACATCTAGAAACAATAAAAGAAAGAACAAAGGAGAAGGTAAAAGGAATGAACAACTTTATAATGGAAACATCTTCTCTTGGCACCATGCCAAGGCGTCAAATTGGCGTTTGTGCAATGGCGGTCACTTGAACTCGTCCACACTACGTCTGTTCTACCGTAAGCCAAAATTACTCCCTTACGGTGTCTTTAAGGGAAACGGTACGTTGTTCTCTTCTACAGCTTAATTCTGGTATCCTTTCTGCCTTTGGAAATTTTTTAGTAATTTCGCCTGTCATTGTTCGCTGCCTTTGGACGAAGTTGTATACTTTTAAGTCGATATTGTAACCTAGAATGCTAACTTTTTGAAATAGCGCTGTAGTGGATCCTCTGCTGCGCGAGAGGATCCACTACTAAACACGTTACCGTCATTTTCCTTGGCAACTTATCTCTCTAACATATGGGTCGTGTTCATGTTTTTTATTTTTTTTTTCAACTTAGAGAGATGAGATGGACTGTAAATTCTTGACCTCTTCCTTCTGACTTATGTCGGATTCCCCCTCCCCAATTATCCTTCATCCAATCCGCGATTCATTGCCCTCACTTGCAGTGCGTTCGTTTATTAAGAAAAGGCATTTGGTTAAGCAGTCGTATAGGATCTTTTATTTGTTTTTATTGCAACGATTTTATTGACGTCGATAAGGGTTCACATCAAGATAAGGGACGTCTGCGGTTGTTACAACAGTCGAATTACGTTGATGGGTCGCATCCACCCACACACGCACACGCACCGCTTTTTGGTCATTTCCAGATTCCGTCTTAGATCCGGAATCAGATTGTCTGTCATAAATCACCAATCGCCATTAAATTGGTGTCTCTCAAGGGACGTAGTTACCGACATATAATGTTCTATTGCTGCGCACTCATCCGTACAGGCTGACCCCCACTCGAGTCCATGTGATTATATTATATGTTCGCGAAAGCCAATTTAAGGCGCTACACCCTCCACCCCCATGATTTTTCTTGCAGCGCTGTGCTGTGCCGAAAGTAAATGTGTTGATTTCGCTGGCTCCACGCACAGTAGTGCAAGCAGCATCCAACACATTTGCGTCATTATGAATTATCTTCATATGTCAAAATCATTACTAAAGCTTTCAGCTTCACGGTTCGATGCCGATATTGGCCAACCGGCTCAACACGTTATACGTGTGAGTGCTGATAAGCTATGGTAAATATACCATTCAAAAGCTGAGTTAAGTTGAAGGTGGTGTCGGTAGTGTAATGGATTAGCACATATCCCCGGAAAGGATGAAGTGCGGGTTCGAGTCCCGTCCGACACCGAAGCTTTTGCCCATAACTCAGCATCCTTGTAGTATCAATATCTTCATATGATTATTATATCTGTTGTTTTGCACTACGGAGTATATAAGGCTGTCCCGAAAGTCTTGTAGGGTTTAGCAAAAATCGGTAACTTTTGGTAACTTCCTTTCTAGACTGTTCAGGAATATGGTAGAACGTTCTCTAAACTTTCACAAAGTATATAGTGACCGGCCATTTCGTGGAGAAAGCTACAATGTTCGTAGTCGATACCCACCAAATACACGGTGGCATCTACTATGAGTGGTCACGCGGCACCAAAGCGGCGGTAGCTTGCGACTATAGCAAGCTGCATTGGGCAAGAGATGTATCAGCTACGAGACCGAGCGCGGCTGGTTTGGGCAAGGGATGTGTTAGCTACGAGACTAAGCGCGGCTGGTTCGTCAGCTTCAGCAACGGCGAGATCGACAGCGGTGGAAGACAAGCCACGCTCGGGACTGTGCTGCTCTGGGATGCGGAAAGAATGCTTTTCTACGAGGTGATGGTACCAGACGAGACGGTCACCGCTGACGTATACACCCACCGGCTCCAGCTGCTCGCCGTCGCTGTTCGAGAAAAGCGTCGGAGTTCACGGTCACCCTCCTTCATGAGGACGCACGCTCCCACGTCGCGGAGAGTACCCAAGCCAGCTACAGGAGCTCGGCTGCGATGTCCTGCCCCACCCGCCATACTTTTAAGACATTGCTCCTTCTGGCTATCACCTTTCCCATCCTCTGAAATCCCCTCTGGCCAAGAGGGGAATTCGTTGATTATGACTTTTTTTTAAAGCGATCGCTGACTCCTGTGACTCTCAGAACCCAGAGTACTGGGAGTGAGTAAAATTGTAAGGTTGTCGTATAACGGGTACATACCCATCATTGTTGCTTAGACTAGCCGTTGTACATACGGTAATATTAGGTTCGGTCTGCAAACGTTTGCATTGAATGCTATGAACTTTTTGATACCTCTGATTATATTGTTTTATACGTCGTTGGGTATTTTCATCGGCAGTATTCATTTTAAATTAGAACGCCCACCCTTCCAGCATTCGGTGTCGAATCTATGGCCTATTAATAGATTTTCCTGGATTAATCGCCGCTGCCTGCCCATCTCCTGCCACCTGTCGAGCGTTGATGCGCAATTCTTCAATTTGCACCTATGCCTTCATATATCGGATTAGTTAGTTAAGCAAAGGTGAGTGTTGAGTGGTGGTTGTAGGAGCGCAGATAGCGTGCTATCAGTGTCGATGGAGCTTGACGGTGAAGAGGGGGCAAAAAATGACAAAAAACATGTGTAAGCTGATGAAAAAGAAAGAACAGGCTTGAAAATAGCCGCATGGCTACTTTTTTCTTTCTTGATAGGCTCTGCTGTTATAGAACTCAGTGTGATTTCGATTGTCTGCATTTCATAGTGATCCCCCTTTGTTCGATTTTATGCAATCATTGAAATCAGCGGGTTCAAACATCGTATTGCATACGCTTACTAATATGTTTTTTTTTTCGAGCTCATGACGAGTGACGTAGTTTCTTGTTGCGTTTGATATTTATTTCTCTGAGGAAGGCACTCGGCCTTATTCAAAGAAATATATGTGAAGGACGCTTCAAAGCTACTTTAATCCCCTCATTCTTTTTCATGGTTTGTCTCAGATATTGATTTCTTGCGTTAGTGCATCAGAAGATCTTTGTGAAGTAGATTCTTCTACAAGTGGGCAATGTTTGTGTCAAAAAAGGAAGAAGCGCTCTGATTCGAAATTGTTCTTGTTATTGCAATACAACTAATCACTTGTCTTAGTGACTTTCCAATTTAATGTAATTCTATTTTATCGCATTGTTACTAACTCACCTATTTCGTTTCAATCAAAAGCAGCCAAATTCAAAGTAGCGCTGTTCTATCCTACTCGTTAGGACTGCTCAGGGTCTAAGTCATAAAGTTAAACCTAGTACGGACAGCATGGGCCACGCAACATGAAGAACGACGGTTTATTTATGGCTCAAACAAAAATATTTACATTCAAAACACATTTATTTCATGGCTCAAACACTACGGTTACTTGTTCACTAATGTTTAAATGAGAGAGAGAATGTGAAGGGAAAGACATGATTGTCACTCGCAAAGTAATAAAGACTCAAGTGACTTGAGTAAGGACCGTTTCAACGGACCTTGCAGCATTTACGGCATCAAAGCACTTGGCAATTATGTCGGTGATCTATGATCATCATTGAGCAGACATACTTTTTTGCTCGTACCGATCACCAGGTTAGGCTACGCGTATCTAATCAACCAGAAAAAGGCGCAAGCGATTAGATTGCAGGTTGTGCTACCTGCAGTGGTTTTTTCCACGATTAAATCACTCGTGAGTAGTGGTCAAAAATGGCTAGAGAGTCAGCATATTCACCCCTATTCCTTATTCCCAGAAAAATTCCTTATGCGTGAGCTGGGTCATTCATTGAATCTCATTACTTACTCTATAGCTTTTTAAGAGTACCATTTGCATAGCTCTTACGATGCTGTTTCATTTATTGCCGAAAGCGAGAGACATTGTTGTTAATGCAGGGGTGTATGTACACCGCACGCACCCAACCGAGTTGTGTTAGCCGCTTATACGGATTAGCTTCGCTGGACGGCCTTCTTACAGCTAAGAAGATCAGATTAACTTGGCCGTACGTCAACGATATGAAACCCTCTCCAAACTGGATTGTTCATCGACCACTGCAGGTGGACTGATTTTATATTAGAAATCATTTTTGCGCTACTCCCGCAGTTTGACCACTTTATCGGTGCATGCATCTGGGAAAGACAATCATATACACACGAGTTCGGTATTTGTTCGCAAAAAAATAGAATCAATAGTTATTTTTGATATTTTCCCATTTTTGAAATTTTGAACTCCCAATAGGATGAGTCTTTTCATTTTTTTCTGTTCTTTCAAATGCAGTTCTGCTGGTTAATTGAGGAATGTTGCCTCGGTGAGCAGTTATTTTCCCGAGTCACCTCCTTTTTAGCCTTCCCTCGTATCTCATCCCTCATTCTCATTTCTTTTTTTTACTTGATGGACAAGGAGAAGCACGATGCAGTTTTTAGCTAGCGTGACCCCCTACTATCCCCACGATGTGACTCTGCCATTGTAGGCTTGACCTCTTGCTTAAAGGAACCGGAAGGGGGTCCGAAACAAGAGAAACATACAAAGAAATGAGCATTTCGTAACGAACACTGAAGGTTAGAAGCGATAATCGGTGAAAAAACCCGAACTCAAAAGTGCATCGCTGCGGTGTGTATTCGCGCCTCATTCGCATCATCGCACTGGCGTTCCGAGTTGTCCGCTGTAGGAGACGGCCGCGGGCCAACTTTAGTTGTAGCACCTGACTCCCAGCGCAGTAGAGTGGCCATTCCCAACTACATTAACATTCATGTAAGTACATCTAGAAACAATATAAGAAAGAACAAAGGAGAAGGTAAAAGGAATGAACAACTTTATAATGGAAACATCTTCTCTTGGCACCATGCCAAGGCGTCAAATTGGCGAGTTTGTGCAATGGCGGTCACTTGAACTCGTCCACACTATGTCTGTTCTACCGTAAGCCAAAATTACTCCCTTACGGTGTCTTTAAGAGACCTTGTCCTGACCTCAGCTATGATGTGGTTGCACTTGATGGTGTAGTGCTACCCACGTCAAATGTTAGGCGATTTATGTTGTCTTGGGCCACATATTATTTTCTTCTTTCAGTGCTCCTATTTTTGAATTTCACTATTTCAGCAAAATATTTTGAGCTGGTGAAGGAGATTCTAAACTCGAGAAAATGACCGGTTGCTTATTGTAATCCTTCTTAACATTCTGATGATATCACGGGTTTAGGGGTGTTCCTTCAAACCCTGAGAAATAGAAGATAGAACTTGAACCCTATTATTATGAGGGTCCGTTTCTCTGTATGGGTGCTATAGACTACATCGTTACTTTCCAAACAGCCGTGCCCTCGGGTGTCCTTGTTGAATGGAAATTATGGTCGAAAAGCTTTTTTTCTCTGACCACGGCTAAAGGCATTCCTTCGCATTTTCGCTGAAATATCCATTATAGCAGTAAGGGGGCAAATCCATCATGGCTCTTTTCCTGAAGACTCATACAATTTCAGTGGCTACGAATACAATTTCCGTAATTTGCACGACAAATCGGACTGACATTTGCAGTTTTTTTCGCGAAATACAATTTTCCTCGAGGAGTAAAGTGTCGGAACCATCAAGTAGGGACACCACTCGGGATAATATTAAGTTTGAATAGGTCCTGTCAGTAATGGGTGGGAGCGTTGGCCACGTATTTTTTAAATGCTCTGATTTTTTTGAAGTTCAAACTTACTTCTTTTGTAAAGTAAGCAGCTTCCAGGAGTTCTTTCGATCTTAATGCTTTCCATACCATAGCTTGAGGTTTGCAATTGTTCTTCTTTCATGTGCAAGTTCAATGGAAAACGCAATAAAGGCGGGTACATGGTGTGCCCTCCTAGCAACACCCCGGGAAAAAGGTTAATACTGCCTTCAGAGTGTGTTTCTTATGCAATCAGCTCCGTGAAGTCATCTAGTAACTTTTGAATACCTTTTTTTCTTTTTCTGGCTTTTCTTTTGACCCATCGGTTCATTCTATCTTTGTTCAGCCTTATTAGGATGGGCACTGAGTTCCCACCTTTTTTATTCCTTAAACCGAACCTCTTCTCTGAAATGTAGGTTTCGGGTGAAAAAAATGGGAAGTTCAGTAGAGTCCATCGTACCCGCTAGCTGCTTTTCCAATAGGAATTTTCTTTGAAAATTACGGATTTTGAAAGCAAGCGCAAATATTCTACGAGTCTAGTCCTAGCGAAGTTCAGCGAAATGGTATCACTCGGTGGTCAAAAGCAAAAGGAAGTCTTCGGCTTTTCAGCCAATTCATCTTTTTGAACCTAATGTTCAAAGGATTTCGATCGAACAGATCTGTAAAGCTCTCGTTGCACTGGGGTAAAGTTGGTTGGTAGAGTGATACCAACATTGCGTAGCCTCTGCAGGTGGTTACGCAACATACTTGGCGCGCAATGTCTCCACAGTTTTGCTTGTGAAGGGGCTTACTTGGTTGCGCTTTGGCTCACTTATATCGTTTACTCTGATGCGTGCATGCCCTTGAATGCCTTCATTCAATATGTCGTCATTATTAAGACAATATTATTATAGAGGTGGTGCTATCGCAATGAGAAAGGGACGCTATTTTTATCTCAGTTTAGACGGAAACCCCTTTCTTCCCTTTAACATCGGCAAATTATACGCTTGAGTGTGCAGAATGATCTCTTAGATAGGCTCAGGTGTGCAAATCTATATGGTGTTTTCTGTTTAGTTTTTATATGGCCCTGCCCCCTCCCCCCTCCACCCTCATTGCGACAGCACCTGTATGCTTTTTTGGTTTGTACTTTTGATATCTCCGATCTATGATTTTTATCACTTTTCTTTGTCTTTTTTAATCAATACCCGTAATCCCCATGGTTATATCCCAATTACTGTTTAAGCAATGTACACATGCCACCCTGCATTATCTGATAAGGCGATTAGGTCAACAATCCACGGCGATCTGTAATCCGTTGTTCGTTTATTAGTCAGCCCCTGAACATGGTTATCAACGAATTCTTTAGAGAGTCGTAAATACCGTAATTTATTAGCCCCTATAATTGTTCACCGGAGCAGGTGAGCAAGCGACAACTGGCGCTGCCACGATGCTCTTAGCTTTTTAATTGTAACCTAGATCAAATTTCTTCTAAACCTCAACTGGTATTCCTATGTCAGGAAGAGCTTATCATGAACGCTGTCCACTGACGTGACCAGATGCTTTATAGGGTGGGGGTATACCGACACAAATTGTTAACTTAAAGAGCATATATGTATCGGGAAGTGCTGATATCGGAGCGTCGTAAATCGTTTGGTTGGTAAAGCTCGGCCAATGCATTTACTCTTTCTTTTAATAAATACACTACTCTCAAGTAATCGTTATTCTTAAATTCCTCCAAGGCTTGCTTTTCGTTTTCAGCAAACATCATTTTGAAAGACCGAGGCTACATCACGTTAGTCGAATTTTAAGACTGTCCAGTCCTTCCAGTTCTAGCATTTGTTCAAAAATCTGCTTATACTAAAATTTGCCAGAGCGATAACGTGATCTGCCGAGGTGTGTTTATGTTTGAAAAATCCCTCTGTTTAGTCTATATTTATGTAAAGAAGGTACGTGAATTTGAGTTTTGAGAAAAAAAACTTATGTCTAATTATTAGATTGGATTCATGGGCTCTGTAGTCTTCGAATTCTTCAACAGAATATCTCGGATTTGATGTTTTTAAGACTTGCTCGGCTTTATTCTACGTTTTATGGACTTCATTGGAAAAAAAGGACAAAGATAGGGGATTCACAGCAGGCAGTATTTGCCTGCTGGAGTGGAAGAATCATAAACAGTCATGCTTAAGGAATGCATCAATCATTTGTTAACAACACGTCAATAATTCATGATGGTCACGAATTTAGCCTGGTTGCTTTCTATTTTAGTGGTGGGACACAACACAGACTTATTCATTTGGCACATCGTATAACCTTTTGGATGAGTGCCGAATGCATTATGCCGTTTTTGGGGAGAATGTTGATTAATGTCGAAGATTTTGCTTTTCTTGAATCATCTCGACGTCCCACTCCCTGTCCCTGCTCTTCTCACCTGCCTTCTTGGGTCCGAATGCCAAGCCTAATCACAATCGATGTTTGAGTTTCTATCAAAAGCTTGCGTCTTGCACCTTTTTTCTTAGCCCTAATGGATAGATTTTTCGACTGTCCATGATGGGCCCCCATAATTTTCTTCAAGTGGTTAGCCCGTTTAGTGTCTATTGTTGTGTAAAGCGCATCCTAGAGGCCGGCCGGAATGAACGTTGAGCTTTTTTTTCTCGTCGTGCTTTACACGTTCTTAGGAGCGTTTTGAGTGAATGGCAGCCATGAGTGCCTTTTTTATTGGCGTTTCGTAATTATCGTTGGGAGAGTACTAGGAAATGGCTCGTTGACTAGATGAAATGGGGCTCTCGTGCTCTCTTTCGGCATTTCTAAATGTGTTCAAAGTAATTGGACGCGAAATGGTAGGCGACCGATCCCGCTAGGACTTCATATAACATTTCGCCTTCAAATAGCAGTACTTGAATACCGCTTGAATTACAGTCCTACAAAAATTGTATGAGTTACGGCCGGGAAAGAACTGAACTTCTTTTCAGTGGAAGAATTTCGGTTGAAAATTTGTTCATCCCAAATCATTGCACACTTCCAGGATTTTGCTTTCTATAATGGTACAAAATGGAATAATGAGAGGAAGACCAGGTTTTCTCAGTCTTCGTTATCAATAATATTGCTTTGAGTTCGCTCATTACATGAAGCGTACCTTCTTCATTTCTTGGTTCCTTTTCAATGAATGTCAGACCTTGAATGCACAAATAATTTGGTGGGCTGGGGATGCCAAGCAGGGTGGAGTATAACGTGCAGGAATTTTTTTTTTTTGAAAAATGCGAATTTCATTTTCTCACCCGAAAGGCGACCCCCTCTGAAGAATGCTCGATAAATGCTTGACCCTGCCCTATAGGCGGAGCCTCCCATGCTTATCAGGTACATATATTGTACATCGGATGATCTCATGAGCATTTCTTCAGTCCATAAACGCCATTGTGGATGGGAGTGTTTTGCGTTTTTGCAACGTTCAATACTTAGCTGTGGTCCATGCTCACAGTTGTCGAAGATTTCAAACACTATTGTGGCCAGTTCTCAGAGTATTCCCAGCCTCATCGAACAAGCTAATTCCGATTACCGACATAATTCTCTGAGAGGTTTTATCGAGCCGCTTTCCGTTTCGGCGTTTTATGGCGCATCGTCTTATGCGCCATTCATTATGCATGGGAACATGGACATGTGGTGTGATGTTGTAGTGGTTGCGTGTGCATGTGTGTTTGTGTGTGCACGTGCTAATTGAGGTGGTTGAGGTCGAAAGGCACTTTAGTTGGTGCACTTTGGTGTTGATGATGTGACAGCAATTTCCTCAATAGCATGATTCGATTGTGCTATGTTGGCGTGACGTTGTCGCTTGCATTGTACTGGAATCATTCTGTTGATACACGATTTTATGTGGTAGGATTATGATGAGTTAGGAGGAGAAAGAGGCTTTGGTGCACTTAAACCGGCTCATCTGGATTATATCTACGATCGAAAACAATATCGTTAATGGGACTATGTGATGAATTTTATTTCGTTGAACGAAAACCTGTAGTGTCGTTTGTCATAATGGCGTTTCTAAACTGCCTACATATTTACGTTTTTCCTCTTTAACTGAGAGTGGTCTCGAAATTGTTGGTTTGGTAAAGTGTCAGTCTTCTTTGAATATTGCAAGTTTTTCCAAAGAAAGTATTCTTCTGAAATACTCCCTTAAATGTTATGAGTTTCCATTGAATTGAGTAATGTTCGGATAAGAAACCTATTATGGGAAAAAAGAAAATCGAATTTCCAAACGTCTTGCGTCCCAAAAATGGATTTTATGATGAACGGGAGCATTTGATGAAAGTGCTTCTGCAAGTGGGCTGCATAGAGCAGCGCTCTCTTTCATTTTTATTCACTTCGAAGTGCTCGTTTATAGCCTCGCCGGATTCAATAGAATACGAGTTCACCGCTGCACATAGGCGCCTTTTCGTTCTGTTTCCACTTCCATTCATCTTCCTTAATGGTATACTGATACTTACTGTCTCTTCATTTATATACCGATACTGTCTCTTCATTTATATACCGATATCTTTCAAATGTTTTTACAATTTACCAATATCTTTTACAATGGTCGATACGATTCGATCGATACTTTCACTTTTCTCTCAATTAGGTCGATCATAGGGTGATCCATGAGGGATGCAACACGTGTGTTACGATAAGGTTTTTCTGATGTGAAAGTAGCTCCATGCGCTTGTACGCAAGCTCAGCTCAAAATTTAATTTGATGCAATCGGTGGCCTATATTTGATTTTCGTTTACTTGTCTGCGGTTACTATTCTCAAAACTTTTGGATACGTCTCTGCTAGGGGTCATGTTGAACTCTGGGTATCCCTTTTTTCAATTTGTGTGTGACTCTGAAGTTTCAAATATACTTTCTTGATTCTCTTTTAAGTGCAGAGTAAACGGGGATGTTCATCTTCCAACCATGGGCGGTGTTTATTGATGAAATTCTTGCACTGTTCGGCTAGAGTATGGCGCTAGGCGCTTTTTGGGTCTTGCACGGCTGGATCAGCCATGAAAACCGGTTGCTATATTCAAAAGACACTGTAATAGGGTGTTGCACAAAATTTTTTTGTACGAATCATGGATTCCCCTGTAATACGTGACGATTGATGATGATATTTTCGTGTATATTGACAAAGTAGTAACTCCCGGGCCCACCCCTTTCGAAAACGTCGAAAGGAGTTCAGTGATCACATGTGAATTTCAGAAAAAAAAGTTATTTCTCCGTTTTCTACACCGTAGAGGTACTTTGTGAAACTCCAACATTCTGAGGAGAACTCAGCGAATTTCGGAGATTTGTGATGATTGTAGCTTGATTCTTGATTTGATTACAGCGAAGCTCGATGCATATGAATTCCTTTAATTAGTGTCTCACTTATCATCTCGTTTGGCTATCAATTATAACCCTCCTGCAGGAGCGCTAAATGTGGAAAGCGTAGGTGAGGACCTCAAGGAGCACCGGATCGCCTCATAAAAAAAGTGATGCCTTACAGTAATTTTACTTTTTCTTCTCTGATGGAACCCGTAAGTCATTTATGGCAGCAGTAGACACATTGTGATGTGTCTATTGCTGCCATAAATGAATTTACTACCTGAAGTGTGAATATGTCTATTATACAGTAGCGCTCAAAAGTCTTCGGCGAAATAGTCTTCACTTGGATTTTTCACTTGTAACTTTTTTGCAGCTGCACCGATCTAAGAGAAATTTCAGTATGTTGTACCTGGAGACACAGCATACTTGGTGTAGGTTACGTGGTTAAATGCAATTTTTTGTTTTTGGGGTGCCATCGCTATGCCGTCCCGCTGTGCCGCTGTCATCAAAAGTCGTGGTCTTCCTACAAAATATTAATGTTCTGTGAGGCTTGCTCGTTTTGTTTTTGTAAAAAAAGCCGCTTTTCTTGACCAAGCCTTTTACTTTTTTTCGGTGGTCTTGTAGTAAATTCATGAAAAGTGAAAAAAAAAAGAAAAACCATGAAAAGTGTCAAGCGGCACTCAAGTAGAAGGAAATGTTGGCAATAGGTTCAGGCACCACATTAATATTTTGTCAAATTTGGTCAAGTAGAAAAAAAAGTTATGACAAAAAAAGTTTTGGCCGAAGTCTTTTGAGCGCTACTGTATCTCTTGCTTTCCGATTTCATTTGTTTTTGGTTTTGAAATTGACCAGTCATTGAACCTAATCCATGATTGATGACTCGGTATATGTGTGGGTGAAGCGTAATGGCATTTCATCTTGCAATAGAAACCAATGATTGTGATGACCATTGTAACAAAAGGTCAGGCATTAATTGTTCATTAGCAGACGAATTGTGTCTCGTGAGATGCAGTTCTAAAGAAGATTTATCGACCACTTTGCCCTGATCCTTACACATGCTTATATACGTTACCGGGCTAATTAGTATCCTATAGATATGCGGCATCCTCGTTAGCCCAGCTGTACACCCTTCAGTCATTATCCCCATCTCCTTACCACCCCTCTCCCCTTCCGCTCTTCCTCGACTGGAGGAAGAGGGGGTAGCAAAATAAAGGAGCATTGTTTATCGTGGTAAATATGAGAGCAGCGTGTAATAGTCTCGATTTCTATGCCGCTGATACCTCCTCAGGTGATGGAAGTGACGAAGATCGAATGTCATAGGAAACAAGGTATTGTTAGTCAGGCTATAAGTTTTCAGGCACATATTCAAAACCCTCGACGTCTGTTCCGTCTTGTTTTGAGGTTTCTCCTGATTTCTTCCTACTCAGCCCAAACTAGGCTTCCCAATTCAGATTCATGGGTGTGGTGTGAGCGATATTAAGTAGGTAACTTCTTGAACGTATCCGCAAAAGCTTTAAGAAAGAGTGGAATCGTTTTTTTTCGATAGAAGCGACTTTCCCAAAAAAATTCACGGTTTCTAGTCATTTTTTCAACATATGTAATCCGTAGAATATGGAAAATCCTCAGGTTATGTTTGGATCTTATTATAATATCAGCATACGTGTGAGGAAATTCTTCCATAAATAATGAATGCTATTAATGGTATGCAATCGATTAAAATTGCTAAGATTGCGCTTGAAAAGCTTTCTACACCTCATGTGAAATTTTTAAGGCTCAGCGAGGGCTCTGTCTGAAAAGTTCAGTCTTTCCATCATTCTCCTTCATCGAGGATAAACTGTCTCGACCTGAGAAAGGACCTTTCGATAATATAAAATAGCCTTTCATTATGCACAGCGAACATTGTCTTGGAACGATCCATGTTTTCGTTTTGAACAAGAGGGCTCCCCGTCGCCTCAAATAGACCTATGTTTACGAGCGGCCGGCTGCTTCATTTAATAGGCCCCTCAGTGCGCCAACACATCTGTTGCACTCGTGCAATTCACCTAAGAATGCGTCGTGGTATTTTTATGAGGGTGCACGTCGTGACGGCGACGTAACTCACCCTAAACATCATGCGTCGACGCCGCCGTTTATATTTGACATCTTCGCGTGATGAGCAAGCGATAGAACTCTTTTCTGATGCTCGCGCCACATTCCACGCTTCACTGAACTTCACACTTCCCATGGCGGTGTCGGCTGAGTAATGGTGTTAGTGGCTGGACGCTCGGGCCAACCGAGGAGCCATCATCGCTGTCAAGACGAACGGACGGATAGACGATTCCGCCCGGGCTCGTCTATGTCTGCAGCCTTGTCGTGGCGAAATCAATTCGTATCGGTTTTTTCGTTACGTCAAATATCCACCTCATTGGTGTTTTTATCGAGGACAGACATTCCAAATTGCTTGATTTATTTGCTCACATGTGATTATGTCAGCCTTCCTCATTCGCGGCATGCCCTTATGGCTTCGGTCAGGTTTTTGCAGCTATCACGCAATGATTTACATGGCTACATATAGATTATTAGTAGTTTATTATTCACTTATTTACTTGTTCAGAGTGTTTTATTCTTAATTCATTATTCTTTTTTTCTTTCATTTTTTTCTTTTTATGTTCTTTCATAATCTTTCTTGGAATGACTATTTTTTTCCTGTGTTTTTACTGCTACTTTATGCGCTTATTGTATGTATATGATAAGTGATGTTAATGGGTGCTTGAATATGTCGACGCCCTTTGTTCGTTCGCTCTAACTTATATGATCTGATGAGTACTGAAGCGTTTCAACTGGATCGTTTATGCTATTTCTAATAGCGCACTTAATTTTGAATTACATCGTATTAGTTTCATTAGTGACGTACTCCTTTACTTTTCATGCAGGTTATCCTTATTAGATTTGTGCAATTTGCACTTTCTTTTACGATTGCAAGAGAGGAAATAGTTCTCCGCAAAATTGCAGATTAATTTATTAAATAATGTCAGACAATACAATAGCAGTAGTTGCAGTAAGTGCAAAGATTTCCGCTGCACTAGTTCCGCTCCATTTCCGTCTTTAGCCGTTTGCCTCATTTGCCCTTGGCGTTTCTTGGGTTGGTTGTTTGCAAAAACGCCCGTACATTCGTCGTGGTTCGTCAGCAGCACAACGAAGATACTTTTTATTGTATTCCACGCCCTTGCCCATCTTCAATGAGCCGGGAACGTGTGGTTTTTTGTTGGGCAATTTTTACGGAGTAAAAGTGCGTGAAGGAGGTGGGAGGGGGCTGGCATTGCTAAGCGTTGATCAATCATTTTTATGAACTACGTCGTTGATTTCCGCTTCCGCTCATAAAGGGGTGTGTGTTCCTGTTCAGTGTCCCAAGGTGACTAGCAGGTATAAACATAGCATTGTATCTCAAAAAATGGATATGACATACATAGTTGTCCCCTTCCAGGAATGGCTGTGTTGACCCATGTCGGGAGGAAGCAAACCATCTGTGACTGTTTATGCAGGCAAAACGGCGCCATCAGCGTTTGCAGTATGTCCCACCTGCACTGCAGACTTATAGGGTAATTAGTAGTTAGGCAATTGTTTTGTTCGAATAATATAGTCATTTTTCTTTTGTAAAATTAGATCATATAATTGAGTTAATGATAGAATCAGTTTGATACAGTATCTCGATAGGTCCTATCACACACAACCTCTTTTTAGTATTTTTCCATTTCTGGTATTCTCATTTTTGTTCCCATTTTCTTCCCTTGTGGGTAGTTCGCAGAGGACTTCAAAAGTATTCTGTCTGTAAGAAAGGCAACCAATAGTTTGCACTGTCGTTAGTTGGTTAGTTTTCAGTTGAACGCAGAAGACTAGCATTACTCCATTAGTAGGCCCAGCTCATTAATATCTAAGTCTAGCCTCAGAATATGATAAGGGCCCAAAATGCGCCCATTCTTTGGTTCGAAATTCTGGTTATGTTGTTTATATTTATATTATCATTATATTTGTCTATATTTATATTATTTAATAATCCTGCGCGATTGAGCTTTTCTGTCCATATACACTGGAGCCCTGGATATCACAGTGCCTGCCCATGCCCACGCGATCTGTGAGATCTTGCTCTGATCACTGGGTGGTTCATTGTGGGAGAAATCGCATACAAATGTCACTACGGTTGTGAATGATGTAGTACAGACCATTTGGGAGCGCCTGATAGGGCGTGGCCTACGGACGTGAGGGTGTTTCTCACTCCGCCACACACTCTCACTCTTGCCACTCGCGCTCTCACTCTCGCCACTCACCCATGTCTGTAGGCCACGCCCTATCAGGCGCTCCGGAATGGAATATATGTGTGGTGCATCCCAAAGAGGGATTGCTCGCGTTCAATTTCTTAATAAAGTACTGCGTCGTTCTTCAAGAAACGCTTTGGAAAATTGGTAAAAGACCCATTTAGACAGAGAGCTAACTCATTCATCGGTGCTTGATAGAATCCTTCCAGAATCGTCCGATTGAGATTGATCGATTGCTGAGAGGCAAATTACCATGGAAAATTTTTCTCTTGCACTTAAGAGGTATGGATTAGTGAATGAATCATGAAATAAAATGAAAAAGACAAATTTCTATCCATCTACCAAGGCTATAATTCTTTTTGTGCCCTCAAATCCAGCGCAATATCCTGGTTTTATGAGTATGCGCTCAAGAAGATTTAAGACCATGGCAGATCTGTGGTGATAATGGTTGAGTGTATGTATATCCGCTGAAATCTGTCCAGTAACTCCACCAATCCGTTAGAGCTGCTAGCTTTGCTGAAATAATTGATTTGTTTGTGTTGTACATTTTTGTTATTGATGAATCCAACAGCTGGAATATTCTATTTGCTTTCTCTTTTCAAAACAATTTTTACGCTGTGAAAACAGCTTCATTACGAAACCCTTTGTTGTTCCGAAGACAGGTGGGGAGCGTTCGGATGCGTTCGAAATTAGCTTGTAAGCCACCTTGGTGGTAGTGCTACACGTGCACATTGATCAGTAATAATTCGAGCTGCATTGGTGGATTGTTGAGAAATTATTTTCGGAACTTGTCAAGAAATACCAAAGGGTGGAGCGCGAAGACTTCGCTGAGAGGTCGTCAAGACGTAGCGGAATGGGTGCGCCATGCGTTCATTTTCCATCGCAAAGAACTCTGCAATTTGACTGGCAAGAAATCGCAGATGGGTGTATTTATAGAAATCCATTGGATGTGCCTAGTTCTATAGGGTGGAGCAAAGACATGGAATAGTGGTATTAGCTTTCCTTTCATATACTCCCTTTTACCTATTCTTGGTTTTTTTTTTCTTATGCTCTCTATATTATTTTTCATGGATGTCTTGACCTTCATAGTGCTACTGTCGCAGTTAAAATCATTCAGTAATATTTAGAGCAGCTTTTCGTAATTTCAGTCAGAACGACTTTAGTGTCTTTGTGATGAGCACTTTGATGTGAAATGTGCCTCATAGGCATCTCATTAAAATTCTTGAGGGTTAATGGTTCTCAATAAAATGTCCTAATTATCTCATCTTCCGGCTTCTTTGACACCGCCCCACTTTCTGGGTTGATGTTTCCGCATTTTACATTAATGAAGAAATTCATCGTAGCGCGAGCTCCTGTACAGCGTTTCGTGTCCCATATGAAACTTGCTGATGGTCACGTCTATTAATACATTATATTAGTCTAAAAGCTCAAAAATGATAAAGATGACAGTATGCCTTCAAATGTCTCACTCAGCTCGAGGCTCTCTAAGAGTAAGTTCGGGATAATTGCTTCGTAAAATGCTTGCGTTGTAATGTAGGCGTATCACATATGGGCCTCAGTTTTACCTTGCGAATATTTTGCAGGACGAAGCAGTTTGAGTGAAAATTAGACACCTACCTGAGGATTTCGCAGCCTGGCGTTTCCGCAAAATTGCAGTTTCGCAAGGTGAAATTACGCCCTCTTTTAGAAATTTGTTCTTCGTTCCCGCTTTTTTTTTCATGTTAAGGTACTGCTAACTGCCATAAAATGTCTCTAAATATTCTTTGAAAAGCAGTTACAGCGCTCTTACAATTCGCAGAGTTTGATTCAGCCGGTGATCGCAAGTGATAACGCTGCGTCACTAAAATAAATTGCGTAGTTTTTAAAGTATCAATTTTGCGAATTTTCATAAAGTACTTAAAGACACCGGAAGGAGGGCAATTATGGTTTACGGTATGGGAGGACGGTGACCGCAATGCACGCAGGGTACCTTGCCAAGACGTCGAAAAAGAATGAATCAGGTTTTAGTTGTAGTCACACTTTTTTCTTACTTAATCTTCATTTAATTGTATTACTTGTTTGTTGCTGTGTGTTGTTTCACTTATTTCACATCATCACGAATGAATGAAATACACTCTACGAGACAACAAATGACAGCGGACAATTCGGAAAGTCAGTGTGTTGATGCGAATATGTTGCGAATACACACCACAGCGCCGCCCTTTCGAATCCGGGTTTTTCCACCGATTATCGCTTCTAACTTTGAATTCCCTTACAAAAGATCATTTCTTTGCATCTTCCTCTTTCTTCGGACCCCTTCAGGTTCCTTCAGAGTCTCAACTGTGAGTTATACCTTTGAGAAGGAAAAATAAGAAGTTCAATATCTACCAGTCAGTTCGCGAATGACCAAGATTTGAGGAGTTGTTTAGCGGAAATCAGTTCTTAGGAGGTCATCCACATGAACTTCTATTTTTTATGATACTGACTAAAGAAAAAGTAGAGGTAGAAGACATAATGCTATGGAACGCCTTAAAGACACGTGGTAGGGACGCTGACTAACATTCAGCCATTATATTCGTGAATTCTTGAGGTTCCTGACTGACAGTATCTGAGGCCGTTGTGCGGCATGATGCTGATGCTGACAGAACTTAAACTAGTAGGTATAATTGATGCGACCGCTTCTTTACGACATCGATTATATGCTGCGATACCCGATAAGCGATCGTAATCGTATTCGCGCCTCAGCGATTATTTGCCTTTGTACCTGATTCGAAATGGAGATAGCAGAGTTAGGAAGAAATTCGCGGCACTCATCTTCATACATACAACGACAACGTCGTCGTCGTCACCTCCCGCGCGGGCCGCCCTGCTGACAAACCGGTTTCGGCCTTACTTTGTCTGAGGGCGTCGTTTCTTACGTCCATGTCATTACCTAACAACGCCCATTCACAGTTCTTTTCGTTGATTGATTGATCGATTGTGCTATCGATCACGACGTAATCGCTTTGATGCCCATGTGCTGTGCATGGAATTTTTTTGGACGTCGAATAGATGATAAGTGAGTGGGTGTGCAATCACACCAAGCCGTTACAGTAGTTTGAATTTCGGGCGCGCTGTGGCTTCCTCCGTTTGCTAATTGTGGGTGGGTGAAGTCGGGCACGTATTTGTTTTCCATGATTATTCTCTTCTCATTCCATTTAAGTCGGAGAACTCAAAATCTTGAGTCCTTGAAACTGAGTGTTCACTGGACTTTCCTTGAACCTCCTTTTTTGTTAAATTTGTTCTGATTTCGGTGTTGTATGTCTTTTTTGTTGATGCTATATGCCAATGCATGTTATATGTCTTTTTATCTATTAAGATCCCGTTTGAATTAAAACTTGTCTGTTTTGGAACTTCGCGCCATTTTGATGGCGTAACTACTACAATGCTCTTTGATCACTTCTAATGAGTTTATTGGTATTAATTCTAATTAAACATGTGGATGTAGAGGATAAGCCGTCAGTCAAATCAAGTTTGAAATATTAGAAAAGAGGTAAGTTATATTGTTTGTGAATTTCCTTATTCTGTTGGCGACATTTTAATTGAGAAATTGATGTTCATCTGTTTTGACAGGTTCCTCTTTTACCAAAAGTTATTGTGAGTGAAATAATCAAAAACGAAATTGCCGTCGTAATTTTTTGATGGAGCTTGCTTTGAGATTCTGCACTTTGAGTCGTTCGTTCTCATTTTTCTCGTCGAGCCATACATAATGCTTTTCTCGCGTCGAGAAGTGATTTCGTCACCACCAAATAGGTAACGATTTTCATTGTTTCAGTTTTTCAGAACATCCGATGTCGTTCTCTTGCGGGGAACATTTGGAGGCGGTCCGGAAGGAAATGACGGTATTGGCAAATCAATTACAAATGAGCAAACAAGAGGTGGAGAAGGTGAAAATGGTGGGTGTATGGATATCATGCAATTCATTTAATAAGGGAACGAGATGACTAAGCGATGTGCACGTACTGGGATTTTTCATTAATCGTTTCATTTTACTAATCTATTTGACAAATTATTGCCTTTCTATTTGTTAGTTATGACGTGACCATTGAAGATGATCACATTCAATGCACCTACTTCATTTTCAAGGTTGTTTAGCGAAGCTCTTAAAGTGAGAGTGGATGAGTTCATATTTATGCGAGGGGTGAAACCAAACTGAGTTCAAACGGCATTTCTCGGTTTACATACATTTCAGTACCGATGGTACCATGCGTTCGAACATCAAGGTATTTAAATTCTGAATAAGTAGATTTTCATTACTTTGCGGGAAATTCTGACAGGTATGTGCGATTGCACTGGAGTCGTTCACTGAGAAGTGTTGGCTTTGTAAACGATCGCTCATATTCACGTTTGGATGCCCGCTTTCCCTGAAGAAATACTGATTTTAACCTTATTTCAAGAATAATGTTTTCGTGGTGTTTTCTAACTTTTGGAGGTTTTCCCGTTTATTGAAGTTTGTTAGGTGCTATCGCAGTATAAAAAGTTGCTTATCCATCCTCGCATCCTGGAAAGTCTTGAGGGGTCAGTCTGCACATTCAGGCGTATGCTTCTGCCTAAGATTTAATGGAGGAAAGTAGGGGTTCTATTAGACTTAGATGAAAGTAATGTCCATAGTGGGATGACCCCTCCCCCCCATTGCGATAGCACCGTTCGCTAAATTATGCTCACGTTATGACTTTTTATGTTGTTTGTTTCAGGATACGACAAGTTTTCAACAACAACTCAATGCTTTGAGTGAACAAGCACTTCAGAGTCAAGTAAGCTTTTCAATTTCCTTTTTTACCGATTAGTTACGGGAGCTGTTCCAGAAGAGAAGATTCCTAGTGGAATACTGGTTCTGAAATAAATTAGGTTACTCACCTCGAAAAGTTCGCTGAAATTGCACTCACATTTTGAAAATTGCGCATTGCAGATGGAAATGGTGAAAAACCAAGAGGCCACAAAGCGGTTGCACCATATAATATCAAGTTATTTACCCATGTTGCCCCCTGAATACCAGGTATTTCGTTGTTTTATTTTAGTTTGTTTGCATACCAACAATCTCTGATCGTTATTTTTCAATGTTTGGTTATTAAAAGCTGAAAACAATACGCACGTGCAGGCACAATTAACTGAAGATATTCATATCTCGATACTGGGAGGAGCAGTTGCTCTTGCAGGTTATAAGAACATGTATTAGATATTTCCCAGTAAATCGGTGGTAAGGCATATTTATCCACCAGTTTTGTTGGTTCGTTGAATAGTAGAAAAAGTCCGTATTGTTATTTTCCCTCTGAGCAAATAGAAAATCCAGTTGCTACGGTGACATTATGGAACGTATTGAGCACTGTGTAAAGGGGGAAAAGCGTTTTACATATACCCTTCTTTTACGTACCCATAAATTCACTCCCGCGTCCGTTCTGCGATCTTTTGCTCAGGATGATATTAGCTATTCGTGTAGATCGTTATGTTTGTGAGTAAACATTGTGCTGAATGAGTTGCTGCTTCCCCAGTTGGGATTTTTAAATAAGTGTGTGTGCGGAAGAGGATGCTCGAGATGTGTATCTACCCTCATTCCTTTATTTGTATTCGCATAGGAACTGCCTTATCGATTTTTTGTTCAGTAAAAGCGTTGTGCTTCAGAATTTTTCCTATCGTTACCTACCCCTCGTTTTCTGTGGAAGTGTGGAAAACTTTACATAAGTAGAGTATCGCCATCGAAGTAGCCGCGGAGTCTATCTCAAAATGTTGGCGTAGAATTTGCTTTATTCAGTTTTTGAGCTGCCTACCGTACACTCATGAATGGAGTTGATCAACTAAGTTCCCTTTTTCAATCATCTATAGAGGATCGCCGTTTGCAATTGACTGATAAAAACCTTTGCAGGCTTTTGCGTTGGGTGAATTGGAAAAAATCCGGCGAGATGAGACGCAATCACAACAAGCACAGGCAGCTATGTTAATGGGTGGCATGCCGAATATGATGATGGCCAGGTTGGTATTCACGCTGTTGTACTGTTCCCTGAAAGCCTTGTTTTTTTTCCAAACGTGTCGATCAGTATGATGCCAGTAAAAAGGATGTGCTCTGGTTAGAGTAAGCGAACATGCATCTGTATAAGAGTTATGTCCGGAGTTTATACTGGTTTCCTTTTTGTGAAAAAGCAATCGTGTTGAAGCTCAATATGTATATAATACATGTACATAAATACTGCGTCAGTGTTGCAGTTATAACGTGCTCGCATAACTGAGTCATTGATCGGCTAATATGTTTTTTGTTAGAACTTAAAGACACCAGAAGGGGGTATTTTGGCTTACGGTAGAACAGACGTAGTGTGGACGAGTTCAAGTGGCCGCCATTGCACAAATTCGCCAATTTGACGCCTTGGCATGGTGCCAAAAGAAGATGTTTCTATTCAAATTTGTTTTTCTTTTACTTTTTCCTTTCTTCTTTCTTGTATTGTTTCTAGATGTACTTACATGAATGCTAATGTAGTTGGGAATGACCACTCCACTGCGCTGGGAGTCAGGTGCTACAACTAAAGTTGGCCCACGGCCCGTGTGTCCGACAGCGGACAACTCGGAATGGATGCGCTGATGCGAATGGGATGCGAATACTCACCGCAGCGTCGCGCTTTTGAGTCCGGGTTTTTTCGCCTATTATCGCTTCTAACCTTGAGTGTTTATTACAAAATGCTTATTTCCTTGCATCTTCCTCTTGTTTCGGACCCCCTTCCGGTTCCTTTAAAGGTCGATCATTTGGTAGACGTATAAATTATGCGATGTTCTGTTATTTTGATGCTCACCTTTGGTATTTAATTACCATTCATTGCATCATATTAGGAATTCATTCCATCGAAAGAAAAGAGATCATAAAATCTCTGCGCCGATCATTTTTTTACTGTGACAAATCTGCAGCTTTTGTGGTCTTATCGTACACAGTTGACTGGTTACTCCTTAACATTTGTTACTACGCTTTTCTCTAAACAGTGCTACCTTTACCGAGCTACAGTGTAGAATTAAAGTGTTACTTATCTCGTGTGCATGAAATCTTTTTGAAAAATAAATTCGATATGCGAGGCCTAACAAAGCTGTATTTGTCGGCCAGCAGTTGTAATTCGTGACAGAGGAGAAAGAGTTATAATAGGCTACTTCACTGCGATGATGTTATAGAAATCCCATGATGATGGGTATGGGCATGGCTGGTATGCCTGGAGGAGCCACAGCATCCCCTCGAATGACGAAACCTAATGGTGTACCGAACGGTGCCCAAAATGCAATGTCAAATGGAATGGCAGCAGCAGCTGCAGCCGCTGGAATGGCTGGAATGCCCCCAGGAATGGCAGCAGCAATGCATATGCAACCTCAACAAGCAGCTATGTTACAAGGTAAAATGTTCAGATATTATTGAAGTTTTAAGTTTTGATGCTCCACGTTTGTAGCTCAAATGATGATGGCTGCTGGCATGGGTATGCCTATTCCTGGAATGCCTATGCCATCCGGTATGGCAATGCAACATGCGATGAACGGTATGGTAGCACCGATGTTACCGCCGATGAGTCAAGCGCAAGCTGCCGCAGCCTTTCATGCGCTTACGCCACAGGTGAGCTGCTTACTAGTAATTCTTGATGTTTTCAATTTTTTATCTTATTTGCTTGTGTGCTTATATCTACTCCTGTGAAAAATATATGAAAATATATAGGAAGGACCGCGAGCATGAAGAAATTGGCGTCATACAGTTGATCAATGTCCTTCTGCAATTTGATTGTTTACTGTCTAGCTAATACGATAACACGGTCTTACGTAGTATGTAAGTGCGTTGGAAAGATATCACTTGTCATCTAAGGTCCTGTTGGAATAGAAACACGTAATTCCGTCACTCACACTGACAGTTTTCATTACTGCTAATCTGTTTGTATTATTGGTATTGCTCACATCATGCGCGAGTCGATTCTTTTAGTAACTTGGGCGGTCCGTGAAATTCTCAGGAGGGAATACATGCTAGTCAGGCTTCATCGAAAAGTTAATTTCGAGGTGTAGTGGTGGTATCATTTTGTTTTCATTTCAGATGAATGTGTCTATCCCATCGCGAAATCCGTCCAATGGTGCACTTAGTGCACCACAAGCGTCAGCGACCAATTCGCCACGACCAGCCGATCCTCTCACACCCCAGACAAGTACTGCAGCCCAGATTGGTTCGTCAGGAAGTTTGAAAGAAGATCGTCAACCACCACCGTCACCACAGAAATCTCAGGCTGCTGAGGAAAATGTCTCGGTTGCGTCGTAAGTGTACGTGTTCTCACTGGTGTCTATTGTTCCTGGTTTCTGGTGCTCATCGCAGATTAATATTTATTCTTCCAACGTCGTGATTAACCAGCATTTACTTACTTTGAAAAACCAAAATATATATAAGATCACATCTGAATCATATGTTTTGCAATCCACACAGTGCTGGGTACTTCGAACATTTGGCTGAAATGTTTAATGCTCGATTTACTCTTTCATCACTATTCACTAACTTGGTCATATTTGTAGCTCTACATTACGCAGTAATTTCTCGCGTCTCGTATCCCGTATGAAGGAAAATCGTGAACCCTGAACCTACCTGCAAGTAGTTTGAAGGTATAGACATGTTTTTGCCGGAGCAGTGATTTGCTGCACGCTCTGTGTTCTCCTTCGATGCCGATCGTGTCACATGCCTGACTGTTTGCTCTGGTGGGCGTTACTTATGTCCGCGTCTCTTGTGGGAGGTAGATGCCATCTGAGGTTGTTCATACTCTGCGAAACAGTCGTGCGGCAGCCGTAACACAAGCTCCGCTGTCAATATGTTGGCCTGCTAGAACACGTTAACGCCACTGAGCAGGTGTGTATCGTGCGCTTGTGTCGCAGAGTGTGAATGTAGCCTAGGCTGCTAAATATGGCGTTCTAATAATCCACTGATTTCAATGGCAAAAATCGTTAATACAGTCAGTTTTATTCAATGTGGTCATGTGCGACGCCAATCGTTAGGTGACATAGGTGGTAAAAGTTTTGATGTTTTTTTGAATATTGAAGTTGCTGAACGTTATCTAACAAATTTCCACTCTGCAGGGGTCTACTTCAAAATTCTGTCCTTCACACGTTGTTCGCACTGATATGTGGCAAAGTGGACTTGGGTGTGTTGATGCATGGTAGTCAATCAGAGATATGCCGTGTGTGTGCGAGGAGCGGTTGGCTATGAGTTAGGGATTGGTTTGTCACATCTCAGTCCGCCCAGATCAACTATTAGAGAGGGAAAATGGCAAAAGCGGACATAAGCGCTCATGTAGACCAGATGACAGAACTGCCTAAAATAATATAAGGTAGATGATGGGATCATCTGATCATGTTGTCCTATATGCACGCTTCATGCGGCTCCGGTCCTCATAATAGGGAATCGTACAGATTCCAGTTCACCATCCATGATTGACTTCGCTGTTGTGCTACTCTTACATTTGTATACGTGACTACTACTTCAATATATTCAATTGTGCAATTATATTTTATATCATATTGTGTGTTTGGTGGTTCTACTGTGTGCAAAATGTTGTTCCACCTCGTCGACGAGTATCAAACCAACTGCTCAGCACTCTCGTTTACTGTTATAGCTACATTTTGTTTTACTATAACGTTATCGTATTCGTTATTTTTCGTTATGGTCATTATAACAAATATTATACTTAACTTGTATTCTCAACGAAATTAAACGACACCATACCGACAACATGTATCTCCCCATTCGGATGCTAGGCTCTTCTTCATCGCTTGTTTTAATATATACGTCTTTGCCGCCCTTCAAGCTATACAGTAGGCAAGGTTATCGGTAATCTTGAAGGTTTAACTGCGTCTCCTAAAATGCAAGCCCCAACCCTAAGATATAGCACCGCCATCAATTTGTTTTCATACGATTAATCTGAAGTAAATCATGTAATTGTTCTATTTCCATTTTCCATCTGTTTCTTTTTCTGTGTAACGGGTGTGTCCCGATCTTGTAGACCGTAATAGCACTGTGTCGCTAGCTTCATGAGATCTCGGGTTGTTCTCAGAGTTTTCGAAGTTGTTGAGAATCAATAAATCGATAATCCATTTCAAATATCTGATTGTTTCATGTTAACATCATTGGTCCAGGAGCCCATCATATGCAGGAAGTATCGCGAAAATACGGAATTAGTATGTGGAGGTATTGAACTCATGAGAAGCGGGAATGTAAGGCATTAGTTCAACCGCACGTAGAGGCGGCCTTACCCATGGGAAATGATGACTGAAGAATTAGTTTCTCGATTATGTTCATATCTACATTTGTTGAAACTGTGGCTGTCAAGGAGCTTGGGGGATCCGTGATCGAAATCCGAGAATCGAAACCACATATTACAGGGCAGTAGCTGAAATACCTAATTTTTGTACCGTCTATTGAACAGTGTAACTCTTTGTGATTGACCAGTTTGCCAAGAAGAAATACCCAGAATATTTGTATGACAATGTACCAATCAATACCTAGGAGTGAGTACTGGAATCCACTGGAATACTGGAATAATGCAATAGATTTTATACTTGAACCAAGCAGGGCAAAGGATATTAAGGGTGTTAACCATCGAAGCACCTGCCATTATGGACTGATGAGCGAATCTCAATAGAGATCGTTCATTGCAACTTCTTCCTTTCGGACAAAAGTGATGATCATTGCGTTGGCCCTTGTGCCTAATGTGGTCAAATCTTTCAATAATCTACTGCGATTACCCTTTCCATGTGGGGAAAGGTCCGCTCCTCACCGAATGAAGGGAACAAGGCTCGCATCTTGCGACACCTCGTGAGTCAGAGGGAGCTCTTTACCCGGTCAAATCCATCACCAAGCCGATCAATTTAAATACTAAAACTCCCCTCTCGATTTCGAGAGTTCGGCAAACCTCCACACTAACGGATCAGTTTCATCCAAAACGCGCATCAGCAGTTAATCAAGGCGTGGCCAAAGTTCATGGTGCACAAATCATATCTAAGTGCACACCTGGAGCAACTTGTGGCGCACGTGCATTTTACAATCCGTAGGTATGCAACTACCACATACACACGGCCTTTCTCCTACTTCGAGACATTACTTGCAGAGAATATTCAATTTGGGTCACCATAAGCCAATATATAGCTCAGTTCGAGTTAACAAGAAATTCATTTTGTAGCAGTGGGGTAGCAAGGAGAAAAAAGGCTTCATTGACGACAGGTTGAGTTGAAAATGCGCAGGTAAATCTTTTTCAACTTGAAACATGAGACCTGGTTCAATCATACCAGTTCTTTGCTGGAATCTGGAAGTATGAATCCTCCTAGTGTATCGATCAGGAAAAAATACGTTAATTGCACAAGAAGGTATCATTCTGATGGCCAAGAATGTTTCACGAAATGGAGTGGAGCGCGCGAGGAACGATGGAGTCGACAACGTTATGGGCATTAGCAAAGTTGTACTCAGATCAATTGGCGAAGATTCTAACAAGCATCGATTAATCAACAGAGGAATAAGGGTACCCAACGCTACTCAATAAGGTGAGGTCGCCATCAGATTTCGCGATTTTGCGGTGTCGCTCTGCACGTGAAGCCGCGGCATTGCACTGTCGGCCGCGTTCATGCTCTGCGGTGCCGTCGGCAGGGTGTGGTTGCGGGTTTCTGCGTCTCCACCCATGTCATCCTGCCTCCTTGCCTACATCGTCTGTGCACATCCCCGTGCCACTCTGCCTCGCGGTTTGTGAAGGCAGCCTCGCCTCGCCGGCACTGTATGAACACGGCCTTCCAAAGGTCGCAGTATCGCGTGCAAAAGTGCGACGCCGCAGAATCGCGAAGTCTGACGGCGACCCAAGTTCTCTTTGAGCAATTTTGCAACGACGCGAATGGCACCTTTTGACGCACATGTGAATCCGCCTTTATGGTGTTGTTTGCAGTGATACGTAATATCTACTAGACGTTTGGTATTAAGGGTTGCATTATCCAGCTCTCTTAACGTGGCGTTAATACTATTTACCATGTTGTCTGTTTAATGTAAAGCATGAGTAGAGTTGGTGTAGTGACAGGCTGCGCCCATTCCCACTCTTGTCGTGCGGGCATCAAATCCCGCATCAGTGCCCGCTCAGGCTAACCAAAACTTCCATCCCTCCGGAGTCGGTGAATTGGGAAACAGACTCGTATGGAAGGACAAAAGCAATGACTTGTACATCGGCTAGACCCTGCGACTCATTGTATGGGCCAAATCGCGTTCACATGCCATCACGATTCTGAATGTAAAAAATGCGCGGAGCATCCCAAAAGGAGGGTTGATTAACGCAAAAATTTTGTCTTTTCTAGCTTTATTGTAAAGTACTACAAAGTAATGAATCAATCTAAAAGAAAACTAGGAACTCAGGTTTTTGTCACAATGCCGTAACCGCAGCCATGACACCGCAAAATCGCAAAAACGCAAAATCGCGAAGTCTGACGGCGGTTTTGCCGAACCTACACTTTTTCGGAAAAAAGCTGGATGCGTGACATATCGCACGGCAAGAAGTTATACCAGCTACTTTGTGGTCTACCATGTCTATATAAATTTCAGTGTGCATGAAGACCACAGTGAGATATACTCTATTTTGGAGCGCCTGAAAGGGCGTGGCCTATGGACATGGGTGAGTGGCGGGAGTGAGAGTGTATGGCGGAGTGAGAGGGTTGGTACACTCTCACCTAAGTCCGTACATAGGCCACGCCCTATCATTCGCTCCGAAACTGTAACTGTAACTTCAGCACAAGGTAAACATCTACCGTAACCCTAAAAGGCGTAAACTTCGATGTTAGAAACAGTGTCCTCACGCACTCACACCGAATTCCAGTTGCGAGGGGGATCTGCAAGTCATGATATCCTCATGTGTTGCTGTTGTCGCTATTGACAAAGTGAAGAATAAACAGGTAAGCATGCCATTGCGTGGAGGTCAAAGCGAACCCATCCAGCTGATTTCACAGGATTCACATGAAACTAAATGTTACTCCCTTTTCTCATTCGGCCCCAGATTCCTCCCTTGTGATAATTTACAATTTGAACTTCTTTTTTTCATTATGGGTACAATGCATCCGGCTTTGGGTATAGTGTGCTCTTGGGAAATGTGGTCATTTAGTGCCCGACAAGAAATGGTGGTACACAGTAATTGGGATTGCATCAGGTGCTGATCTAGTTAGGGTGTTGTCATTTTCAAGAAGTTATCTCTCACCTCAGACTATCCTAAGATCATTTAGCTGCACACTAAAGCGAATATACCGAGAAGCTGGTGACCTACTCATCGAAATTCGACATCTTATAGGACTTTTGATTCGTCGCATCAAGACGACCCTAACGCTTCTAATTTTCTCCCATTTTATTCATTTTCAACGGAGTTATGACGGTGCGACGGTTTGTGCCGTTTAATCAGTGGCCCACCGTCGATTTTTCAAAAAATATGAGCGGTATTGTATGTGCCTAGCCTTACCAAAGGACGAACTTTTTCTCTGGCACCCTGCATTGTTTTGAATAAACCGTAGAAACATGCGTCGATGAACCGTAGAAACTAGTAAATTGATGACATCATAGCGCAACCTGCTGGCATTTCAGAAAGTGGTGGTCTTACTACTCGTACTCTTACTTCGTGCAAGAGTGGTGTTTTTTCCGAATCATTGCGAAGGGGATGAATTCGAAATCGATTTTATCTAGGTGCTGATCTGGACATCGAGGAAGGAAGCCAGTGATCCGCTCTGGCTCTCACTCCAATGCCTCTGTTATACTGTTCACTTAATCATTTTATCATCGCCAGGTATGCGATGACCCTCACAAACCTGCGCCTGCTGGGGGCAGGACTTAAAGGAGTCGTCCACGGAAAATGAGTTTTTGTATTACCCATATGTTTATGTTGTATTTGCCTAATGTGGGCCTCATGCAAAATTTCACGCGAAAAAATGTGAATGTGGCTGAGATACAGCACCACAAAGTGCGGTCCCAGTGGGCGGGGCCTAAGAGAAAGGCTCGTTCCGTCGTCCGCCGTGGTCGGAGACGCATTGTAGGAACAGAAGGTTACGTAAACAGTCGCACTCTCCATTCCCAACGGCGGCGGACGACGGGCCGAGGCTTTTACCTGGAAGCCCCGCCCACCCGGACGTACTTTGTGGTGCTGTATCTCAGTCAGATTCACATTCTTTCGCGTGAAATTTCGCATGAGGCCCACATTAGGCAAATATAACCTAAACACATGGGTAACACAAAAACTCATTTTTCCGTGGACGATTCCTTTAAACTGTATGGTAGACAGAAAAGTCGATGGTTTTTCCTTCTCCAGTAACGCTTACAATGAAGGCGTTTAGTCTGTTTTACCTCGCTAAACTCCTCTTATACTACACAATGCCACTGAACCACCGTCTCACGGTAAAAAAAGGTAAATTAACCTCTTCAGTTTCTAGCGCCCACAATGGTCTTGATCTTAGATAATGTCAAACCTTACACTGAGATTGAAAATCACACAGAGTGTAGAGAATACTACAGAAGCAGCCAAAAACCACTTTAAAGGAACCGGAAGGGGGTCCGAAACAAGAGAAACATACAAAGAAATGAGCATTTCGTAACGAACGCAGAAGGTTTGAAGCGATAATCGGTGAAAAAACCCGAACTCAAAAGTGCATCGCTGCGGTGTGTATTCGCGCCTCATTCGCATCATCGCACTGGCGTTCCGAGTTGTCCGCTGTAAGAGACGGCCGCGGGCCAACTTTAGTTATAGCACCTGACTCCCAGCGCAGTGGAGTGGCCATTCCCAACTACACTGACATTCATGTAAGTACATCTAGAAACAATATAAAAAAGAACAAAGGAGAAGATAAAAGGAATGAACAACTTTATAATGGAAACATCTTCTCTTGGCACCATGCCAAGGCGTCAAATTGGCGAGTTTGTGCAATGGCGGCCACTTGAACTCGTCCACACTCTGTCTGTTCTACCGTAAGCCAAAATTACTCCCTTACGGTGTCTTTAAGTACTGCTCAGAGAAATCTCCCGAATAGTCAGGTGCAAGATTTGTGGTTCACCTGTCTACACACAAGTTCTGCTCGTGAAACCACATCCAGAGACGAATTAAAGGAGCAGGAGCACGGAAGACTTGATCATGCTTGTGATCCCAGACCTAGGAGGCGACTAGGTTTGTTGGGCGTCAAGGCCAATGTGATTGTGTGAATACACCAATACTAATGCCGAATTCACGCCTTCCAGAATTACGGTAGATGTTTGCCTGGTGTTGAAGGCAACTCAGTGTATGAAGACCTCCGAAATGGCATGAAAAAAAGCTTTCAAGACTCACTCTCTCGCGCGGCAATTCAGCTGACGTGCTACGATGTCAACATCATATTTCGGTCGCTGCGTGCGTGGAGGACTTTGTATTTTGAACCTCGCATAACTGTGTAGTTGCTTTTGTTTTTCATCCTTATTTGTATTTGTATTGCAGCCTTTAATCATTAGTGTTGCTTTCAGATATTCGATGCTTTCTACTCGATCTTTGCTCGGTAGGGTTATACGTCAGAATGGAGTAAGTTACCATGTTTTGTGTTTGCAGTGCTAAATTTGTGGTGCCTATAAAAGTATTTATTGAGTTGAGTGTAGTAACTCCTGAGATTATATCATCAGAGAATGAGGTGGTCTTCTGTCACGAGCTATTTATATATTTTTGCCAATGTATCTTATATGGTCGGTTAAACCTGTGGTGAAGTTGCGAGGACAGGGAGATCCAGAACAATCTAAGCGAATGCCTGGCATTCCTGGGAAGTGTGCTTTTTCTCGGTAGCTGATATCAAATAAGATGTTTCCTGATGAGAAATACCCACAAGAGATGTTTCAAATCCTTCGCAAATGGCTTCGTTATGGGTGTTTCTTTTGAGGAATTTGGTGCTAATGTATTTGGGGTGAGCATTCATTGTCGCGCTGTCATCATTCACTCGGGACCGTTTTACACTTATCTCCTTGTACTCTCAAGGATATATTCTCACCAAAGCGTTATCTGGGGAGACTTGAGCTTCTCTCTGAACCAAGGCTCAGGCTACCAACCCAGGCAAAAATAGCGCCGATCTCCGAGCATTAGCATTTAAAATTTTCCGCAGTTGAAGGCCACTATTTCCAAATAATAAGTCATAATGATGTAGAAGTAAGCTACCTATATCCTTACTTCTAAATATCCCTTTATATAGAAACTTTAACTTGAACTTCAACGTGAATCGCCGAATCCTCTCGAATACTCTCTTCAGTCGAAGAAATTTTCTGTAAAAGTCGAAATCCTGTCTGGAGTTCAACGGGTGGAGCCTGTGATGCATTTCAGAAGTAATGCTTACAGAATGATTTTGCCGAAAGTTCATGATAATTGTGAATTGATGACTACTCCTGGGAAAACTCTAACATAGTCCATCTTTATTTTTCAGGTTTTTCGATTCAGTAGTACCTTAGTAATAGCTGAACATGATGAGACCAAGCTTGCACCGATCACTCTCAACGCTATTTCTGCTGCTGGAAAGGTGTGCGGACAATTGTGTTTTGTTTATATTTGAAGGAAATCGTTTCGGAGAAATTAAAAACGTTTGTTTTCAAATTTCGTCTTTGTTGTTGTTTAGAGTAGAATTTTTGGGTCAAATCAAGTCGGGGGGAGGGGGGGGGGGGGGGGGGGGAGACGCAATATTTCGTCAAGGTCGAAGCTCCTTTCCCTCCCTAGGCTTAGGCTAAAATTGATATCCTTTCCTTCCACATGACAAAGCATCTGTCAAAGCATAGGTTTCATTTGCTTTAGCCTAAGTCTAGGGAGGGAAAGAAGCTTTGACGTCGGTGAAAACTTGACGCAAAGTTGCGTCTCCCCCCTCCCCCTCCCGACTTGATCTGACCCGAATATTTCGATATTTACCATATATCTCATGGCCAACCAATTCTCGGAAAAGGTTTTTGGAAATGGTTCCTGTGTGGATTTTCTCTCTGATTAATTAAAGTACTATAATAATGACAACTTTAGCTCGGCGGCGACATATCTGTCTTGGTAACTGGAGCAAACGCTTCGAAGATTGCCGAGCAGGTTGCTAAAGTTCAAGGCGTTAAGAAGGTACTCGTTGCTCAGGATGAAAAACTGAAGAATAATCTACCTGGTAACTGTTGCTCTTTTCGCGGCATTCCACGTTTTTCGAAGCATTGTGATTTCTAGAACGTGTTACCCCCGTTGTGGTGGCTTCACAAAAACAATTCAACTTTTCCACGATTATTGCGGGTTCAACGGCGTTTGGCAGAGGTCTTATACCAAGAGTTGCTGCGAAACTCGACTGTTCACCTATCAGTGACGTTACCCAGGTATATTCCATCTGTCTTTATAAGTAGTGAGTTTGATTGTGGAAGTGCGATTCTTTCTTGAGCGTGGCTGGCATTTATGTTTTGCATTAGAGGCCGTGTTTCTGGTCATCGTAGGGAAGAGTGAAGTTCAGCTGTCAATTTGATTTCAAGCAAAAGTCACCTAGCTCTTTAATTTTATTTTTTTTAACAGCCAGTAAGTGACTACATTGCTCAGATGGGTGATAGTTGTTTGCCTGTCGTTCGCAGTTGGATAAAGGTTTAAACGTGACGATCTTGAAAATGTGTGTATAATAAGCTAAGTTTGTGGATAAATCCCAGGGCATTCACTGTGGACAACTAGCGGATGTACTCGTATAAGTCGATCCCGTTCGTAACAATTGAAATTATGGGTAGTTCTCCATGAGATCATTGTGAGACCTTCCCACTGTGATAAAAGTTGTTGGCCGTGTGACAATGCAAAAATTCTGCTGATTCATTAGTTACCTATTGTTATTGTTGTTGTTTGGTTACTAGTTATTTAGTAGTTATTGTTATAGTTATTAGCATATTCTTACTGCTATCTCATCGCTTACTTTGGTGCAAGCGTGGGTTTCATTCATGCTTTATTTCAGATCCACTCCGCTGATACATTCACGCGAGCGCAGTATGCGGGCAATGCCGTTGTTAAGGTATTTTCAGTACATGTTTGTATTGTTTTATGGCGTCACTATTCTGTAATTTGTTTCTTGATAGTCTATTTTGGCACATCTGCAACATTTTACACATTTGCTTCCGGTCTACATTTTTGCCACGGTATTTTTACCGTGATGAAATGGTTCTAAAAAACCCCCAGGACTTTTAGAGCACCATTTGTGTTCTGGAATGTGGTAGGTCCGGAGAATAAGCCGCTTATCGGTCCCCATGTGCCTAACAAAGCATCTAGTAAAGTCTTAACTCCTTTGGAATTTTGCAGTTCTTTCAGAAATAGGGACTTATTTTTGCCTACGTTTGTTGCTAGTTCTTCCTCAAGGATGTGTGTCGTTGAGGTGTGGATTTTTCAATAGCATTCTTTTTATTCAATTTATTCAGCTCCAAAGTTCTGCACCGGTCAAGGTAATGACGTGTCGAGGAACAGCTTTCCCACCAGCTGCAGAAGGAGGAAGCGGTGCTGTGGAAAACGGTATTACTTGTTTTGCACATTACTATTTGGCTGGTGATGTACAGCAGTTAAATATTTCCTGTACAGCTCCTACCGGCGATATCAAGACGGATCTATCTGAATTCATTGGACAAGAGCTAAGCAAATCAGAGCGACCTGACCTTAGCACTGCTAAAATCGTGGTCTCTGGTGGTCGAGGAGTTAAAAGCGCGGAGAATTTCAAGGTCAGTAGTTCGAACCGGATCTGTTCCATTAAGATAGGATATTAGTGTTTGTTGTGGAATGCGCGATGCATGTGCAAAATATGGTTGGATCCGGAAGCGATGGTGTGTTTCACGCTTATAGGGGTAATTTCTCTAGAACGTAACTACACAGGACTAGACCACATGCACCCCTCGCGCGCCACGCGCGGTTATGCGAATTTTATGACGCGATGGTATCTCATTGCTGTTTTTTAGCAGTTCCCATCAAGCACGATTATTTTAGCTCATCTACGACCTTGCTGACAAACTTGGTGCGGGGGTTGGTGCCTCACGTGCCGCCGTTGATGCTGGCTTCGTTCATAACGACATGCAAGTTGGACAAACAGGAAAGATTGTCGCTCCTGTGAGTTCCTTCAATTAGTGTGTAATGCCATTAAAGGTTTGCCAGCCGTTGTGCCGCTTCTATGAAAAGGAGATTTCCTCCTACAATTAGATTGGGGTAATAGCGCTTATATATGCCATTCTTCTCGTGGTAAACAGTTGTTGAGTCCATTTGATACTCTGGGCGCTGAAGATTCAGGAAGTCAGTGTTTTTTTCAGGAGTTGTACATAGCGATTGGAATCTCTGGTGCTATTCAACATCTGGCCGGCATGAAAGATAGCAAGGTACGTGCAATCTGTCGCTAAGTGACATTCACCCGCGATTAGAACTCATTAGGACCTTTTCAGGTGATCGTAGCCATTAACAAAGACCCGGATGCGCCCATCTTCCAGGTGAGTTTCGCGAATCGCGTTCAAAAACATGTAAAGAAATTTTGAGTAATATAATTTCAGGTGGCTGATTATGGACTGAAAGCCGATCTGTTTAAAGCCGTGCCTGAAATGATCAAATCTCTCTAGTGAATTGCGCTCAAATGGATTCTTAATTTTTCTATCGATATAAATTATTGAGCCCTCGGCTACCTACAGATGAGCAGTCTCTGTTCAATCACAAAGTTGTTCTGATCACTGATAAGAAGTGATGAGCGGCGGATTTGAGGCAAGGATCGATACCGCTGCTGATAGCGTCGTTACAGTTGGAACCGTTGAAAAGGAAAGTTCTCATTTGCAGTCACTGGAAAGGCAATTTCAGAGACGGCATCACTTTGGATGCCTTTTTTATTAAACAGAGGCTTGTGTGGCTGGAAGAAAGGCTGTTCCTTCAAATCACATAATTGCATAGAAGATAGCTTGGTTAGTATGTATCATATTTGCACATGAGCTGTACACTCGAGAAGCCTTTATATAGGCCAAGTCGCAGTCACATGCCACCACGATTTTAAATGGAACTAAAGTTCGTGGCGTATCCAAAGAAAGAATTGATCAACTCCAAAAACTTGGACTTCTTCCTTATCTTTTATATCTCTATGCCTTTGACTTATTAGCGATAAGCGTATTAGGTACGATAAGCGTTTATTCTGTCTCTGGTTGTTTGACCTCAAGCGTATGTCTAAGGCGTGGTGAATGTTTAACCCATTGACGACCGTGTGACACGACGTCGTGTCACACCATGTTGACCGCGTGGGACCGTGTGACACGATGTCGTGTCACAGCCTTGTAACTTATATTATAAGCTTCTTTTCAAACTGTTTGATCTTTTTTAGATTATGTATACCTCAAATTTGAAGGTTTTCTACACAGAGCATGGTCCAAGAAAATAACTTTTGGTTGTTGAATTATTGAGCTTTTTAACAGAAAGATAACCATCAGTTATTTTGAAAACAATCAATACACAAATAGTGTCTGCGTACAGACTCTTTTGGCATGAGATGCAACGTATTGACGCCCTTAAATTTTGCACATTTCTTCATACCAGCTCACGCATCGCCTGCGATAATTCGCCTAAAAGCTTAATAAAAAGCCTAATACAAGAAAGCTTAATTTAAATTGGTCTATATATTACTATATATGCAGCGAGGAACCTAATTACAATGCAAAAAGGTGAAATGAAGGCTTCTCAAAAAAGGTGTTCCTGTGGCGTCGTGTGACACGACGTCGTGTCACACGCGGAGCGTGAGAAAATCCCGCGCGGTCCCACGCGCCAGACACGCATAAATGTCGCGGTCGTCAATGGGTTAAAGACACCAGGAGGGGGTAATTTTGACTTACTGTAGAACATACGTAGTGTGGACGAGTTTGAGTGGCCGCCATTGCACAAACTCGCCAATTTGACGCCTTGGCATGGTGCCAAAAGAAGATGTTTATATTATAGATTTGTTTTTTCCATTTAGTTTTTACTTTGTTGTTTCTTACATTGTTTCTAGATGTACTTACGGGTCAAATAAAGTCGGGGGGGGGGGGGAGACGCAAAATTTTCACCCACGTCAAAGCTTCTTTCCCTTCCTAGGGTTAGGCTAAAGCAGATGAGACCTATGCTTTAGATGCTTTTTAAGTGGGAGGAGGGGATATCAATTTTAGCCTAAGCCTAGTAAGGGAAAGGAGCTTCGACGTCGACGCAAAGTTGCGTTTCCCCCCGACTTTATTTGACCCTTTTGAGATTTTCAGGTATAAAAATGCACAATTAAGAAGATATAAGTAAACAAGTAAAATATGTCACTAGAAAACAGTCTAAAGAGGATATAATTCAAAACTATGGTTACATCAGGCCGAAGACAAGCTTTAAAATGGACGAAGCGTGGCTCGGCCATGGAAGCTTGCAGTTCGGACGGAAGCGCGCCCTGGGGGCAAATAGCGCCCTATGGCGCGTTTTTCTACGCCGGTTTCGTTACTCATTGTATCTACGAACCCATATGTTTGTTTTCAGACGTCATTGTTTTTGTAAACGTTATTCCGCCCTTCCCCCCTCCCGGTGCCTTTAACGGTTAGATGACCACTGAATACTCTCTCATTTGGCCTCACTGCTCTTTGTAGTCCTGAGATTTAGAAGGTTCAACCCGTGATTTTCTTTTTATCACTACTATATTTTGCTGAATAAGACTGCTGCATGGCGTAACCTAACGAGAAATACTACTGAAACAATCAAACCCAATCCTTGCTCAGTGTGAATTTAAGTGACTCATTAAAACGCATAATAAACAGTAGTTTAAAGCAACGAGGGGAGGAAGATATGTGTGCCAGTGATATCGGAGGTTGAAAATGTACCGCATATTAATACTAAAATAAACTAACTACGAAGAAAGCAACAAACGTACGCATATATGTAAACAGAAAAGAGAGCAGAAAGTGCTGCAGTACATATACCAACCCTTTACCGTTAACAATGTGAAGAATTCAACAATTTAACAAAGGGAAGTATCTTAATTTTTGAAACTGCACGTTCAATCGTAACATATGTCTAGAAAGAAGGTCGCTACAGCGTTGAAGCATTTTTTCATCAAGAACTCTGGCTGATGCTGACTACCTCAGTTATCAAGTGAACAAAAGAAAAGAATACGTGATAGTCACCATCACCGGGCCTGGTTGAAGCTCTGCTAATTTTGACTCAAAGTACCACGCACATCTGATATGAACCGTAATCGCGTTCATACTTTGCGTGACCGACGCCGGCAGCGACGGTGACGGCGTCGGTTACGCAAAGTATGAACGCGGCCTAACGCATCAAGGAATGGTAACGAATTTAGTAAACACGATCCCAAGGATACGAAAACCATGATGGGACTGGAATAGCGTAAGCAATCCATACTATATATAAAGCGCTAAGGGGTCTGTCCCTCCGTCTGTCACGAAATTAAGTATCATATGAAAAACGACCTGTGCAGATGGGGCCAAGTGTGGTATGGGTAGGGCATGGGACAGGAAGTAAAGACCACACATGGACCAAGTTAAGCTCCGCCCACGGGGGCGGGGCGTGCACTGGAATGTTTGGCTTTCAGCCCGAAAATGTTGATTACGTTCGAACGTGCTCCTAACGTAGGGAGAAGATGGATCAAGGTCAGGGATGAGTTTCTGAAGGTCAGGAAAGAATGCAGGGCACAGTGGGCGGAGCATTTAAATTGGTAGGCGGAGCTTGGACGTTACATGAAAAACGACCTGTGGAGATGGGGACAAATGCGGTATGGGTAGGGCATGGGACACTAAGTAAAGACCACACATGGACCAAGTTAAGCTCCGCCCATAATGGGCGGGGCCGTCGTGGAATGCTCAAAAATTGTTGATTGGGTTCGAGTGCGTCCCAAACATAGGGAGAAGATGGATCAAGGTCAGGGATGAGTTTCTGAAGGTCAGGAAAGAATGCAGGGCACAGTGGGCAGAGCATTTAAAGTGGTGGGCGGAGCTTGGACGTCACATGAAAAACGACCTGTGGAGATGGGGACAAATGCGGTATGGGTAGGGCACGGGACACTTAGTAAAGACCACACATGGACCAAGTTAAGCTCCGCCCATAATGGGCAGGGCCGTCGTGGAATGTTCAAAAATTGTTGATTGTGTTCGAATGTGCCCCAAACATAGGGAGAAGATGGATCAAGGTCAGGGAGGAGTTTCTGAAGGTCAGGAAAGAATGCAGGGCACAGTGGGCGGAGCATTTAAAGTGGTGGGCGGAGCTTGGACGTTACATGAAAAACGACCTGTGGAGATGGGGACAAATGCGGTATGGGTAGGGTATGGGGCACTGAGTAAAGACCACACATGGACCAAGTTAAGCTCCGCCCATAACGGGCGGAGCCGTCGTGGAATGTTCAAAAATTGTTGATTGGGTTCGAATGTGCCCCAAACATAGGGAGAAGATGGATCAAGGTCAAGGATGAGTTTCTGGGTCAGGAAAGAATGCAGGTACAGTGGGCGGAGCATTTAAAGTAGTGGGCGGAGCTTGGACGTTACATGAAAAACGACCTGTGGAGATGGGGACAAATGCGGTATGGGTAGGGCATGGGACACTAAGTAAAGACCACACATGGACCAAGTTAAGCTCCGCCCATAATGGGCGGGGCCGTCGTGGAATGTTCAAAAATTGTTGATTGTGTACGAATGTGCCCCAAACATAGGGAGAAGATGGATCGAGGTCAGGGATGAGTTTCTGAAGGTCAGGAAAGAATGCAGGGCACAGTGGGCGTAGCATTTAAATTGGTGGGCGGAGCTTGGACGTTACATGAAAAACGACCTGTGGAGATGGGGACAAGTTTGGATGGGTAGAGCATGAGACAAGAAGTGAAGACCACACATGGACTAATTTAAGCTCCGCCCACGGTGGGCTGGGTGTGCACTGAAATACTCTGTCCTCAAGAAAAAGAGCAATACAGGCCGACCTACTGACGCACATGGTGTTTCGCGCACAGTAGTGTGCGCCCGCCAACTGGTATAATATATGGTATGTTTGGAATCCCGTAGCACGTGAGCCAGACGTTTTCGAGCGAAACCACTGCGATTTTCGTGTTCAAGAGACCACACTACCCAATGGGACGTGTTTTAGCCAATTTGAGAATTCGACCCACCAAATTTCGAAAATTCTTGCCCTGCGCAATAGGCCTCGATTCGGCTAAAAACATGCCCCATCAGATAGTTTTGTCCCCTGAACACGAAAATCGTACTGGTTTTGCGCGAGAACGTCTAACTCGCTTGCTACGAGCTTCCAAACCTACCATACAGCAGTACTGTTTTTTTCAGAAAAAAACCTCCATAACTCCATCCAGAGGATTGGTCTGCAAATTCTGAATGCAGGTTCGAGATCAGCGTCCGAGAATGCGTCGGTCCACATGTATCCCATTCCGAATGGCCACTTCGACCTCAGTTTCTTCTCTTGTTAGCAGATCTTCCATTGTTTATTGTGCAGTGCTGACGGAAGTATCCCGTGTTGAGAATACCCGTCCATCATCGAGTTTATCTGTAACATCTGCTCCATACATATCTATACCATGAAAGAACACAACCAAATCAAGTCATCGACTAACAAGGGAAAGAAAGTAATCCACGATGAGGACGAGCATGCATGGAAAAACCCCCAGGATGTCGGTCAATAACTGTCTTTATTGTGAAGTCAGACCGGGTGCCCGGTTTCCTCATTGGAGCGTATCGTACTGTCATGATAGGACTGGATGAGCGTTCTTTGCAAATCGAGCACCAAAATCTTTTTACGCACGATACTTAAGGCCGGCTCATACTTTACGCAGGCAGGGCGTGGCTGCATTCAAGGGCAACGAGGCAGAGTGGCACGGGGTAGGTGCAGGGATGCCGCAGGCAACGAGGCAGGGTGGCATGGGCGGAGACGCAGGGACACATAGCCACTCCCTGCCGCCACCGCACAGTATGAACGCGGCCTAATCGATGTGCATGGAATGAAGGGTGAGCATGGAATGTGGTGGTACCTTACCACTTGGTATTTTGCATGCCCACGATGCAGTGTTTTGAACCCTTGAAAGATTAAAGACACCAGGAGGGGGTAATTTTGGCTTACTGTAGAACAGACGTAGTGTGGACGAGTTTGAGTGGCCGCCATTGCACAAACTCGCCAATTTGACGCCTTGGCATGGTGCCAAAAGAAGATGGTTCTATTATAGATTTGTTTTTTCCTTTTAGTTTTTACTTGTTCTTTCTTATATTGTTTCTAGATGTACTTACGGGTCAATTGAAGTCGGGGGAGGGGGGGGGGAGACGCAAAATCTTCACCCACGTCAAAGCTTCTTTCCCTTCCTAGGGTTAGGCTAAAGCAGATGAGACCTATGCTTTGACAGATGCTTTTCAGTGTGGGAGGAGGGGATATCAATTTTAGCCTAAGCCTAGTAAGGGAAAGGAGCATCGACGTCGACGCAAAGTTGCGTCTCCCCCTACTTTATTTGACCCTTCTGAGATTTTCAGGTATAGAAATGCACAATTAAGAAGATCCATAAGTAAACAAGTAAAATATGTCATTAGAAAACAGTCTAAAGAGGAAATAATGTAAAAATAAGGTTACATCAGGCCGAAGACAAGCTTTAAAATGAACGAAGCGTGGCTCGGCCATGGAAGCTTGCAGTTCGGACGGAAGCGCGCCCTGGGGGCAAATAGCGCCTTATGGCGCGTTTTTTAACGCCGGTTTCGTTACACATTGTATCTACGGAACCCATATGTTTGTTTTCAGACGCCATTGTTTTTGTAAACGTTATTCCACCCTTGCCCCCCTCCCGGTGCCTTTAAGTTTGAATTTGTGCCAAAAGCGAAAGGCACAGCAGTTGTGATAGACATCATGCTGCAAACATGTGAACTAACGCTCCTTAAGGCGCGTTTTTCAACGCTGTTTTCGCTATACATATTCTATACTAAGCTCAATGTTATTTTTACAGAGGAGCAGTATTTCAAGAAACGCTATTCTTCCTTGCCCCTTCCCTGTGCCTTTATTACACGTACTCACACAACCGAAACAAGCCGTGAAATTGAGAAACAATAAAAAGAAGTTATGGAAGGGAAGTTCCGGAGCGGATACATAGAATTTCCTCCACTTCGCCTGAGGCCCTTTCTTTTAAAGCCCATGTGAAAGGTCGATCGACCTTTTTCCGTGATAAGGGAAATCAATACCTGGTCCATCAACGTGATGCCACCACCCCGCGCAAAATCCATTAACTAGAGCTACTCGCCGCAGAAAAAGGGTCCGTTTTGATCGGAATACGGCATTCTCGGACATCTTGTATTCCACCTTTTTCTTTATGCTTATTGAACTCTTAAATAAAGCTATACAAAGTGTGGGTGGGATTCAGTTGAATAGCTGGTAACAAGAAATGCCCTTGTGCTCTACAATTATCGATAAAATTGACCAACATCATCGGATAATCGACACCACCACTCTGGGTGGGAGAAAACAAATGCATCGTTGCGTTCTTATGCTTCCCTTTCACTTGATTATTTTTGCTGGTTCTAAGACTTTCATCTTCCTAATTCTTTGTCTTGTCTTTCTCCTTTTTGTTCTAAAATCGTTTTTCTCCTCACCTTTCTTTTTTTATAAATTGGTAATGGAATTTTTATTTCAACCTCGTGTAAGCACATAACTAATATTCCTTAGTTGTTAATTTTTTGCACTGATACCTCAAGGGCTCTTCTTGGTGGATGTTATAGCCATTTCATAAAAATACTATGGAATTCTTATGGAACACACAGAAAAAAAAAAACTCGTAAAAGTCTTCTAGAACATTTTTATGTGTTGAATTCTTATCCATATCCCCCTCTCATGCCCGGTAACTGTCAAGTAGGAAATCTACTACCCATTTTCGTTGAATGGCGGGAATTTCAGTGTCCCTATCGTTTCACTACTGAAATCCAACCAACTATCCTGTAAACCAGCCCATTATCCTAGAGGAAGCTATCGCAATAGGGGGCATCTGACAAAAAGTATCACACCTGAGTACTTCTGAAGGATTTTTGTGGGGTCACTCTGCACATTCAAGCGTATAATTTTGTCTGAGCTTTCAAGAGAAAGAAAGGAGTTTGTTTCCCCTCCTTGGCTGAGGTAAAAATAGGGTCCAGTAGTGGGATGCCCCCCCCCCCTCTCATTACGATAGCACACTATAGAGATCCAGTGTGCTTCAAAAAGGCTTCCGAAACACGAATCTCACAGATCCCACTGCCTTGCTTCTCACGAACTCTTGACTGTTCAATGCCCAGCTAGCAGGTAATGGAGGTCTGTGGCCGGATGGGCCCTTCAAAACAGCGGGTTCCGTTCACAGACTGAAGCACTAAATCTGGCCCCACAAAGACTCCAAATGAACCTCTTACATAATCTTCCTTAGGATACTTGATATCAGTGTTTTAAGCTGTGCTAGGTATCATTTGATGGTTACGGTGGCGGATCAAGCCAATGACCTGTGCCATCGGCTATTGGAATTGGATATCAATAATGGGCGCGAAAATCACCACCCATCACCAGCCTAGCCTAGCAGTAGGTGCAGGCTGATTTTTCCATCCATGCCTGAATTATTGACCCTCTCTGTATTTCAGAGCCAATCCACTTTTCATTTTCTGTTATTCACACTTTCTCGGGATTCTGTAAGCTCGATATCCTTGAGGGTCCCTGCTTCCCTAGTTGTATCCACGTAGTTACCAGCTTAGGCTCATCCAATCGCCTGAATTGCTTCAAAAAATGGTCATTCTGGGTATCCTGCTGGGTTCTTATCAAGATGAACTGTGGCTTCGGGATGAATTGTAATAATATCAGCTCCACTCTTTACATAACTTTCAATTGACTGTTGTGGATCAGAAATCATTTCGTCTCCTTGGTAGAAGTACACTTCTATACAGAATGGCCTCAGATGTGCTAGGTTATTTGGGTCAAATAAAGTCGGGGGGGAGACGCGATTTTGCGTCGACGTTTCACCTACGTCAAAGCTTCTTTCCCTCCCTAGGCTTAGGTTAAAGCAGATGAAACCTATGCTCTGACAGATGCTTTTTCATGTAGGAGAAGGGGATATCAATTTTAGCCTAAGCCTAGGGAGGGAAAGGAGCTTTGACGTCGACGCAAAATTGCGTCTCCCCCCCGACTTTATTTGACCCGGTTATTTTATGTTTAACTGGATGTTATTGTGATATTCCACTTTCATGTCGATTTTCGCATAACTACGAAGCATCGGTTGCTCGAAATGCAATGAAGTAAGTCCCTTATTTCAGATGGGTGCAGCGGTTACTGGCGATAAATCTGCTCGACCCCGATGGACGGTGGAAAAGCCTCGATCACTTTCAAGGTACGTTCTGAATCGACTGTAAATCGTGGTTTGACATAGGAGTTCTTATTTCAGATGGGTGCAGCGGTTACTGGCGATAAATCTGCTCGACCCCGATGGACGGTGGAAAAGCCTCGATCACTTTCAAGGTACGTTCTGAATGACTGTAAATCGTGGTTTGACATAGGAGTTCTATTCAAAATTCTTTTTTCCTTACTGCTTTTTGCTATCAGGCTTGCTTTGAAAGTAGTTTCCGGTATGGTGCATGTGGAAGTAGAAGAGGGAATGGCCTTTCAGGGCAATGCAGGGTAAATCTATGTCACAACAGAATCATAGCGAGCAAATGCTTTTAAGCCCGTTGAGGGGATTTCACCCGAAGTCTATTAAGACATACGGCTTCGGGTGGATGAACCACTTCTGCGACGTGTGCACTTTCTTTTTTTGCTTTTTCTGAGTTCTGAAAACTCGCTCTGAACCGATCAGCACGTGGATAAGGGAAGGTTCACATAGAAATCGTTGTGCAAAGACGTGGGTGGCTCTTACCGTTGATGGACCCGATACGGCACTGATATTCTGGTCGATCGTCGGACTGCCGTTCACGCATGGAAACAACTTCCTAACTGGAACATTACTACTCTGACTGTATTCATTTTCAATATGATCACCTCTCTTCTATCGGCTCTCTGGCTTTGGAGACTTTCCACCTCCCCATACCTAGTGTAGCCCTCCACTATAACCACATTTTCATGCTATAGTAACATAAATATTATTTTTTTTCCTCATGATCGTTTGGAATAAGTTCATTATTCTTACCCGAGAGAAGCGCAAGCGGGGGCCGTCTAAAGAAACAATGAGAGCATCTCAAAAAATGAAATATGGTCCCACGCCCAGTTTTCTCATCCATCGAAAAAGCCAACATTCGAACAGCTAACTGGGTAGGTGATGAGGCGTTTGTTTCATGATTTCGCTTGCTTGTGGCGCCCCGTGAACGGTCTCTACCGTCGGTCCATGATATCGGATATCGATAACGGGCGCGAAAATCACCCAATCCACAGCCGCCGGCCACCCGTCAACCTGCATTTCCTTTCCTTATTTTTTTCCGAAATTTTAATTTCACTATGAGTTTTCATTAATGGGAGTGGGCAAGAGAAGGTCAACACTTCAGCCATGCAAATCTTTCTTCTACTTCGATTAATTCGATCGATATTCATAGTGTCGTAATCTTTTCATCATGTAATTTTTAGATTGACGGCAAGAAATGGGGTCAAAAAAGCGCGACGTCGTTCGCCAGTTTTCAGGTAAGAACCAAAATCAGCTGTAACGGCTCTTCTTTTTCTAGAGTTCTCCTTTGCAGGTGGGCGACGTGAAAGTGGATCGGTCCTCCGGATCCACTGAACAAACCGCGCTGCCGGGAGCACAGGTAATGATTTTATTTTTGATTTTTCCATTATTTTCTCTTTTGACTTGCATTTTTCAGATCCACATGGGCGACTGTGGTCCAGGAAAGGCACCGGGATTTTTGCTGAATGCATCGATGACGAAGGAGCGCCTAGTCGAGTCAGTCCGTGTGCCTATTGCCCTCGTCTCGCATGCCACGTCCAGGTGTGTGTTCGTCCGCGTCTGTCCGTGTCTGTCCCCCCGTCCCGTCAGTCTGTGACTGTGTTGTCCAGGTCCACCACTGCATGCCACGTCCACGTGTGTGTTGGTCTGCGTCAGTCCGCGTCTGCCCCTCTGTTCGTACCTGTCCGCGTCCTTGTGTTTCTGTCCGTCCGTGTGCCCGTCTGTCCGCGTCTGTCTGTGAGTGCCTGTCTGTGTGCCGTCCGTCCATGTCACCCATAGGTATCTGTCCGTCTGTTCGTCTCTGTCCAACTGTCTGTGTATATCCGTGCCAGTCTGTCTCTCTGTCTTCGTTCTGTGCTGTCTGTACCTGTCTGTCTGTCTGTCTGTCTGTGTCTGTCTATCTATCTGTCTGTCTGCTGTTCTGCCGCCATATCTGCCTTCCGTCCTCTTCTTGTCTTCTTGGCGTCATGAATATTGCTGTCTTCGGTGGGTCATCATCAATATTGCTGCTTCACATAAGATTGAGATTTCTCTTCAGAAACGATTTCTTTAAGCTTGACTAGAGCTAGGCTGAGTGTGGGAGGACTGTAAGGAGAGTATTAGGTGGGGATGGAGTAGCTCCGGGAGGAAAAAAATGTCTCGAGGGTGACAGAGCAAGCGTTTGGACTATCCATCGCTGATTTCACTTTTGGTCGTGCCCCATTTCGTGCTCGCTGCAAACTATCATTTTTCCCGTAATTGATTCATTATTCAATAAAGTTATAGTTATGATTTATAAGTGAGGATGGGCGCAGGTTCCACTGCTACGCAAAACAGCTTCTTTGATTGTTTGTGGGTTTTTGGAAGCTGTTTAAGCTCTTTATTAGTTGATCTTCTTTAGCCTTGGGAACAGAGCAGGGGAAACCGTTTCAGGCCAAGAAAGGTGGTTCCCGAAAATTAGGATCGGCCACATAAATGGATTCCTACAGTTGGGAGCTGCTACCTCTGAGTGTGGTGCTGTAGAGGGGAGGGCACGGATACACTTCAGGCCTCAGGCGTAGAATGAAATTTATTTTGAAAAGACATGAAAATTAGGTAGAGGAGAGACAGCTATGGTTACCAATGAGCTCATCCTTGGTGAGGCGCCAAAGCTGCGAAGGGTTCGAAAAAAAAAAACCAAGAGAGGAGACAGATGGAAAGAGCATAGCTCATTGAAGGTGGTATCTAGGTCCAGAGCACAACGAGGGGACATTACTATTAGGTCTGTGCAGAATAAATGGCCAAAACGGAGCACTTTATTCAAAACGCCATAACTTCGCTCAGACACAACTTTATTTGTCAAAATAAAAACCATTTGAATCTACACAACCTTGCCAACGATCTGATAAAGAAAATATGCCATCATGATCAAATTCAGGATTGCGAAAATTAATGAAGTCAACGATGGCATTTTCAACATGCATCGTTTCGGCGAACTCCTTCTGACGCAGGTTTGCATCGAGAACCGGGAAAAAGTGGTAATCCGTCAGGAATAGGTCTGGGGAATAAGGGGGGTCAGGGAGCGTCTCGATCAGTTTCTGGCGGGTGACTTGCGAACTGTGGGGTTTTGCGTTGTTTTGCGCACCCAGTAAAAAATGATGCAGTTAGGCATCGAGCCTCTCCCTCACCCCGCTTATTCTCTAGACCTGTCCCTGACGGATTACCACTTTTTCCGGGTTCTCGATGCAAACCTGCGGCAGAAAAATTATGCACGGTAAAAATGCCATTCTTGACTTTACTGATTCTCGCAATCCAGAATTTGATCGTGATGGTATATTTTCCTTACCAAATCGTTGGCAAAATTCTGTAGATTCGAATGGTTTTACTTCGACAAATGAAGTTGTGTCTGAGCGAAGTTATGGCCAATTACGTTTCGGCCATTTATTCTGCACAGACCTAATATTAGAGACTGAGCAGGGTACAGCTATATCTTTTCCCTGAGACTTCCTCGATCACACTCGTCCATGGCACTTGCGCATAATCAATCAGTTCCAAGTTTTCCAACAATAAGAGAATGATGCCAATATTTATTAAATAAAAGCTGATACATTATTTGTGCGAAAATTGAATTGAGTGGAGTGTGCCGGAGCGTTCCCGAAGCAGCAATATTGGTTTTGTCCGTGTTACGTAGACAGCATTGTCGACCCTGAAGACCGCTAGAGGACGGAAGGTGAGTGGGTTGGGAGATTCGCAGACATTCTGGGTGGGTGGAGGGAAGTTCACAGTCAGACACGACCGGAAGGACAGCACAGGCGGAGACAGTGAGGGGTGGACGGTCACGGATTTATGCAGACGTGGGGGAGGCGGACGTGGACGGACAGGTGACAAGGGGGACATGGTCGGATATGCCCGACAGACAGGGGGGTCACAGACAGCAGTGGAGAGAAGAGGCGGGGTGCGGATGGACAGAACCAGAAGGAGGTGGGGAGGCACGAGTGTGTATTAGGGGAGGGGAGGGTGCACTTAGCAGGAGCACGCGGGCATACACAAATGTGAAAGGTGCGAGTCGTTTCTCCTTCCCTCCTTTTTCCACGAGTGCCCGTCCCCATCCCTCTGTATCTGACCGTCCGCGCACCCCTCCTTTCCACATCAGCCCGCGCGCACCCCCTGTGTACGACTCCGCCCATGTCCCCCCTACTCTTACCGTCAACGCCCGCCTGCGATCAGCACTGACCGCATACTCCCGCCTCCGAACCTGTCTCCCAAGTCTGCTCCTGCCTCAATCTATTCCTGTAGGTCTGTCCATGACCGTCTCTTCAGTCCCTCTGCGGTATGTCTCCCACCCATCCAACCTTTCACCTTTCCATTCGCCTGTCTCCATTAGGTTAGCAATGCTGTCCAATCGCGCATGAAAACGTTGCTCGCGAGACATAAAAGGGCATGGAAGTTGTCAGAGCAGTGCTTTGTGGTCACTATTAAAGATCAGTGCAGGACTTCCCATTAGCTGAACAGGCAAGACTGGAAGAAAGAATTCGAAGAGCAAAGAAAAGAAAAATTGCGGTGCTGAGAAAAAGGGAACAAATGGACGTGTGAAAAGTTAAAGGAAAGGAGAGCATAAGAGATGAACTCCAAGGAAACTAGGAAATCAATGAATCACACGAAGTTGAAAGGAAGAAAGTGGAGACTGTAGTAAAAACAAAAATGAATTCGAAATGTAAAATAATCTAAGCTGATGGAAGAGGAGGGAAATATGAAGAGGAAAAAGAACCGTTCAAAATGAAGCGATAGAAGTGGACGGGAAAAACAGATTTGAAAGAACTAATCGTTTCTACGAAAAGGAGCAAAAGATAAATTTCTGCTGGAGAAGTGAGAGGAAATAAAGTACAGACTCGAATGAAAAGGGAGTTTTTAAAGGCAGATAAGAAAGAGAAGATTGAAGGTTTTAGTCAAACCAGAAACTACGATTTCCAAAATCATACTCGCCGCGACGCGTATGGCATGCGACGCAGTCTGTCTCATGGTCCGCACTTTCACAAGCAGAAAAAGGTGGAGACATGGTGTCGAAATTTTTCTTGAGAAATATGACCTCACTTTCCCGCTCTACGCATATAAGGTTACTTTGCTTTACTGAAGCCGTATTCCTAGAAAGGATAATCATCCTCCATCGATCCTAAATTACTTCGAAAATGGGTGGGTGTTGAAAAATCGAACGGAAAATTTCAAATCACGACCCTCCCCCTCCCTCAAAGATCCCTCGACTCTTATGTTGTTCTGGTCGGAGAGGCCTTGCGCCATCTATTTTTCAAGACCTGCCCCTCCTAACTTAGCTACCCACTTCGACGTAGTGCAATCGACTGTTAATCCAGTAATGAAGAGGACGCGAAAATCCTTTCGATGAGTCAGTGGTGAATGAATACTACTCCCGAAGGTATCGACAACTTTACTCCGTTTTCTCTCCCTTTCTCCTCTGTTGCACTAATTGCACTAATCACACTAATTGCCTTCTCTGATTTGCACTTGAAATTACTCCTCGAGATATTACAACGAATCGCGTGGCCGCCCGCGGCGGGCGGCGCGGCGGGTGCGAGTGCCAGTGGCAGGGCATTGCAGCCTTTAAGCGAGGCAGTGTGGCATGAGTGGAAGCGCAGACGTGACGCAGAACGCTCGGCTCGGCCGGCTCCCAAGGACAATCGATACGGCGAGTCGTACTGGTGGCGCTTCGAGTGAAACGCCGCGAAGCGACTCGCTGTCATACCTGCACACACCCAAACCACCACCACCGTCGGTCAAAATACTCCTCCTAAGACCCTCACTTGAAAGAAATGCCGAAGGGGAAATGATAGAAGATGGAAGAACGAAAGGTGCAGGAAAAGAATGATGTACAGTAGAGAGGAATCGGGAAAGAAGAAAGCTGAAAGAGAGCTCTGATAAGTTAAAAAAGGCGTTCAAGTAGGAATTTCTGCACCGATTATCACGACTAACAATAAGTGCACTACTCTGACAGCAGCACCGAAAATTCGTAGCAACGAATCCCTGAGCGGTCTATTTGGGACAGCAGTGCCGACGGCATAGATGGAGTCGGGCGCAAGAAAGAGGAAAGGCGGACGCAGCGGCAGACATGCAGACAGACAAATAGACAGACGGACAGAGTAGACACACAGGCGTAAATGTGGACAGAATGCAGATAGGGAGACAGATAGACACGGGCATACACAGACCGCTGGACACAGACGAGCGGACGGCCAGATATGTACGGGGGGACATGAACAGACAGCACACAGACAGGCACGCACAGACAGACGCGGATAGACGGGCAGACGGACGGACAGACACACAAGGACGCGGACAGGCACGAACAGAGGGGCAGACGCGGACTGACGCAGACCAACACCCACCTGGACGTGGCATGCAGTGGACCTGGACAACACAGACACAGACTGACGGGACGGGGGGGGGGGGACAGACACGGACAGACGCGGACGTACAGGCACCTGGACGTGGCATGCGAGACGAGGACTATAGTCACACGCGCTCCGTGACGGTTGTCGATCCTTTTAGAAGACGCTTCCATCGGCTCGTCGTGGACCACGATCGCCCTTGTGGATCTGAAAAAGTGCAAAAAATAATGAAAAATTTCAAATCAAATAGTAATTCGTTAACAGTTAGAGAACAAACTTAGTGAAATAAAAAATAATTGAAGCAAATCAAAGTAACGAAATTAATTCATTAGCAAAGCAAAATCGATAAAATAAGTTCAGTACCTGGGTCCTAGCAGCTTAATTGGCTCAGTGGATCATCTACGGTGCAGGTTGTATAGCCTCTTACCGATCGATCCACTTAACGTCGCTCACCTGTAAGAGAAAATTTATGAAAAGATGGCCGGTTTCCACTGCTTGAATTTCCTCATTACCTGTTATCAGGTGGTCGACGGCGTGCCTTTCCTGCCATCTTCGCAGCCACGGATCTGAAACCAGCATCGTGAAAACTTGAGCTTTATTTCAAACACGAGTTTAAGAAACTTGGAGTATTATCTCCAATCCTTTTCAATATATTCACTTTTGAGCTGCCTTCACTAGTTCTTGCCAAAGGAATTAAATGTGTCGCTTTCGCTGACGATTTCAAACTGTACCACCCAATTCGATCCCAATCGGACAAAGAACTATTACAAGAGACCATTAACGCTGTCAGCAACTGGGCCGTACAATGGAAACTACCCATATCTATTCAAAAATCTAAGATTTTACACTTGGGAAAGGTTTATATCCACTACATACTCGATAGACGGTGTGCAGTTGGAAGAAGTAAAGGAGATTAGAGACCTCGGCTTTTTCGTTCGCAGTGACCTCAGTTTCGATGAACACTGTCTCAAAATCGCTGTCAAAGCCATGGCGCTGTTGTTCAAAATGTTCAGAGCACTCTCAACTAGGGATCCTTTGATACTTCTCAGAGCTTTCAAAACATACATCAAGCCGTTGTTGGAATATGGAACAGTGGTATTCAGCCCACATAAGATAAAGATGATCAATTCTATAGAAAGGGTACTGAACAGTTTTACACGAAAGGTTTTCGTTAGGGCAGTAGGGTTCAATTACCATCAGATACCTAGCTGCAGTGTGCGCAACGCTAACCTCGGCCTCGAGACTCTAGCTCTCAGAAGGAAGAAATTCGACTTAATTACGTTTTTCAAAATTTTTTACGGTCATGCTAGACTCAAATCGAACACCTTTCTTGCAGTCAAAGACTCCAAAGCCAGGGGTGGTTCCGCGAAAATTTATGCTCGCCGCGCTAAATACAATGTTAGACATCATTTCTTTGTAAACAGAACTTGCAATGAGTTCAATAGACTGCTCAAGTTAGGAGTGGTCACAGGGAAATTAAATTCGTTCAAGACAGCATTGGACAAGTATCTAACTTCCTAGGGTATATTCGAAATTTTTTGTCAGTGTAATCATTCAATTCATTCACTCCGCTCCATACTGCCTAAGCCACGCATTTTTACATGTTGTTTAATGTTTGTTGACCAACTTTATACATGTTTTGTTATCATATATGTTGTTCAGTGATTGTTAATTAACTCTTATCATATGGATTTGATTGGCCAGGCTTTGATCTTACTTTCCTTTTTTGACTTCATTGCCACATGGGTTTACCTCATGTAATAAATAGAAATAGAAATAGAAATAGAAACTTTAATGTGCGTTAAAGGCAGCGGAGTGAGGCTACTTATTTGAAAATCGCGTGACCGCCCGCGGCGAGCGGCGCGGCGGGTGCGAGTGCCACCGGTAAGGCATGGTAGCCTTCAAGCGAAGCAGTATGGTATGGGTGGAAGCGCAGAGGTGACGCTTCCACGCTCTTCCAGGCTCCCAAAGGCAATCAATTCGCAAGTCGCTCCCGCCGTGCTGCTCACCGCGGGCGGCCACGCGATTTTCCGGAGTAAGTAGCCTCACCCAAGGCAGCGATAGGGATAATTCGGACGAACGGTGAAAAAGGTAGTGAATATGAAAGTCGAGGCTCCTAGTAATACGATTGTGAAGAAAAAACGGAATGAAATAGCCAAAGACCCGAGAAACCTTTACGTCAGTGGCAGGTCGTCCGAACTATTCTTCCATTGGTATGTTGCTAAGTGAACACTTTGAAAATACGACAGCATCTATTTTCTAGAGAGGCGAGTTAAATTGCGAAAGCGCACCGCGATTATCTTCCACCCTGAGGCATCTCCTTGGCCACTGTCATCGTAGCCAATCAGCAATCACGACGCCTGGGGGCGGGATCTGTCATCCGAAGGTGTCAGCCGTCAATCGTTATGCCGTCACTACAGCTCGGAGCGCGCTTTTCAACGGGGATTTCGCCATAAATAAGGTTCTTAGGCCCATAGTTCCCATGTGAGTGACTTCTTTAGGGGATTTTCCAATGACCACACTATCCCTAACGCTGTCTTTCATTCCAGAAAGCTGAGACAAAATGAAAAAATAATGAAATGACAAAAATGAAAGTACCTGAGATCCAGATGGCTCTTTTCTTCAAGCAGGGATAAATGGAGTGGCCTCGAACCGAACAACTCCAGTTGGATTACCTGTAAAATTTAAATTCATTATTGGTACTCGGATGGGTACAACAACACGGCGATTTGAATTTGGAAATCAATCAAAAGTCAATCAATCAAAAGCATTTTAGAGCACAACGTTCAACAAGTTTGAAACGTCAGTCATGTATAAGTGCTTCAAGATTCTAGAAAATGCCCTTCTCTTCATTAGGTTATCACCCAGAAATCTCTCAGCTCGAAGAAGAACTACGAGCAATACTAATGCATGAAGTAAAAAAAATCTCGATTAAGAAAGAAGATGGTGAAGGGAATATGTTTGATTGCTTGGAGAAGAAAGGGGCACCTCCCTACGGGTACGAAATGAATCCGATTCGCCCAGCATGGTTCAGAAATCAATCAATCCCCCCCCTTTTTTTCGCCCACGACCAAAGGTCATAGGTTTCTGACCTTTGTTCATGTGAGGTCCTGCCCGTGAAGGCAATGGTTGCTATTGGACAACGGGATCGGATATCGATAACGGGCGCCAAAACCACCCACCCCGAACCCGATGGTGGGCCTACCCTTCCTCCATCTTCTCTCTTGATGTAGAAATTTCGTTTCTGCGTGTAGGATCCTTTGTAGCTGTTCCCACGCTGAGAAAGATTTCCAGTTGATATTCTTATGAGGGAGGTGGGGGGGGGGGGGGGGGAAAGGGGAAGGAACAGTTTATAGAATTAAGAGAATGCAGCATGTTGACGTGTCTGAATTCGTATCGTCGTATTGTTGGATCGGCAGAAAACACAATGGTAAATTGAAGGGCGCTCATGTACTATGGGGGTGGCACACAAAAACAATTTCTAGGAAGTTTCAATTTCTAGGAATTCTAGGAAGTGGAAATTTTTTCACACCCTGAGTGGTTAAGCAGGAGCTCCGAGGAGTGTCCTCAAACAAAAAAGGATGAAAAAAATATTTGCTACCCTAAAAAATATTCACTCATTCCAAAGCTCCTTCCCCCTCAGGATTAGGCGAAAAACCACATTTCTCGGTTTGCACTGATATCTTAATACCTTCCAACACATTAAAAAGCACACGCATAAAAAGCCCAAAGAACAAAAGTGTCGCTCGACATACGCCCGATAATCATACCACTTCTACCTAGTACAAAGTATGATTATCAATTGAGGACCTTCATTTTAGAGATCGGCCATCGCCTTAAATTGCCTCAAGTTGCAAGGGTATCCCTAAGAGTGCGCTAGTGTAGAAGTAGGCTTAAAAACTAAGGGTATCCATAAGAGTGCGCTAGTGTAGAAGTAGGCCTAAAAACTAAGACCCCTACAGCTTTAAATACGACAACCCGCCAAGGATTGCTCGTCGGATTGGCCAAGGGTGTTATCGTAGAATATCCGGGTCATTATACGAATCGGTTTGAGGTAGGGTCTTGGCGCAACTTAACAAAGTCAACCAAGCTTTCAATTATTTCCGATGTGGTCATTTGATGTAGCACAATATAAATTACCAGAAATTCTCACTTGAAGATCAGCCAGTACCCAATCGAATGTGCCATAATTTGGAATATAACGAGTACAATACAATATGTCACGCGCTAGGAGGGGATATTAGTGAAGCATTTCATCACTTTCCACCCATAGCACGACCCCCTACGTATTTCTCGTAGTTGACGGTCAAAAGATCAAGTTTTCATGAGATTTGATCAATTTTCAAACAGTTCATCCACCCGCGCCCATTTTAACCTACTAAACATCGATTCAATGAGTACCTCAAAAGCTCTCTGAGTCTCCGTTCTCTGGGCTCGAGGAGATCCATCGCCACTTGCATCACTTCCATCTGAAATACAAGGATAAATCTTCATTACATTGAGGTGGTCGATTGTTTCATGGCGATGTGAAAATCGATAAACTGTAGTTTTTTGGACAACAAAACTAAAAAAGTCAGAGTAACATTCAGGCAATTTCAACCGTCATAAAGCGCGTTACAACTTTAACAACCCTCCGCATTTGACGTAATATACGCCTGAGAAAACAACAATTCCTAATCCAACATCAGCCAGAACTCGAACCAAACGTGCCATCAGTTGAATGGACTAAGTGGTCGTGAGCTAAAAGGCAGAGCACTTCATCCCATAATCAACTGCCGCCGTGTTGCTAATGTCGGTAGCTGAGCATGATTCAGTTTCCCCCGACAAGTGAAAGAGACTGGTAGGTTCACAGGATTGCGGTTAACCGCGTAGATAATCATTCGGTTCCCCACCTCCCAATCTCGTCACCATCATTCCGTAGCCTCGTGGATCTGATCAAAAAATGATGATGGATCTGTTGAAGAGTTCCGATCTGGAACTGTAATTCCGCTCACGTCGGCCTCTTGTTCATCGACCGGGGTGTCAGTACCGTACGGGATCGATCAACGCTACCAGCCGACCGTACCCTTCCACATCGGAACCGAGGTGGTCCCTTACCACGTATTGATCAATTCAGAATGATCAATACGTGGATGAGTTTTGCAGGATTTGCCGGATGAGAAGCAAGTGCATGTACCCTTACACAGTCAGATCCTGCCCTACGAGCAGATGGGAGGGAGGTGAGGGGGGGGGGGACAAAAGTGTTCATCCAACCGGAATATGTTGCCCTGTCAAGCTTTGGGTGTTTCCGGCTCAGAATCTTTTGTTATGACTATGTTGTTAGAAGGATTTACATGCATGGACTTATGATGGCACCCCCCCCCCCCTCTTTACTGTGCGAAAAAAGGAATACTGGGCGCAAACTCCTGTCTCCATCCACGTTTATAGTCGATCCAGAACTTACCTCTAAGTGGTCGTGGCTTATCCATATCTACTGGTGTCGAGGAGACCATCGGCAGACCACCGCCTGTGTCACAGTGACTGAAATAAGAGGATAAATTTTTATTTTTTTGCAATTTAGGCAACCAACTGATTCGCGGCAAAAAAAAATCGACAAGAAAATTAACTTTTAGGTATACATGAATGTGATAAGCTTATTATGTATAGAAGTGAACTTCTTTTCGAAGAACAAGAAACGAAAACCCAGGCAGAATCCATAGGAACACTCCAGACTGGCCATTCACTCGGGGTTATGTGGTTCACTGAGGGCTATGTGGTAAGCCTGAGCAGGCAATCAAGTGGAAACAACAGCAGCAGCAAGGACCAAGAGAAAATTGAATTTACAAAATTCTGGGGTCAATTAAAGAGAGGAGAAAGACGCCACTCTTCACCGACGTCGATGTTGCTTCCCTCCTTATTTAGGCCAAATTCAAACCCCCTTTTCCTACATGGAAAAGCATCTGCCAAAGCATCCGTCTCATGCTTTAGTCTAAGTCAAGGGAGGGCAAGGAGCTTCGACGTCAGTGAAAATCTTGAGTCCCCCACCCACTTTAATTGACCCGAATTCTGAAATAGTAAATAAAAGTAAATGAAAAATGTCATGGCTTGAAACGAAAAAGAAACATGAAAGCAGAAATAGGTAGAACAAACTGCACGCATTTCTCGGCTCGCCTGGTGGCGGTTGATTTTCGCGCCCGTTATCGATATCGAACCCCGATAACCGATGGGGCATTTGGGGTGGTCTGCCATCGAGTTCATTGGCCGAATAACCAAACGATACCTAGCACAAATACCTTTTAATAACAACTGTCCTAAAAAGAACTTATGTGTTACGTTCTAGTAAGAGTAACTGAGGGGCTAAATTTCCTGTTCTGACTTCGAAGAGAACCCGAATTCTCGAAGATCAACCTGGTCATCAAATATTACAATTTAAATACATGTGTACAGTGTTCACTTATTTACCTTATGGAGAAACTTCGGACAAGCTGACCCTGGATGTGTACCCTTATGTCAGGATGGCGCACTGCGGCATGTCGCAAGCGAAGCAATGCGGACGAGCTAAAGGCGCCATGTTGTTGGGTCCCGAAGCGATTAGAAGCCGACTGCGTATCACACCCCTAGCATTGTAATCGTTTTAAGACCCAATTACCGCGAAGCACATAGCTCGCACACACTGTGTCGCACGCCGCTCGTCGTCGTGCGGCATCCTGACATAAGGGTACACACCCGCTGACCCTGAGGTAGACCGATCCATACGCAGGGGTCGTGTTATTATTATAGCATCCATAAATATTACGATGGCAAAAAATGCAGTGGAAATGAGCGCAAAGATCGTTTGTGAGTCTTAATAAGGAATCGGATGCTCAAACAAAAATGAAAAAGAGGAATTCATGGAGCTGTAGCAGTGAAGGAGTGCACTACACTAAGCTTGGCGTCGGACATTTTTCCATGAGCTCTGGGAGAAAGGAACTTCTAGCCTGTGCGCTAAAGCTTAGCATCAACATGAAGACATGCCTGTGCCCACTATGTGTTCATCACTCTATAAGATCCCCCACCCCCCAGAGCAATGGCACCGAATCGCTCACGAAACGTCGCCAACTGAAAAATTCCTCGAAATCAGAGGGGTACGTACATATGAGCTGGAGATCAGGACGCTGCGTGATAATTGATTGGCCATATAAGTGTATAAGTATTAATGACCATTACAAACTCCTATGCTCCTGAATTTGGGCAAACGCACAGGATCTATGAAAACACCTAGTTCTGACTTGATGGTCCAGACACTTGGATTCTTCTCAACAATAAAAATCTGAGCTAAAAAGTTTGGTATACAGGGGGTGCCAAAAAAAGAGTAGTTTTGCTCACGGCTCACATCCGCCCATTATCCAAACCTTGGAAAACGAAAGGGGTAAAAATTGGGGCAAAATATCTCCAAAATGTTCATTTAGAAACAGGAGCAGGCTGACACTCACTACTTTCACCGCCACAAAAATATGTAGCCTTCTGTCAGCACAGTCGTGCTATAGAGCATCTACGGCATTAAGGTCCGCCTAAAACAGCAGAGCCAACTTCCGTGGGAGGTTTCTCGTGGAAAGCTTCCTGAGGAATTATCATTCGGCTCATGGGAGTCACAGAGCTCTTGCTGCTATGATCCGAAGTGTCATTTTTCATACCTCAAACCCCCTCCGGAAGGTTTTCAGTGGTAATGGCACATTTTGGTTCTTGGAAATGATGGATGTTGGGAGCCTGAAAAAAAAAACGAAAGCCTGAAAAAAGCCTGAAAAAATACTTAAGGACGCCACCCAATATGAATCCTCTCAGGGCCCAGAGTGAAGGGACCTTAGCAAGGTTGTGAACAAGGGTGCCGAAACCTCGTATTTAGCCGAGTTTAGGTGACACATCGTGTTCACGCAGAAGTAGCTCCCGATCCTGTTCGCGTAGAAGGCTCTCACGGAGTTTAGTGACAGTATGAGGTGTGCCCTTGATGGATATACCTTGTAAGAATTTGCGGAAGTTCGACTAAGGCAGAGCTGAAAACGGAGAAAATAATCTTTTTTGGCACCCCCTGTAATTTGGGCGGGTCTTTAGGAAAAATAATGGACACTTAAAATTTGCAGCTACAGGTGAAGAATACGATTATTCCGGGTTATATAGAAAAGGTCTGCAGCACAAGGAAGTGGCAAGCCAATAGATATGAAGCGGGTAGACATAAGACTGACTAGAATATCATTCTAAAGAAGATAACGGTTGGTCAGAGCACCCGTATTGAAATGGAGTACCGGGTGGGTGCCTTCCGCGCCCGCTATCGATAACCGATGCAACCGCTGCAATTTGAGACCTGTGAACCACTATTTCTGCATTGATTTCTGCACCGGCATATTTTCCAAGGCTCAGTGGGAAGTTCTGGGCACCTGAACACGTATCTAACCAGTGAAAAATTTCAGGTTCATCGAATGTTCCTATGATTAGAAAGGGTCCTACTAAAATCCGATCCACTGTCTATAAGGCTAATAGTCGTTCCCCTAGCCATAGTTCTACTAGGTTGTAGGGAAAGTTCTTTCGTTTTTGAAAAACGTGTTTTTTCCCTCCAAACTGCTCCAGCAATTTCTTCTGTACATATACATGTAGTACAAGTACACACGCATCTATAGGTATTATTGTCTTCCATCTCCCGGATAACCCTTTTCGGCAAAATAAACATATCAAAGGTCAACCTCATTTTCAATACAAAAATTTTTCTTTGAATGGCGTTAGACAGGGAAAGGAAAAGGTGATAATCCGGTGGAGCAAGATCAGGGCTATAAGGTGGATGTGGCAGCACTTCCCATTCGAGCTCGGGAATTTTTTTGGCGAGTGTTCCCACATATTAGAAGAAGAGTTACCAAAAAATACTCGAGTTGGAAAGGGAAGTGCTGCCCCATCCACCTTATGGCCCTCATCTTGTTCCATTAGACTATCATCTTTTCATTTCCCTATCTAACGCCATTCAAAGAAAAATTTTTAATAATGAACATTACATTGATCTTGATATGTTTATTTTGCCGAAAAAGGTTATCCGGGGGATGAAAGACAATAATACCTATAGATGCGTGTGAACTTTTACTACATGTATATGTACAGAAGAACTTGCTGGAACACTGGGAGGGAAAAAAGCAGGTTTTTCAAAAACGAAAAGACTTTCCCTACAATCTAATATTTTCAACAGCATAAAGGTCAGACCATCTACAAAACGGGATACCTCTACATATTGTGGATTGTTGTGTGGAGAAAGAAAGTGAAAGGTCGTCTCGACAATGAGCTCAGTCTGTCTGTATGTCCGTCTGTCTGATTAATGCGGCCTTTCAATGCTGCATTTTTTGTGGTGGGAATCGACGTATTGACGGCTACCAAATAGGAAGCATTCCTCGATTGCGATGGTGATAACGTTCCCGAATAATCAACTATACACGTTTTTAGTGAATTTTATTACTGTCATTGCTAAATAAAATTGTCGAAAAAAAGCCGCGTTGAATATGCACCAGCCTAATATTTATTAAATTCATAGCTATGAAGGTTTACGACTATTAGGTGTATGCAGAATAAATGGCCAAAACATAACTGGTCATAAGTTCGCTCAGACACAAGATTATTTGCCGATATAGAAACCATTCGAATCTACAGAATTTTGCCAACGATCTGGTAAAGAAAATGTGCCATCATGATCAAATTCTGAATTGCGAGAATCAATAAAGTCAGAATGGCATTTCCAACCTGCATCGTATCGGCGAATTTTTTCTAACGCAGGCTTGCATCGAGAACCCGGAAAATGTGGTAATTCGTCAGGGATAGGTCTAGGAAATAAGGGGGTGGGGGAGAGTTTCGATGCCTGACTGCACCAGTTTCTGCTGGGTGCGCAAAACATCGCAAAACCCCACACTTCGCAAGTCACCCGGCATAAACTGATGCAGCTGGGCATCGAAACTCTCCCCCTACCCCCTACTCCCCAGATCTATCCCTAACATATCACCACTTTTCCGGGTTCTCGATGCAAACCTGCGACAGAAGGAGTTCGTCGATACGATGCAGGTTGAAAATGACATTGTCGACTCTCGCAATCCAGATTCTTATCATGATGGCTTATTTTTTTACCAGATCGTTGGCAAAGTTGAGTAGATTCGAATGGTTTCTATTTCGACAAATAAAGTTGTCTCTGGGCGAGGTTATGGCGTTTTGAAAAAAGTGGTCTGTTTTGGCCATTTATTCTGAACACACCTAATATTTATTTATTTATTTTCTGTGATTATAACCTAAAAACCGAGAGATAATAAAGGACAATTTTCGGGAGGGGGGTGGGGTACTGTAACGAAGATTCAATTTGGTTTTCGTTTAGCAACGCTTTGTTACCACCACGCCCAACATGCCAATCGATTTTCGCGAAAATGCTCGGAAAGAGAACATGAGGTATTAATAGGAAGTCAACCTCAACTCTAGCAACGATGTATTCATCTAACTTTTACTCAAACAAATATTGTTCAATGGAGAAATCGATAACAAGCATAACAAGCTGACAAGCATTTTTACACAAAGATAATGCATGACCAAAGCAAAAAAGCAAAATCATTCGAACCCCTAAAAAGAGGCTAAATACATGGTTGTCGATAAACCCGATCAATGCGTATTTAACAATTACTCATTATGACGTAAGTCCCAACATTCACACGCTCCGGTACCATATAACGCAAGAATAGGTGACATGTTTTGCAACAAGACACTCGAATTGGGTCAGGTCACGCGAAGAGGGAGTGGACAGGGTGCACCGAGAGTCGAGGAGTCCTCGAGAGGAGGTCGTACCTGCATAGGTCAGCGATAAGCACTAGAGACAATTTTTTTCAGTAAACAGATGAGAAGCGAAGGATATTTCACAGCGAACCCGTGTGAGGAAATGTGAAAAAATTTTTTTTGTTCCAGGTAGGAATACATAGCAATGAAGTGCATTCAACTATACAATCCGGCAACAGCTACTGGCATTTAGGTCAAGAAAATAGGGTAGGGGGTTTGTACTAGGTCTAGTATGTAGGAGAAGGTGTCGTACTGAAGCGGCTATTTTCCTGCCCTGCCAATAAGGCGTCCCTTTGCGCGCGGACAGCAAGGCATTTTTTGCTGGTGGTGGTACAAATTGCGTGGGGCTGTGACCGAATTCGAGTGTCCTGAGACACTCCCACTCTGTAGGCACCTAGCCATCCGAAAACCATCTTAGATACAACGCCATTGGCAAGCAAGTAGATATCGATCTAGAACAGATCATTCTTAAAAAATGCTGATACGAGCTGTTACAAGATAAGCTGGATTATGGGAATTCGCGTCTATATTTAGCCATAGATGAAGTTTTTTCAAGTAACCTGACTTCGGGGTGAAATTGTAACCGTTATTCCCATAACTCAACTGATATGAGCGTCGCTCAAACACGCGCGAAACTCGCGCCTGAATCGGACAGCAGCTTTTGCGTGGATGTATGTTGCGAATTAATACAGAGACCGAAGTCATAGTAGAATGGGAAAGATACTTCCAAAATATGAAGATAAAGGAATTCTCAGAGAATGAACATTTTCGGTATATGGTAACAAACTTGGATTCAAGCAGTACAGTTTCCCAGCAACAGAATTGCTTTCAAAAGACATGTGTTTCACAGCATATGCCGCGTGCGGTCGCGTCACGAGGTAAAGGTAGTGGAAATCGACTTTGGATTTACATGTGCTCAGTGGTAAATATCCTCTACTCATGGGATTCTGTTCACAAATCGTGACTAATTCAACGATCAAGATAGTGGAACATCTGCATTGCTGATTTTAAAACGTCATACCGGCAACCACCGGCAACCACCACCATAAACCCAAAAGCTTCCTTTAATACGAGCCTAGCACCGCGACGCGACCGCATGCATGGATGTCATGAGCAGCACATATAGAAATGAAGTACACTTGGCCACACACTCCGTAAATGCGAATTTTGAAGTGATCGTTGATGTGCAAGGGAAAGCCTAGGCGCAAGGAAGAAGGCGAGTGGCAAATAAAAGTTCTCACAAGTATGCAGTGGACGGGACCAGTTCGAGACCGAAGCATTTGCCCATAATTCAGCATAGTTAAGACAACTTTCGCATCGTGGGCTGCAGCGAAAATCAGTAGCTATCAAAAATCGAAATATCAGAAGCAAACAAAAGAATTTTCAAGCTTTGAGCACTACTAACTGCCGAAGCACATAGGATCTGCGTGCTGATTAGAGATTCTCGCGCATTGCACCAAGCTTTGGCGGCTTTTTTCTTATTGGCACCGCTTCTTCGTAGTCGTTGTGAAACAGTTCGAACGAGTCACGCTGGATTCTATCGAGAACATTTTTCGTTTGTGGATCAGCGTAGAGCGTCGACGATTTACGGTACTGCCCATCTCCTGTTGGCATTAACAGGATCACCTGAATAGATCGTATCATTAGCCACTATCAACTTTCAAATGGGAATTAAGTAGTGGTTTGATCACAAGTGCACATTGTGTGCCAAACCGCACAATAACTTAGATACGTACATAAGATCATTCTCCCATAAATTAATTAACTAATTAATTAATGAATAAATGGATAAATAAATAAATAAATAAATAAATAATAAACAAGTGATTAAATGCACAAATAGACGTATAAGTAAGTACTTCTAGTTTAAATGTTACTTTTACTCGATCTTATATCTTTTGTCGAAAAGTTGCTATAATGACATTAACTCCGTTACGGTATATTATCCCGTCACCCTAATTTACTAATCTGAACTCGTAAGACACACTATCCTGACATCCTGAACTTACAGTCTCGTGAGTCTTCACCACCACTAGCAGCAATCTCGTCACAACTTCCGTTTAGGTAACACAAGTCCAAAGCCGGGATTCGATCACTTAATACAGGCCTCATGGAAAGGGGACAAAGGCTCGCGTAAACATGCCTTGGTCCCCTGGAATAAAATCGAGGGATTAACATAAATCGAAACTTTTAGGCTATTGAACAGGAGTCATGCTTGGCAATTCGGAAGCGATTCCCTACTCTTTTAGCAGCCATGCATTGTTTTATGAAGTTTTTTTCTATTTCATCTCACAAATACCACCCCTGCAACAAACCCGCCCAGAGGGGGTTTATAAGGTAAAATAATGGATATCTTAAAGGAACCGTCCACGGATGAGTTTTTCTGTTACCCATATATTTATGTTGTATTTGCCAGATGTGGACCGCATGCAAAGTTCCACACGAAAAGATGTGAATTAGGCTAAGATACAGTACCACAAAGTCTCGTCCGGGTGGGCGGAGCCTCCGAGCAAGTGCTCACGTCGTCGTCCGTCGCGGTCGGAGACGCATTGTAGGAACAGGAAGTTGCACAGTCCCACTCTCCGTTGCCAACCGCGGCGGACAACCGGACAGGGCCTTCACTCGGAGGCTCCGCCCACCCGGCCGAGAATTCGGGAGGCTATATCTCAGCAGAATTCTTACTTTTTCGCGTGAAACTTTGCATGTGGCCCTCATTAGGCAAATACAACATTGATGTATGGGTAACAAAGAAACCCATTTTTTCGTGGACGTTTCCTTTGAAGGAATTGACAAATGGGCAGTGGGGCGTAGAGCGAAAAAGCGAAACTAACACTAAAATGAATGGTGATTACAATGAAAGATATTATTTACAAGAAGCTTTTTCTTACCTGTGGTGGAGGTTTATTCTCATCAGCGCGCATCCAACTTTTCGCCTTGAACGCAAGACATCGGAATCCGAACGAGCTCAATCGAATGATTGCAAGCACCTGAATACGGCGGCACATGAGATAAATTCGTCGGACATTCCCGCTTATTGTTTTGTTTACTTACTTGCTTATATCTGAGAGAGTAATTCACTCACCAGTAGAATGCTAAGGATGACGAGGGCCACTTTGATATAACCAGAAAGTGAGATAGCTTCAGTGACGATTGCATCGATTTCAGCTGAAAATTGTCAAATTATCGAATGAAAAACGAGTGAATACGAATACCGAATACATTGGAAGGAAATGAACCGCACATGGGAGATCTGAAGGAGCTGCTACCACACATATTGCCGAGGGATCAAATTCGCGTGGGCGAGTCTACTGCCGCTCAAGTATGCAACTTTCTCATCACTTCGATGGCCCCCAAACAGTATAAATAGTATGTATAATCGCGTATATTGCAGGCAATATTCAATCTTTCACTGCTGTGGGCGGTGCAGGATGTGCAAGTGGCCAGAAGAAGTTTGGATCGCCTATTAAAAACTGGAATCATAGAGAAGTGTAAAGAGTACATATATCCAGTTGTTAGATACTGTTCAATGAGTAAGTCTTACATGTTATATTCCCAGAAAGTCGTTGGAATTCCTCCTCAAACTTCTCACCGAGATCACCAGCTTTGTCTGAAACCGACTGGAACAGCCGCGTGCCCAGATTGTTCAGCATTGACTGAAAGAGAAATAATCCATCCGGTAATCTTTCATATCCCATGGCTGGCGAGAGTGTTCGCAAAACACGCGGCGAAAGTGGCTCAGCGGGCTGGATATGTCAATGGATTGATCGATTACTTTAGCGCAAACTCCTGAGTTTAGGTAAAACAGAAAATAACTAGTAATTTTTCGGATGACAAACCACCGACAGATCTAATCAACGAGTCTCGCTTTGACCGTCTGCCCGTGCCACACCCTCTCCAGCCAAGAGATCTCTTTGGACGTGGTTAGTGGGTTATTGATATGGATAGAGCCCTAAACACGAGTTGAAAGCAGTTGGTACAATAATTCGGTCGATGTTGAGATTGAAGGGATAACCACTAGTTAGAGCCGCAGTACAAAAAACCAAATAAAATGCCTCCCCCAGTCTTAATGTTGGCTCCAAGTGGACGACTTTTCCCACTCGTTCCAATGCTGGCATATCGATTGGGGCCGGGCGAATCTGTGAGATGTAGCCGTCATAAGCGATAATGCGCTCACATAGAGGCGCAACAGACCAAGAGAGAGAGAGGAGCTGTCTTTTATGCTCAGTATGATTCCCCTGCTACGCACCAAATTACTGAGGTGCGGGACAGGAAGCACCAAATAGGTCAGCCCACGCGACAAGTGCCTCGCTAGTCCCGTTGTGAATGGCTAGCCCTTGAAAGAAACCCCTCCCCAACGACAACCCCCTTGGCTGATCCAGTCCTATCGCACACACAAATTATCGCACCAACTGATTTCAATTTTTTAGCAGGACTACTACCTTTGAGGCAGACGATATGCCCATGATCGGCCAATGAGAATTCTCGAGCTCTGTATACAAAATGCATCGTACAAAAAGAAAGCATTAATAATAATATAACGAAGGTCGCACGCAAAAGAGTCTTTAGAAGTGATATTGCTCAATGATCAAGAACCCTTTGATGAATGAAAATGAATGAATAGATCTGATAGAAAGATGCCAGAAACACAAATTTGATCATCGGCTACATAAATTAGGTGAATTGAACAGACACTTATCACTCCGTTCCGTGGATTGATATAACTCAGTGAGTTATATGAGGTTGTGCTCCTTTTGCGATTGGGAAGTGACTGACAGAGACGTTAAGGGTGATCACAATGGCGAAAATGTCGTTTCAACGCTCGCTTGCCTCCCTTTTCTCTCGTCTTCCAATTCTTCCCCATCGCCTTCATTCTTTTTGAGGCGACAAACCATGCAAGATTGTAAGAAAATGTTTAAGCAGCTTCCCCATGTGATCAGAAGCAAAATGCATGGCGCAATCACTGCTACTGTCACGTTTGCAAATTTCCAATGATTTTCGTTTGCGAGGCTGCTTTCTGCTTCACGTTTACGATATAAAGGTTGCTACGATATGGGTTATGCCTAAACCCTATTTCAACATAAAACGTGGCAATGATAAAGGCGCGTCGGGCAAGGACACATACGAAAGAAGCGACAACAGACAGCTGCCATATGAGTTCCGATGGAAGGGCGAGGGACTCTATTCAGGGCACTTCCAGGTGCCGAGGAAAACAGCCTCCCTCTACAGCGACCAAATACGACCTCCCTTTTTGACCTCTACGATACCAGTAACTGTTACCGGATTGCATAGTTGCAATGTATTTTATTGCTATACATTCTTTTCTGAAGCAAAAAGGTATTTATTTTACATTTTGTCGCACGGATTTGCGGTGAAATATCCTTCACTTCTCATCTGCTCACTGAAAATTTAGAATTTAATGCTTATTGCTAATGCTTATTGCTGACCTCTGAAGGTAAGACCCCCACCCTCATATTCGGTCAAATACGACCCCCTGTCAAAGAATCCTGACTGTACCCTAGCACCAGAAAAGAATTGAACTGATCTATGCCTTTCCTTCGCTACCATCAAGGGAAGGAGCGATCACCCAGAAAATCACACATTTTAACGGGTAATTGATAACCGATAATGGTCATAAAAAGTTAACGGCGCCAAGAGCAATTCTCATGCCTGGTCGAACCTCTGAAAACTGATTTTCCACTCGGGTAGCCATTAATCGATTGATTGATCGATTAAGGGTTCAAAGATGGGAAACATGGAGCGCAGGCAGTGCTGATCGAAGTTCGTCGCTAACGATAAAAACGTAGCGGGGCATCGTGAATGTTATTGAAATAGTGATGCCACGATGGATTTAGCTGTTCGCCAAATATGGACGATGACAGAGTGGTGCAAGAAATTCCAGCATATTTTTAGTGAAACAGACGAAGTGTAAAGACTAAGAATAGAAATCTCCCGAAAAAAGAGGCCTCAAGTGACAGACCGAGCGCCGCTCACAAATAGATTGGAGCTAATAGCCTGACGCTTCCTTGATGAAAGAACATTTCCAGCCATAGTGAACGCGAAGTTCATGGTACCAGTTCTCCATCTTCATGCAAGGAGGACAATCATAAGTGTAAGACAGGTGCATGGTGCATGCGTGATTGCCCTTCTAGGAAGACAGTTCGTTGCAATAGACAGACAAGAAAGGACAGTGTGTAATAAAAATCTAATAATGACTTTTGATCGCCTTCACGATTGCGCCACGCATTCAGCTCCTTTTCTATGGAGGCACATGACTGCGCACAGAGCCCTTTTCATGAATCGTGGGATGGGAAAAACACTGAGATCGCCGCTTCCACAAAAAACTTTGATGAACATTAGCCCGTTCCGGAAGGGTACAGGGCAGGGTACAGCGGGAGTCGAGGATTCCTGACAAGGGGTTGTATTCGACCGAACAACAGGGGGGTCTATATTGACCGGTTGGAGGAGAGAGGGGGGGGGGTCGTCTCTGCGAAGTCCGCGATATGCGTTAAAATTTAAACTTTTGATAAGCAGATGGGAAGCGAAAGGTACTATGCAGCGAACTCGTATGAGGAAATGTGGAATAAGTATTTTTTGCTTCAAGTAAGAAGCAAAAAGCGGAGGGTCGTACTGAAGCGGCTGTTTTCCTCGACACCTGGGAGTGCCCTGGTACAGGGTCTGGTCAAGGCATACTTGAAAGAAAAGTTGTTAATATTTGGTCGAGACAGAAGAATCCCACAGTGGCATATGACAGTTTTACGTGTTTGACGGCAGTGTGGTTAGGAAATGAAGTGGAGTAGGAAGGCATTGTAGTGAAGCGGTAGTCTGCTCTACATCTTGCCGGGCTACAAGCAGGGATCTCCCAAATTGCCGCTTCAGTACGACCCACTCCCTCCACGGTGGACCAAAGAGACCACCCCCCCCCCCCCCTCCTCTTTGACCTCTACAACACCAAACTAACGCCGGATTGAGTTTCAATGTGCTTTACTGCTACGTTTTATTATCTAAAACAGGAAGATATCAATTTCACATATTTCACATCTATTCGCTGAGAAATACCCTACGCTCCTTAATCTGTTCATTGAAAGTTTACATCCTTGTGCTCATCGCTGACATATACAGGTACGACCCCTCCCTCTCCGACAAAATACGACCCCTCCCTGTTGAGGAACCCTCGACTCCTGATGTATCTTGGCTACAAGTCCATATGAGCCGTGAGATCATGCAAGTGTTGCGCGATCTACTTTGGCTACATACCACTATCATCTTACAGTATCGAGCACTTTTTTAGGAGTCAACAAATACTACCGGAAATTAAAAAAATAACTAATTTCATGACATGGATGCTACCAATCGGAATAACAACGCACAACGCAACGAGATTTGCCATTGCCATACCAGGACCGGTGTTCAACAACAGCGAACGAACGAGGCAATTAAGTCTGCCACAGCCAGCGTACATCTATTACTGTAACAACAAGTACATAAATACACAGAGTAAACACAATCACAAATAGATAACTTGTTGTAATGCTGGTGGTATATGTTAGTTACCTATGGCTAATCAAATAAGGTAGTGCAGTGGATAGAAGCGCAGCGATGCAGAAGCTCAGGGTTATGGATCGAGACTCGAAGAAGCCAACCGAGTTTCGGATATGAGTATGTGAGTGTGTAGTAATATCTTCATCTCTCATTACACCCACCTCTTCAAGCCATTCTGTGAGCCCCCATACAACCCTGAACCTACGGATCAGGAGGCGAGAGTTCACTCAAAAACGAACTATTCATTCATAGTTCTCAACAGCTCCTAATTGCGCTGCTTTGATAATCGACGGGTGTCCTGCAACGACCGACACAGCTGAGCGGTAAGCAGGGTCAAGCACTAGAAAAACTCCTCGAAAAACTCGTCTCTCCTCCGCTTCAGAACTCTTAACCTGCTTGACCTTTTCGATAAACGGTCTTCTCAACGATGTTTAACGGGCTCAAGCGACAACGGGCAAACTGTGCGTCCTTGCGTGAATAAAGCCAAAGAAGGCAACTTTTGGCGGCATCAAATAACAGCTCATCTGGGAACAGCAAGCGGTAGGATATATGTAGTGCATTTGGAAACATGAAGACTCGACAACCGACCGAGCACAACCCCAGTGGACAACATCGTGTGATAACACGCAACAGGTGGCGGCTCAATGTGGAAGCTAACGACGATGAGAAGTAAAATGTGTCACGGGGAGAAGAGCTGTGAAAAATTCTGAGTCATGGTTTTCGTCAAGGTGGAGTTTGACAGAGATGAGATCAACGAAGACATAGGACCATGCGGAGTTAACAACTTGATTCAATTAAGAAGTAATTTCCGAGGCCAAAGTTCCCTTTTCAATGCCATCCGCAAGTTAGTATCCGGTAAAAAAGCGACTGTCAAGACTCGAACTTGTGCTGAATACGTGACAAAACTTGAGATTTGATTTTTACATTCTTTAACTTTACAATACGCGCCTCCCACTTGATCATGGAATTGTGGTCATTAAAAGTAGCTCGAAATGCTTTGGAGCGGCGGGTGCATCTACGCTAGTAAAACGTAGGCAGAACATTACAGACAGTAGACACATTAATCTCAACTGAATTCAAGAAGAAAAAACCGTATACTTAGAAGTAGGACATTTTTCTCAAAAAAAAAATCGTATAAACAATTATTTAGAAATGAGCGAGCGGTCGCGAATGATCAAAGAAAACTAATCAAAACTCCTCGAGAAGGTTTAGTTTCATCTGATTATTTGCAACCGCTCATTCATTCACAGCGTAAAGGACTCAGCAAAATTGAACTTTTGAAGAATCGATGAAGAATACATACGTGATTCAATCGCTTAAGCTACTATTCCACGATTTAAATGGATTTCGCACATCTGGAAGACTTCTTTGTTTTCCATGGGAGTTTTTTTTTGTCCATGTGTTGATGAGAAATAGGGTATTTTACACAAAGGACGCCATTCGTTGAGAAAAGAAAATGATGACTCATCATGACTCTTGACATTAATATATCACTTACATTGATGAGCAAGTAGGCAAATGATTCGAACAGAATGAAACTTCATAAGATTTCAGGAATAATAAAAATGAAATAAGTAAAAAAAATAAATAAATAGTTAGGGTGAAAGGGGTCTCGGTAGTGTGATGGATTAGCACATATGCCCGGAAAACATGGAGTGCGCGTTCGAGTCCTGTCCGAGATCGAAGTTTTGCCCATAACTCACATACTTGTGATAATAAAATAATTAAACGCATGGGCACGTAAGAGTAAGGCAAACATATATGTTGTGAATCATGCGAATAAGAAAATGTCCATTTTATTATACGATACTATAAGAAACCCAGAGGATGATTCACCGTCTTCCCAAGAACGGTCGCAAATCCGAAGAACTAGGCGTTCTTTGTCAGTATTAGAACCGATCTAGGGACTATGTGTAAGGATTGAAGCAATAGCTCTTGCCACTACACCATCGTCACATATTGTGCGAGGCATAATTCAGAAACTTCAAAAGACCTTTAAAATATCTTCAAAAGGCCGTCAAAATATTGAACTCCTAAAAGAAAGGGAAAAATAAAAGTGATAAGTTCAGACTCGTGCAGTGAGAAAGGGAAGAAACGCGTCAACAAATTCGAATAATAAAGAAAAAGAACTAGACTCTTTGGTCAGGCATTTTCATTATCGTTATTTCACGGCCCATTGTAATCACGATTAAAAAATCAAAAATTTCATACCACATATCTATACTTCCATATTTCTAAAAATCGTTTTATACCGCGATGAATATGATTTACCCTGGCTGGTAAACAAATATAGACATAGCCCTGAATCCTCGAAGAAAATGCTTTCAAATGTAAACAGTTCAATGGACCAAAAATGCTGTGCAAAAAATCGATAGCGACATAACTTGAAGTATCACAACTGCCGAAACGAGTCCAGTGCAATTTTCTCTAACAGGGGCGTGTCTTAACCCCCCACCCCCAACGAACGGTACGACGAAGTGTTTGTTTGATGTGTTTTGCTGAGAAAATCAGGGTCACTCTACTGTAAACAAGCCACCTACCCGAGGCGAATAACATTCGCCAGATGTACGCCATGCCTTAGGTTTCTGCGCGATTTAGTAAATGTGATTATATTATTACAATAAGCTGTGATTTCCATGCAAGGACTCCTTTGATCGCGTGAGTCTTATTGTTAACAGAAGGAATTCGAGCTAAGGCTATGAAAAGAAGAAACAAGTGGTTTAGCGATACAGTGGCAATAATTTCAGCACTGTATAGCATATAATAACTCATAACTCGAATGGAACCGTAAGTCATTCAAATACTAACAAGGGAAGGACCCGAGGTCGAAGCGGCTATTCGGATTGGGATACATATGGCCCGACGTATTTTCGGACGCTGATCTCGAACCTGCATTCCAAATTTGCAGAACGATTCTTTGGGTGGAGTTATGGAGGTTTTTTTTAAAAAAAACTATACTGGTAGCTGGTAGGTTTGGAAGACCGTAGCACGCCAGCCAGACGTTCTCGCAACTCCGCTCAGGGAATCGTCCTGCAGAATTGGAATGCAGATTCGAGATCAGCGTCCGAAAATACGTCGGACCATATGTATCCCATTCCGAATGGCCACTTCGACCTCCGGTCCTTTCCTTATAAGTATTGCTAATAGCTTCGCTTACAGATTTTGTCGACTTTTATGCGACCTTTTTGGTGGAAAAGAGGTGCTTTAATGCTTTCTCAAAAATAATTATTTCTTTTCGCTCTCGGTAATTATCAAAAATTCTATTTCTTCTACTGAACTTTTCCTCGAGTATTTTCATCGCTTTTTTTGGATGAAATTACCCTAAGTCTGATAGATAAGTCCGCCCGCACGCGGTGTCGCGTGCGGCACAGGCGATCGCAGTCTTCACAGAACCAGAGATGAGGGAAATTGAGGTTGTGGATTGTATCAACGAGTTTGTATTGTATTGTATATTGTATTTGTTAACAGAAAAGGAGTAGCAGTAAAGTTGGGGTCAAACGAAGTGAACACGGAAACTTCACAGTTGGCAGAGGAAAGTGAACGAATGAGAGGAGAATCGTTGTTCAACGGGGGTTTCAATGCTAGGATTGTTTTGGCGATGGAATAGCGGTTGAATAAAAACTTTTCCTCATTCCTGTTATGACCCAACAAAAGCCAGATATACCAAAAGCGGCATCAGGAAAAGGATGAGCTACAGAGAGGTGACCGCTTTAGTTTGCGACAGTTTCTATTCAATTTCTGAGGAGACGATCGTCAACAGCTTCCTAAGGGCCTTGAACCAAGAGTCATTTTTAGATGAGGCGAGTGAGAACCTTAACGTTAATATTATGAATGTTTGTAACGATGGAATGGAGATTTCGTAGAAAATTCAAGATGAATGGTCATAGTTACACGGGTAAAGGGAGATTTGACACGTGGTATTTTTAGATATTAGAAATGAAGTCGAATGAACAATTTCTACAATTCTATGATCTTAATGATGAAGGGTGCATCGCGATTCTGTGTTCGTTTAAGACTGCGCCTGCGTTCGCTGCTGCCGCGCTCGACACCGCGTGCGGGAGGACTTATCTATCAGACTTTAGGGTAGTTGAAAAAAACTGCAACAATCATGCATCAATCCAGTACATACGGTAGCCGAGTTGTAGAAGTTTCGAGACGCTACCGATGGAAGATACCTCAGTTACACGTTTGTGAATACATACATTAGTTCCAGGGTTGCCACTGGGCACGGAAAATGGCGTGCAATGAGGGAAAGCAGGTGCAAATCAGAGCGAGAAGGAAAAAGGAGATGAAAACTTTGCGACCTCAAAGTGTGGTGGATGGCAGTGATTGCAGGGTGATGATCAAGCCTTTTATGAAACAACAGAAAGCGATAAAGAGCAACAATGAGCTACAGTTAACAAGAGCAAACAACAAGGAAAAACGACCTCTCTATTAGCACTGGGCTAATGAGCCAGCGACACTGAACAATTTCATTCACCATGCAGCTTCAATTAAATTTGGAGAGGGTAAAATGTCGGGGGTGAGGCCCAGACTACAGCCACCTTTTCTTTTTGAACCGTCCCAGTTCCAGAAAATGTTCCCGTGTAAGCATTTCCCTCCCCTATAAAAGAAAAACTATAAGCTCCGTTAACTTCCTAGTTTTTACGAAAAAACGAAGGTCCAAATGGCATACGCTATTTTCAGAATTTAACATAGCTGAATGAATTAAATGGAGATGTCCGGTATTCAACACACGATACAAGATGAACAACAGCGAGGAACCGTAAACAGTGAGTGATGTCGAGCGACAATGGGCGACAAGAAACGGCATCAAGGAACAACAAAGAACGACAAAAAGGCATAAAGCTGGGTCACGTCCCGACCCATTGTTGTGGCATTTTTACGTTCAATTCCGTACTCATTCAAAACAGTTCGGAAATTTTTGACTACAAAGTAGTATGAAAAATTGTATAAAATATTTTGTATAAATGTAATAAAATTGAAGTGAAATATCAGCCCCTTTCATAAAAATAATGCAGCAAAGAATGAATTCGTCACTTCCTGCACAGGATTAAACGAGTGCCATTTTCAGCGCAAAGTCAACGAAACTAAAGGCTGAGAATGAGGGACCAGAAAGAACTCTGGCATACGGTAGTGACAATAAGCGACATCAGGCGATATTAGGCGACTCTGAGCGAAATCAGGAGATATTAGGTAAAGTGGGCAAGCAACGACAATGGAAGATGAGATTTGTTGCCATTAGAGCAGCTCAGATCGATGGACGCGCAATTTCATCTACAGCCGCGTAAAAGTATCACTTGCGACAAGTATGCTGAATTATGAGCAAAAGCTTTGGTCTCGAACGGGACTTGAACCAGCAAGCATTCCATGCTTTCCGGGCATATGTGCTAATCCACTACACTTCCGAGACCCCTTTCACCTCAGATCAGCTTGAGCTGAGTTAAGGTGAAAGGAGAGAGCGGGTTCGAGTTCCATTCGAGACCGAAGCTTTTGCCCATAACTCGGCATAAATGAAACAACTTTCGCATTGCGGATTAAGGCGAAAATAAGCAGCTAACAAAAACCAAAAATATCAGAATCAATAACTACCACTTGCAGTTTTCTCCTCTGTTCACGGTCACGGTGATTCGGTCACAATGCACTCATCGAAAAAAAAACATCTTTTCTCATTCCATTTGGTCCAATATTGGCATATAAAATCAAGTTCACACAGTCAGTATCACATATCTAGTTATAGAAGTTGTATAAAACTATATAAGACTGAGGAGATGGTGTAGTGACAGGTGACGCGTTCTCTCAGTCTCACGGTGCGGGGATCAGATCCCGCTCAATGCCCGCGCAGGCCAAATAAGCCTTCCGTCCCTCCGGTAGAAGGTGGATTTGACTGCAAAATATGGTCCGCTAATCCTCATTCACCAGGAAAAAAAAGTAGGGCAAACCTGCGAAATTTTGGTATTTGATTAGCAGCGTGTGTGATAATCGCTTCAAAGGGTTGTCTTTAGTCAGGTGGCGGACTTTTAGCTCCTGGCCAACGCTCCATGGTGGGGAAGTTCCACCCTTTCGCTCTGTAAAACCCGCTGACATACCGTCCAGACTATTGGAGAAGAGATACACTCATGCTTCCTGAACCTTCCGTGGAAGAAGTCTAATAAATCACGAAGTGGTACGCTTACGATAAAGGAACCGTTGAAAGTTCTCAAAGAAGGTAGAGCGTTTGCCGTTTATGGGCATGAGGTCAATTTGTCTCATTCACACAATGTTCAGAGAAGAACTTTTTTGATAGGAAGTCACTTGCAATCGGAGCACAATGCTTTGTGGCAATCCTGCATTAAGTGGCTGCACTTCACAAGTCACCTTTCAGGCCGAATCCATCATTCAGTTGTCATCAATTACAAAAAAAGGTGTGTGTGTGTGTGGCGCTTTCAAAGTGAAGAACCGAGGTGTATACATTTGTCGAATTTTCGCGCGGCCGCGCATCGCGAGAGGCGCCGCAGATTCCTTCGCGTGTGTTTGCTTACATTGCAACACTCCCTTTGGAGTTTTACGCCCGAATTGATTATTTCTTAATTAGGATAGTTACCATGTAATGCTATCGTTTCTTTTTCTTCTTATGTCACTATTTTGTCTTTTTAAGGCAAAAGGTCATTAATTTTAGATAATAGTGAGGTAAACAGCTATTTTTCAAAAGACCTCCATAGTACCGAACCCTTGCGTCGTGAGCGGCGATCCAACCGACTGCGGCAAGTTGTGCTGACGGCGCCGCGAGTGCGACGTCGCGAAGCGCAAATTCGACATAAGTGCACACACCAGGGAAACCGAACGAGTTGCATGACGTGGACTAGCCCAATTTCGATTGAACTATGCAAATGTATAGGTATAAAGAAAGTTTGCAAAAAACCAAAAACTTTTAAATTTTTATGCAAATGTAGCTCTTCAAAAAGTTGCTTCTCATGCAAACAGTGGTCAACCCCAACTTTACTCAGCTCTGCTTACCGTAACATGAACGTAGAAAGAACACTTGAAAGGAGTGACTGTGAGATATATCGAATTCGAAGGTAAGATATATCGAGAGGAAGGAAATCAATAGACCATTCGGATCCACAGTACAGCAGCCCGATTCGGAAAAAAAGTAAAACGATTAAATCACTCACAATACAGGTGATCCGATGAGGCGTGAGCGAACTCGTTTTCTGCTATGCGACGATGGAAGGTGAGAATGAGGTAAACAACGGACGATGACGAATACATCGCCGTCCTTGTCCTAAAAATGAAGGGGAAGTTTGCTTAGAGCTTTTCAGTCTCGTTTTTCAACAATAGTCTGCGTACGTGGAACGCAAACACGTGCCACATGATCATCCTAGGTGTCTTCTACGTCTAGCCTTGGCCTTGTGGAGAGCTTTTGGAAAGCCTCTTGGCTGTTGTTGGATTAACCACGGCCACAATATTGTTATAGCAAGAGAATAAACACGATTATAATCTAAACTAATCTTTTCGCTCATTTTGTAGATAACCCCTGTAGAGGTCGAACCGCCTCGAAATCAAAACTGAAAAGCTGCACATATATTCCTAATTTTTGAGCGTGGAGAGCAATGGTATATAGCACTATCGACAGACGTACGGTACACGGATCAAATCCCGTGTTAGCACCATTCAGGCCTACCAACGAACCCTCATTCCGAAGTACTTCACTTGAAAAGGATCAAGTTTGTCCCCATGCTGGGATGCGCCACGCGTTCCGATTCTATAGAGTCGTGGTGACAGATGAATGCCATTTGACCTACACTATGACTTGCCCAGGAAAAGTAGTCCATTTCGGAGCGCCTGGCAGAGCGTGGCCTACGGACTTGGATGAGTGGCGAGAGTGAGAGTACGTAGCGAGAGTGGGAGTGTGTGGCGGGGTGAGAGAGTTTGATACAATCTCATCCAAGTCGTAGGCCACGCCCTATCATACGCTCTAAAATTGACTGTACAAGTTAGTGGTTGTATCCTCCCAGACAGGTCTGATACCACTTCACTCACCCTGAGGGAGTGGAAGGCTTGGTCGACCTTAGCGGGCATGGATGTGGGATTTGATACCGGCACCGTTTGAGTGAGAAGCCGCGCAACTACGCATCTCCGCCCAGGCAGGTACTTTGCTCGTTTAGGAGGAAGAAGACACCGGCAGCACACTGACCCAGAAGTGACTCGGAGGTCATCCTGATTTCATACTGCAGTGCCACTAAAGATGTGAACAGAATTAGAGTTGATGGTGTGTCCCAAAAATTGGGTGGAGCCAATTGCCTGAAATTCATTCGTCTTCTAAAAGAGTCCTGGTTTCTCCATCTTTGCAAAACCAACACCAAACCGTTTATTATGTAACGATATGTAAAGGTAACATCTCTCACCGACCTTCGACCACCACCCTTTTGCTATAAGTTTCTCCTCTTTGATCTTTGCAAACCCATTCCAACGGAATGAGTCACCATTTCACAAATTGTGAATGGCAGGAGCAAAATCGCATTGATCAACGCTCATCGTACCAGACAGGTATGACTAATAAGGGTTCCGCAATCTATTTGGGATCCTATCTCTGCTCAAATAGATATATTTTGCAAATCATTCATTCTAATATGTCCCAGTTGATCCTGACGTGACAATATGGTCACATGCACTTCACTCGATCACCGGCAACACAGCTAAACAATGAAGTGCCTTTTGTCCTTGAATTTCGCTCACTTAAAGAATCGTCAACGGAAAAGTGAGTTTTTCTGTTACCCATATATTTATGTTGTATTTGCCAAATGTGGGCCACATGCAAAGCTCATGCGAATAAAATGTGAATCCGGCTATGATACAGCACCACGAAGTCTCGGCCGAGTGGGTTGGGCCTCCGAGCAGGTGCCCACTCCGCCGTCCAACGCGTTCGAAGACGCATTAGGAAGAAAGTTACGTAAACAGTCCAACTCTCCGTTCCCAGCGGCAGACGAGGGGACAATGCTTTTACCGGAGGCCCCGCCCACCCGGCCGAGATTTTGAGGAGCTGTATCTTAGCCGAATTCTCACTTTTTTTTGCGTGAAACTTTGCATGCGGTCCATATTAGGTATATACAACATAAATATAGGGGTAACAGAGAAACTCATTTTCTCGTGAATGATTCCTTTAAACGTCAATGAAGCGATTTCATCCGCATACTATTAGGTTGATTCATAATAAATCGGACAAATGGTAGTGATGCTTTCTAAAGATCATAACTCAGCAACGAGTTAACGAAAATGGACGCACGAGGTACCTTTGGAATGAGTATGAAAAGCTCTTCAAAGTACCGCAAAATAATCACTCCAAAGTAGTTTCATCCCGCCACCATGCCGCGCGATTTCAAGCCGTCCAGAGACCACATCCGCAACGTCATACTATTTATATCGCTATCTGGCCAGGAACCCGCGGACATCGGCAGACGTCTGAAAGAAGTTCACAAGGAGCATGCCCCCGGCAGAAGTACACTGTAGTTGTAGCATTCGAAGTTTGCGTCAGGCGACTATTCCATCGAAGACGAAAACCGCGGTTGGTGGAGCGTACACGGCGTAGAGTACTGGGAGCTGCTCGATGAAGGTACAACAGTATCCGCCGACGTCTACGTTCGTCATTTACGAGAATTGAAGGCAAATGTCCAAAGTTCGCTACGGCGGCGGTCACATGTCTACTTCCAGCACGACAACGCGAGACCGCACATTGCAAAATCGACCAGGGCCGAACTGTTGTCGTACAGTTGGACCGTGCTTCCACACCCACCGTACTCCCCAGACCTGGCCCCTTCAGATTTCCACCTTTTCTCCCACAGCCAACGCCACCTCGACGGCGAAGACTTCAAAACTCGCGACGACGTCAAGACGGCACTCGGCAACTTCTTCGAGCTCCAGCCTCCGGCCTTCTGGAGCAAGGGCATCCATGATCTGCCTAACCCGTGGCAGAAGGTCATCGATAAAGATGGAGCATATTTCAAGTGAATCCCAGTTGTCGTTAAAAAGTTGTACGACAATGATTAAAATTTGTCAATTTGTCCGATTTATTATGAATCAACCTAATATTTAGGATCGTATCTGTGCACAAATAGACATATTTCAAAAGTCAGTCATTCAGATATGTCCCAGTAGATCCTGACATGATAATGTGGTCACATGCACTTTACTTGATCACGGGCAACATAGCTAAACAATGAAGTGCCTCTTGCCCTTGAAGTTCGCTCACTTAAACGTCAATGAAGCGATAACTGACCTTGGCCAGTCTTCCAGGAAAACACTATGCGCGTTCCCTAAATCAACGGCAGGGGACGAGCTCACAAGGTGCGCAGATTCAAGCCACCTTTTCTGTAAAACGTGAGAAACCAATGATGGCTGAATGAATGTGATGACGGTTTAGCACCAGTCAGCATAGACATCAATTAAGGGCTCCCGATTCGCTTTACCTTGAAGTCCGTAAGAAAAACCAAGAATAATATAACATTGGAAATCAATTTGAATCCTCCCCAGCTATGTCTATGACAAGTTTCAGTGCCTTTAGTGAAATCAGAAGGCTCATGGGTGCACCGTCCGATGCAGGAAGGACCGATGCGTGGCCCAGTACGATTCTCACCTTTGCTTCATTGAAAAGCCCATTATGAGAATGCCGAGAAGTCCTGCTTTGCTGCAGTGACTCCAACGGCGAACACGGTCAACCCGAAGTCGAGGATTTCTCGAGAAGGGGGTCGTATTTGAAGGATGAGATAGGAGGAGAGACGTAATTGCAGAGGTCAGCAATGGTCCCAGGTTAGATGACAAGAGGAACGTGCCGTCAGCTGAACCGGCTATGTAAGAGAATATGATTGAATTTAAGTGATCAACACAAAAATAGTAGTGAAAGAGTACTTACAATACTTGTTATTAATGCTATGCAATCGGTACTAGTTACTATTCGTCAGAGATTATGTAGATGTCGAAAAAGCGGTGGGGGGGGGGTCGTACTCGGGTCCCCCGTTTGGGGGGGGGGGGGAGTTTCGTAGCCGGCCATTTTCCTCGACACCTTGGTTGACCCGACAAAAATTCAAGAAGAGGAGGGCAGCTGATATATTCAAATTTTATATAACCTCAGCAACTAAAAATTTGTTAAAATCCTGGTCGCAACAAAGAAAACGAAATCCTGGTAATTCCCTCGTCGTTAGAGCCTACTGTGCAAAAACAGTTGAAGCCCGGAGCCTACTGTGCAAAAACAGTTGAAGCCCGGAAGTCGCTACCGAGTCGCTTCTTCCGGTTTGGTGATCGAGAAGTTAACGTTGCTGCGTAAAGATGTAGGAAAGGTGACAAAAAGATTTACCGATATATCGGCGAGAACGAAATTTTCGGAAAGCATCAAAAGTAGCGGACTGGGGAAGCTTAGGAACTTAATTTAATATTCATGATAGTAGCACTTCTTATAAATGTTTGATTCCTTCCCCCTAAGGAAATAGTTTTGGTAAGCCATGGGCATGCTTCAAATAAAGCCAGAAACTTGTCTCAATCTCCTCTTAAAAACACTCTGCTAGATGCAGTACATGAACAAGAGTACGAAAAGGACAGGAAAATTCCTTTCGTTCTAACGCAGAAATCGAAAAAAAAGTGGGAAGAAGAGCAACTCGTTTTGGTTCCAAGAAAAAACTCCAAACTGGCCATACAACATTCGAACAGCCGTCGTCGGGCAGATCGTAGTTCGAATTTGCACGCCCGATGTTAGCTTGCTTTCCATTCCGCCAATGAGCAGTGTACATCGTCCGTGAAAGCACGGTTAAAGGCACATTTCGCGATAATCAGATGGGCACCTTACCTTCTTGGAACAGTAGACCCTTGGGTTACTATTCAGGCTGCCCCTTTTTCGCGTCGTCCCGGTGCGCTATCACGGCGCGACACCTGCTTGAATCCACTGCGACGCCGCCCATCTTGCTCAGTTCACCAATAAGGAAGCTCAAGTGGGTTCGAGCAAGTGTAGCGCGGCGATGACACACCGTGGCGATGCAAAAAAGGTGCAGCTTGGCTAGTTACCCAAGGATCTAATGTTTCAACAAGGCAAAGCGACCCATCAGATTATCGCGAAGTGTGTCTTTTACTGCTCGCTGCCTACGACGACACCGTTCTACTTCTACGAGCTTGGCGAGTTCATAGCCCGAGTCACTACATGGATGAGTTGTGAGCCATACGTTGGGAAAAACTTAGAAGAATCGTCCACAAAAATTTCGCGATTCTAATCCCTGTTGAAGCTACTATACTATTCGTTGTATAGGAATTTTTGGCCGGTTTTTGCAATTCAAACTTCGGGAGATCATATCTCGGCCTACACTACATCTTTTCCCACCAAATAAGCATCATTCGATTCGCTACACTCTTGGCAACATCACGCATACCTGAATATCCCAATGCGAAGGTCATTTCCGAATCACCATTCCTTCTAAACACAATGCTACTGAAGGAGCTATCCAGATGTTTGGGAAAGTAGGGCTTAACTAGCGCTAGATTTGATGAATATGATGTACAAAGGGCTTCAGTCTGCAACTGCTTCAGTTGCTGGAAGACAATTTGTGAAAATTGCGCTCGCGCATGGCTACCCCGAGGAATCGCGCGGCACCCATTTTTGAGTTTCTTTGAATTAAAGCTACTTGAGGTTGTCAATCACATTTGCGGTATGAACGCTCATCGCCTTCTGCCGTTTTGGTTAAAGCGATTTGATCAATTGAAAATTCGAGCAACTCGTTCTCATTTCTGCGCTTCTGAAACCAAGGACAAAGTGTTCAGTCCAATGTTTCAACCCTCCCCCTGCAGCACTCACATTTGTGGTCACCTTCGCTGGGACTCAGCTAAACAAGAACTCGTGAATCGATCTAAAAAGTGCCATTTTGCATTATTTTAAATTGCCCCGATAATTCGAGAGCCTTGTCGCATGCCGAGGAAAGCATATATTTAGAAAAAGCAACTTATTGTCTACTTAATGAGCGCAATATGTAAGTTGGTTGATGACGCGCTTTCATATTTGAATCCATCTTGTGAATGCGCAAAACCGTTCAGAACCTTCCGCACAACCTAATACAATATTGGAAAACTGGAAAAAGAGTAGCTTGATTGAATCTCCGCCGAGCAACATCTAAACAGCCGTCGGTGACCACATCGCAATCCGAATTTTCGTATCCAATCTTGGTCAGCTTTCAACTCTGCGTCTCTAACGGCGTGGCTGTCGTCTCTTTGCTCCTCAGCTCTCTAGCATCCAAACCCACTTGGACGTTCCACCCCGTCGACCGTCACTTTGAGGAGCTCTACTATCTCATTTGGATACTCATACTTTCGCGTACGACTCTTAGTTAGTTAGCACATATAGCATAGATACTTCGATAACAAAGGAACTTGAAATTCCGTGGACGATTCCTTTGAAGATATTCCGCACATATCCCGTTCGCTCCATACCACGCTTTCGTTTGTGTTTATACTCATCAAATCTGGCAATTCCGAGCGCACATCCATCTGTTTCTTTACAATGATACAACAGAATATTTTTGTAGCTCACGCTGTTACATACATTCATCTAATTTTTTTGCCATTAGTTCGGTCCAGTCAACTCTGTTTGTTCAATGTTACAAATTGCTTGCCGGAAAAGAAGCACGAACAAGATTACACAACAAGAACAAGCTTTCCACGGCAATTACCTGAACAACGAATATGTTTATATGAGGGCATTTCAAGTATCTAGTCCGCACACCTTTTTGCTTGAACTTAAAAGAGTTGAGGCGATGAACTTGCGGAAGTACTTTGTCTTACCACCATCAACCCTACCACCATGCCCATCAATGACGATTGAACAATCGTTGGGCGGACCCGCCCACAAGTCCCAGCGCGCCCACCGCTTTGAAGAACGGAATCATTACCTACCTCGCTTGAAAATCCCGCTTTAGACCATTAATTGAAACTCCTTATCAGATAGCAAATGGGCTGTGTAGAGCTGTAAAAACCTTCAGATCTCAACGAGCTTTACCATGCTTTGTAGCTAGGATAACATATATTTTACCCTAAAAATTCGAATTTTAAAGGATCCTCCGAGCTAGGACCCACCCACTGAAAGTTTACAAAAATCGCAATTAATACAACTTTTCTAGAAAAAAGGTTGTATTGGCGGTATAGGCTGTAGAAAGGACGCAACCAATATAAGACAGACAGAAAATTTGTTTTCACTATTCATTCGACAATAATCGCAAAAAACTTTGTACAACATATAATAAATCTGTGAAATAGTAATGATACACCTGCGATCGAGCCAACTGTGAGAGACTTATTGAGAGAAACAACATAGAGCAACTCACACACACATACACCACAATTTAGTACAGTAAGCTATGAGAAAGAGCACACCTGCGGTGATGCTACATCTGAGATCAAATCGATAAATATGTAATAACTTCCACACACGAGGTTCTTGTGGGAAAGAAGGAAGCTGCTTACTCTATATAATTCATTATAGATTACTTATTCAGCTCAAACTAAAACAATTCGGGAATAAAACGGACGGTGGGAATGGAGAGACGGGAACGGGAACGAAAATACGAGGGACGTACACCGGTGTCGAAGGAAGGAATCGCGGCGACGAGAGTCGCGTGCGGGAATCGCTGCGGCGGCGGCGATTCACCGTCCGCGAACACACGTAAGCCAAGTGAAACATCACAATACACGTATCACGTACGTCAAACGACGACGACTGGCACCATTGCAACATGCGACATGACGCGACAATTCGCACGACGAATATAGATCGCATAGCAGTACTTTTCGCTTTGGAAGCTACAAACTAACGGCGAGAAAGCGAATTGTCGCGTCGAATGTCCACGTTAGATAGTAACCAACTGGAAAGCCTAAAATTACGACTACAAATAGACTTTTTTCACTTTGTAGTCACGCGGCAGCGTGTTCTGATTGATGGACGTCATGATCGCATTTTTATCCCTCGACGGAGTGTTTATACCGGAACCATGCTGACTCATAGTCATCGCCGGTGGCATCGTTAGCACGAGAGATGAGGCGTCTACGCTCTGGAATTTTTGACATAATTGAAAAGTCACATGTGAAATTATTTTGAAATGACTTCCACAGATTTTCTCGCTCGCACATGAACAGCCTTTTTCCTATCTCAAGTAATCGGTGGTGGATAGCACTTGTCCTTTTTCGCGCGCGATTAATAATCGCCCACTGTCGCGCGATCAATAACAGCTCATTGTCGCATGAGCAATATTCGCTCACTGACGCTCAATCGGTAATCTCTCGCGTACTTCCACTGGACACTCAACTCGCGCGCTATCTAGTTCACTGTCTAGTTCACAATTCGATACAGCTCTCATGAGGCCCACTTCACGAAATCAGTGATTAACTGACCGACTTGGGAAGCGAACCCAATCATGATGTGACTTGAACCCACATTACTCTACTTATCGGAACACTCGTCTTACACCCCATCGTTCGTGACACGAGCACTACAGGCACTTCAAGAGGAAAGTGATTGCCGAGTCGCGAACAGCACTAAGGAAGAGAAGAGAGGACGGATTTAATAATATTCAGTTTACTCTTGAGCTTTGCTCGCACACCAATTGTGGCACAACGACACCAATTGTCTTCAACCACAAAAGTTGAGCCCAAAAAGAAGAAACAGCTGTTAAACCGACCGCTTTTGGTGGCGCTCCATAAACATGATCAATCTTTGCCGCTGTCGTCAAAGAATCATGCCGTGTTAGTCGAGCTCTACCGAAGCTATCATAATCCGATCCACTTGTTGAACTGGCTGAATGGTGAGCTTCGGCCAACACACGAGCTCTGGTGACTCGATACGTAACCTGAAACCGTTCCATCTAGTACGAAGTAATCATAATCCCCGTAGACTATCACAATTGGGAAAACTCATCAAGGATCCAGTTTCTTACTGTAAACTGCTCATTTAGCAGAGTTCCTCGACAACTCAAGCTTTCCGAAGATCTATCAGTTCGCTGACAGATTACGGTAATTTAAGATGTAAAACTCACAAATGATCCTATCACCAGTGCTATAAGCGCTGACAGACCACAGGCAAGGAATAGACTTTCTGGCGAATGCATCCCTCTACGGCTTTCCACAACTCGTTCAGAATTCGGTTCTGAAAAAGAAAATTTCAGCTGGAATGCCGAGGCACTTGATCTGTGGGAGTGGATAGAGCTTAGTGGCTGAATGAGCGGTAAATGCTTGGCCTACATGTTTCGTATATCATGCCAAGGCCCAAAGTCAAGCATTGTTGAAATTTTTTCGAAAAATACGACCCCCTTCCTTTCATTCCACCTTTTCTTCGAGAGCATCATGGTCCAAAAATCAACTGTAGATCGTTTAGAATTTCAGGGCATTTTCACCTCAAATGCTACCCACCTCCCCTCTCCATTTCCAACCCATACACGACCCCTATGAGGACTTCCCAGTCTTGCTTGATTCTACGTGTGCCTATAAAGCATTTCATACTTTACTAACAATCCTTTGTGAGAAAAGTTCTCTCATGAGACGAAATAATTTGAAATATTGATAAGAGCCTTTTCAGAGGCCTTGCAACTATTACAATGCCCTTCGATTTGAAGGCTGATGGGATATATATTCACAGGAAGCACCATCAAAAGATTTGCGCAGCAGCCACGAGGCTCCTCCAGTTCCACGCACTGTTCTTGGTTCCTGCGCGCCATTGTGCAAGCTTGATATGAGAACGTTATTCTCTGAGATCAGTTACCTATCTGTTCCTCTTCCCTCCCATGGAATTTATTCAATACTTCACCTTTATCTGATTTGTATTATCGTATTCCTCAGTTTCCTTCCAGCCCTCCGGGCTCGGTGAATTTGTACCAGACTCAATATAAACATTAACTTATACATCGGCTGGTCCCCGCAAATCATTGTATGTGTGGACCAGATCGCATTCACCTGCCTCACGGTTCTGAATGGGACTAGAATGCACGGCGTATCCCACGGAAAGGATTGATCGACGCCACTTTATCTTTACTCATTATCTTTTGATTATCGTTGTTACTCTAATCGAGCAGTAACATGACCTCCTGATAGACTCCACTAAGGTCGTCGTGAAACTGCGATGGCGCAATCTGGACGGAAGTCACGCGTAATCACCACCGTGACGGTAGGTCTTGCCATGAAATGACTGACATACCTGTCATTGTATGCAGCACATGTGCCGATAATTACCCGCACAGAGCAACACATCCTTTCGATAAATTTACGGACCCCCCTCTTTGGTGACATTGAAAATAAGTGGTTAACATTCGTCAATTACCAGAACGAGGTCGTGTAGACCCATTAGTTACGGGTTACGTAATATGGTGAGGTTGATCAAGTGGTACTCAGTAGTATAGAGGTTAATCGTTGCCAACTACGACCAGACGTACCATAGCAATACCGTAATTGGGTCAGGAGTTAATTTAGAGGGCTGTTAAATCCTAAATTTACGACGTTTACCACATCCTCTATAAATCCAAATGGTGCAGCAACGCAATTGCGGTAAAAGCCACTTAAGTTCCACTAAAACTCCACTTTCAGGTAGTAATGGGCATTTAATGGACCATATAAGATTTCTAGTGACTGTGTTCATTTGAACGTACCATCACTGAGTTCTTCTGAGATCACGATACCTTCAGGGCATTGTTCCGACTGACCGAAAACGATATTCTGTATGAAATGTCCACCACTCCATGAGTTTCGATTCACACATCTATAAATCAAAATAATTAATAAATACATATTTAATAAATTATATCTATCACTTTCACACCACTGCACAAAGTTAAGGCTTAGAAACGCATCGGAAAAACATATGTCAAAGGAGACAGAGGACGGCCCTAACCAAACCTTGTATGTCATGTCGATGCTTGTCCCGATACAGCGGAAACAAACATCGTCATGACATACAACGGACGGTTAGGGGAACCAAATAAACTTCCAAAACCGGAAAAACCAACCTAGCAATAGTCAAATCCCAAGCACAATGTGGATCCTGTAGTGCTACACATCGATTACATGAGTCCGGCTCATTACAGTGATGTACATCGATCGTAGCCACCTCATCAGATGACACCACCACTAATTGCCGTGGCGTTGTCAGCAAATTCACCTTAAAAGAAGGTATTTCGAAATTGATCTGTTTCCAAGGAAAATAACAGTGAACAGCATAAACGTACCACTGGTGCCGTCTTTGAGAATACGGTAATCGATTCAATCACTGTAGTGTTACCGACAGTTTCAATGAGCTTCAACACTCGACCATCGGAAGTGCCGATATAGATGATATCATAGTGTTGACCATTAACAGAATCTACCTGAACAGGGCAATCGTTTATCAATAGATTCAATCAGTAACTCGACAATTGAAGGTACGATATATTTATCATTCAAACAGATGAGACAAAACGGGTGCATTTTCGAGTTCACAACACAGCATAAAACATTAGCAAAGACATGGGAACCCCAGCCAAGTCATACATGACCCAACCCTCCCCCCCCCCCTTTCCCCCCTCACACTCCAGAATGAATCTTCTAGCAGCGCCTCACGTTGTTCTCCATGTTAACTCACATGTGGCAGCACGGCAATTTGAGTGAGATCAGCCCGTTCGGAGCCTTCGATGAGCATCGGACCATTGATGGACTCGATGGCGCGATGCATCAGTGGCGTCCTGGTGATGAAGGATACCGTTGCTTCCGGCAGACGAGTGGAATCAGGAACACAAGCTCCTGGACGTGGTCGGGGGATCTCGTTCCGGTTGTACGGTACCCACAAAGAGTTCACCGTTCGCTAAAAACAGAATGTGATAGTATAGCAAGAAAGAGTTGCTTGCTAACGGGGATAACTTAACAACAAAAACTAAAGTTAAATGAAGCTTGGCCATTCGAATGCTCACCTGCTGCTTGAATGTTCCATAGTCGAACTCCTCCCTGATACGCTTCATCGAGAATGCACACACAGCGCTCATTCGAACATCAGAATCTGGAGTAGAGAGCACCGCATAGACACGGTGGTCATTCGCTGATGTCGCTACCGGATCGGAGACCGCATCTTAAGAAGGTACAGGATAAGATTCAAACAGAGCCTCGTTTTGAAATGTCTCGAGAAAGCTTCCAGTCATATTTCCGTGACAAACGTTGCCTCTTCAAACTCTCCACTTTCCTCCTTCACAAAATCATTTTTTGTTCAGCGTCAGACAATTCCTGAAGGAGTCGCCCAATCGCCGCAGTGCAGGTTCTCCTCGTCCCCATTTATTCATGTTGCATTTGCTTAGTGAAGGCCGCACGCAAAGTTTGTGGCGAAAAAACAATGATCCGACTGCAATACAGCTCCCCAAAGCAACGTTCGACGGGGCGGGGCGTCCGGGGAGGCAGGGCCGTCAAAGCCCTGGGAAAAAAAGAGACGACGGTCACGTTGCCAACAAAGCCGTAAGCGAAGAAGATCACCACTGGGCGCGAAAATCCAAACTGCGCTCTACCCACCATCGCTCAAAATGTTGCCCGGCGGGAATTCAAGCAAGATGCACTACTACAACCTTCTCGATTTTCAAGAGGAGTTAGAATCATGGGATTTCTGTGGACGATTCCTTACATGTGGACTGTGCCTCCCTACTCATCCATCTAGTGAGCAACACGCAATAATAGATCTCGGACTATAAACTCACTAAGCTCGTTGAAGTAGAACGGTGTCGCGGACGGCAACGAGCAGTTCAATCGTGCTTTCACGAACGATGTCCACCGCTCATTAGCTGGTCTCGCACCACCTTTATCATTACGGCATACCCGTGCCACACGCGCGTAAATCTGAAAGGCAAAGATATGCCGTACTTCACTATTGGCAATGTGCCAAAACGGCTCAGAATCCAACCACGACATACCTGACGCTCTTCATTGTTATCCATGGCCTCAGCGGCTCGTTCCCGATACCAGTAATAGACATGCTCTTTGTAGACAAACGAACCAACAAAATTCGGAGCTGCAAATGTACCGTATTAACCGTATTAGTTCCTGAGCTCAAAAACCTAGTTCTAAGAATGAACTCACAATCTAGCACTCTTGCATCATCACGCTGTGTCCTTATACCGTTATCGCGATCATTTTCGCCGATTCGTTTCCGATATATTAAAGGGTCATTGCCTACAAAATCAGATACGGTTCCCGTGTAGATCTCATTCGTCTCCGGCAAATACACCACGGTTGAATTATCACGCGGATCATACGGTGATATGCCCTGAAATGGACGCCATTCGAAAGTTTTCAGGATATCCCAAAAGTCATGCATTACATACCATTCCGTCGAATTGTCGAACATTCTTCAGCGTGCCGTCAGTGCTTGAATACACATATTCTCTGCATTTTGGTGAAAACGCGTGTGTTCCGCAAATCAACGCTTTGCCCGACGATTGGCGCGCCAATACTCGGATATAGTTTTGGCAGTCGCTCTAAAAAATCGAGGATATTTATTTACTCATACCTTTGAATTATTCGATTCGAAGGAAATTCAAACAGCAGGAATAACGAGGTTCGCACGGATGCAATTTCCATTGAACCAAAAAAATTAGAGAAAATAAGTTTTGACGAATATTATGCAATGTTCATTTTTCTCAAGAAATGAGGTGAGAAGAACACGCGATTGTTTGCTGTCCGTGCGCCGCGCTGCAGCTGCACGCTTCATGTGCATCTAATGAGGCCATCTTTGTGCACAAAAATTGCACCGATGTTCCAATTGATGTGAATTCTTATCAGAAAATCCATGAAAATTTCAGACCGAAACTACTTTAACCACAGAATTTGAAAAACGGATGGAAATGAGTGGGCAACTGTAGAATATTTTTTTTTTGCAGTCACAAAGATTTGAATTGGAAATTACCGACCTTCAGTTTGCCCTTCATTAGACATTCCTCTATCACATCAGCTGGTGGTTTCCAGTCTATTTTCTGAAACATGAAAATAAGTCAGGAGTATCGTTTCCGGGGTCGCACGATACTTTACAATATTCCTGAGTTTACAAACCCTGACTACACCCCAATAATAGAAAAATCTACAAAATTACCATATAACACCGTGTTCGTTTTTTTTAAATGCCACATTCCACCTGAAACATCTTTCCCTTTTGAACTTCCCTCTTCTCACTTACTGATTCTAGTGATGGTGAAAACTGCAGCTACCGTACCCTGTTTTTGAAAGTTTTCTGTTTACATTACTGTATGAATTCGAGAATCATCACGAGTGCATATGTCTGGCAATAATCTGTGTACAGTAGGATTATGGGCGCCCGTTCCACTCAAATACTTCACCAGACGCCCTCACGTATACAAATATACTCACCCAACGAGTACCATGATATTTCACAGCTAATCACTTACTCACGTAGAAATTCAATAAACGTCAATAACTCACATGATGAACACTCAACGTGGTTAATGAGAGGTTGTAGACGGCATTTCTAAAATGTTCAATGCAATAAGTCTCATAAATATCGGCTAAGGTAAAAGCACGTGTGCAGGATACATATTGATCGACTCCGACAGAACAACTAATTTTCTGGTCGCTGTTGGCCATTTTTAAACAATGATTTATGGCCTATATAATTCGTAATTTATTACTACCTTTTACACCAGTAGCCCAGACGAAAAAGTGTGAGGTCATCCCTCACATCAGCGCAGATGAGAAAATATAGGAAAATAAACAAATGAAGGATTAGCGAATGATAAGCAGTTCACGCCGAAAAATGCGTTCCCTCGAGAAACAGCATAGGATCAACCATCAAGCCTTCATAAATTCAAAACATCTCATTATGGCCAGCTTCACGACCTTACCACTTTCAGGTACACGGTTTCAACGTAGAGAACTGCATTAAATTTTGACCATATGGGCGGAGTTTCCCGCATCGCTTGCCTCAAATTTTGACCAGGTGGGCGGAGCGCTCCATTCTGCTAGATTTCGCTTTGTGTCTGCTCCAAGTCACAACAGCCACAAAGGTTAAAGCACAGAAGAAATGATTAGAATAGTGGGGGGCAGTACAGGAGGCTGATTATTTCCTGTAATTTCGACGGGTTCTGATACAATGTGATCACCATAGGAGTGCCTGGAGCAATAGTGTTTCCAAAAATCTGTCTTCTATTTCTAAATTTTAGAAAGTGCCAAATCGTCAACATTCGAAATACTGTTTTGACTGCTTCAACACTGAAGCATAAAAGGGGAAGACCAATGAATAAGAACCCTTCAGACTCATCCGAGTCATTGATTTTCTAGGGTCCTTGAAAGAGTTGTTCATAAACACCTGAAGGTCTTCCCTTCACTTTCCTAGTTCCTTATGATTTTCCTGCCTAAATCAACAAGAGGAAATCCCTCTCAGCTAGTATTCGCCTGTTTCAGCACATGCTAGACCCAGATTCCGTCGGAACGCGCATTTCATGGTTTTTGTTGACCATCGAAGCGAAGGAGCATGCCGAATGTTCAAAACTGATGAAATTCCCGTTGTAATATTACTTTCGCATGATATCAGCCGATTTACATGACCCACAACACTGCGTATAGCTCACCACTCCAATAAAACGACAGCAGCAGTTGGTGTTCAAGACGTTTTGCTGCTGACGAATGAGATGATGCACGCACACATCATATCAACTGGCCAATGCTCGTGAAATAACCTAATCGACTACAAATGTGCCCTTTTACAATAAGAGAAGTGGTCAGGAGTTCTTCACCCTGCTATCATTCCCTTCCGAAAACAGCACAGGAGGTATCCAGCCAACCTTTCGACCAAAAATGACTATAAACATCTCGCTTACCGGTCCTCCTTGTAAACCCACAATCCACCCCCTTCCCATTCTCTACACTTCTAGCCCTTTGCTGACCCGGTCACTTTCCGTTTACCTCCCAAAGAAACGAGGTCCAAGGCCTAATAAACCAATGACGCGTGCCGGCTGACCAGACTTAAACGCGCAATTTCGAGATGATCCTCGTAGAACTGTCCCCATACAGCAGAACATTGATTTTTTTACACTCTACAATCCTTAATAGCGGATCGCACTAGTGCAACAGGATGCCTTGGCGCTGACGCTAGTGCGACTGTATTAAAAAACGAAAATTTCCAACCAATTTCCAATTTAGAGGGAAAGGAATGAATTGGAAATGACATGGAAAACACAAGAAAGTCTCATAACTCGGGTTTTTCTCTTGTATCTCTGCAATCAGTAACTATCAACTATACGGCAGATCTTTGATTACTATTTATTTCACCAGGACTGACTTTTTTTAGCTTAGTCATTACTTGAACACCGTTATAGTTCTGCCAGCCAAGCTCGAACTGTAAGAGAACTATCGACTAGTGGCTTAACGCCATTGACCTGGGTTCCTTCCACAGAAACTTTTGAATTGCTCGTCTCATCGCCTTATTCAGTCACAAAAGCGTAATCTGTAATCGAAACGACATCTGTCTTACGTAACCTTCCGGTCTCGCCAGGGGGTCCGTCCGGGATCTTTGAGACCGCTCGGGTAGCTCCATTGTGGCCTCCACCCGGGCATCAACTCCCGTCACTCACATTGTAATTATCCAACAACCGCTCTTTCTAACCTTGCGCGCCATAGCACCAAACTCGATTATCGACAGCATAATGCCATTGATGGATCTGACAGTGGTGTGCGGCGGGTTTCAACGAGGACAAACCTTTCGAATGGAAACGGACAAATTTATGTGTATTTTAGCAATAACTGGCTTCATGTGACCCACAGCTGTGAGCAACCATTGAGCTCTAACATAGTTTTGCGTAATAAACAATGCAACCACCCCAGTAAACATTACCAGATTCGCCCATCATCCTCTAACAGCATAGACGGCATGTCGGTATATTAAGACCACTTGAAGCGGGAAATTTTTAAATAGCTGAAGAAGTCCTCCCCCACCAGTGTTCAAAGAAGACTGTATTTAGATCAAACCAAAAACTTTGTTTTGGTTTGATCCTGAATGAAGTGTTATCTAGATTCACAAATGTTACATATTCATATGCCAGGTTTCTCAGTCAAAACACTTCAGACTTACATTACCAGTAACACGGGATCAATTTTCAAACCCTTGAACCCTCACGTTTTATTTTGCTTCCCGTGCCGATAGGCTACAGAGCCTCAAAACTCAAGCAAATTATTAGCCTGTCCATCATATCAATTCTTCGCCCTCCTAGACCCTAAATCATGGCGGCTTCTCCCTTTTAGGGCCATCGGACCCGAACAATACTGACCTGCCTCCCGCGGCGGCGGCCGGTCTGCTATGGACAATACGCTGACTTTATGCTAATCACACTGCATGACTGATTACTAACGAAGGTACCACTGTACGCTCTCGAGATAGACCTTCCCACAGTTCTCCTACGAATTCCCCCTTGAATACGAGAAGGTTCGTTATCATAACTGTCGTCAAGGCAGGAACGCTTGCGAAAGGCGAATTCATAGACCATCTCAATGGAACTCAAAGCAGAATTCCCAGATGAGCCGTAGTTCAGCACCTGCCTTATGGCATCAAGTCCCTTGAGTCGTAGGCGACCATAAATGGATGCACATTCTCTTCCCTATAAGAAGCTTACGGACTGACGTCTCGTTTACATAATGAGTCCCGAGCAGATGCCGTCTGACACCCGCTGCGCAGCGTCGTTGTTACTGTATAAACAGCTACCGAGCAGCTATAAATTACACATTGTCCACGCCGACATCACATTAGCATACCATAATTACACTAAACATCACCAAAATTACGCACGCACTAAAAAATGACCGCATGCGTAATGTTTGACTACTCGCTATTAGCAATGAATCGGAGAAACCAGGATTGTCCCTTGAGTTTTTGTGACTTCCAGCCCTTCAGCACCCAACCCGTCGTCCTCAGAGTCGTGTGCCAAACGGCGCGTGACACTGAACGATGCCATTTCCACTGCTCGCTTCTTCAATCAATCGATATCACTTAACTTGGAGGAATACGAGGGGATTGGCAGAGGTGTGAGAAAGTATTGCGGGAGAGACGGAGCCCTGAGATGCGCCATGCACTTGCTCCTTATCTCGCATCGTTGGAGCGATTGAATCCATATAGGGGTAGTTCGGCACAGAACAAGATTTTTTGTCCTCTTCAGTACATCGCCTGCATTTCTCCGCGTTTCCGGTAACTTCAAACTAAGGAAGTCGTACACTTCAACATCGATCGATCCATGAAGCGTCTCATCATAAGAGCACGGCATCCTCATCATGAAGACTGAACCATTCCACTAAGTAGTTTGTCCCGAATGACATGCCTGCGATGCGCCGTGCATCAGCCTTGCAGAAAGATTGAACCCGTGATTGAATGATTGCAGTGGTTGCAACTCAACAATATATAGAAAAAGAACCGTCACAGAACAGCAAAATCCCTTATTCAATGGTTGTACGTGATGAAATACAGCAACCACAGTGCATATCGTTTTTCTATAGATTTCAATCCAATCAGCTCGGGGATTAATTGCCCAACATGTTCCGAAAGAAACTTCCATTAATCATGCCTAAAACGTGAAAACTCCAATTTTGGTACGATATTGCCATATGTCGTATAGAATGATTTATTGTATGCGGTGAAAACCATTGAAAACCTGAATGCGGCTCGATTTTCTATTTGCCATAATAATTGAAATTGAACTTGATTGGAGAGGAAGTCGAAAATGGGTTTGATGGGTGAGGAGGTCGAAAACTGACCACTCTAATGCCTTCTACAATTATTACGAGTTTCATATGGGCATACTTCTCTCAGAATTGTAAAGGTCATATAATTGTAGCAGCAGCAGTTTAGCTGCCGTCAGACTTTGCGTTTTTGCGATTTTGCGGCATCGCCTCGCACGCCATGCTGCGACCTTAAGATCTGGCATTACCGCAAATTCGCGTTGCCGCGACACCGCTAAATCGCAAAAACGCAAAGTCACAAAATCGTGAAGTCACGGCGGCTTTACCGTACACATATTCATCCCAGTTGCCGTCCTAGAGCCATTTTATACATCTCTAAAACTGAAGTTCCCAAGTGGTCACAGTGGCTGCGTTATTTATCCCAAACTCCAAAAATGAGTTAAAAGCACTGTTTTTTCATCATATAGACCCCGCCTATAACTTCGTGGGTTCCATAACCATTCTAATGCTTTTAGAAAGTGCTGAGCATTCTGAAATACTCTCCGCAAACGATTTTTACCACTTTTCAGATTCCTCCAGAGATTCCAAACAAGAATAAAACGTAACGGATGAGCACTTACCCTTTGCCCTTTGCGCTAAACCCACTGACCATTGGATTTCTCCTCGATTCCCTCATAATTACCGTAATTTGCCTCTATTCATTTGCTGGGATACCCAGTGAGTGACCCGTCTAATTGGAACTGTTTACGCATTTGCGTCGGCATTATGGCTCTTTGCGTAACTGCTGAATTTCCCTCGAATATTGGACGTGTCCACGAGGTCAGAATCATCACAACAATCCTCTTCCTGCTCATCACATGAACTGGACAACGATGTTGATTGGACTCGAACGCTCGTTGCTGGACGTCTAACGAAATAAATCCATGCAATTCCTTGGAAAACTCGATCTATCAGAATCTAGCAGAGCGACGGGACCTTTTTGCATGAACTAGCCTTTCTTTCGTGTAGAAAAACTTCCGTAATAGGAGCTTTAGTAACGAAGATTTCGAGACGGACCTGCTCTCCCATAATGGCTAAGCGCTTCGCGCGCGCCCTCCAGCAAATGGGACTTTCTTGAGAAGCCTAATCGAAAAAACATAAAATCCTTCAGATTCAGTGCGCTCTTGTTACATATGACGCTTCATACACTGATTCCAAACCCTACTTAAGCACGGGAACTCGTAATCGAACCAATTTTTGGAAACCCCTACCGTTCACTGACCTACCTTGACAAAGGGAAGGGTAGCTTAGCCCAGAGGGGGAAAAACGGGGCAGAGGAGGATGTCACGTAAGGCAGCTTTTTGACCAGGAGTTCATTTCACCCGCGGTGAAGTTCCTTCTCTCCCTATGCTCAGAATACTGCGTAACATGATGCTTTGTGACTTTTCTTCACCTTAACCCCTAACAACCAATTGGCTCGTTGACGCATAACCCCACCCTTCTCCGTCGTCCTCTACCACTCCCTCCCGTCTCCGCACCTGCTGAGAATCATTGAAACTTCACACCACTGCGAGCTACTTGGCAAAACCTCTACAAACACCATATCGCCCCACACAACCCCGCATTCCCTCAGCACTCCTTCACCATCGAACTGAGTAAACCATCTTGACCTCGGTGCGATTCTCGTTTACGAGCACATAAATACGACACGAGACCGAACAAGCCTTGAGAACTATCATTAAAACAAGCAACTAAGTATAGGTTCTCACCGGTTTCTACAATGTCGGCATCATCCTTTCATGGGTAATTTAAGTTTTTCAATCCTTACGTCGTTAAAATAATCATCCACATAAAAATGATTTTGTGTTACTCATATGTTTATGTTGTATTTGCCTAATGTGGGCCTCATGCAAAATTTCATGCGAAAAAATGTGAATCTGGCTGAGATACAGCACCACAAATACGTCCGGATGGGCGGGGCCTCCGAGTAAAAACCTTCTCCCGTCGTCCGCCACCGTTGGGAACGGAGAGTGGGACTGTTTACGTAACTTCCTGTTTCTACAATGCGTCTCCGACCACGGCGAACGACGGAACGAGGCTTTTACCCGAGGACCCCGCCCATCCGGACGTACTTTGTGGTACTGTATCTCAGTCACATTCACATTTTTTCGCGTGAAATTTTGCATGAGCCCCACATTAGGCAAATACAACATAAACATACGGGTAACACAAAACTCATTTTCCGTGGACGATTCCTTTAAGGTTCACCGACTAAAGCAGAGCCAGTATGCTGCAACCGGTGGAGCTCATCGTCATTGTCGATCAATAAGTATCTCATATACACGGGCGAATGAATTCCAATAACTGAAGATTCAACTCACCGAGCACCCACAAGTAACGAATCACCATCGGCCTCCAGCAATTTGAAATGATCGCTGTCTTCTGCTGATTGCGACGTTTGACCACCAAATCGATAGCCGAGGCCTACTGTAATCGAAAAAATCAATAAACATCATAATCAAAGTCATCTAACAGAGCGCGTCTTAATCTGTTCGTAAATCCATCGCCACGCCGACAGCCACATTTCATCTCATTGGAAAGGGTCTCGAGTACTACGTACACACTTGAAATATTGTTCAATTCCACGATTCTTTACTGCTCTCCTGGCTCCTGTCCAACATGTCTCGAACTGACCGTGTTGCCGACGGCCGCGCTGTCACCACTCCGACCGTAAATCTGACAACTGTCACTTGTCAGTAACGTCGACAAACTCGCGGGTGCGCATACACGACGAGACGAAAACCCGGAGTGTCCACCACACCCTATCTCAGGCAATTAGCCATCAGATACGTATTCGGTCATCTATCACTCACGTTCCCACTTCGTGGCCGCTTGGTCGTTAGCCATGTGATGTATAGAGAAGCTTTCGTATAGATCAGGTTTTAAAGGGGCGCTTAGTGAGGTGTGGCATGGCCTTGCAACTTTGACAAATGTTACCAGTTTAGGCCAATGGCTTTACTAGCAAGAACAGGACTCTATGGGGAACTGGCTTATCAGGGAGGTTGTGATACGTGTAATACGAAAAGGCTATCTAGCCTAATGTGCCAAATCTTGTTTTAAACTATCCAGTAGGAAATCCTTAGGCAACCGGAGGATATCTCTCAAAAACATGACCGTCAGAAGAAAATCGAATTACCAACGTAGAGTCTTTCTTACCCATGAAGAGAATCATTTCAAAAGAATATGACTCATCTCATACCACGACGGTCGGATGATTCAGCACAGAAAACCTTGAAGAACAATGGAAACTCACAAGGAAAAAGCTGATGAGTGTTATTGATTATCGACGACACTTGGAATTGGGCCTCATCCAACAGAAAAACGCTCAGATTTTTTCATGAGACTAACAAAAAGACATGTTGCCTATCAGTGAGAGCCTACAAGGGACGGTGCCACCTCTTACTGAGCCAAAACCATCGATTCGCCAGGGCCATGGATTCCCTAATGAATAAGAAGGAAGCGCCTCCATTCCCCAAAGCCTAATTCTTTTTTTCTTTTTTTTTCATAGAAACGCTCTCCTGAGAAGAAGTTGAAGCTCAAATCTTAACTGAAAAAATCGTGACGTCAGAAGCAATAATTATTTTTATAATTAAATGATAGCTAACTTAAAGGGTTCACATCGTCTAGGAAAATCAAAAGTTTCTCATTTAACATAGGAATGAAAAGTCCGAAGACTAATGTCGTGTCACAGTGCAGAATCAATCACATACACGTTGCGATAGGAATAACATACATGGCACATTCTGAAGACATGAAACAATCCCTTTTCGCTCCCTTTTTGTTCATTAAAGACATCACTACTCTTTCATTAGAGCCGTCTGAATCACGGCACCCTTGAGCCTTTGCGCAACTCTTAAGACGATGGGTCATGGCCGGTCTCCCGACTCAACAGCTCCTGTCGACGGTTTTTTGCCATCGACTTGGCCTCAAATTTATGAAACTTTCAACTTCTGCTTCTTTTGTAACGGTAGCAATACTTATGAACGGTCATTACCGGGCATTACGTCACGTTACCATCATTTACGACCGAACGACGGGACTCCTAATACCCCTGGAACACTTGCTTCTGTTTAAAACTCATTGAAAGACCAGGGGGTGAAGAAGCCACACAAGGAAAGTCACTCATGAAGAGGGTCTCACTGTTCCTATCCACTGCGGCTAGGGAGAAAAAAGAAAAGTCAAAGAGAATATTTCTTTCGAGCAGGTAGAAGAGTCCTTCAGACAGAACCGTATTCCAGCTCTTGACATCAGTGCACCTTTGACACCTCCTTCCTCCAAGCCTCCACCCCCACCTTTTTTCAGACCAGACCTACCGTTCGTGCTGCTTCCCATTCCCGACCATCTATATGACGGGAACTACCGCCCAGAAATCCTGTTATGCAAATAACGTGCCAACTCCTGCTCATAAATACCTTTAGGATACACTGTGCATCCTCTCATCCCTCGAAATTGCAACGCTGAACTTACAGGACCTTTTGATTTCCTTGAAAAATGCCCTTCGAGAACAAATCCAGGTCGAACTTCTAAAGCCTTTCCGACCCGCGTCAAATGACTGAATTGGAAGTGGCACTCGTCACAAACTAATCCTTATGGATTTCGGGGCCTATTCCATTACTATCGCAATAATTTAATGAAGGTTTCCCAGCAACGCGAACACTACTCTATCAGACTGCGCCCAAAGCTTAATTTGAGTGTTTCAGAAAGACCCCTACCCATTGTGGCAATCGAGCGAACCTTGCCATGCCATTAGACAGCATCAATTGGTGCCGTTCAATCTCAGATCGACTCAAGCCATTAGTAGCGATAACATCATACGACTACCGTATGGCGATACGATTTACCATGTTTTGTAGTGTCGGCATCGTTTTGCCACAAGGCTGCCGGTTAGCTTTCCCCGATAAAACCGCCCTGAACTGAGGTCGTCGAGGATAGTGAAAGTCCCTACATACGCAGCGGCGAACACCTTAGTAGTAGTCAATGCAAATTACATGCGCGCACACTGTACCCCAGCCAAAACGCAACCGTATTTCGGTCGAACACCACACTTTCCCATGTGCGGTAGCAGCAAGGGAAAGCGGCGGGTGAACAGTGTTATGGCTACAGTTCCGGGATCTTGAGTAGCACCCCGTCGAGGTTCACAAATTGCCCCGTTATGAACTGGAGAAAAGGAACGATACGTAGTAAACACAGAATAAAACAGGTCAAATGCATAATTTCTGAAGAGAATCAGTTTTATGCACTCCTATAACCAATAACATCTAATAATAGTGAAAATCTGAAATTTCTAGTGATATCTGAAATGCAACTGCTTCCCGCCAGAAATCAGATTTTTTCCAAATTTCAAGATAAAGGAAACCCGCTAATGACCTTACATCACATAATCTGAAGGAAATCAAAGAGTCCCTCAGAGAACTCAGAGCCTAAAGAGTGAAAAATTCTCAGTGCTAGGTAGAACCCCAGCAAGACAAGAGCTGAGCACGGAATGTGGAATTGTATAATAATATATAATTTTCTGATTTAGAAGTTTAAGCTTCCTTCCGCGCAATCCCGGAACGTACTTGATCACGACAATTTTTTTCTATGAACAAATCCACTTCCTCTCTGGGGATCCCATGACGTCAACATTGAAGTTTTCCAAATATCCTACCAATCTTTACACCACTTCAGCGATGCAACAAAGTGACAGCCATTAGTCCGCTACACAGAAGACCCACTTTTAAGTTTCCACTTGAGCCCTTGAAAAACCTGTAATCGTACAAAATTCGTCCCTGAAAGAGGCGCAATGTCCGAGAAGCCATAAACCGTCATTAGCTAACTGAGAAATCCATCTTCCTGAGAATTCGAATACATTGAAAATGTGTTCTCTTTGAGGCAAGTTCTCCTTTTCGCTTTAGGTCGTGAGACGTTGGACGAAAAAAATCCGCCACACATTCACCGCCTTTGTTGCGCAGTTCAATGCACGCACATCGAGAGGTGCTAGAGACGTCTAGGAGATTGGCATTGGGCCAAACAGGAAAAACCATTGTTCTGACACAGCCATGGCCACCAGCCGCTAACCAATTTCATTTTTTTATCTAAGAGGGGTTTTTCTTCTGTTCCGAACCCAAAAAACGCTTAAGACAGGGGTCTCCTCCGCTTTCGACAGCATTTGATTCCATTTCATTCACACTCTAGCCGTTTCGATCCCTTTACGCCTTCCTAATTGCTTTCACACCTCATCAGGCCCTCTGGCAGGCCAGTCCCGTGATTTCAAATAAATTTTGAATAACCAATCTAACAACTACTCCTTTATTCATGTCCCTCTTAATCGCCAGGCACGGGAGGACGCCATTCCACAGCTTCACATTCCCTCGTCGCATGTATTCCCCCGAGAAACTATGTCTTCTGGAGAGCAGATCGATTAGTGACCATCATGTACTGACATCTAGCAAAGCTCAACGACGAACTAAATTATAGCCATACAAATCCCCCTATGGACCTCAGGGACAGCGATGCTTGCTCGAATCATAACGTCGCTTCGACTCGTCTGCCGGACATTAGCGACGTATTCACACGTAACGCGATTCGACCGCGGTTCAATCGTAGCCGGCTAAACGGCAAAAAAAAGCCAGCCAACCTCGTTCCCTTGCGCACTAAGTTGCAACAGGTGCTAAGCTTGAGGATTTGAACTGGGCGAGGTCAGAGGAGAGCATGGGAGACCCAGAGTGACAAGCTTTGCTAAGGTCTAAGAGCCGTCCCTTAGATCTTCTGTGAAAGTCCTTTTATGTACCCAAAAAATTCCTTAAAACCATTTTTCACGCTAACTACAATCTGACTCAATCCAAAAGCGCGCTAGCAGACAAATTATAGCACTTCCGTACAGACTGCGGGCGGTGACAGCAGCACTGGCACCGGTTGGTTTTCCGGATCTAGCGAGGCTGTAGGGCTAGACCATGTTTGACGACGCGACACCTCATCGCATAATTCATGACTCTCCCTCGCATCCGTTACACCGGTCATGTAGCCTGTCTATTTGAATAGCACCACCCACCATTATTCAAACCACAAAGACACTTGTACATAACCATTCAATCAGTATGGGTTTTATGAAGTGATCTTAAGACCATTACCAAGAGATACTATAGAATAATTGCGCAATAAACACACACATTTATACAAAACTGGTTGTATATATTAGGTTGTAAGGAAAGTTTTGGCCGGTTTTTGAAATTTTAACTTCGAGAGATCATAACTCGGCTCAGAGTGCATCTTTTCTCACAGAGTGAGCACCATTAGATTCGCCACACTCTTGGCAACACTATGCATACCTACACATCTCAATTTGATAAAGGGCTGATAATTTATATTGCGCGAAATGAAAAAAAGTCGACTTCAAATCGCCACTCTTTCTGAACACACTGCTACTGAAGGAGCTGGCAGATGTTTTGGGAAGTGGGGCATAGTTAGCGCTAGATCTGATGAACATGATAGACGAGTAAGGGCCTCACCCTGCAACTGCTTCAATTAGTGGAAGAGGATTTGTGAAAAATGCGCTTGCGCATGACTGCCGTGAGGGGTCCCGCGGCACCCATTTTTTTGGATTTTTCCAAATCAAGGCCACTTGAGGTGGTCAGCTAAGGTTGCTTGTTGAGGGCCAATACTTGTGGATATCCCCTGCAAATATGGACGCTCATCGCCTTCTGCCGTTTTAGTTAAAGCGATTTGATCAATTGAAAATTCGAGCAGCTCGTCCTCATTTCTGCACTTCTGAAACCGGAGACAATGTGTTCCATCCAGTGATACACCCCCTCCTCTTGCAGTATTCACATTTGTGGTCACCTTCGCTGGGACTCGGCTAAACAAGAACTCTTGAAGTGAAGTCATCTTAAAAGTGCCATTTTCGCAGCACTTTAAAACTTCCCTAATAAATTGAAAACCTTATGGCATTCCAAATAAAACATATATTCTGAAAGAGCAACTTTTTCTCTATCTAACGAGCACAATATGTCAGCTGATTCATGTTGACGCGCTCTGATATTTAAATTTATCTTGTGATAACGAAAAAGCGGCCAGAACTTTCCTTACAACCTAATACATCATCAGACGCTACCGTATCTTTGTACAATACCGTATTACCTAACCAATATTTGATGCCGTTGGTAGAATCAGCTCATTTTGATTGGTCTACACCACCCTAACGCTATTGTGATTCATAAGAAAAGAGGGTGCTACACAAGGGATGGAAGGGTGGAGGGGGGGGCATCTCATAAAACGAGCTGCTCCATGAGAAGATTTTTACATTATGAATGTGGCTAATTGATAGACACATTAAGCACGTAAAGGCATGCCATTCCCAAATTTGAAGCGATGCATACATAGGTGTCCAACATCCAACAAAATGCCCCCCCCCCACCCCTTCCACTCCTACTGGCGAGACGAGCAGACTCAGATGCTGTTACTTGAACCGTATTTCATGTTCAAGGTAATCCTGTACTCTCCACTCGTCGTAATAGTACTATCTTTGCATTAATGGACGATGGAGAGGAAAAACCACTAACTATCGTCACGTCGCACAGGAGCGAAAGAGTGTGTTTCTCTCGTAGTGCCGCCGTTCCTGGGGTCACGGAACGTAAAACGCATGACGATACGATCTTTTACACGGTCGTCCAGCGTAACGGTCGTCGTCTACTTACCACTACCGCCACCGTTGCCGTAGATGTTGCGTCAAATCGCACTCACTCGTGTTCTGCTGGTGTCGGCGCGTAGATTTAGTGCTTTGATAGCTGAACACCACCATAAACATTCTCACACTTCCGCAGAACGCCGATTCTTTGATTTCCGCGCTATATGTAAATGGAGCGTACGCAGTCAGTAGTTCACTTCACAGCAGCTGGGCAGTGCCTTGCAATTTATGCTTTAAAAAGCAGTGAAGAAGGAAAAGATCGAACCTCAGCATCGAAACTTAGTTCTTCAATCTCAGACCTCTATTAATATTTTGAACCAAATGAAAGTTTGAAAACGGTTCTCAAGGTTACCTTACTCTACCCAGCATTATGCAATTTGAATTCCTTCAGGATCCGAACAATACCAGAGCGAAAATCGGAGTCGAACAATGCTCGAAAGAGTTCCAGAGACTTTCCGAGCTTCTAGTCACAGCCTTAAGATCATCAGAAGGAGTTGCCTGTGGACACTGGTAAAGAAGAAAAACGCGAAATGGAAAATCGAACTTCCACAAAGACCTTCCTCAAATGCTCCCATCTCATTCCTGATCCCAAAAACGATGTGAATTTTCCCTTAAACCCTAAAAACTATGGGAATTTTCCCTTTACGCTACACAACAATGAAGCTTTCATATCACATTCGGGATAGAAAGTGATTAAAAGCGAGCGCGAAAGAATCCCGCTGTGCTGAACTATCTTGTGACCGCATTGGCTAGTTTCCTCTCAAAAATTCTCAACATCTGCACTTCCAGTGGTATTTGGAGAAAAGAGAACCTGGACCACCTTACTCGACTTTCCCTTAATCTTCAATTCCCAATTTGAAATCGCTCATCCCGCCGGAACTCGTGTCACATTTATGAATGCCTCGTTCCGAAGACGGAGAGAAGATTAATTCGTTTTGGCTCCATATTTCCGAAGACGCTGCTAATGTGCGCAGATGTGGCTATGCTAATGAAGTTGGAAGACGATTCAACAGACGCAGACGCCAGCAATCTTCGTCACTAAGTCCAACGATATCATTACCAATGCTAACGACTTCACATATTCCACTTAACCCGAATGTTGTCGTTAATACAATCTGAATTCCTATCCAAGAACAAACCTCCGAATCGAATAATTCTGACTGTCAGAGTGGTAGAAGGATAAAGGACAAAGCTTTTGGCGTTAAACAATCCTTTCTGTGGGATACGCCATGCATTCTATTCCATTCACAACAGTGAATGGCGGTTGAATGCGATTTAACTATACAATACACGCTGGAGCCAGCCGATGTACAAGTCAGCGCGTTTATCCTCCGAGACAAGTCCGATACCAATTCACCTACCCCAGGGGTATTCAGATTCTGACTGGTAGAAGGATAAAGGACGAAGCTTTCGGCTTTAAACAATCCTTTCAGTGAGGTGCGCCATGCATTCTATTCCATTCACAATCGTGGTGGTAGGTGAATGCGATTTTAACTATACAATACATGCTGGGGCCAGCCGATGTACTAGTCAGCACGTTTATCCTCCGAGACGAGTGCAGTACCGATTCACCTACCCCAGAGGGATGTATGGCCTCGCTGGCTGGGCGGGCATCGATGCGGGATCTCAACCCTGCACCATGAGAGTGGGGTGCGCGGCATCTGGCACTACACAGTCTCCCTTGTCAGAATAGTATGCGAAATCATTCACAAATAATTGACTTACCCTGTAGGTCACTAATGTAAACCACTGCTCTAACGATTTTCACGATCCTTCTCCACGGTTCATAAGGACCACATGAAACGGGAATATCCCCAAATTCCTTCAAATTCCATCCCAACCTCCAGATTTCAAGAACCGTTGCATAAACACAATCTTACAAATGCAGCGATTCCTACGATTAGAAATTACCGGTTACCTAACCCAACTGCACAAAATACTGCGTGTGGGCAAGGTATGCCTTTGGTTAACCGTGATGACCAAAATTTGCACTCTCAGTGGTCACCGCGTTCGTATTATGTTTCGTTTATCTAGGCATCTTGTTTGAAGTCTGATCAGACATCTCGGAGGTTACACAATCACCTTTTAGTGTACAAAGCCTCTCTCAGCCGATTCCATTTCACAGTGACATAGGCCGATTAATTAGTCAAGTGTTGAGCGCGAATAAATTCGTCCAACTTTGCCAACTGTCGCCAGCGGCTATCGAAATCGCGTCGTGAGTGAGCAGATCGGTGTAAAGCAAAATTTAAAAACTTTGGCCGCTCGCGTGCCACTTCAACATAGTACAGCGGGAGGTGACAAGGACATTGATGAAAAGAAAGGAGGAAAGGTCAACGAACTGGAAGCCAACATGACAGTTTTTCAACTCCAATCTCTCCCCTAGATAGCAAGAAATATGAAAACCGCCAGCTTCACGAGCTTCTAAAAGCCTTTTCGAATAGGCAGCGCTTCGTCTAGAGATTATCGCATTCGGGGCAAAGGCTATCTCATAGTTCGTGCTTTCTAAACATTTGCTTCTCTTGGAAGAACCTTTCTTACTTGGTTGTGACTGTTCCAAACAAGGAACTAGGAAGAGACGCCCATCCCTAACTTCCTTATATATTCGCCTTGCACTCATCCGCCAGATGAAGCATGATCCCCATGCTAAACATCCAAAACCGGTGGCGTTAGGTGTTCGCCTGAGTGTGAACCACCGCCCAAGCGAGTGCAATTGAAAAATTCTGCTCTAAGGCCAATTGCTAGCTTCCAACCAGCTTTGCTTCCATTTTTATGCGACCCCAATCAGTCGCGCACGACACCGCTGGTCTTCGGCTAAGTAGAAAAACTCGAGAGCGCACACGTTGGACGGGTTTCCGTGGATCCGACCAAGGCAAAACCGGCTTCAACGCTTCGCGAAATGATGCCATAGCCATTCATATAATAACTGGCCCCGTTGGACTGTCATCGAGACATACAGCTACCGTAATTCTAGATGTCCTATGTGACGTGATCAACATCATCGTATGACGGCGGATTAGGCGGTTACACAACGAATGGTTGAGACTTCTTAGAACATACCGACCACCGCCGGAAATGCTCGAAATGGGATCTCGGCGATCATTTAGCCAATTCATGAGATCTACGAAGCTCTGGGAGCTTGATGAGTACTACCAGCCGCTCACTGATTAGCATAGTAAGCAAGTTCTTCAGCTGTCGAGCACTTGTGCAAGAAGTCAGGAAATCTATTGTATTGCAGAGGCGCCTAGAGTTCTTTTGAAACTTCGTCAACAGTGCAGGCACATTGAGTCAGAAATGGACACCGCCAAGGTCTCTCTTTGTGTTATGTAAACCCGCCAAGGTGGCATCAGCACAAAAAATGATGACCGATCAATCGCGCATAAACGAAACATGATTTCTGGATACTGAAATTTCCACAGAGTTTTAGATTTCCTAGATTTTATTTTTTGTAGCCCTCCTGACTCCCTGCTGGGAGGAGACAGGCCCTTGAGCTCACCTGGGCCCGCGCCCATCTTCAATATGACCAAGGGTGCAATGTCGGCAAGATGAAAGCGATACGGAGAAGAAGAAAGCCGAGCCGCCCCACGGCCCCATAGTTGCCGGCGCTTTTCTACCTCAGGTGGTCTAATGTGCGGATGTGCAATTAGATAGGAAGAGGAAAAACCACATCAACAAGGCGGACTGTGCAATCTTTTACAACGACTTACCGCTCTGTTTTAAGGCTAGGAGACTCATTTCTCAACTCTTAAACCAAAGAATATGAAACTTCCACATTTCAAACCTTTTGAACGAACGGACGGTTGCAACGGTTAGGTCTGTGGGGGCCGGATCGCATTTCGGCTCGTATTCAAACCTCTCTCGCGCGCGCTGTGAATGCAAATATAAGCCTCAATATTCGGTCTCAGTCTCCGCGAAACGCCTGATCTCCTCGGCACGACCACAGAACTTCGAGATCATTTGTCGACATAGATTGTGAACATAGGAACATATCCACTTGACACTCTGAAGGCAATCCCAACAAACCCACGCCGAGTATAGACAAACACCCTACCCTCTGTGAAGGCATCGCAATCATTCACCTCCACCTTGCATATTTTAGCCGTAGATGATATTATAAGACCAAATAAACATCCCAATCCGTTCGAAGGACCATCTGAAACCTCTTTCGCTCACTAATACACGCCATTTCACACATCCTCGGAATACCTGGAGCTATGTAACAGTGCGCCCCGATAAGTAACTTAACATCCCTCCGATGAACCCTCCAATATCGCCTAACAAGAGATTTTCCCAGACCAGAACTGCACTGTGAATCATTTTTAACACTTTGGACGGCGCCCAAATTACCGCAGAACCCACTCTGAGCGTTCCATTAGTGACCCGGATTGTTATCTAATAACAATTAGTTGTGTGGGCCGGGCCAAGACAACCATGTCCTAAGTCCACTGGTGAATGTTAGGTCACCGGGGAGAAGATCCCCCTTCTAAACGCATTTAGGCCATGTCAGATCATCGTATTCACGATCACTATCAGAATTCTTATACGATCTGACACATTTGGAGGGGGCCGGTGATGCCGTCAACAACACCCCATCCAGTGTGTGTAGCAACAAACCTGTACGGGGAAGATTTCATTACAATCATAGCCACAAACCGACCAGAAATCGTAATCAAAGAAATTGAGGCTGATGAAAAAGATCTGCATCCATGTCGTGGGGATGGGGATGTTAGGCTGCTCTTCCCCACCTACTACTCGCTCCCATTTAAGCAGCAGAAGAACATAATGGTCAATCCGAACGCTGGTTATAATTGCAAAACGCGAACCGGTACATGTGAGCCATGAGATAGGACACGAACTCAATTCGTTCAAACTCGTTTCCTCTCAAATCGTCGCTTTTTTGGAAACATGGCATCATTACGTGTTTGTAACCGCTATTAGTTGAAATCCTCTAAAATGAATGCTTGGCCCCGAAGAACTGGCTCGATGTCCTTTCAAAGCCAGATCAGGCTCAACTAGTAATTAACTGGTTCGATGTCCAATAACTTTGCAAATCATCTAAGAAGTCCTAAGCGCCGTATAAAACCTCACCTAAAACCTTTCAAAGGATCAAGAGAAATGGTATAGGACATTATGAACACCGCTAGCCACGCCGTGCTGACAACTTGAGCCAGGCAACCAGGGTCTGTACCCTAATGTCAGGATGCCGCACTGCGGCATGTCGCAAGTCAAACAGTGCGGACGAGCTAAATTGTTGGGTCCCGAAGTGATTAGAAGTCAACTGCGTATCGCACCATTTGCAATACGTTGTAATCGTTCCAAGACCCAACTACCGCGACGCGCAAAGCTCGCACACATTGTGTCGCACGCCGCTCATCGTCATGCGGCATCCTGACATTAGGGTACAAACCCAGGCAACCAATTTGATTAGATCAGACCGTTCAAACGACTCCCATTTTTTACAAACTTTTCAAATTTCACTTTATTTAAGATTTATTTGGGAGACAACCTCTTGACTATTCCACAGTATTGACCCCGAATTTGAGGTACGATACAGCCAATTTTATTTCGGACCCATTCGCGAGCCCGTGCTATCCTCGGCTATTCCCACACCTCGCTGCGATCATGTTCCACTGGCCCTTGACAATCTGTTACCATACATTTGTCCTAATCCCTGGCAACAATTAGCGCTGTGCTGCGGCTAGAATTTCGGTACCGATAGTGTGGACATATGGATCAAGTGCCATCGTGATACCAACGATCCGTATGGCAGGGAAGAAAAAGTAAAATTCTATACAGGACCTTGTCGGACTTCTTCAAATGTCCGTAATTGCGGCCAATGGCGTGACGCATTAGCTCTTCACAAGCGTGAAAACATCGCCGCCGATGAATAGGCAGCAATATGACGACGCTTTTCATAGGCTACTCTAGGATGTCCTGGATTGAGTTTTCAAGAACGCCTGGCGTCGTAACGCCACGACAATTCACAGACAACTACGGTATAAAAATAGTCAACCAGGAGATTATATTATTGTTTTTGCTTTTCCATTACCGCATGGCGTATTTGATGACAGCAACATGTAAGCAAATTTACGGATCAACAGCCCAATGAGTTGTTCGTGTTCTGCACTACACACTGCACATTTAATCTCGCGTCATAAAACTGGTGACATACTTTGATAATGTGGACTGCTACCGATTAATACGCCCCAAACAGGCAAAGGGTGTGGCTATGACCTTACGTTTTGAATGAACAAAATAGGTATCGCTTTAATTGCACGCGGTGGATCAAACACCTGACACAATTAACTACACGGCTATGGCACCGCCGTCCAGCCATTTAAAATGACATAGAGATCCTGTCCGTTCAGTGAAATGGCTCTTCCAAGAGACTACAATTCAACTCATTCCTTCCATCACCTTTCAGACAAAACAATTTCACGGGTTTGGTGTTGCTAGTGCGAGCCTTTATCCAATTGAAGCCATTTGCCATCGAGCAGCGTTAGCTCTTTGTCTCGATTCGACTCGCAATTAGCATTTTGATTCGATAATGGGGTAGTGAAATCCCGCCCATCATTTCCTGGCAATTAGACCCGACTGGTTTCTGATTGGGTTTTCATGTGATCCCTGAAGTAGCAGAATTCCCTGAGCCCAACAAGGGCATTTGTTGCCTAAACACTTCAGTGGACGGAGCTGCCGCCGCCGTCGTTCCCACAGCATCCTTTTCGATGGGAAGAGGTCGTCCCTGCGCTCTCATAGTTCATTACAATGGTTCACGTGAGGGGGGGGGGGGGACGCTGAGACAAAAGACGCTGCTGACCCCTAGCGGTGAACTACGGGGTTAATGAGTGAGTGAGTGATGGCGACGTGTGTCGGCCAGCCAGTCAACGTCAAATATCGCGAAATCCCGGCCGGATAATCCCTCCATGAGCCATTTGCTATCACACTCCGCGTCAAGGTGAGAACCAAACGGTCGAACCGGCTCCACGCGGAGCAAACAGAGGAGCGCTTGATCAAACTTTTGATGGCCAACCACTAGAGGGTGTGAAAATAAGCGAGAAGCTTTGCTAGGAATCTGAACCAAGATCAATCACCAGCATCTGAGCCAGTTAATTGAAGCAGACCGTGTGTAAAGTACGGTCCATCCCCGTGATCAGTCAGTCATCTAAGCGCTTGTAAACAACAAAAGTAAACGGTAACCACATCTGGGCCACAGGAATGGGAACGCTGAACACCTAACTAGTCCCTGACCAACGCTGGTGAAGGAAAACAATTCTTTGTTGGAGGTCCACGAGAAACCATGCCTGGGAAGTCCCGCTGATGAGTAAGCGAGAGTAAAGGCTTGCGGACGAAAATCAACCTGCTCTCTATCTGGGTAACTGTCATAACGATGTATTGTTCCAGCAAACATACACCTGGCACTGAGCCAAAGCCTTTTACTTGTAGTGAACTTCCGCTGCTGCGGAAATCTCATTCCACCCTGTTCGAAGGGAAGAAAACTTCCCGAACCGTTCAGTTTCTACAACACCGCGGTGGAAGACTGTTGTAGAAGCGATGTCGACCGGCGATAGACAAGACGATCTGACCAGTAGATAGTTGAAATGCGCCCGATTACAGCGAGATTAGACGAGTAGACGTCCTCGTCGTCGGTGTCGTCGACCCATGTGAGACATTGCGTTTACGAGGCGAAAACGAACTCACGCACATATACCCTTACTGAACAGCTCGTTAGCTAAAACCTTACTGAGTAGGAATTTCGTCAAAACCGACCTAACAGGGAAATTTGTGCGAAGACATACTGATAGGCACTGGACTGCATACTGCTAGTGAATTTGAAGTGCTTTTATGCGATAATATCTAAATCCACCCGGCAGCTGCCGCCTAGCATTAGCAACTGTTCAACGAGCCAGACGTTCGTATAAAATATGATAAGCAGAAGACGTATAGAATCCGAAACATATGGCCCCAGCATCATCCGTAGATCAAGAATTAAAATGGAAAAGTCAAAGCTGGAAAGGTCATCGCAAACCGGCCAACGAGGAAGACATACATGTAAGTCTTAGAGAAGCCTCATGAGAACACTCAAAAAATGCATTCTTAAAGAAAACTAAACTGCATCGTCAAAAAGGCGATGGCTTCAATATTCGAAACGTAGTGATAGCATAAGATGTGAGGGTAACCCGCACCTTCGGTACACTAAAGCAAAAAAATGCGAACCGAACACGCGGGTGCTACAACAAAACCCCTGAAGTAGACAAGAATTCTCAAAAAATCCACAATCGCCCTAGAAACACCTATCGAGCCGGACGAACTGTTTGCACAAACCACAACTGATGAAAACCAATCCAAACAAAGGGTTGGATTGGATTAATAGCCACATAGGAAAAGGATTGTGCATCCTGTCACGAATTCTCTCATAGAAGGGATATATTTCAAGTAAAAACAGACATAGGAAAATCATTAGATAATAAAAAAGTGGAAAAACCCCTTCTCAAGACGTAAACTCCCGAAGAAATGACAAGAAAAATAAGGATTGCAAAATATCGAAGAGGGCTGTTCCAGCAACCCTAGAAGTGTAGATAAAAAGTGAACAAATAATGAGGGCAAATCTAAAATTAACCGATACTTTCAGCTGGTGGTATGACAGAAATTTGAGATCACAGTAAACAGATATGTGTTTAAAATCAAATAGAACTCACGAGAAAAGCCAAACTAGATACCATCATAAAACCTTACAACTGCTATCAAACGAAGCCCTAAAACCCCGTTGAGGGAGACCTGTCCTTAATGCAAAAGTCCGTTTAGCTTCCAGTTAATGACAGCTAAAGCTAACAATTATCGTATTATCCAAGAAGATTACTGGTTACCAGGCAAAATTTCAGGCGCATATGGTATAATGAGCTGGTGTGAGGATAAGATTTCGTGGAATACTTACTTTAACACTCTTTTTTCACTCAATTATTCTCAACAAAGCGGATCTTGCAACTAATAGCCGCTAGAGTTCTCGAATACGCGCGAAAGTGTTGCAAAAATCTCGTGAATTCTACCCAAAGGATAAAAATTTGAATAGAGAGACGATTTTTCTTGAAAAGAAAAGAAGAAGTCCACAATTAAAATCAAATACACCATAAATCATTTGATGTGGGCAAATCGTGACCTAAATAACAGACAACGTGGCGACGTAGTTTTACGAACTGATCTGAGCGCGAGCGTGATACCAATGATAAAAAACTGTGTGAAAAAGTGAAAGTATTAAAACAACACGCAACAGAAAAACGTCGATAAAACCCACTTGAATTGATAATCTGCTTTGGTCGAAGATTCAATATAGCACACGAATATAATCGCACTAATACACAGATCAATGAGATTGTATACAGGTGCATCGTTGCTGTCGTGGTAGTGTCAGTTTAACTACTGATAGTATTATCAGTTAGAAGACATTAGTAACAATAGCGAGTGATTGTTATCTGAAAATGGTATCAAGTGAATTTCGTGAATTTCATCTAAAAAATCGCATTTGCCATATTAATGATGAGGGGGGGGGGAGGGGTAACCTGTTAAAAGTTGAACAGTAACATTAGCTTTACAAGATCATACATGTTTAAAAAAAATCTACGGTACAAATTGGCAAGTCAGTCATGTGAAGGCATGTTACTGTTTAACATTGAACAAGTTGTCCCCCCTTATTGCTATGACACCAAAATCTATGAATTCAAAAGAAAATCAGTAATCAAAAGGAACGAATCAATCAATAATGATCAGAATCGACTCATTAGAGAACTGTCTGCTTATCTGAGCAGGAATTCAACGAGGTCGCACTGAGTAAACACATAGAGATGTGGTTGGAGCCGGTACAAATGCAAAAGACAACATCAGAAAATACATTAAAACCGGAAGAAACACTACTTCACAGTTAAAATCAATCGATATCAGATGTGACGATTCAGCAGAGTTCGTGTATGTGTGAAGCACACTGGCAAGCGACCAACGTCGCCCAGTAGCGCTCTGTCCCCCCCCCCCTCTCCCCTTGCATCGTTGCACAGTGCATAGCGATAGAAGGAGGCGGGGTCAAGGGGCGGTGCATGGCTAACGGTCAACGCCGCAATGTGCAGCAGGGGAAATAGTGTGCTGTCGAGGGAGAGACGCAGAGGAGGTGGTGCAAAAGAAAATGAGACGCCACGAAAAAAAAAAAGCTCCACGAGGATAGATTGAACGTTTATTTCCCGTTGAAATAAGAGATCTGTCAACGCCAAATGGCAGAATCATGCTGCTGTGATGGCATGTGGGCGTGGTTACAGTGGGATCTGGCATGTTGCCAAACACCTTGTGGGGTTAGGGTCGCTGTGGTTATATTACATGTGATGCGATAAATGTGTGAAATGTTCGTGAATTGCTAATTTAATGCAAATGGCAGCTGTCAAACTGGCAGCGATCGCAATGTGTAGCATAAATAAATCACATAACGATTAAAAATCGCGCGTCCTATTTTTTTTGTCTTTTGCCCAGTTGCTAAAAAGCCCACAGAAAATAAAGGGGAGGGGGCACTTATTAACACCTGTCGGAACGGGAAATTTGAGAAAGATATTGATTGATTGATTACTAAACGTACGAAATCGGAATAGGGTCGATCGAAGATTCAAAGTCCGAGAGGATCAGATCAAGAAATGCAAGTGAAAAAGTCAAGGCCGAAAAGAAAAGTGGAACGTCCATGGAATTAGGGAGTATAAAAATAATTTGAAAGGCCAAAATCAATTTATATTGAGGAAGGAAATATCATGTGAACTATGCATTCATCTATTCCGAAGCAACACCCGCTGAATGCGACAATGCTCCTGTGAAACAGAAAAAAAAACAAAATTATTACCTGCTTTTATTCCTCCCCTTATTCTTCTGAACTTTTTTATAGTAAAATATTCGCATTCAATATTATGAAAAGTAATGAACAATGGCTGATGATATAAAAAGAATGATAAATATTTAAATATGAAACAAGTGTGAAATAAAACAAAAATAAAAACTGTTCTGAAAATAATTTCTGTGTGATGAAAATGAAGCCCTAAATGGATGGAAAGTAAGGCAATATCGGAAATAAAAGAAATGAGAAATATGAGCCTAAAGAGCGATAGATGCAATAGGATAACCGTGCGATAACTGCTGCATATCGACATGTCAGCAACGCTGTTTCTGAAACTGCGAATCCGTGATTATTTCCAAAACATTACACGGAGAAAGTAGGGCAGAGGTGAGAGGCGACGCTATCACTCAAACGATCGCATCGGATCGGATCGAATCGAACGAATCGAATCGCCTCGGATCGGATCGGATTGGATCAGTTTACTGTCCGAGACTTACTTGAAGATCAAGATCTACATAGGAGTAGTAGTATTCAAAAGCTTCCACGATTGAATGGAGGGGCGCTTCACGTGGAATAAATGTCAAGAATCTTCAAAGGAAGTAAGAATGAGTGAAAATGGTGCTATTAAATATCTCACATACGGTGATTCAAACAAATCCAGGAAAACACCAAACACTGAGCCACCAATAAATCCTTTCAAGCAGGAACGATACCAGATCCTCTTTTGATGAAGGGAATTTCATATATTCAGATGGTTAAGCAAACCATCGTTTAGAAACATGCATACAGAAGTACTAAAATTATTACTGGAGGTCGGTGGCATGTCACGTCCAGAAAAAAATGGTCTTTTCCAACGAGTTATTCTTTCCATCCAACGCAAGACCGGTCATATGTAAATGCCGTAAGTTCAAGTTCGGTCACTATTATCACTTTCCTATCTCAGAGACGAAACATTAACAATCGTAAGCAGTTCAGTGGGTAGGGAACGGTAATACTACCTTTATCGAGTGTGCTTATTAGTTTACTTTTGAAGAAATGTGGAGCAACTGTGGAAGCTATGCAAATAATTTGGTAACCATGACAAGTGCATACATAAGTACTGACAATGAGAAAGTATCGCAGGGGTATCGGTGGCGCAATGAATTAGCGCGATGTCCTTAGTACATAGACATGGGTACAGTTCCACGAAGACAGAAAGTTGCCGAACAACTTTAGTTCTCGCAGTGGCCGTTGAAAATAACAGTAAGAAGAACAAAAAACAATACAGGAAGTATTTATGATGCTGTCGATATTTGATAGCTGCTGATTTCCGAAGACTGTTGAATTCTGTGCAGCGCCTTTGGCCTCAGATGGGACTCAAACCCGAACTCCATGCTTTAGTATTGCTATACATGGAGTGCGGGTTGAAGTCTGTTCGAGACCAAAAGCTTTGCCCATAGCTCAATATCCTTGTAACTATTCAAAAAATAATTTTAGATAGTTACTACAAGTACTGCATAGACAATTAATGCAGCACTAAGTAGCGAAGATGCTAGTATAATAAAAAAAATCAAAGAGTAAATATTTGCTGATTGACATAATGTGAGAATCGAGGCACCTATAGAAAAAATGACATTCCAAGAAATGATATTCTGCCCCGCCCCTTTTTCCCTACTTACTTGAGTCGTATTCACATAGTTTTCAAACTCAATCTGACCTGGTTATATATTTTTTTACTCAAAGCTTAACGCCTTTGGAATATCAACGCCCTTTCCCGATTCCAAACTTCGCTCTTTGAGGATGCCCCTCTAGGATTACCAAATCGGAAGTTATCAGCCGTCTGCATAGCTTCGAATAATGTTAATTATATAGCGTTTTTCCTCACCTCACATGATCATCTGGCCTATCTTTGCAGCTGCGCGCTTTTGTAGCGCCAAAAACCATAACACACAGACCTCTTGGTGCGTGCGCGTCAACCCCGTCAAACCGTCTGTTTTCCTCATTTCAGCTTCCCCCCTCTCAGCACATATTTTGAAAGTACGAAATTATCGTCCAGTCAGGGTCAATATTGTGGTCAAAAGCAAAACAACGCTGTTTACTCACGTTTATGTACGTCGTCCGGGAGATTAACGGTTCGCTTGGTTTGTAGCTGGTCAACGCACACGACGCCCCACATCCCCATGACATAATAGCAATGGATACTAATACTACAACATCACGATGAAATCTAACAGGATTTTCCACACGGAAGATCGATATCGATCAATAATTCTCGATATGAAGCAATTAACTAATGCGCTTTATCAGTAAGAACATCGACGAAAACACATGGCGATATAATCTCGCTTTGTGATGCATATCATTATTAATTATACACCGGTTATAATTTGTAACCAGTAGACTACTACTAAGAGAGTATTTCGTTGTAGAGAGCGCAGAGAAGCAAAGAAGTGGATCGAGATGAAAGAATACTTATAGGTTAAGCATGCGATCAGTTATCAGCATCTCAACTGCTTCACGATTTTCTGGATATGGTGAACGAAATTATCTTCAAATTTTTTATTACCATAATATTAATACTTACTCAAAATTATACAGTACATCTTGGCTTTCAGCTCAAAAAAATTATTTTTAAGGTCACCAGGAGCCTCAGTACAGCAACAGGGACGAAGATACTAGTAATGGCTTTTATTGAATTTATTGAAGAGAATATGCAAATCAAAATAAACCGATTACAAACAAACGACCTTTCCACTGATTGCATTTTGATCCTTTAATTTCAAAGCTTTCCGCCCTCATCCAAGAAACATACATCAATACATCTCGATAATGCCTTTGCAATAAACTCTAAGAATTTATTCAGAATGGTTAGATGGAGTCGCAGTTTTTTTTCAAACAAGATTTATTTAGCAATTTCCTGGAATGGCTAGAAGACAAATCTCCCTTATTCATTCACCCTTAACACCTAGAATACCTTTACGGGCATTCGTATATCTACTGGTGAACTTGTGTGACAGCCACAACCACACAAGTGTGGCAGCCACAAGGCGCTTTCAACTTGGTCCCTCCCCACACCAGAGGCCTCGAGTTTATATTTAAAGGCACACTTTGCAATAATCACAAGTCGTGGGGGGGGGGGGTCGTGCAGAAGAGCCTATTTTCCTCGACACCTGGGAGTGCCCTGGCCTCACGGTGCTATGCCTGCTTGAACACAAGCAAGCCACGCCCACCCATCCGAATCACATCTCGCCTTGGACGAACAAATTTCCAACGTGGCGCTCACGTGGAGAAGGAAACTTAAGACAATAGGAGAAGACAGTTCGATGAAACAGCCATTTCGATGATGAAAACAGCTTGAACGGTGGAAATTATTCGTCTGAGGGGAACTGTGATTCGGCTGGGTGGGCGTGGCTTGGTTGTGATCAAGCAGGCACAACACCGTGAGGGTGCACCGTGCAGCCGCAACAAAGATGCAGTCTGAGCAGTTATCTAAGGACTTACACGTCCCAGAAAAGTAAGCCACTGATTCATATTGTCGATCCATGGAACAGGGAGAACCTTCAAGAACACTTACAGGCTGTTCAAGGTGGGTGAGATTATGCTAGGAGCATCTGTACAGAAATGAAATTTCCTACTTTTCCCACTAACAGATGACGTCGTCATCATCGTCATCGTCGTGCAACCACATATCACCCATGCAATGAAGTGGTACGTCAGCAATGGTGGAACTGGCCACATCCGGATCACATTCATTGCTGCATCATTCATCAGCACCATATTCATACCGTACACCACTTCACACTTAACGCCAACCTACACCATTTATTTCTTCTCATGGTTGACCGTGACCGCTCTCGAAATGATTCGCTAAAGGTTTCCGCCCAAAAAGTTCCGCCAAACTATTTTAGGCAGTGGCAGGTGAAAGGATTGGCGCTGAACAGAAACGGCATATAGCTTCAACTCTTGGTACAGTTGGACCTCGAAAACCAGTTATCGGCTCTTTACGTACCATTTGGGAAGGAAAGACGTAGGCTTCCATCGTGATGAAGCCTAAGTTTACCTACAAACACTTGAAAATCGAGGGCGGCTGAAGAGGTGCCCATGATTGGGCAGGAAAAGGTGTTGCCACCTACGCAATGCAAACTTGGCAGTCCATTTCAGTCATGTGTGGGCACTTTCCCTTTCTACAGTAGGGTAACATGTAAAAAACAAGGTGCAGTGGCCTTATGGCGGTGGCTATGACTTCTTGAGGACATCACACCTTCTAAATGACTTCAATGGTTCAGGTGAAACACATATTCATGGCGTATTCTGCAACGTAGGTTGTAACTCTGAGTTCAACGAGCAGAATTTCCATTCTATCCTAATTCATGCCGTGGAGAATTCGAAAGGTTCCATAGCTGGTGGCGTAAAGCCTTTGAGCCAACTTGCCGAAGTCATACCTTCACAGAATTCTACGCGGTACACCACGGCTACACCGCACTTACAGTAACCTCTGTCGTCGATTTTCCATGTATTCTTGAGCCTCTACAACGTAGACGTACGCGGAAGCCAACCTCATGCATTACGCCTCCAATCGTTGCAGAATTCACTTCACTGTAGCTCACAGTGCTCGCACAAACACATAAATAAGCAAATAAATAAATAAGAAATATATGATTGGTCCACATTCACGTGTTTGCGAATCCAGTCCATTCCTACATAATAGCAATGTTATGGTTAATGATTGATTTTGGGACATAGCCGACAAATTTGGAGGGGTCAAAAATTGGAAATAGCTATTTTCCGCTATTGAAAATGGAGGCAGCTGTTTTCAAGGGTTTCTTTGGAAACCGCTGGACTGCAATATGGAACACTTCACGTTCGACAGTTCAGGATTTCATTTCGTCACCGCTATCGTCAGTCGTTCATTCATCGAAAGCAATGTGGTCGAATTAATAATGTAATTTCTTCTTATCTCATTCATTGCTGCACTTGCATCGTTCAAAAAAGTGATAATTGACGGTCGTGTCCATTCATCAAGCAGCTTTATTCATTAAAACTTCTCAACTAAAGGAAGTCATTAGGTTTTTCAACGAATTCGTTCATAATTTTCGATTTCCTCAGAGAGTACGGACAATTTAGACCCAATCACAAAAAAAAGTAGCCACTAAAGTTTTCACCAGTAGGCGGAAACCAATCGATAAAAATGTCCGGTTTTTCGTCAAAAATACATACACGTCTACGGGGCGTACTATTAGATTTTACTATTGAGTAGCTGGCCGAATTTATCAATTATAGGTGCAATTATGTGGTTATTGATCACCGAAAACGGTTGACAAGCCATCACTGACTGAGCATGAGCCAAAGCTAATCGACAGGCTCATTACTGAATCAAACTTTCAAGGTGCACGTTTGTTGTGGCACAAAGGCCAACGAGCCAGGATAAAGGAGTCGAAAACTGTTCAAACTATTATTACAGAGCTAATGGAGCAACTAAACCCTAAAGGACTTGGTCCCTAGAAACCGTATGTACTAAATCATGCATGCCTCCCCTCCCCTCGCATTGGTAGGACTTCATGGATTGAACAACGATGGTCAAATACAGTCTCACACCCTCACGATATCGCATGGAAGTTGACTGCATGGCGCATTCTAAGGCGAAGAATACCACTCCAGTATATTTTTTATTTTATGCTGCACTTCGATCACTACCATCAAATATCACCCTCAAAGATGGTACTCGATGAGATTCGCTACCGTAACCTTACTTTTATTTTGACCTTGGACAGTGGCCAAGAGCATTCTCCCTGATGCACTTGCATCTGCATTTGTTGGTTCAAGAAATCACCAATCATAAAATCGGGGAACAAAGAGAGCGCAGAGGAGCAGAAATAACGATTGGTGAACACATTCGTGGCCGCTTTTCAGTATTTTACCACAATTAATTAAATTGTAAAAGTTGGCTGTTCGTGACTATTCCGATTGAATTCGTCCTTCTTCTGTAAAGGACAATTGGACTGAATTTGTAGGCTATAAAACCACTCTATGGATTTGTAGTCACAAAACTGTTTATTTTGCCATGGTAACCATGAGTACAAAGCAAATATGCCGGTAGTTTGAAGTGTTTTGATGAGGTGATAAGCTTATCAGTAATGAAGCGGGTAGATTGGGGAATAGGAAAAAGGAGGAGACCAACGGTGTGGAGAGACAAACTGTCTCAACACCCACTAAAAGACGTCACCTTATCAGTGATCGATTAAAATGAGAGTGCAAATATTATTACTCTGCGGTATTATATACGCCTACTGTGGTTACCTATGCATTTGGTGGAACGAAAATGAGGGAGAAACCAAATATGGACAGTAAATAAATAATTAGATGAGTGATTCAGTAAATAAAAAAGAAAGGAGAGGACGTTAAGGTAAATAAAAGACTTTTGGGAACATAAGATACAGCAGCGCTTAATAAAAGGCGTTGGCAGATGTAAGCACAGAGGGTACCAGTGCAGCAAGCACGCCATGAAGCAGTGTATAACCGACCCTTGTACTTGTTGAGCTCTGTATAACCTCTAGGCCCAGATTCACATACGATCGTTAATTCTTCTCTACCTGATTTGAAGGGATCCTGCACCAAAAAATGAGCTCACCTGTAACCCATATATTTATGTTGTAATTGCTCAATAAGGGCCGCATGCGAAGTTGAAGCAAAAAAGAGGAAATTCAGTAAATATTATATATGCCTCTTCCACTGATTCTTCCACTGGAGAATGGAAATGATTCCTCTTCCACTACGCGTCTGCGACCGCGGCGGACGACGGGGCGGGCACTAACTCGAAGGCTCCGCTCCCTCGGCCGCCATAACGGGAGCTATAACTCAGCTCGATTCTCTCTTTTTGTCGTGAAGTTTTCCATGCTACCCTTATTGAGCAAATACATCAAATACATGGGTAACAGTAAAATTTATTTTTTTGCGCACGATTGCTTTAAGGTCGTGCCATAAGGTTAGTTCGTTCCTAGAACCACAGAAATTGAGATCGATCTCATGAAGCTAGTGGACCCCATAGAAAATATCTTGAAAAACTCGGAAAAATAAAAATCACATCACAGAGATATCCCCAAAAATACGCTGGAATCTAAGTGAGGCTTTCGGTCCTCAAGCATGAATCTCCGCCCGGATTTTTAACGTGAGTTGTGCATTGCAACTCGCAAAAATAATTAAACATGTTTTAAGAATCAGTTTGAAAGTGAAGCTTATCCTGTCGAAAAACAGATTAGACTTAAATGGACGCAAAGTGTGGCAATCAAGCTAATCAATAGATTCAAGAAGTTAATCTTTATGGCAAATGATGCCTCTAGTTTTGATATTTTTAATTTTTGATAACTACTGTTTATCGCCGCAGCTCGCGATGCGAAAGTTACTACAAGGATGCTAGTTATGGGCAAAAGCTTCGGTGTCGGACGAGACTCGAACCCGCACTTCATCCTTTTCGGGGATATGTGCTAATCCATTACACTACCGACACCACCTTCACCTTAACTCAGCTTTTGGATGGTATATTTACCATAGCTTATCAGCACTCACACGTATAACGTGTTGAGCCGGTTGGCCAATATCGGCATCGAACCGTGAAGCTGAAAGCTTTAGAAATGATTTTGATATTTTTAATTTTTGATAACTGCTGTTTATCGCCGCAGCTCGCGATGCGGAAGTTACTACAAGTTACATCCAAAAGCTGAGTTAAGGTGAAGGTGGTGTCGATAGTGTACATTATATCCCCGGATTAGCACATATCCCCGAAAAGGATGGAGTGCGGGTTCGAGTCCCGTCCGACACCGAAGCTTTTGCCCATAACTCAGCATCCTTGTAGTAAATTCCTCTATGTATTCACAAGGTGATAGAATAGTGAGGAAATGCATTCACACTCGATGCATCGACGCCATCGCTACTGATGCAACGTGCGTGGTTTTGCGACCTATGCTCGGGCGCGCTAGCAGCTTGCATCGCGAAGTATGAACGCAGTCAAAGGATGTATAAGTTGGCTCTAGTGAAGAGACAGAATGAAGTACTATACAGAAGAGGAAAAGGTTTCAGATGATACATTGTGCACTAAAAGCAAGAAAGGATAATGACCATCAAAACTATATAAAAAATAAACTGGGAGTTTAAAAAAAAGTCCTACACACTTTTTCAACAAAAATCAACGAAGAAATCATTAACTTATGTAAGTAGTATGATTTTTGAATGAGCTCGTTGGAGTTATTCTCAGAATTTTTCAGATGATACAGATAAATAATTTTGAATTGTTACGGGGTGTGGCGAGCCTCATAATTAATTCACCATAAAATCAATGTGAGGCTTAAAATGGCTATTTTGAACCTCTAGAACCTTTTTTCAGATTTTCCCACAAATCTGAAAAAAGAATCTAGAGCTTTGAGATAGCTATATTAAGCCTCGGATTCCATCGATTGGTGAGAAGGAGCCCATTTTCTATCGAAATATAGCTTCCATTAATTCCAAATACTACTACATTTACCATTTAAAAATTCTGAAAAGTTTTCTCTTTCATAATTTTCAGCAAAGTCAATTTTCAAGTGAAAAAATGTGACAAGCAAAGTAAAGAAATAAAAAAAAAACGAAAAAGATGGACTGGGAATCAAAAGCTCAAGCAAGCATTGGCAATCAGGTTTCTTTCAATAAGTTTGCTCTTGGGGGTTTCCAAAGTGCTACGGCCGAAAAAGGAAGGTGATGACAGTGGGCGTGGCTAGTGATGATTGATAAGGTCAGAGATCGGAAGGCGGAAGTGCTGATAACACGGTGAAAACGTTGCCTACCGGAAACCACCGCACTTTCACAACTACATACTTCACTTGTGTACACAGGAAACCCACTTTCAGTTGACAGATGTATCATAAAAAGGAGTGATGACGGCATTGCGACAGGATCCCCCTCCCCACTTAATGCGACCCATAAATTAATTTTTTTTGCTACTAGAATCATCCTTGACCAGAGCGTCATGGACTGTATGACGCCTTTGCAAATTAGGTTCATACGAGGTGAAAAAAAGGTGGCGCGGATGAAGACCTACAAAATGACTTGACGAAGTTATTTATGACTTCTATTCCATTGATGGCTCTACAAACCGGATGTGGGCATGTTCTCAGATCCACAACTTTTATATTGTCCATGAGAATTTTTTTACGCAAAACAGAGACCGACCCCTTTTAAAAAGTGGGCTCATGGATGACAATCTCAGAATTTAATGGATGCTGTGCAGGGATATATGCACCGGCCAGCCTCCGCTTGGTTTGAAAGACCGAATTCTACCCAACTATCGATAATCCCCTTTTTTCGGAAGGTTCCTTTTCAAAATAACACCTACCATTTTCATGGCCCATCATTTTTATCAGTAGTAATATAATACTTAGTCCTGAACATTGCATGAACCACATATGTACGTATGAAAAAGATAAAAAAAACAGAATTTGAACCCGATCTCTAGTAAAGGTTTTTGAGCAAAGCGTCTGCCCACCACTGGTCTCTCCTTTTCATCATTCATTTCCATTGCCATTGCTTCACAATGAGGTGTTGAAGCTATGGGAGACTTTGAAAGTGAGACCACTGAAGAAGCGGAACGTCATGTGACCGACCTTGGTGACGGCTCTCTCATAAATGGTGGGTTTCTAATAGTCCATGATGAAAAGTATTAGCGGTAACAAGATTGGAAAATAATCCGAACATGGTCACGCACGGAGAAATTTCGAACATCATGAGAAACAGCAAAAAATGCGAGAACATAACGGACTGGCAGGAAACAGCGCCACGATAAGTCATAGAAAGTGCAGCAATAATGCGATTTCAGAATTTGCCACGGAACACGTCTGTCTAATAGAATTATCTTATTTCGCCACATTTACTCAAATCGATTCCCATTCAGTTGAATGTTGAGCAACGCTCAAAAGCGAATTTTAATAATACACATCTAGTTCTTCAGCGATCCCGCGAGTAATGCCAAGTACATGGCGCATTCAGCGGTAGTAAACTGTAAACTTCCTATTGGTACGAAGGGCTATTGCTATAGCCTTGTCAAGTGTTTAGTAAAAATACGGCAAATACTAGTTGTCCACAAATATTTTCAAACAAAAAAGCAATGAAAATAAAAGGTAACAAAAACAGTAATTTTTTTTGCAGAACAGAAGCAAAAGATGTTCTCAGAATGTGTCACTCCATTCAACAAAACAGTGTTGATTACTACAAGTATGCTGAATTATGGGCAAAAGCTATGGTAAATATACCATTCAGAAGCTGAGTTAAGGTGAAAGAGGTCTCGTTAGTGTAGTGGATTATAGCACATATGCCCTGAAAGCATGAAGTGCGGGTACGAGTCCCGTCGAAGCTTTTGCCCATAACTCAGCATACTTGTAACAACTTTCGCATCGCGGGCTGCGGCGGAAGAAATCAGCAGCCATCAAAATTCAAAAATATCAAAATCAGTGTTGATTATGACAAAACCAAATTGTATTCTTAATTAGCTATGCATATCTATAGGTGAGGATAGTTAACTCTTGTCCCATATTAAATCGTTTAAAATTCGTGGATCCAGATGAAGTGGGCTTAGTCCGACCCAAGGGAGACTGATGCGTTTCTAAACTCCACGCCTATCAAAATCAGTGTTGATTATGACAAAACCAAATTGTATTTATAATTAGCTATGCCAATCTATAGGTGAAGATAGTTAACCCTTGTCTCATATTAAATCGATTAAAATTCGTGGATACTGATGAAGTGGGCTTACTCCGACCCAGGAGAGACCAATGCGTTTCTAATCTCAACGCTAAGTGGTCACGATCTCCTACAGCAGTACAGGAGAGACTGCAACATGAGGTAGGAGTGGCGAAGTCTATTTGCTTTGCTGCATACTAGCATTAGGAAAATAGCATTAAATAATTCACAGCCGTCGTGAGGCATTGCACTTTTCGCCAGGAGTTTTTTTTTCAAAGAATTCACAATTCCAATCAGCGATGTTCTCGCCAAAAATATTTCGCGAGCTTCGCGAATGTGAATAGGAGTAAAAGTACTAAAATGGCCAAAATTCCAAACCGAATCTCTATAGTTTGTTAAAGTACTCGTCCACGAAAAATGAGTTTTTCTGTTACCCATATGTTTATGCTGTATTTGCCTAATGTGAGCCACAGGCAAAGTTTCACGCGAAAAATGGGAATCCGGCTAAGATATAGCACCACAAATTCTCGTCCGGGTAGGCGGGGCGTCCGAGTAAAAACCCCTCCCTGTCGTTCGCCGCGGCTACGTGGGAACGGAGAGTGGGACTGTTTACGTAACTTTCTGTTCCTACAATGCTTCTTCGACCCCGGCGCACAACGGGATGGGCATTTGCCCGGAGGCCCCGCCCAACAGGACGAGACTTTGTGGTACTGTATCTTAGCCTGGTTCGCACTTTTTCGCGTGAAACTTTGCATGTGGCCCACATTTGGCAAATACAACATAGATATATGGATAAGAGAAAAACTTATTTTTCGTGGACAATTCTTTCAAGTAAAATGAAAAGCTGCAACAACTACCGAATTTTTCGAGCGACTCCGATGGCAAGGCTGCTGGAAAGAGTAGTAAGAGGAATTGCTGAAACAGGAATAATTTTTAAGGCAGTTCGAACAGTTCTGATAAGGACGGATGGCGCAAGGCTAAAGCTGCCGGTCGCAGAAGAAGCGTTCTCAGGATGGAATCCAGATCCAAGGTAGCAAACCTTCTCGGCTGCTATATTTCAGGCTATTCCATGAATACCAGGTGTTTTCTCAACGTTGCCTCAATAGTTCAATTTGTTAGCTGTTGATTTTTGCCTCAGCCCACGATGCGAAGGTGGTTACTTGGGTGCTGAGTTATGGGCAGAAGTTTGGATATACATAGCTTTGAATATACAAATATTTTGATGATTAACAATAATCTACCGTTCCTTTTCTCTAAATTTTCTCATTTTTTGATTAAAGATAAGCATAATAAAAATATCAAATAAGTATAAAATGAGATTAAAAATAAAATAAAATAAAAATAAATTGAAAAAATAAAATGAAATAAATATAAAATAATATGTTAACCGTATTTTCCAGCTTCCCTCTTCTTGCAACCTCGGCATTGTTAGTTGTGAGTAGCTTAATTAGTTTGTGCCTTTCGAGGTTGTGGTGGAACATTTATTAAAAGCCTAGTGTTTGGACTAAATAGTCGTCTTCGGAGGCCTGAACAGGGTGCAAGGTTTATATTTACGGTCTTCCATTTTTACTGTAGAATACATACAGAATAAGAAGTAAAATATATATAAATGAAGTGAGAAGATAAAATAAAATAAAAATAGAATTAGTGTAAAATGAATTTGATAACTATGAAAATAACAGCTATTCTGATTATGAAAAAAAGCCGTTGATACAGTTGTATAGTCAAGATATAATCATATGAATGGCAACCCACGTAAATCGATTAACCAAGATCTGCAGCAGGAGAGATATTTTCTCACTTTAACAAGAAGATTTAAGATATAATGGTTCAGCAAGTCATAGTTCAAGTCACAAAACAACGTGCAGGAGGGTAGTGAAGAGAGCAGGTATAAAAAAGAAAAAGAAATTCGGAAAAAACGGAAGAAGAAGAGAAGGAAAAGCGGTTTAGCGAACAAAGGAGTGAAAAAGGTCCAGGAGCAGATCCGACTGGAAAGTGCAACGCGGTCGTATTCCAAAGATATTTGGAGGAACACGTGCGTAAAAAGTGCGTTACGCCACAGCGTAAAATTGTGCGAGCAACGTGGTGTGGAACAGACTGCTGGCACTGTGCCAGCAGTGTTTTCTTACATAAAAACCTAGCCGGAGAAATCTTCGCTTGTTACAACAACGCCGTTTAACAGGATCACTGGATCTGGAAAAAACTCGACGAAACAAGTGCACTTGTCGGGAACAATTGTAAAAAAAGCAAAATGACGAGTTATTCGACAGGTGATCTTAACGAAGGGATTCAAAAAGATAACAGTCATATGTCACGAACAAAATATGAATTGGACTTGTCAGACTGCTGAACAGCCTCGTTCCTCAGATATCCTCTACGTAACACTTATTACTCAGTTTAAAATGGTGGTGCAGTGGCTAAAGTGAATATCACTCTCCGTGTGAAACCATATATAACATACATATGTTCAATCGACAAGCATGGCTGTGTTCCCAGGGCACTCTCAGGCGTCGAGGAAAATAGCCGCTCCAGTACGACCCCCCCCTAAGGGTATCAAATGCGACCCCCCTCCCTTTCACAGTAACTGTCGTCGGATTGTACATGAAAAGCATAAAAGCTTTGATCCTGAAAATATCGAAATTGAAAATGAGATCCTATAAATATCGAGTATCTAAACCCGTTTGAAAGTCAATTTCCACGGAGATCGAGTTGAAATCTGGTCTGGAAGCCGTTTTATTGTAGTTTTATAGCGGGTTTTCGATTGGCACAAGATGTTCAACTGCTAAAGTTACTGAAGCATTATTGATTGCCTCGAACAATAACTGATTTGTGATATCTTTCTGAAACAATAGAAAGATCTTACACGGAGGAAATACAAAAAGTTTTTGAAACAGTGCTGAGTACTGCCCGACAACTGTCACAAAATATCGTTCAATTTTTTAATCTCATCCTCTTTCGTCGACAATTTATGACGGCTGATCGGAGCTAAATTCCGTTCTACATTTGTTGCTTCCAGGCCAGACAAAATAAAGTTTTAGTTCGAGTGCGACAGTTTTTTGAAACAAGGAATGTCCCCCGAAACATCGAACGTTATGAAAATGCATCTTTTTTGCTCTTATAGCACAACCTTTCATGAATTCAAGAGCGAATTCAATGTCAGTATTGATGAATCAGTTTGATTTCTCAATATCAACTTAAATTCTGAAATTCAATATTGTTCTAGTGCAAATTCAACACTTTTGAAAGTAATATTAGACGTATAAACGATAGGAAGGGATGGTGCAGCGACAAGCGGTGTCGCACATTTACGTGGCTCAAATCAATCATGGATTCATCGAGGTATCCTTGGAACCGCAACGTTGGAGTTATTGGATTTGGAACTCGAATTTTTTAAACAGTTCCTTCAGCAGGAAGATGAAACAACAATTGAAATAAATAAAAAAGGATCTCAACAAAGATCCCCTTACGAAAAGCCTGATCGGCGATCGTCACGCAACAGGTGAAATGTGCCATGCACAGGATCTCGATCTGGAGTCGTGCGAGATTCCCACGGTAACATGCATTACTATATCAAGTCCTATATTTAAAAAAACAACATATATTTAATCTAATACTTTAGTTTTCTTTACATGCAGGCTACTAAACCAACTACCACGCACCTGTGATATAAAATTGAGCAAAAAAGAATCAGTACAGAAATTGAAAGATTGTTGCAAAAGCTCTACTAAATTACAGAGCATTTAACAGCACAAGATACCAAAAACATCAGCAAAAATAAAAAATTCAAAAAATAAGGTAGTTGCTCTCACTTTCTGAGTATTTTTTGAAGCCAAATAATTCGCGTTTCCCTGTGTTTCAGCTGCCGCTACTATACTCGACCTTTCGAGAGCTTCATTTGACTGCAAAATTACTGACTAATTACCGATGGAGAGACCCTTAGGTGTCCTTTTCAAGAGCCAAGTGCAGAAGAAAAACGTTAACGAGAACTGGAAGAAAGTGAAAAACGCTCACGAGTGTTGGCAACTTTTCTTGGCAGCTGCCGTTGTTAGCCGTCCCGCTCATTTTCGCGCATCTTTACAACCAATGTTGATCGTCGAAAGTCGATAATGAATCGTAAACGGTCCAGACACGAAGGTCATGCTCAGCATGATGACCTTCATTGACGCCGGTACAAGCTGTCAAACGTTATTGTGGACAGACGACCAGAAGCCAACCGTTTTCCGCCGCCATTGAGAAAGTTTCCAAGGTGGGTTTCCCGAGTGAAAACGCATTAGTTTAATTGGATCAGCGATGTTAATGATACGGGAAAACATCGCTATTGTTCATTGCAGAGAAAAGACCTTGCTGCAGAAACTCATTCAAAGACGTTTTGCTACAATTCTGAGTTTTGGCGAGGGTTTTGCCTCCACTGAGAAACGATATTCTAGCGATTTTTAAGAATTCAGGAAATTGTACTGCTGGTACACCAAAAAAATCCTTAAAACAGCTCACCAGGATTATTCCCAGAGTAACCTGAGAACAATTTAATGTGCACGCGATCTATATGGACGAAAAACAAGGAAAAAAATGAACCCAAAACTTCAGGTTTTTTTTTCTAAATAAATGAGGTGTGGCTGTAATAGGTTTGGTGCAGTCAACCCATGGGTCTACTAGACTAAGCAAATGAATGGGATTTGGTAGGTGAAGCTGAAGCTTAGAGGAATCATCCACAGAGAAATGAGTTTCTTGTTACCCATATATTTATGTTGTATTTGCCCAATAAGGACCGCATCCGAAGTTTCACGCAAAAAAGTCAGAATTCGGCTGAGATACAGCTCCCCAAAATCTCGACCGGGTGGGCGGGGCCTCCGAGTAAAAGCTCCGTCCCGTCGTCCGCCGCGGTTGGGAACGGAGAGTGTGACTGCTTACGTAACTTTCTGTTCCTACATTGCAACACCAACCGCGGCGGACGACGGGGCGAGCACTTGCTCTTAGGCCCCGCCCACCCGGTCGAGATTTTGGGGAGCTGTGTCTCAGCCGAGTTCTGACTTTTTTGCGTGAAACTTTGAATGCGGCCCTTATTAGGCGAATACAACATAAATATATGGGTAAAAAAGCACTCATTTCTCCGTGGACGATTCCTTTACCATCAAGCCCTCCACCGCACCATCTCTGAGGAAAACCAAAGTCGTCTTGTAAGCCTTGGTCAATCAGTTGAAGAAATATGAAAATATCAGAATAGGAGCGATGATTAGGGATATTCGGCAAGTATGCCCATGTCACTAACTAAAAAATGTTCAAAGGGAAAGTTGAGAAAACGAAAACAAGCAAGCGTACAGATTTCTATCCACGTGGAAAGGAATTCACACCTTGGAATGTTTTTGAAAACAGTCACGTAGCTATTCCATCAACGACTTCCTGTCACAAAATAGTCGCTTTCAATGGAATGTTGAGAATCAGAAAAATTCATTTGATGACACCTAGGTTAGAGGGGCAATAGTAGCTCTTAGTTCGCGAGATCGGATCCTTTCAGAGCAATTGGTCTATTATATGAATGCTACCCTTTTTCTAGACATGTCTGGATGGAGAATATTAGCCTCGTAATCGGTGTAAAGTTAAAAATTTTTCAAATTTTTCATGTAACCTATTCAGCAAGTAGATGTATATACGGCACCACAGCGGCTCAGATCCTAAGACGCTGTGAAGTCCGAATTGCGCAGCTTAGAGGCTATCGACTCCGAGCTCTCGAGTTCTCATTCCGAAACCTGATTGAAAAAAATCCCATAGTAAACAGGTATTGACCATCCTGATAATTATTGCCAAGAAACATTAGCAAACGAGGACGACTGGCTGATAGCAGCCAAGGATAAAGAACAGTGCCGGTGAGCCTCTACAAAGTGCACCTTCATTCGCAACTGTACAGCTTGACCCATACAGCCTTTTAATGCCCATCCAACACTTGAACTTACTTAAGGAAACCGTAAAAACGGTGGATTCAGAATAAAAATCCAGGTTAAGTGACGCCAGGACAAGTACCCTACAGACTCCCAAAAGTTGCAGTCAGTGTGGGCTGCGTTTCACAGCAACTTGACAGTTCATTTACGAATGACTAATGAGGGTGGGGAGTTAGTCGGACCGTCAACGGCTCCATTCATCTTCATCATTACTGGGACTGGGGAACCCGTTTCACTGGGATGGTCTGCGTACGATGTTGCCATTTTGCGCCCACAGTCAACCACCACGACTCGACTCCTTTACGTCTGCCTGTCGCCACCCCCGTCCTTGATACTGCCCCCGTACGGTTGGCAGAGATTGATGACGATAGGTGATGGTTGGGTGCGTACGAGATGGACAGTAGCTCAGCACGCGTTCAACAGGTGGGGAAGATTTATCGCCGGTGAAATTCGCTGTGAAACACCCCCTTCTAGGACAGTTTGGGGAAGGACAGGTGCGAGTAGCCGTGCCGCACAAAAGTACGCTAATGCGGCACGGTTGTTTGCGATTGGTGGGCTAATTAACGTGTGACTTTCGTTTTCGCATACCACAACAACTTATAGGGAAAAAGAAGAAAACATAAACAACATCCAATAAAGAAACTAGCAACAGAGCATATGAACTTATAGAAAAATCAATGTTTATACCACGGTCTTGAAGACAGCATTAGGGATAATGTGGTTACTGGGAAATCCCTGAAAGAAGTCATTTACATGGAAACTGCAGGGTAAGAAGGCTATCTGTGGCAAATCCCGGCGAACAAGCGCGCCTCCGAGCCGTAGAAAGGGCGCAATGGATAAGAGCTGCCGCCTTTCGATAGTCGACCCCGCCCCTCAGTGACGTGATCCGTGGTCGGCTATGATGAGGGCGGCCAAGGATATGCGGTGAGATAGAAGGTATTCCGGGGCGCTTTATCAGCTTTTGCTCGAAGCTCACTCCAGAAAATAGATGCTGTCGTATTTCCAAACATTCCCTTGTGTTTACTAGGCAGCATGCCAATGGAAAATTCATTAGAAATATCCGCCTTTTGACGGAAAGGTCGTCCGCGTTGAGGATCAACGAGAGAAAGGGATCCTATTTCTCAGGTTTTTGGCCATCTCTATCCGTTTTTTCTTCACTCTCTTGTTACTCTCGACTTTCCCATTCACTACTTCTTTTACCCTTCGTCCGAATTTCCCCTATTGCTGCCTTTGAATGATGGAATGAAAGCGGGCGCCACTGTCATATACAATACGCGTGGATCGAATCTTACTCCAATCATCATGTGAGGCTGAAACTGGGTTATATAGGTAGTCCAGCTTTCTTTGGAAGAAACGACAGCGTCACATGGCCATTTGAGTACTCTGACAGATCCTGTAAGAGGTGCAGTACCCATTCAAAAGCCTGCCGATTCCAAACGAATGACCAACGCATAGCGCAAACTGAGTTCAAAGCAAGAACCGGAATCATGCCGTGATCAACATAGACTTTCATGTATGAATTCACAAATTCAGATTAAGAATTCAGCTGTAAGCCCTACGCAAGCTCATATCATATTCCCGCACTTGACGACTAAATAGCTCTAAGAAGCTGAATGAACGATACTGACATGAAGTCACTCAACTGGAATCTTAGGCAAGAAGAGGGAATCTTGTTAGTCCTTCTGTCAAAAGCAACACACATATGTACAAACAAGTATTGCAAGAAATACATATCGATAGCAGTCTTTGCAATGCAAAGTATACACATCGATTGCTATCACTGTGTAGGAAAAAAGTCGAAATTAATAGAGACTAAGTTATGGCAATGTCAGCGATTTGAGTCATCCCACTCCTACGTTAATTATTACTTTAGCCCTTTTCATATCGGCAGTGGCTGAAATAAAATAATTGCTTGAAAATTTGCGAGGAGGTAAACCAATAGATAGATGAACAAACGAAAAAGAAATAAATAAGAGAGTAAGAAAGTAGTTGTATCGGGTTAGGCTACTCTGAGGCGGTCTACTACTAGCTACAACTCGTTGTTTTTTGAATTCGGCCGTCATTTTGAATGCTACGAATTTCATGAATAAATAATGCAAAGGATACGTATCGATTGTTGTTCACATTAAACCGGTGATATAAGCTCGGCAAAAACATGTTTTGCTTTTTCAGAATCAGCAATGGACCACATTACGGCTTAAATCCAGTCTTCACTACTTAAAAGATATACCTGGCAAATTTCCTTCATTTATTTCCTCGGTAACAACAGACATTTCTGTAGTAACGTGAAGAAATCTGGGAGAGCGGAAGAAGTCTATGAAATAAAAGTGGGTGGCACAGTTCTGGATATTTATCGATTTTTTTCGGAAGGCGCCGCATATTTCCTTTCGGTTGGAAATAGCCGACTGTGACGTTTTCGGATCTCGATCTTCAACGCTTCCAAACGGATTCAAGGACAGTGATAGGCGTAATGTGGGTAATGAGAACTCCTGCACAGGGTCGTGCCAATGAAATCTTGGAGTATAAAAAGACTATATGTGGCGAAATTCCGGATGAGAAAGAGTGCCCCGGGTTTAGGAGCTGTCTCCTTTAAAAGCTGCCTCTTATTTCATCCCAGCCCACCCCTTTCTGCTGCTCGACCCGCCCTTTTGAAAATAAACGGCGGGAAGGGATCTCAAACGCTAGAGATGAGGCGGCTGGCAATAAATTCACTACAGCTCCATCCTTTCGTCGCAGCTACACCCTCTTCACCCCGGCCTTCGTAGCTTCACTATCATAGCTCCCACTCTGCATAAACGATTGTAACTGAAGCAATAGTTAATGGAGACGGATTCTTTCTATATCTCAATTGACGTAGAATATTCCAAGATAAAAGCCTGAAAAAAAACAGAAGTCAAAATAAGGAATTGTTCAGCTCCTTGACAGAAACCTTCAGGTGTCAACTTATATTCTATCGAAAATCGTCGATTTATGACCAAATCGCACGAAGACCCAGTTTCAGAAATTTATGGCACCGCTATTCGCTTCCTACAGTGGGAGGCTATTGAGGGCACAAAGTTTTAACTTACTGAATAATCTAAAGAACTGGTTTTCAGTGAGGATCGTTTTCGACAAAACACATGTTGAAATTGAATTTTTCTTTTTGGGAAACAGTTTCAGGTTTGAAAATTGTCTCTGATTTTTCTCATGGATTATGGGAATGGTCAAGTGTTTCCGTGGGATAATGACGAATCGAACCAACTCTAGAAGCTTTACGATTTTTCGATAATAAATATTAAAATATAGTAGTAATAAGCACCAAATATTAAATAAATATCAAAAATTATATTAAATTAATAATATTAAATAATTAATAAATAATAAAATGCCAAGAACCGAGGTCAGAGAGAGTCATTCTGGGAAGGAAGGATGTGACAGTCGGCTGGACAACTCCGATGCCTATATGTGCCGCTTGTGCTTACTTAGCTAGTAATTGTGTAGAGCCTTTTCCGAGCATACAGCAAATAAAAACCTGTTCACCACGTAGAAACGGCTCTTCAAGAGGAAGCTCCAATATTTATTGGCACACCCTCAACGTTACCAGTCTGCCGTTTATGCCGTTTGTTCCCTTCTAATCAAAAGCCCTCTCATTCCTCTGCTATCAATGTTAAATAATAGGGGGAACATGACTAATGGCCGATCTTTCGGAAATCCTGAGTCTCGATGTTCTAGGAATGCACTTAGGATTGTAAGTGACTGTCAAATGGGCCAGGGCATGCAAACAAGCTCCGAAGGGAAGGTTTACCTTCAAGAGAGGAAGTACTGACTTTCTTACTTAAACCCATTCCAGGAAACGAGATCAACTTCGACAACCCATCCAAGGAGAGACGTTCAGAAAAAAACGTTCAATTAAGGAATGCCGTGAATGAGGTCGTTTACCGCCTAAGTCGTTAACGATACTCATAAGGCTAAGGAGTGACGAGGTGCTCAAACGCTCTGTCGGGGACGGTACCTGGCAATGGGGTAAAATGGCAGGAATTAAAGAAAACATTAAAGTCCGACAGTGACTGCCTTGATACTTTGGAAAGGGAAGGAAAAGGAGAATTAAAAAGAAAAACAAATAAATAGGCAGAAGGGTAAAACACTCATGATTGTATCATTTTGGGCGGAGAAAAGAGACGCTATGGAAAAGAACAAGAATATCAGAGCCTAAATTCAAAGATTCATGGAGCCGTGGCAAGTTCAGGATGACTAGTAATGGATAGCTTTAGAGAGGTCAAAACACACGCACCGTTCAGGGGTTGCGATATGCTGCACGCTGCACATTGGTAGGGAACGGACTCGCTCAGGGTCTCTCATTGTCGTCCAAAAGTGTCGTACGCGGCAAGCGGCAAATTAGTGCGGAACGGCACTTCAATTTAGCGCTACGCACCCGTTTTTTTAAAGGCATTCACTGGCTCTTGCGTCCTTCAAATTTTCTCAATACGGAACTCAAGTCTCTAGGCGAGGAAGTATCAGGGCTGTTCTATTGTAAAACAGAACAGTTCGAAAAATGACCATGTCTTTCATCGAAAACAGGACCTTTCTCTCTGCCGAACACTTGTTTGACTTTGGTTTCTGGCTCATAATGGGTAACAAGCTAGCCTTAACATTATCCGCATGCTGTTTTGGCAAACGAGGTTTTTAGGTGTATCAATTTTTTAACGGTCTGACGTTTCGACCCTTTCTTCAGAAGCTTGAAAAGTGGCTTGAGTTTGCTGACCCTTGACGCTGATCAGGCGCAAAGAGCCCTTTTTAAGCCTCTGAAGACAACGAAAGGGTCGAAACGTCAGACCGTTGATAAAATTGATCCACCTAAAAACCTTGTTCGGCAAAGCAGCACACGGAAATGTGATCATGCCGAGGTTTCAAGAAGACAGAACTCGGAGAATCTAGTCTTCAGCCTGGATTTCCCTCTTTCATACACCCTTGTTGGCAACTCTCGGGTTCGACTGCTGCTTTCTCTAACTGGTCCACAACTGCCCAAAACCAAGGTATTAGAGTCTTTGCCAAAGCCTCTTAATCATGACAAACTTTCCAATGACCTCAATAAATCTCGAGCTTCTCAGTTTTAACGGCAAAACAGCGATGTTACATCAATCATCGGGCCCATGTCACATCGGTGACTCTGACCGTGGTTGAATCATCCGTTCAGGTGATTCATTTGAGAGCCACTGCTCGCGACAACAAACAGGAGAACATCTCTTCCAATGGCCTGAAACTGGGATTTATCAGGGATGAGCAATATCTCAAACTAAAGTCGTATGGGAACTAGTTTCCAGGTAAAAAAGATGTGTTCAGAAGAAAAACCGTTTAAATTGAAAGTGATGGCATCGACGATGGCGATTCAACTGAATGACTTTTCCCGTATGCGAATTCTAGCAGCGAAAATGTGGCCTTGAAGCGAATGTGTTCTTAACATGGGCTAAAAACGCGCCTCGGATAAGATTCGAGAAAAGTCTACGATAAAAGTCATGTGTGATGATCGGTCACTTCTGTTATGAAGGCACAAAGAAAAGAAAATTATACCGAGTGAGAGTGGATCTAAGCGACAACCGGCGACATTCAGCGACAGTATGCGACAATCACATCTGGTTAAGTATATCTCCGTTGATAGGTGACATAAATGGTTAAGTTTCTTAGAGGATGCGCCATGCATTTGACATCTGCTCGATGTTTCACGGCTATTTTGCCCTGACAGCGGCTAAGTTTTCCTTTCAGGGCTAGCCAAAGCTAAAAAAATCATTTAATCCTTTTGCATATATTCGGAGCTGACAGCCTCACCCCATTGAGCAAGCCGGCCCAACTGCCTCAGATGGACCCGATTCAAGGACGATAAGTGCAACTGCGGGACCTCTAGCCACTGTTTTAGAGACTCCAGATGTGACGTGTGACAAAATGGGGAAATGATTAAACAATACTAAAAAAAGCAACAGCAGCATGAAAAACTAGCTTCAGGTGGCATTAGCCGAGATCTGCTAAAGAATAAACATAGGAATAAAGAAAAAAACCGTAAACAAAAGTAAGTCAGTTTATAGTTTATAAAGCACCACACAGCTGTGGCCAATAATAAAGCAGGATTAAAGCTGGGTTTGACGGTCAAGCAAGCCCTAAACAGGCGATGTTCACCGATGAACTCGTGACGATCGATCGCTGCAACGGGCTCCATGGGCAGGATGATCGTTCCACCGTTATAACAGACAATGGGCGCTAATGATGTGAAAGGGTGAACGAATAGTTGTAGCGCGTGAACACACGCCTGTGCGCGAATGTTACCTCAAAAAATGGTCCCAATAAGTTTTTTCCATTCTGTCAATAAATTATATTTATCAAGGCATTATATTAATAGGGTGCTATCGCAATGAGAGGATCTTGTAAAAAGTTGCAAATCTAAGCTCTCGGAGGCCGCACACGCAGGTGTATAATTTCTCCCTAAACCTTAGTTGAGAAAGAAAGAGCTCGCTCCCCACCATCTACGCTCTGGTAAATAATTAGGCGAATTTTCGCTTCGCAACGTCGCACTCGTGGCGCATTCAGCACATCTTGCCGGGGCCGGGTGGGAAATTCGCTCAGGACACAAGGGTCTGGTACCATAAAGGTCCTTTGAGAATTAGCTGTTCATCTCATCATTATCTAAAACAATGACTTTTGTGCCTCAAAAAGACAAATAGTAACATAAAAGTAAAAAAACGATAGCATAACATGATAGCAATCCTAATTAAGTAATAATTAGTTCGGGCGAAGATCCTAAAGTGGATACTGTAATGTACGTAATCACACGCGAAGAAATCCGCGGCGCCGCTCGCCGCGCGAAACTTCGACATAAGTCTACACACCCAACAACCAGTGGCAGCAGATGCAGTACTTCGACATATAGTGTAATAATAGAAGGACAAATCAAAAAGACAGATAGCTCTACTTTTCCAGGCAAAATTTCAGAAAAACTGAAACCAAAGAACTTCAACTGAATCTTTTGTGATTTTCAAGTTCAGTTAAAGAGGAATGAGGTAACTAAATAGCATAGAAGTAATGTAATATAAAATAGGATCGCTGCGTGCCAGGAAACACACCCTGGATTTGAAAATGTGGCTCTCAAATTTGCATTTATCTTAAATGAAGAATTTCAGAGACCAACTAATGCGAAATGCAGTGATTTCATTTTTCATATGAATCTTGTACCAATTAGCCGCAATTGAAAGTTCGGGCTACTCAGTTGGCCTCAGAGAATCCGATTATGGATTTGATACTTGCATCATGCGCACAGTAGCGGCGCCCCTGCTGTTACCTATCTCTCTTCATGTGAATGAATAACACACGACTATTTTTTTGTGGACAGATTACGATAAGCTTCCTACAGATCAGCTTGCATCGATGATTCGGGAAAGGATGACTAACCAGTGAGTAAAATGACGAAAAAACTCTATGTGCACAAATTTCGACATTTTCCCGTCTGTGAGTCATGGTGCATTCTAATGAGGACGAAAAGGGACCGTTGTTGAAGGGGAGTCACACATGTGAAATCAAATTTTCGGATAGACTGAAATTCCGAGCTCTGAGGGAGCACAGTGAGAATCGGAGATTTCATAATTGGAAAACCCAGAGCCCACCCCAGAGTCGAGCGTGGAGCGAGGAATCCTAAAGGGATGGTGTTTTGCATTCGAAAATAAGGTCGCTGTTTTTCTCATCCTAATTCTTTGAAAAATCCCCTTATGGAACTGCTTTTGCGATTCTGCCTTTCAAAGGCACAAATTGAGTCTACTGGGGCGTCAACGGTCGAGGCTGAAGGGATAGGGGAGAAATGTTCGTAACATCAGTGTTTTTAGATTTAAAAGGTCGTATTTCTCAAAAATACTCTGGTTCAACCTCAGGTGCTTGTGAAACATACTAACGAATCTTCTAGCAACCCCATGAAGTGCTAGAAGAGGGCCGCTCTGAAAGTTTTCCGATGAAAATGAATGAGAATTGCCAAAATAGGTTTGCAAGAAACGGTGACGATAGACCAACCAGCGCAGTCAAGCGGCCCCATAGACGAGTTTCAGGACAAATTACAAATTCCCTCGTAAAGGCATTAATATATTTTTATCAGCTGAACAGCGAGATGATTATAATCGCAATGTGTATAGCGAACATCCCAGTCCTTATTATGGACAAATTTCATGCAAAAAGTTTGTAAAAACTGGAGCAGATCAAGATCCACAGCTCGAAAATCGACACAGGCGTCATACAACAATCCTCGTATTTCATCAAGCTTTTACCTTCATCTGGACTTCCTTAAAGGCAGTGGTGGGCATAGTTCGGGCCGAGTATGGAGAGATCCGATCCATATAGTACACATAGGTTAAGGATTGTGAAAATGAGAGCCGCTGTGCTCAGTGGTACAAACGTGAAGGCAAAATGGAATTACTGGGTCACACCCAAGAGATAACACCCCCTTCGATTCACTAATTTCATAAGGGGGTATGGTAATCAAAGGCACGGGCCATGCAGAAACAGGTGGCAGCTGTTGAAAAACGGCTTCTAGAAAGACCGAGACGTCCTTTTTCGACGGAGATTTTGCCATCTACAGTCTTTCTAAACATGTAGCTTTCATTTGGACGAACGATTTCGGAAGTTCTCTATTCACATTATCCCTACCACTGTCTTTGAGAGAATTGCGTTTTCGCGCTAACTTTTCCTGAATATCAACACCATCGCCCGTCCTGCATTACGTTCCTCACTGGTTCCATTATTCAATGTCTTATCCAATTTTTTTTGTAAGACCACCCTTTCGCAATTTTGCATACATGTCCTGCTCTTCAGGTTTCAGAAAGGGGATTTCTGAACCCGGGAAATAGTATAATTGTAGCCGCATATTGTATTCTCTAGGTTATAGAAGCCGGGAAATATTATTAGCCGTGCAAAAATCGACGTCGTCAATTAGAGACGGATTTTCCTCTTCTGTGTGTCCCGTTTCGTCCCGCCTCCTGTGTTCACATAGAGAAAGAGCGATCGGAGTACAATTACGTTAATTGTGAGAACATGAATGACTTAGATACGAGAATATCGTGCCGGATCTGAACACACTACTAGCCATATGCGACACTTCCTCCGAGGAAATCTAGCATTTCAATCGAGGGCAGAGAAGCTATCAAAAACAAAATTTCTAATCAAAGAAGTATCCTACAAATGTGAACGGGTTGCACAATATACGTCTCGTGAGCAAAAATAATAAGAAGAAAGTACAATTTAAAAAAAAAACTCAAATTATAGTTCAGCTGCTGCGAATCTCTTGATTCTCTCGGAATCCATTTTCTCGAAGTTTTGGTAAGGTCGAGAAATTTGTCGAAAAACCGATGCTCAGATCCATTCAGATGGCGGTACTCAAGTAGTAATAGAAAGATGAGAAAAGAATGCTTCCAGAAAAAATAATATGATGAATTTTCAAAATCCATAAAATAAATTCCAATAAAAAGATCCTTATAACAATTTTGGGCAAAACTCAAAGTGTCTATTATATTCTTATTCCTTGAACTTATCACTGTCACTATTATTTATTATTTTTATTTATTATTATCACCACTTATTAGTGTCATTTGATATTACTTACTAATAACATTATTTACTATGATCTGTTATCGTCTATTACTTATTATATTATTATAATATTTACATAGAAAAACTCTTAGGAAAACTAGATTCGTGAGCTGAGCGTAGTATTTTTTTCAGTAAAGTTATCGAATTGGGTACCACTATGTGCTGTTACAGCATCTGGATAAAACATTCACAAATGGAACATTGGGTAGAAAAAAAATATTATAATGAGCCTCCTAATGATTAAATTTTCATATAGTTAAAACTAAACATTCTATGTACTTATGGTTGAAAAGCCTGGAGAATCTCACAAGCGCCTGTATATTTTGATGCTTACAAAATCCTCAAACGTGGACAAGGATTTAGATAAAACCTCAAGTTTCACTCAAAAACCTCAAGAATCTTGCGAATTTTTTGAGATTTAATTCATAAATCTTCAATATGTAGTTGATCAACGCAAGAAGTGATAGTTGATAATTGAGTAAAATAAAAAATTTCCTGTACCCTTAATATATTGAAGATTGAAAATGCAAATTTTTGAAGTATAACCGTCCGTCGAAGGGCAGCGCTCCCAGATAGAAATCACAGCTATTTCCTGGCTCTTCGATTTCCCAATAAATATATAAAAAAATGAAACGTTGCTAGTGCAGTCATCGTCTGTCAAAAGTGCTAAAAAACTATTACGAGCGATTTTTGAGCTGCCGTTGTTTCCATTAGCCATTTTTCTTAAGATTACCCTAACTGACCGCATATTCGCAGGTACAGGGCAGCATCTGTCACGGCGTAACTCTTTGCTATTGTTGTCAGTAATAATAGTACGAATTGAATCAAGCTGTTTCTGAATAAAGCCCACATAGCATCACTTCCACCATACCCAAAAATACCATTGTACCATTGTTAATCACTAACTATCTCTCTGTGATGATTACCAGTCCTCAAGGAGATGAGCCACACCCTTGTTGCAGTATACGAAGCGCGGGCTTGATTGATTATGTGAGTGTATCGTACTCCATTACAACATGATTAACTGACCACATCAATCCAATTGCGCAAAGTATCTACCAGTCGAACCGGCTCTGCTTTGATTACGTATCGCCGGCAGTAACTGATCCAGGGTATTACTAGTTTTTCGTGTCATACATAACGCCCTCTGCCACTGCGCTACTACCAGCTCTTCAGCAGGCAGGATAGCATGCAGAACATGGTACCACATCAGCAGAAGACAAGGTGACCTACTCTTTTTTTGAAGTTCGGCCGAAAGTACAGAAATATTTAAATGTAGGTGCATGTGACGTGCATCCTATTTGAATTTTTTTTTTGAAAAATTCCAATTGAAAAATATTCAGAAGGAAAATAAAATCGTTAATTGCTGATGCAGGAAAGTTTCATGCGCTGATGTGAAACTAGATGAACTTTGATTCTGCTCTCAGATTGATATATCAGCTCTTAAAAAAGTCTAGAACCCGCTGCATTCATCTTCTATCGAGCTCTTACAGTACTCACAAAACACTTTTAGATGTCTCGCAGCGACCTGAACCTTGAACTTCAGTCGGCAAGTAGAAGGTGAAAATAAAGTAAAAGTCGATGATAAGGATCGATAAGGAAACAGGTCAGTGCAATAACAGCGAGCGTTTTGTAGCAACGTTCACACACAGCACTATCACAGGGGGTCAGTGAATGACTATAAATCAACCGCCATTCGTGAAACTCGTTCTGCAACTTGTCTTGCGTCCCGAACCCGACCACTATCATCGCCAACAACATACGCCAACAATTCTGCCTGTTCCTTAATGCGCTGATTATCGCGTACTTTTATTTCCTGCTATCTCATAAAGCAATTACTTGATGTGTTGATTTGTAGGCCTTTGTGTATCGCAAACTGCAACTACTAATAGGTGTGATGCCTTGTTCAATGGGAAGAACCTCTTACTTAAAGGGATCATCCACGGAAGAATAAGTTTCTTTGCTACCTATTTATTTATGTTGCAACTGCTTGATAAGGGCTGTATGCAAAGTTTCACAGGAAAAAGTGAGAATCCAGCTAAGATACAGCTCCCCAAACTCTCGGCCGAATAGGTAGGGCCTTCGCGTCAAAGCCCCGTCCCGTCATCCTCCGCGGTTAGGAACGGAGAGTGGGACTGTTTACGTGACTTTATAGTCCTACAATGCGCCTCCGACCGCGGCGCCTATCCGGCCGAGACTTTGTGGTGCTGTATCCTAGCCAGATACATATTGGGTAGTCGTAAAAGTTTTTTCGTTTTCTGAAGCAATTCATTTTTACACTTTGTTACAAAACACAGAGCATACTATGAAACAGGGTAATCACCATCTTGTTCTACCACTCTTCGCCACCTTTCAGGCAAATTTGCCGTGCCATCCGCACGGAACTGTTCTGGCTTTGATTTGAAGAAGTTGCACAACACCGTTTCATGTCATCTTCATTATCGAAGGTTTTTCTTTGATTGGCTTCAAATTGGGAAAGGAAAAGGTGATAATCCGATGGAGCAAGATCAGGGCTATGAGGTGGATGGGGCAGCACTTTTCATCCGAGCTCGAGAATTTTTTGGCGAGTCGCTTTTGCTATATGTGGGCGAGCACTATCGTGTAGGAAAAGAATCGTGTCATGGTTCGGACGCTTCTCTGTGATTTTCGCGACCAGAATGTACGGCTGCTGACAGTATAGGTCTGCTGTTAATATAGTGTTGCAAGCCAACACCCGCAATCGTTCGTCGTCGACCTCCGATGGGGGTCCGGATCGGTCAGAATCTTTGACGTTGTAATTGCCCTCTGGAAAGCATTTGAACCAAAGTTGTGCCACAAGTTCAGACATTGGACTCTCCTCGAATAAGCGTTTATACGACGACTGGATTCGTTTGCCGGGAGGCCATATTTGAAATCATATAGTAGATTGTCCCGAAAGTACTCCTTTGATATATTTATTTTGCCGGAAAAGGTAGACCGAAAGATGGAAGACAATAATATCTATAGATGCGTGTGGACTTGTACTACATGTGTATGTAAAGAAGAGATTGCTGGAAAGCAGTTCGGAGGGAAAAAACGCGTTTTCAAAAGAAGGAAAAGAACTTTTTCGACTACCCAATATTTTTTCGAGTGAAACTTCGCATGCGGCCTAGATTAGACAAATGCAACATGAGGCGCCGCTACCGAGCGTCAAAACCTTCATCGTTCCTAACCCAGGCTAACCAGGCATATCTACGGAAGCAGGGGAGGAGGGGGGGGGTTAAATGGTATCAGACTCGTCTGGGCGGTCAAGCTCAGCTACACTTTGACACGGCTTCACTCTCCTCCAAGGATTTTTCATGGTACATCAGTTGCACTGGCGAAGTGTTTGCGTGCTACATACAGATATAAAGTAATCGAAAGAATGAATCATAAGATCGATTCTGAGTGATAGAAACTGGTAATAGGTGATAAGGCATGATAGGAAGAGCATATCCGGCTTGCAGATGAGAGTAAGTTTTGTACAAGAAACTTGATTAGTAAGTTATTAGGTAACATGACTATCGCATACTTACAAGGAACGACATTGCCGGGATAATGTGTACGGGAATGTGTTAGCGAAGATGTTGTTCAACACATTCCTTATTCTCTGCCCAAGTGCATAACGTATAGTACTTCTTTTACCTATTTATTCATTTAATTGCAAAGGCAAACACCATTTGTGCAGAAACAACATCGTACAAAAGAAATTCTAATAAAGAGCTCTATGTCGATCGAATAACGATTTTAAACACAACACACGTGAGGTATGTACGAAGAAAGGAAAAAAGTGCAGCAACAGAAAAAACTAGGTAACAGCAAGCAAAATGAACTGCTCAAGAAACCGCCACGGTAGTGTGGGCCTCGAGAATGTCCTGTGGAAATTCGGGACAACTCCAACTGGGAAGCTGTTAAACCTGTCACTCAACACCTCAGTTCGGTGTTCGGTAACCAGAACTCAAGTCCGGTTAAACAGCTCTACATATATTCTATTTTGATAACTAAAGGACTCTATGGGATACTTATCCTCGACCGTGAGGAAATTCACGAATCTTCAAGAAATAAGCACAAACTGGGAACATTAAGCAAAAGCGTTCGTGTTTCCGATCTACGGGATAACAGTCCAGCACAATTAAACAATATACCGATTTCAAGTGACAAACTTGAGAATGGTATCTCTCTGAGATCATATTAACTTTAAGTTCGAACTGCTTTTACGTTCGCTCGTTGACGACAGTGTGGTACACTTAAGGTAATGGCCTCTACTATGAAAAAAATATAATAATCAAATAATCTTCATGGAATAATTCGAGAATCCCCGACAATAAAAAACAATTTCGATTGGAATGTAAGATCTTCGAATGTGGTACATGCAAACAAAAGTTTCCAGTAGAAGTTTTTAGTTAAAACTTTGACTAAATCGAAATTCAACCAATTTCGAAGGTTAATTGGGTAACAATTCCATTACAGAATGTTATGAAACGGTTTCTATCAATAGGGCCCTTGCAGTCGCTTTAATATGTGAAGAGGGTTTGGCGCATTGCAGTCCTCCATGTATTTGGTTGACAAAAATGTGACATTTGGAACAGTTAATGTGATTGGATCGATAAGAAGGGCATTCATTAGGATGATCGCATTGACTCGTCTGTGTTAATGTGAATCCATCGAATACGATCTACAAACTGGTTAGGAAGCCGTGCAATGGGCAATCCGTGTGGGGACGATTTACGTGGATAAACGCAAAACGACACAACCAGCAGCAGTGAAAGAAGAAGTCAAACTGAGCGGATTAGACCACCCAAGTGGGTATCGTTATCGTAAACACTTCCGGGGACCGGATGACCTAAGCCTTGTGGATTCGGATGGATAGGCTAATTTGAAGCTACATGAGATATCTTATCAAGAAACGGTGCCTTTGATGGTCCCATAGCTCCCGTAATGGATACCTAAGAAAAGGTCACGTCCTGATAAAAGTTCTTACCTGTACCGCCAGGAACGGGAAGTTCTCTTTTAGTTCACGAAATTCTACAGATGGATAGATGAGAGCGTTCACGATACCACCCCCCACCCTCAGAAAAACCGCTCGAATTCGATTAAACACTCTCTCGAGATGCGCCACAGATCCGACTGCCACTCAAAATTATGGACGCATGTATAAGTTTAATCAGGTGCTAGGACCAATGGCCATGTTAATCACAAGCACGTAGGGCTATAGGCCAGAAGATTAAAAATGGAGAGAGATTTGAAGCAAATCTGCTCTTTCTGGGTGCCATGCACACAACCAATACCCCGAGCGCATTTCTTCAGCTTTCTGGAGATAGAAAAATAAAAATTCGGTTGCTGTTACTAACTCCTAGATGAAATTTATGAAGTGAAGGTCTCCGATCCATCTGGCGGCCGCTGAATTGCTTACATATAAATATGAATAAAAAATATTGTAACTCGTACAACAGCTGGCTCATACAAGCCACTTTACAAGTAATAATTCCAGGGATCGAATCTTTGGCCCACGCCAAACCAGGTTAAGAAAGCCACTAATCCCTCTGGGAGCACTGAAGTGCCTACATGTAGATCTGAATATGAAACACTGATCATTTGTACATCAGCTGGCCCATACAAGCCACTGTACAAGTCATATAGCACTGGATACTGTTTCTGAGTGGAAGTGGAATGCATGGCTCATCCTGGAAGGACAGTCAACACCGAACTATTCCCAATTTTTTTAATAGGTTACATACCAGCCTAGTGATCCGGAGGGTAAAAATTTGCGTGATTCACGTAAGTCACGAGGAAGAGGTTGCTCTCTAGACTATGAGCACCAATGAACCGCACGATGCAACATTTTCACCCCACTGAATATGGCGTTACCGTAATAAAGCCCCCTGTTCCGTTCATATAGCATGCACATTTGAGTGTGTTATTTTTGTAGCAAGTTCAGGTGAAATCTCCACGATTTTTTGCCGATCACGTTAATATCTTTTCTGCGAAAAAATTAGCGAAAAAATCAACAAACGAGGTTTCATCTATTTTTACGCGAGCTTTTGGAGGTTTTGAAAAAATGAATCGTAAAGAAGAAAGACAAATAGAAAAAGGTCATGTTCACACAGAGACAGGAAAAAAAAAGAATTGTTGACGGGCTGCTAAGCCTTCTTGTTACAAGAACTTTGACCTTTGACATGCGCACTGACCAGAAATAGCCATTCAAAAATAAGCCGCAGTCAACGTCACGTTGTTCAGAGGCTAAAGAGGGCCGCTATCACTAAAAAGTATGAGACAGACCAGGGGTTCGAAGTGGACAGGGAGCTATTGTACCAATTGAAGAACACCACAAGAGCAAGTGAACTCCGCGAATAAGGCAGGTGGATCGCCCACCAGACGAGTAAAATCATTCGACATGCACTTGTCATAAGGAATTACGAGGTCGGTTCATCACCAAAAGAAAAACTACGCACCACGCACTACACTACCGGGCACGGGATAGGATACCCGCACTTGTAGCCAATGCCAGGCTGAATTTGACAGCACCTGTGCGCATGAAACTCATCCACAAGAATGCGCACAACGAAATGGGTCAGGTGATAGGTATGCGGTACGAGGGAGGGGATAAGGGGGCATATTCCTCAGCAGTGATAAAGTGTAAGCAAAAGAAATGAGGTTAATGGATTAGAGGGCATTGAAGGGGCTGCAGACGGTTGTCATTCATCTGTAATGTAAACGCAGGATAACGCCCGACGATATTTACGCATTACATATGAAACAAATAGGTCATCAGTCATGACGATCATCGCATTTATTAAAGAGTACAGCAAGAAATCGTTCCTCAGCTTGACGCGCTCACCTACAAATGTAGGTAAGGAATGTGGCGCGTCGTAATATGAGGTCGAAAAACTAGGAACAATTCGATTCAAGCGCCCTATCATGCGTGAAATCTGACGTCGGAAAAGGGCTTCTTGGAAAAAACCGCTAAAATTGGAACACGGCTAAAATAAAGCAGCAAAAATGCTAAAAATTCACGGTAGTTAGCTACGTTAAGGGACCACCCGAGCTGTAGAAACAAAAGACTCAAGTGGGAGACGAAAGACTTAAAAGCCACTTTCAGTGGGTGGTTCGGAACATTTTCAAGCGTAATTGTTTAATATAATACGATCCTCCCTCTCGTCATAACAAACATAGCAAGGACTCTATTTAGAGCAAAGAATGGTTATCAACTGACGAAATGCTTCAGAGATCAACTGGTCCTCCCAAAAATTACTATGAGCAGGCGATTGTTGAGGATCCCTCGCGGACTTTTTTCAAATGCGACCTATTTTTTTAAAAAGAGGATCCTTGAACCTTTCATTGTCCCTTATTTGTTATTTATTATCCAAGAGTGGATTGCGAAGTGGCTAGCCAGGACGTTATTCACTGCTGCGTAGCTGGTGCAGAAGAACAAGTTATATCACTTGGATTGCGCCATGCACACGGTTCACGGCAGAAGTCGCCGAAATGAACCTTCGTCACCAGCCACAAACTCAGCGATTATGTCAAATTAGACAGTATTCATATGAACAACATTGACTTGAAGCTTTTTAAAAGACGAGGACACGTGAACCATCAGAAAACACATACAGGCATGCCAGCGAAACGGGAAGTGACAGGACTGTGTTTCCCTCAACAAGATAAAGGTTTGACGTACAATTTTCCTACCACACTTTAACACCAAAAACGGTAATTTGTGAGGAAAAATGAACACTTATGTAGGTTAATAAAATAAATTAAATATAGTGACAGAATAGCTTCAGCATCACAGTGCTGTGTTTGATATAAGCAAAAGCAGTGTAATGTTGTGTGAAAAAGTGCGAGAACGAATGCGATCTGATGGAAGGATTACTGTAGCCGTAAACGATTCCCTAAGATCTGCAAGGTTGATAAAAGAAAAAAGAGAGTTTCGAAGATACTAGGGAATCCAAATGAATGATAAAAGGATATATTGCATTTGAAACAGGAAATCAGTCAGAAAAATAAGGAGTAATAAAATATTGCAAAATATCTGAGCAGTAGCAGCTGACTACTGATCGTAAAATCAAGGAGCCTGTTAGGTTATTAAGGATATAGGTATAGAAATAGAATAAGTAATAAACAAAAAATAAAAAAATTCAGCATGTAACTCACGCAGTAAACGTTATCAATCAAGTATATAAATAATCAAATACATGAAGTAATAATAAGTAAATATCGCAGTGTGAGTCTGAATAAGGGGCACTACGGATTTGATTTGATAAATTCATGATAAATTCATAAAAAATGGAGATAATCAGTGTTAATCAGGGACATCTTGTTTTTACATCAGGCGAACAAATAAACGTAAACGTATAGCAATACACTGCGCAGTAGGCGACTACGTTAACACAAAGTGATGCAGGGAGGAGCGGATAACATGAAGACCGGTAGTGCCAATCAATTGCTCAAAACGCGGACTATCACGATGTGGGTAGCTCGACGGAAGGGCCCAAGGGAGAGCAAGTGATGGATATTGATCTGATGCTTGGTTGATGGAGATCAAGGGGAATGCCTCAATAGTCCCTTGTTCCGTTCACATGTCCACTATCACTCGGCACAGATTCATTAATGAGCTGACTGTTTTTTTTATTTGCATTGAGAATCATTGATAGTGAGTTGGAGATGGTGGTCATGACCGTGCTTGGGTAATATTGCTAGCACAATTATGGAAGAAAATGTAAGAAAAGAAACAGATAAATGAAAAGGATAAATGAAATACCAGACACACCGAGAATTCGCACAGAACTAGCCCTCGACCCTGCCCGGCCCAGAACTTCACAATTACCTCGAGTACCCGCAATAAGAGCACGTACACAACAGCTACACGAAAAGCGAAAAGATGAGAAATAGTACAATTTTCACTATTGGTATCAATATAAATTTCTTATCTCTCTATTTTTCTATTTCAAATTTCATTTTTTCGTTTTCAGCCAAGTACTGATAACTATCATCATAGAAAGTATGAAGTTTGCGGTGTTAATCAATCCCTTTGTTAAGATGCGCCGCGCATTCTTGTTCTATTCAGAATCGTGGAGGCAAGTCAATGAGATTTGGTCTTGATAACTGCGTGGTAATTCGCCTACCTCAAAGGGATGCAAAAGTCTGGCAGGCCTAAGAGTACCTTGATGCGGGATTCGATGACCGCACCATGAGAGTGGGAGTGCGCGCCACCTCTCACTGCACCAATCCCACTCAACTTTTGTATGGTTTGCTACCATCATAAATCATAGAATATGAGAATACTTTCATAGAGCAGCAGGAAATTCTGTGACCCTGTTACTGACGTGCGGATGGAGTACGTGCCAAATTTGCCTTTCTAGTTCACCGTATAAATCACCAGCATTTATAAATCTCCGGAAAACCCGTCTGACAAGATTTATGCCGGAAAACGAGACACATTGACAGCAACGCCTCTTCTTTTACTGTGTCCTTCTCCCATAGCCTATTAACTGTATGGCTATAATAGATATGGTAATTATACCCAGGTATACTCTCATGAATATTTCTCTGGTAATGGGCCAGAAGGATGACAATGACAGAGTTCATCGTTCTGAATATGCATTGAAATGAGTATTGAAATTGGAGAATCGCTGTAATAAGGGTAAGATGGCAGGTGTAAGACTGAAAGCCTTGACCTTAATCCAGCCTTAGTATAGACATAGATGCAGGTGCCATTAATAAACGGGAACAAGTAGTAGTAAATAAATAATAAATATGTGAATAAATAGCATTAGACAAGTGGTAAGCATGTGATAAAGCAGCTGAAGGCCACATGACCTCAGTCAATGAAATCATAGCTGACCTATTCAACGGATCACATGGACTCCCCAGATTGCGCCATGCAGTTATTGGCGAACTTCTATCGCTTGGCCAAGCCAGCTGCTACCGATAACCTACTGATAGCCTTCTACTTCTCCTTCCTGGTTATACTACTGATAACTACTGATAAGTATGACAAAATGGGAGAAGTAGAAGGCTCAACTTAGCAAACCAGGTAAGTCAGTACGAGCGATCCAGCTACAGGCTGAGTTGTTCAGTCTTCAGCTGAAATCTCAGGCAACGGCCGCCTAGCCAGACATGATGCAAAGCTATATGCAAACATCCTATTGTACGAGATCTACGGTTCGTTACTGACCAGACCAGAAGGATGTTTACATCGTAGCCATACGGACTTTTTGAAACATCCGCTAGCATACGAGGATATCCGATAGCCCTAATAGTACGTGTTTGATATCGTCAGTGTTCGTATTCGTGAAGGGAGCCTAGAAGAAGGACTGTGAAGATTCCAGACTCTACTCATTTTTCGTGAAGGCCGTTAATGGTTACAGTCACTCGAAAGCAAATTACCACAGAATTATGATATTCATGTAAATTTGTGAATTTGTCGAAAATGTAGGAGTTGTGGTACAGTGTGTTGAAATCGCACATAGCATAAAAGTGACGAGTTACTATGCGATCCGCCCTCAAAAACTATGCAGAGGTCGTTAAGGTTTATGGGAACAGAGAAACACAGCCAAGCTACTCATGACTCCCGAACAAACAATCTCCTACCTAGACTGGAAAGAGGTACTTTACTTTTTGACAATGGTCAATGGTGCATGGCGCATTCTAAAGGACCCTTGTGGGAGATTTTCACTGTACTCATAACTATAGTAAACATTCTTTTAAAAAGAGTTAGAGGGATCGTTGGTTGTTCTCAAATCAAATTAAGGCTCAGCCGCAGAAGGGAGCTTCTCAACAGGGGGTGGAGTCGTCTTCACTTCGGATTTTTGCATTTACCTTTTGGAAACCTCAGTTTGGCCATTTAGGCTTTTATAGAAATCAAGTGTGGCAGCAACGAGCTGTTGACTAAACCAGAGAAGGAATTACCAGCTGGGGAAATTCGGAAGCAAAAAAGGAATTTTATGCAGCACAGATTCCACAGGAGGATAAAGTTTCAAGTTTGAGCAAGGACAAGGATCGGCCGTAAAGATGTCGAAATGATGAATCGTTGGAAACAATGACCTCTCCAGTGTGGCTAAGTAGTTTTACCGGGGCACTCCGTTGATTGGCTTAGAGATACTCGGGACGATGATGGTGGCCTCACCCTAAGAATGTTATAATGCTATAGTGTGCAATCAAGTGGAAATACAGTTTGCCAGGCACTTTTTTTTCTGCAGATGTAGTCGTAGACGATAGGTTTTCGCGATTGGAAAAAGATTTGATCTCGAGTTGAATGCTGCAATCAGACATCTGGAAGTCCCCACGATCAGATAGAGAGCCTAGGCAGCTCTGCTACTCAACCGGCTCATGGGCTGAAAGTATGTGAAGCCGTGACAATAGCGTCAGAGTACTGCACTGCTTGCCCTACACATTCTCACCTTTCCACTACTAATCAGAAAATCTGATAAGTGATGCGCCGCTGTTCTCCTTTCTCTTGCATCCTGCGAGGATGGGCGCTTTTAAAGAGGTCAACAATTGAGTTGCGGAAATTGTTGAGAAATAAAAATACCATCCGCTTCCGGATGACTGCTTTTGTTCTAGAACTAATACTTGAAATTGCGTTCCGTAGGAAGGGTCGTCAATCCGATCGACAGTCAGAATACTGCTTCTATCACGATTATCGATCGAAATTTTTTAAATCGCTTGACTGCCTCCCGAAATCACGAAAAACGTATCTTGAACATACTAACATTATAATACATTAATATACTAGACAAACGTGTTGGGAGTAATCGTTATAGATGGTGTAGGTTGTGTAGTGACAAGTGTCGCGCACTCCCACTCTCATGGTGCAGGGATCAAACCCTGTGTCAATGCCCGCACAAGCAAACCAAGGATTCCATATCTCCATGATAGGAGGAATTGGTAACAGACTAATCTGAGTGGATGAAAGCGCTGACTCGTACATCGGCTGGCCCCCCGCAAGTAGTTGTATAGGAATCGTAATCATCTGTCACCACAATTCTGGATGCAACTATACGTGGCGCATCCCAGCGAAGGATTGATTGACAAAAAAACCTTTATCACAAACTTTTTATCCTTATGTATTTTCAAAAATAAAAGCCATTGCTTGCGGATTACCGAACACATGCTTGACCCCTCTCGCTTAGCACTCCATAGTTCCAGCACGGCCAAAAGAAGAAAATGCCGTTCATGTGTAGCGCAGAAGTTCGAGTCTTGCATACGACAACGCAGACGTAATGCTATACCAGACTATGTTCGATCCGCGTTCACACAGAATCACTAACCTTCGAAGAAGCACCCATATAGGAAGGTTATAGGGACCATTGAAATTACTAGAGGAACTATGAAAATCGTAATCGACGGCGGATTTTCGGATTTTATCCTTAAGAAGGAATGAAAACAGTGGGGAATGGGAAAGCTAAGAAATGATGCGAGGAGAAAGAAGATGAAACTTCTGGAGTGAACTGTCGAACATTCAAAAAAAAAAAAACAGGGTAACCGATAGTTATGCCCTAACGAAGTAAATTCTATCACCATTATAGCTGTGCAGAAAACAATGATCGGAGGATATCAGATAAAATCAATCAGCAATCTGACTCGAGATTTTTATATTTCCATCGATTAGGTTTGTACTGATTAATCACATCCTTCAATCACCAGCCCAAGGCATTTGAAGACAACTTAAGAGATCGTCCACGAAAATTCTATGATTCAAGCTGCACTCAAAATCACTCTACTTGATGCAGTACATGAACATAGGCGAGAAAAGACCAAGAACTTTCGTCCATTCCAAAGCAGAAAAGAAAGAAAACTGGAAAAAGAGCAACTCGTTTGAATTTCCGCCACACTTCCCGATACAACATTTAAGCAGACGTCGGCAGGCAGAGCGCGGTTCAAGTTTTCGCGCCATTTGTTATTTGCTTCTCACTCTGTGTCCCTGGCCTCGTGACTGTCGCTCCTCAGCTCTCTAACGTCCAACCCCACACGGACGCTCCACCCCGTCGTCTGTCACTTTGGGAACACTACCTCAATCGGATTCTTGTTATCTGCGCGTGAAACTTTGCATGCGGCCCGTAGTAAGCAATATAACATAAATATGCGGCAAACGGAAGAACTTAAGTTTCCGTGAACAGTTCCTCCAAGGGGTGACAAGGGAAATCAGAACCGAAGTAGATATGTTTTCGTTGAAGGCACTAGGAAGAGTAAGGAAAAAAAGAGAATGGGATTTTTTGTTTTATGAAAACAAACCTTCGCTTGTGAACGAATGATGAGTAGCGAAACTCGCCTTGAAAAAGCGCCGCTAGGGGTCATATCACGATTCCGAGGTACGGCGTATCGTTCTGCAGTTTATCACCCGGACAACGTTCGCGGCCGTCTGATATAGCCTCTCGCTCGTCTGCAGTCTACCCCCGGCCAGTGACGCAGAGGGGGCAAAGGAGGAGGAGTAGGGGGGAGCGAGGGTTCAGGTTCCTATTTCTCGGTTTTTGCCCTTTTGTTTCGTCGTTCTTTGCTGTCACCCTGCTGAGTACCCCTACTTTCATATTCCACAATCGGCCGAATATACCCCTACCGGTGTCTTTGAGTGGTTTCGAAGAGGTAGTCTGTGGCGAAACTCGCGTTTTTAAGTGTGCCTTGGACTCTTTACTGCTGCCTGGCCTGGGTGCGTTTTGCTGTGAGTGGTGCTCAAGACGGACCAGCGTTGAGGGACAGGACAACATTCACTGCTAGTCTCGCCGTCTGCGTCATCCTTTCAAAGACGCAGAGGAACGGGAGCACGTTCTTAGTAAGGATCAGTGATAGAATGCGAGTTTAAACCGTTTTATTCCTTCCTCTCTACCACTGCACTACTTATCGTGTATACATAAATCTACGCTCATATTCCAACATCTACCAAAATTACTCGTAAGTTAGTGATAACTTCAATTGAGGCGATAGTTATGGCGACACCGTTGCAGTTGTATAATAATAAGGTTTAAGAATAATTCGATCAAATCAATAAATAGCAACTTGAGCGACTAAACTGAGGAGCATCGAGAAGATGATGATGGCAGTGTTATTGCTGAATAAAAAAAAGCGTCACGCAATTGTGTGCGCTCATTCACGGTGACGTGCCGTGATCGGTCTGTCATCGGCACAAAAACACGTCACAGAACCAGATATTCTTAACAGGTTATCGATTTGTTCACGACAATCAATAATTGATAATGACGAGAAATTCGTAATGTAACATGTCGATCGAATCTCTAGCAGCGAAAAAACAGCACTTGAAGAAAGTATATGGATGCATTACATTTCAGAATAGGCACCAAAAGCATTGCACTGTCACTGTTTTTAAAGACACCAGGAGGGGGTAATTTTGGCTTACGGTAGAACAGACGTAGTGTGGACGAGCTTGAGTGGCCGCCATTGCACAAACTCGCCAATTTGACGCCTTGGCATGGTGCCAAAAGAAGATGGTTCTAATATAGATTTGTTTTTTCCCTTTAGTTTTAACTTTGTTCTTTCTTATATTGTTTCTGAATGTACTTACGGGTCAAATAAAGTCGGGGGGGGGGGGGGGAGACGCAAAATTTTCGCCCACGTCAAAGCTTCTTTCCCTTCCTAGGGTTAGGCTAAAGCAGATGAGACCTATGCTTTGACAGATGCTTTTTAATGTGGGAGGAGGGGTATCAATTTTAGCCTCAGCCTGAGGAGGGAAAGGAGCACGTCGACGCAAAGCTGCGTCTCCCCCCGACTTTATTTGACCCTTCTGAGATTTTCAGGTATAGAAATGCACAATTAAGAAGATCCATAAGTAAACAAGTAAAATATGCCACTAGAAAACAGTCTAAAGAGGAAATAATTTAAAAATAAGGTTGCATCAGGCCGAAGACAAGCTTTAAAATGAACGAAGCGTGGCTCGGCCACGGAAGCTTGCAGTTCGGACGGAAGCGAACCCTGGGGGCAAATAGCGCCCTATGGCGCGTTTTTCAACGCCGGTTTCGTTACACATTGTATCTACCGAACCCATATGTTTGTTTTCAGTCGCCATTGTTTTCGTAAACGTTATTCTGCCCTTGCCCCCTCCCGGTGCCTTTAAGGGAAAACGGGGATTCGTCAATTTAGTAACAACCAAAATTTGTAAGGAAAGTCCGCAATCTTTGAAAATACAAGCGATCCCGTTGAATAATTCGGTGCTGTGCGTGCACTCCTTCACTATATTCAGCGAAGAGACTGTGCGTGCCGGGTGTGTAGCCTTATGTCAAGATTTTGCTGCGCGCGGCGCACTTCGTCGCGGGTGATTGCGTACACTCCTTTGAAGCTATACGCTTGAATTAATTATTTCTTGATTCGGATTGTTATCAAGTAATGTTAATGTTTTGTTTACTTTTTATGTACTATTTTGTCTTTTGAGGATAGGAAAAATTATTACATCATTTCTTCCAAAGACTTCCATGGGCCAGCCCCTTGCGTCCTGAACCAAATTTCAGACGGCTGCGGCAAGTGGGTTGTGTACCCTTATGTCAGAATTTCGCACGGCACCATGTCGCAAGCGAAGCAATGCGGACAAGCTAAAGGCGCCATGTTGTAGGGCCCCAAAGCGAATTCAAGTCAGCTACGTACGCCCCTAGCCTTAGCATCAATCGTTCTAGGACCCAACTACTGCGACGCGCATAGCTCGCACACATTACGTCGCACGCCGCTCGTCGTCGTGCGAAATCCTGACATAAGGGTACACACCCCGGCAAGTGGTGCCGATGGCGCCGCTAGTGCGACACAAAGCGCAAATTCAACATAGGACTACACACACATGCGTGCCAAGATAAAACAAGCGTCGAAGCCCACAGCCTTCCTTTTTGCGTGACTTTTGGAGAGCTCCTCTTCACACTGAAAAGGGGCTGCATAATGCGGTGCTCAATTACAATAAGGCGGTGCTCGATTACAAGCGCATTTCTCTAACAATGAGTAGAATGTGTTTGCAGCGTTGGGGTAAACCGGTGGGCCGGCATACGCCATGTGACCGGATTTTCTCAAGAAGTGTTCATGTGAGTGGATGACGTTTGGATTTACAATGCATAATTAACAAAGAGTAAAGCATATGACAATGATCAATCTCCTACAAGACTGTTCAAATGCGAAAAGAGGGCATATAATATATAAATATCAATCTAATTGATTAAGTCAATAAAAAACGGCATCGTTGGGCTTACACGCTCAACATATTGAGCTCCATGTGCGTACGTGGTTGATAAATTCGCTGAATATTCCAAAAATGTGAAGACTTCAAGGGAATGGACTCTGTCGTATATTTGATTGTTCGCGTAAACTTTGCAAGTGGTCCGTTGGGATCGATTGCATCGAAGAAGCCAAGAAAGTCAAAATTTTAATGAGCAAATAGAAGTGATAGGTTTGATCACTCAACCAAGGCAACACGTCTTGTACTCAGGAGCAACAAGACTATTTTTGGTTAAATCACAAGGCAGGCACACCCATGGGGACGATGATTGACAAGTTAGTTATCGAAACAAACAGAGAAACGATTGATTAGGTTATGGCAGCAGGAAATTTTCTAAATTTCTTTCATGGTTTTTGAAAACGAGCGTTTATCGAATCCCCAAGACGAGATCATAGACTAAAGAACAAAGGTGAAGGGAGATGATTGAAAGACGAGGTATTCAATTAGGGAGCAACCATTAGAGAGCTCGTTCAATTCATAAGTAATGACCAACGGAAAACTACGTCTGTTTGTCTCATCAGGGCAAAAAACGCGAGTGAATGAGGTCCACACCCTCTTTAAAGCTAAGACGGACGATGGCCCTTCGAGGGTTCAAAGTGCATCTTTGCCAGCACCAGAAGGGCCACTCGAGTGGCGAAAGACCAACGATGAACCCCACATTCCAGTCATCGTTAGTGGAAAAATGTGAGAAAAATCACTGCTGCACGGTCGAAACGATCTGAGGAAATCAGAAACCGACAAATTTCAAGGGGGCCTAGTCGACATTGTTGTATTATAGAAAGGGATTGAATGCTACTAAGTTAAGCGGGTTAGGTCGCACAATGGCAAGCAGAGGCAGTACCCATCTCACGCAGGGTCAATTCTTGCATCGAGGACAATTTATGAGACCTTGTTCCCCCGCTCTGCCGGCACTTTCGGGGCAAGCTGTTCCCATACCTTTCCTTACCCAAAGTTTCTTTCTAATAAACTGAAAAATCACCAAAAAAGGTATGATCGGAGAGAAATCTCCCGCAGAATTTACAAAAAGACGACTGGCTACCCTTCAACCCAAACACGCCTCGTGGTTTCTTTGGTTCCTTGAAGCCAACATTGAATTACATTCTGCCTGTAGGTCCAGCCCTAAATGAGAGTGTAAAGGCGATGGTTTCTACATTGTCTTCCCCTTTTCAAATTATGGCTAGGCAATCCTCCGTCGCCTCCGGCTGACTCAAAGGCAGTGTTTTGGGAAATTCGGCAGAAAAGTAAAAGAAGTAGTGAATAAGAAAGTCGAGTTGCCTAGAAACAGGACACTGAAGAAAAAACGGATGGAAATAGTCAAAGACCTGAGAAATAGGACCCTTCCTCACCGCTGATTCCCAACGTGGAGCCTTCTCGTGAAGAGGCGGATAGTCCGGACGAGTTTTGTATTGACGTGCTGCCTTGTCAAGTGGTCCGTTGTGAATAAATGCATCACGACCTAATGAAGCTAAGAAAAACTCAAATTTCAATAGACAATTGCCTTGAGCTGACTCCAATATGGTATTTTTGATTTTTGATAGCTGCTGATTATCGCCGCAGCCCACGGTGCGAAAGTTTCCGGGAAGCATGAGGTGCGGGTTCGAGTCTCGTACTTTCCAATATAGTATGTTATAATTGTTGATGCTCGATTTCTGTGTATGCCTATGCCACAGTACTTCCGCTATTTTTTTTGAGAAAGAAATATTGAAGTCAAAGACCGATTAAATTAAATTCTTGGCCGGGTCCTCTGAGTTAAAGATCCGTCCCGTCGTCCGCGGTTGGGAACCAAGGGTGAGTCGTTTATGCAACTTTCTGCTTCTCCAATGCATCTCTGACCGTGGCGGACGACGGGCTGGGCACTAGCTCGGAGGCCCCGCCCTTCCGACCGAGAATTTGTGGTGCCGTATCTTAGCCGGATTCACATTTTTCCCTTAAAACATTGCATGCGGCCCACATTGGACAAATACAACATAAATATATGGGTGACGGTAAACTCATTTTTCAGTGGACGATTCCTCTAAGTTATGAGACAAGAAAGTCGATAATTCACTGATACGACTTTTTTATGCTGATAGTGTATCTTGTTAGCATATGCACTAGGGTCATGGGTGGTGTAATAGCACAATCCCACATTGTCCGAACAGACCAACCATGCATTTCATCCTTCTTGGAGGGTAAATTGGTACCACACTCGAACTGGGTCTTCCAAGTCACACTGCATTCTCCTACCACTGGATTTTGAAAGGAAGCATTTCGCCCTACCCATCCTAAGAAGATCGATTGAAATCTTTGGAAAAAGGTATTCAGGTCTCAAACCTTATTCAAGGATTGTCCAAAGAAATTTGACTTTTCCCGTTACTCGCACAGTTATGCTTACTAAGGACCACCTTCAAAGTGTGACGCGAACAACTCAACTTCGGCTGAGCTACACCTGCTCAAAGTCCTGTCCGCGAGGCGGGGCTGGTACCGGAGCTGGGCTGAGGGCGCTGCCAGATCTACGTAATTACATCCACATTTCCAACTTTCTTCTCAATGTTGACTTTCCTTCCACTTGGCGCCAATACCAACCCTGCCCCTTTGGAAAGCAATTTGAGGGCATGTGTCCTAGCCTGATGTCAGTTTTTCGCAAGAACATTTGCATTTGGCCTGTGGTAAGCAAATACAAGATATGGGAAACAGAAAAGTAAAATTTTCGGGATGATTCCTTCAAAAAATATCAGTAGCAGAAATAGCTTACTCAAAAAACTTACTTAAGCAGGAACTCAATATGAAGTGAGCCGACCTCGAGTGACTTTGTATCGAAGAAACAATGAATTTTCTAAAGAGGTTTATGGCGTAACGAGTAAGTGCGAACGACGTAAGATCGAGAGGTGCTATGACGATCGTCAACGGCGCCCGTGTGGCGCCATAGCCGATGTCGTCAACTCGTTCCTAGGTGGAGCCTATCAGAGCGTCACTTCACAAAACAACTCATTCACTAAGTAATTTTATAGCCTAGTTCGCCCTGGATTCATCCTTTTCGCTCTAAGAAAAACCAGGACATGAAGATTACGGCGCCACATTGGAGCGATCTAGAGTATCCTGTTGAAGCCAAGCCCATAAGCAGAAAACAAAGTTCTGTATCTCCGTTATGTTCAGTTTTCCAAAAAAGTGTATCATTAATTTCGAACGTTACAGATGCGCCATGCACCCTGCATACCAACAAAGTTTTCAAAGCATACAGAGTCATCTATATGAAGAAAAGATCCCTTCGAGAATCGCGGTAAAATCTTCCTTAGGTCGCGTTCATACTTTGTGCCGACAGGGCGTGGCTGCGTTCACTGGCACGAGGCACAATGGTACGAGGGAGGTGCAGAGGCGACGCAGGTAACGAGACAGGATGGCACGGGCTGAGACGCAGAGACACGCAGCCACCCCCTGCCGCCGGCACCGCAAAGTATGAACACGGCCTTAGAGGAACTTCGCGTATCATGAATAAAGGAGCTTTTGAAGAGAGCATAGCATATGGTCCCAGGAAAGGAGAGAACAACAAGAATGCCTAAAGTGTGAAAAACATGCCAATCGCTCTATAGCTAGTCAGGTGGACAACAATGGTCTCGTCAAGGAGATACGGCAACGATACAATAGCCAATATGGCATTATTTGCTAGTAAAAAGGGAATCAAAAATTAGGTTCGTCACGCTTAACTGAAGCAAGAGTGCCGCATATTCGCAATCAACATCTCGCTCTGAGGGGAAAATGCCAGTAAAGCAAAAGCCAAAATGTTCGAAAAATGGGGAGGGTATGAAAAAGAGTTTAAACTTAAGACATGAATGTGAGTTTCAACAAACCACAGAACTGTCTCAGAAGTGAAGCAAGTCATTTTACCGTTATATTGTATTCAATATTATTTCAATCCAATTAATCATTATCGAATACTATAGTACATAATTTCATCACACCCTTGTCATTTAACTTCTTTGTCAACTATTTGGAAAATGGCAAAAAATGAGTTAGAAAAGAAGAAGCTCGTTGAAGCGTAAGCTGCAAAGAGTAGCTCGCCTCGTGCCCGCTGCTGGACACTGACGCGCTTGAAATTAAATCAGAAATCCCGACGACAATGTTATCACATTACTCATTTGGGCAAGGGCATCTAGACTTTCACTTATAGACGTGGGGGATCTTAGGGAAAATCAATAAATCTAATCAATATTGCATGAAAGCACAGAACGAAAGTGGTCTTACATCACCTGCGCTGCGCAACCGCACTTGTACCCATCTGAAACGCTGTAGACTGTTTGCGATTGTCACCAGATTAAAATATAAACCTCGGCTAGCCATAAGTGAGACTTGGGAAAATAGCTACATCTTTTTTTGTGCAATATAGCTTATAGATAGAGAATAAAAATAAAACCTATCAAGTTAGGGGCTAAAATCCCGCATTTTTTCAGTTTGTTCGTTTGTACACAGGACCTTTTGGCTTGAGCCAACAGTAATACACAATTCAAAAAGTACAAGGATGTGCCAACAGATTTTGTACAACTGAATTTTTACTTCAACAGAAGCTACCGAAATGTACAGTTTCAGGAGTCACACAGCAACGATGTCGCCATTTGGTATTTTCTCAATAGCGAAAAGTTACCAAAACTGCTCGAGAACCTGTAAGGGAAGGACGCTATAGATTGTAAGAAAGGCTTCAGAGCTTATGTCAACGGTGGAGCATAACTTCGATTTCAGAAAAGTGACCAAGTAGCGAGGTGTGATGGGAGGGGTAAAAACGTTTCAGAAAGTTGAAATGACCGAGAAATACTTTCTCTAGTCCAACTTCAACGAAAAAGAGGTCAGCCAACCGGGAGTACTCCATAGAAAAGATTAAGCCCCCGTCATCCACGACGTCGGGTGGCCCTTTTCGAAAAAACAGTGAAGCTCAGCATCAGAAGAAAGAATGTCGCTTATCGTCCACTGCTTTCCGAAAAGGAAAATTACCTTAAAAAAATTATAAGAGAGAAACAACGCCATTTCTTCGAGTTCAGACCAAGAAAAGTTTAGCGAGATAGCATCACAGGTACTTAAGGATTAGGGAATGTCCTTAGCTACCACAATGAAAGCAAACTAATTAATTTTCCAGCATAATTGATGCAAAATACAGTCCATTTCACAGCGCTAGATAGGGTGTAGCCTGAGTGGCAAGAGTGAGGGTGCGTAACGGGGTGAGAGAGTTTGATAAACTCCACCCAAGTCCGTAGACCACGCCCTATCAGGCGCTCCGAAAAGGACTGTATGAGTTTCGATGGCATGGCAATGAGAGAACGGACATCTCACTAGCTCTGAGGTGGGAAGCAACCCTTTTTCCACTTAGACTTGGGCAGAAAAACACGCTTCAATGTGCAGATTGACCCTTCAAATATCCCTCATAAAAGCTTAGCGTTCAATTTCTTATAAAATGGCTCCCCTTCATGCGATAGCGCCTGAGTTTTTCCATCCTTCGTCTTGTGGTCCCCAAACCGCTTTTTCCAGAATGTCCCGCCCTGATAAGCTAATCGATAATTTTCAGAAAAGATATTTCCGTTGAAGCAAACAGTACAATGCAAATATGTATAAAAGAAATACCGAAAGTGTATTGGAAAAATAATAAGCATATGCGTGATATAACAACAAAATATGAGCATATGAATGTAATATACTCGAAAATCACATATAAAATTAAAAATAAAAAGTATGAGAGCTAAAAAAAAGCGAAAACGAAGAATTTTCTTCGAATCTGTCCAATTTTTTACAGTTTGCCCACTACTGCTCCGAAAAATTTGGATCATCGGAATCTTCAGTATAAGAAGTGAAGAACAACTTGACATTGATTGATCCTTTTGAGGAGAGTAATGTATTGGACTGCCTTATAAAATCGAATGAGGGCTTGAAAGCGTACTAGCTCTATACAAAGCTGAATTCTGGCACAAATGGTGCTTTGGTAATGCTCAGCGCTCAGTCAAACACGAATAAGTCTCAAACAAAGTGGAAAAAGATCAACGCGGATTTGTGGAAAAGGTGATAGAGGCAAAGCCGACACACTTACGAGGAGCACGGGTACGATACAGCATCCGCAGTCCCTGCGTTAGCTCTACATATTTCTGTGATCGCTAACCGAGGAGGTGAAATGAGCCGCGGTCCACTTAAGGTAGCTGAAGACTGATGTCAGTGAGACATCAACTGTTAATGGGAGAAGGGATACTGTAATCGCGTTGGTGCATACATTCCATCTAGTCATTAGCTATTTCGTAACTTTTTCAAACAGTGCACATTGTCACAAGTCAGGCGATGGGTGTTATCCTTCGATAAACAACAAAACCTCTCTATTACAACATTAGGTGCAGAAAAACCGGACTGATCGTATTGAGCGGTAAGTTTTTGGCTTGACACCAACGATTTTCCAGCCAATTTGCTGGTAGTGCGATCGGCCGGTTCCTTGTTCTCATCCGTCAGTATTGCAGATGAGGCACAGACGTCCCTTCGTTATATTGATGAAAGCAGAAAATTTGTAGCATTACCGTATTCCTGGTGAAGGGTAGCTTTTGAGCTTTCCAAGTTTCAGTAATTTATCGAATAGGGAACCAATTTATCGCAAAACTTCACTGCAAAATTCATTAGTGGGTGATGGTCACGAGGTCCTATCATATTTCCAGATGTTCGGGAGTTATCACCTTGTCTATTGCTGGTCACCCATTAGGAGTTTCAGTAAAGAGGTGGGCGGGATACAGGCGCGGCATTTTTCGTGGTATTTAAATGATCGAGCAAAAGATGTGGGACTCTAGAACATACACAAAAAAAGCTCTGTTAAACTAAGAACGAAAGTTCAATTTTCAATGTGATCCTATAAACGTTATGCCGCAAGAGCCAAGCATGAGATGAACAATCCTTATAAGACATTGCAATTGAGGTGAAAAAGGAGTTTAATTTTTTTAAAGATTTTTGAAAATACCCCATTGAGTCTTCCTCGTAGCGATTTTTGGGCTGATCAGCTTTGACTAGGCGATATAGCTCACGCATCAACGGCACTGGTTAAGAGCGGGCTACGCGTAAGTTAATCTGTAGAAGTAACTCAACAATCTCTCAGCAACCATAGCGCAGGACTTTTCTGAATTCCCACTTAACCTATTCATTGGTAGTACCTATGGTCATAGAAACGTGAGTCTACTCCTTTATGGTGCAGCCCGCTAACCGTTTCCTGCTTTTAGCGCATAACCTGATGAATGTTGGAGCTTAATATGTCTTGTTCGAAGTTTTGCAATGCAATATTAGAAAAACCCATTCACTCACTTTCCCACAACGTTAACCGTTCTATCCTAACCGTACTAATCTCCTGATAATTTCGTATATACGCACCATTCTAATGAGCAGACACTTACCACATCGTGAGCACTCAGTAGAATGGCTGTCGTTGTGCGTAGTATACTCCATTTCGGAGAGGTTGACTGGGCGTGGTCTACGGACATGGGTGAGAGGCGAGAGTGAGAGTGCGTGGCAAGAGTGAGAATATGTGGCAGAGTGAGAGAGTTTGATACACTCTCACCCAATTCCGTAATCACTGCCCTATCAGGGCTCCGAAAGGGACCGTAGGTGTTTAAATAGTTCGTGAGTGCTATCACAACGATAAAATAGCCTTAGATCAAGTATCCAGCACCAATAGGATTCCTCTTACATTGAGCAGTTGATTTCCTCTATCACCTATCACAATCACTCATTTGCGGAAGAACAGACATACACATCGACCTATCAACCGACATACAAAGTAAGTACTTTATATAATAAAGGGAGAATGATCGTGTGATATCTACCCTCCTTATCTATCTTAATCTGCCAATCGATAACCATACTTTGTACTAGGTATCAGTACAGTGCTACCTGATTTCTTTGAGAGATTATCCTAGTATGCCAACAACACCAGTCATGGAAGGGGTGTGAGGGAGGGTTCATTCCACATTTCCCAAAAATCCCACTCGAGTCGCAGCACACGACTCTGTTCTGGTCAGTTGAAGCGCCTAGTGCATATTCAAAGAATAAACAAAAAAAACCAAAAATACAGTGAGCGGAAGTATGTTGAATACGGTTATATGTGGATCGTTCTGTGCTTCAGCAAATCTAACTGGCTCTGGCCTGTCGATTTGCCGTTACTAATTGAATTCGCCGACAAATGTCACGGATGTCTTCTTACAGTCGTGGACACGATTCCACATGGGCGACTTGGACGTGACTATTATGTCGCGGCCGCTCGTCACCTTTCGGTGTTCCTTTATTAGAAGAGATTTTCCTATGATTGAGTGTCGCACTGAGTGAACTGTTCCAGATGGAACGACAAGACGGATTTGATATTGAGTCGTGGCCTCCTAGGTATAAACTGCAGCTAGTTCAGCAGCAAGGACAGTGCCACTCACTTCCTCGATGTTTTCTAGATGCTCATTCAATATACACTAGCGCTCAAAAGTATTCGGCCAAACACTTTTTGTCATAACTTTTTTTATACTTGACCAAATTTGACAAAATTTTACTTTTTCTCAAAAATTTGACAAGACTTTACTACCAGACCACCGAAAAAAAGTAAAAGGCTTGGCCGAGAAAAACGGAATTCTTTACAAAAACAAAATGAGCAAGCCTCAGAGAACATCAATATTCTGTAGAAAGACCACGAATTTTTTATGACAGCGGCACAGCGGGACGGCATAGGGATGGCACTCCGAAAACAAATAATTGCATTGAACTATGTAGCATACACCTTTGAGCGCCAAAATAGTATATTGAGTATGCAGTGTCTCCAAGTACAACATACTAAAATTTCTCTTAGATTGGTCCAGTCGCAAAAAAGCTACAAGTGAAAAACCCAAGTAAAAAACCATTTGGCCGGATACTTTTGAGCGCTACTGTATATCCACTATTCAAATGAACAAGGGAGAGGGGGGAGGGGGGCGTGGGGCAGCTTGAGTTTCGCAAAAAATCTCCTGCAGACTCGAATATCGGAACAGCATCAAGCAAAGTTGAGTTGAGTTCTTAGCAATGACAGGCTTCTGTCGATGGATCTTCGACGGAATATCGCTTTTGGATTGGAAAGGGGTGCTCATATGTATTTAGGATTCGAGAAGAGTTGTAAATTTCGAGTTTTTTCCCCTGCAAAAGGATCGATCCTGATTCTCAAGGTGGGTCATCTTCTAGCATGGTAGGGGGAAGGGCCGCGGCTGTCTCTCTCCAAGTTCAGCCATTTCACTTTCCCTCACGCGCGTGCTCGTGTCGCGGTTTTCTCAGTGGAGCGCATAATATTCTTGCGTGGGGAACCTTACAATGCATGTATCGTATTTGGGGGACCATTTCAGTGAACAGTATGGAGTTCTCTGCAAGTACTGCCATTCCATTTTCTCGCGTGCGTCCACATTGGAACGCAAACCGGAATACGCACACTCGTACACTACGTCCTTGTGGACGAAAGTAAAAGAAGTAGTGAATATGAACGTCGCGGTGCTTAGTAATACGATGATGAAGAAAAAAGGGAAGGAAACGGTCAAAAACCCGAGAAACAAGACCCCTTCCCACCGTTGGTTCTCGACGTGGACGACATTTCCTTCAAGAGGCGGGTAGTCTGGACTAGTTTTTCATTGGCATGGTGCCAAGTAAACACAAGGGAATTATTGTTCATCCGACAGCATCTTTTTCCTGGAGTGAGCTTCAGGCTTAAACTGCGAAAGCGCGCTCCAATACCTTCGATCTCACCGCATATCCTTGGCCGCTCTCTTCGTAGTCTACCAGGAACTACGTCGCTTGGAGGCGGGGTCTGTTACCCAAGGCGTCAAGTGTTATCCGTTGCGCCGTTTCCCCAGCTCGGAGGCGCACTTTTTCATCGAGATTTTGCTTCAGATAGCCTTCTTAGACCTATAATTTCCATGGCGACTTCTTTCAGGGATTTCTCAATAACCACATTACCTCTAATGCTGTCTTTGAACGGTTGGTAAGATTCTCTCTTGCGCGGTTGCTACCTGTGTGAGATGCTCACAATGCATATGTTGGAGTTGAGAAAAGTTATGTGTCTTCGAATTCGTTTTCTCCTTTCTGTTCAGAAAGTCATCCTTTCTGTTTAGATGCTTATTATGGAGAATGACTTCTAGAAATATTCATAATTTTGACTCTCGTGTACCCTACTGTGTAAGCAAAATGTGATTTCTTCAGGTAGTGGAAGCGGATATGAATGTGATGTTAGCCTCTACCTAGGGAAAAAGAAGGAGCTCCGGGGTGGCTGACCCGTTGCCCCGTGCATGGATTGGTTTCTCACGTGACAGGTGGTTCACTCACACTGAGCTCCTTTCCTGTCTCTAGACTCTTAGAACTGATTTGTTGGGAATGATTGGAGTGAATGTAAAGGAAGTGGATATGGTATGAAAATGAGCAAACTAAAAATCCTGAAAATGAATTGCATATCCATACAATTTTAATGAAAAATTGTGATCATACAGAAAGTGCAATCAAATTTTTGTTAAGTACAGTACGGAAACTGCTCATGCAATGCTTTCCGTACTTTACGAACACAACACACTCAAAAATTAGCTTAAGGGATTGCGAAAAGAATCTATCTGTCCATTTGGTTTACAGAAAGTTATGAATCGAAGGTTGGTGCTAATATAGTAGTTGAGGGTGAACACTGTAATGAGCTCGACGTTCATCATTGTTTTTGCCTTTGTTTTAGTATAAGACTTAGTTGAGGGATAAATCCTCTATTAAATCAGGCTCACGTTAGGGTACACATAAGTCAAAAAACTAACGATTATAGGATGAATAGGGTGAGGAACAAGCGTGTAAAGGAGTTCCTCCCCCTCCCCTCTCCGGCACCCTAACTACATTAGCACCCAAAATTTTGATATTGCTTAGACAACTCACAATCCATAAGGTACAGTAATCTTTAATCAAGTATACCCAAAATATGATTTCGATAATTCATCGGATTTTTATGAAACACTTATGCAGAACCAACAAAACAAGCTGGAAAGTCTTGCGGTATCCTGGAATTAATTTGATTGTGCACCTGTTTCGCGGAAGGATTTCCAATTTAACATCTCAATTGCAGTCGAAACCGAACTCCAAACTGTTCACACCAATGGTCTTCCAGACACGATACATGCATTGTAAAATTCCTCACGTGAGAGTATTATGCGCTCCAGTGAGAAAACCGCGACGCGACCTCGCGTACGGGAGGAAATGAAAAGGCAGTACCTTTAGAAAATAGCCGCGATCGGGGGAGGGGGGTTTCGAGAGAAAACTCCCCAAGTAATCGCCAACGACCACTTATTCGTAGTGATGTTTTGGGGCTGTAAGGTGGTTATAGGAAAGGTCACCAATCGATGATCATTTACTAAGTAACAAAACTATGATTATCAAATTACTTTGTAACTCTGTATACCAGCAACACCAATATGTGAAGGGAGAGTCATGTTCTCGGAGTAGGTTCAAAGGAGGTATGAGGAATCATATTTCTCAAAAAATTCCCCTAGCGCAGTATTTGGCCCTAGAGACTACTCCTGCAAAAAAAAAAAATTCAAACGTTACTATATAGATTCTACAGCTTCATGACAGCGGATGCTTAATGATCGGAATTACTACACATTGAAAAACAGTCCATAAACAGACAATCGATCTCCTTCAGATTTTGAAGATAAATTATAAGTTACGTATAAACGATCTAGGAGTTATAGCAAGTGTACGTCTCTGATATTAGTTTTGGAATATACCTAAAAGGAGTCGCATCAAGAAAGCGAAAAGCCGATACTTGAAAGAGAGGCTGCTGCACCTCAAGTACAGCCGGCGGCTTCTGTGAGCTTGTGGACGATTCCCTAAGCGCTTAGATAAACAACAAGTTTTTTTTTACCAATGGCTCCCTTTCGCATCCTTCGCTATGACGCTTGCGTTGTTCACCGAAAATCGGGTGAGCAAAACCAGAGTAGCTTCCTATCCGGAGAGATCCGCCATTCCTCGAATGTCGTCGATGCAAAGTGGGCGATACAACCAGGAACGAACGTTGACTGAGGAATCTTGAAGTAGTAAAGACAGCCATCCCATGGGTCGATAGGGGGCATGGTCGTATTTGGCTTGGTGAGCCCGGGTTGAGAAATCCTCAACAGCCGGTTGCCACTATTCATGCATGATGTGAAAAATCTGGCACAATGAGGAAGTTGGGAGATGTGATCTGCGTCAAGTATATACTTTGGTTATGCTTCGGATCTTTTTCACACCCATTATCAAACCGATTCATCTATCTCATCTTTTTTCCGGTTAAGCATTCCAGTTGGATTCCATGAATTTCGTTCGGAACCTACTCTAGAGTTAGAAGCAGACAACAGGAGGTAATTGAGAATGAGCAGTATTCTGCAGAAAAGGAGAAGAAACTGAAATGAGAAGTGACCAACTCGACATTATTCAGATCCGCCACAGCCGCTGCCCACTGGGCCGTTTTCTTTGTCAGCTTTGGGATCTTGGAATTCTCCATGACCGCATATAGCCACAGATCCAACCCTTCCAAATTGCTGGATACGATTCGCACGCGCATGAATGATGTGAGGCACTGCCCTTTCGGGTCGAAGCACTTTCGGTATGCAAATTAGCTACCCCTTCAATGCTGCCAAACCATCACATGCTTACATGTAGGTGTCGCACATGCGAATTTTATGTCTCGATTAATTCCAAGCATGCACACCTTCGAATTCTCCCCGTAATAGCTTCAGTGCTATCAGGTAGCTTCAGCAATCGAACGTGATCCCGTAGGTGAGTGCCACAGTCACCGCATGTTCTGAACGACCGACAAATTTCAACTGTTATCCTGTGCTGTGCTTGGAGCGCTGCCTCCAGATTTGGTGCTGAATAGAATTCTTCTGGTCCAGTCTCCTCTGGGAGACAGCTGTTCATCCCGTACTTACGGATCTTATTCAGCTCTCGCTGGTTGATCCGCGTGTACCATATACGGACATTTCGATTGGCCATATCTTTTCCTTTCAGATCCCTAACTATAATGTCGATCCTGTCATGTCTCAAATTCCTCGTTGTCAGGATCCGATCGTTGCAATGTATAATCACCTTGTTTCTCCCACAGTGTGGAACGTGGGTGTTAAAATCACGGGAACTAGGACCACATTTCCTTTTGAGGGAATGATAAATCACTCGGGCCGCATCACCATGCTGTTCTATCATCTTTGTTCATCAGTGATCATGCAGAGACTAAATGCTCTGCTGTTTCTCTCGCAAACACATTCAACACAGCTGATTGCTATTAGGCCTAATCGATTGGCTTGACGCACTTGTTGTCGGAAGAGAGCCTTCCTTTGCGGCTCAAATGTTCCGTAAGACTTCCAAAAACACCCAACCAGTTTGCAGATTAAGAATTGCTCACCAATCTCGTCGTTCCTGATCAATCTACTCGCCACCTCTCGTTGTTCCCATTCACATATTCGCGTGTGAGACCATCGCTCATGAACAAAGCCTGAAATTGCTCGAAGAATACCTGTGGCTGTGTCGAATGTGCGTTTTCTTAAGCGAATGCAAGCTTGATCGAGGCGGGTCACTCCATTTTTCAACCTGTTCTCCGTGAGTACGGAGACGAAGTCGGACGTGAGTGATCGTTTGCTTCTGCTGCAAGACTTTCACATTGTGTACATGGTATGTTCCATTTTCTCTTCAAGGGACTCAACCCAAGTTCTCCCTCTTCATTCTAACATACAGTAGCGGTGTACCGCGTGCAGACTTTGCGATTGTGCGATTTTGTCTTTCTTGCAGTATTTTCTTTAGTGTTGGAACCTCAGGGTGAGTTTACTTCTTCATGTTGCTTGGGTTTCTCTGTGTGATCCTGACACGATGTCGGAACCGCCAGAGCAGATGAAGCGATTGGTGGTTTAGAGTCTCAGAAGTGAACCTCGCACCACGTTCAGGTCTCCGAAGACGACGATTCAGTCGAAACATTAGGCCATTTCTATAAGTGTTCCACCAATCAACCTCAAAATGCACAAACTAAATGTGAACAATTTTCTTTCGTTTTTTTATTTGTACGTTAACCGTTGTAGTCGTACATGTTGTCCATTGCAATTGATTTACAATCACTATGCATCTTAGCAGTTGCCATTAATGTTTACTTGTATTTTGTAATCTATATTTATTTACTTTTCCAAAGTCGATGTTTTTATTCGATGTGATTCAATTGTCGATGTTATTTTTCGATTTTTTGAGATATTGAGGATGTTATTTTTTCACCAGGCGGAAATTCTCAGTCAGTTCACTTACGATCATATACTGTTCATAGCACTGCCATTGTGTTATGCATACAGTCAAAAGACAGTTCGCGACACATTACTGAAACAAGGGTTTGAAAATACTGCGCAATTCTGTAACTTTTCGATTCCAAGGTGATGTAGTGAGAGGAGTTCAACTCTTCTTCCACCTAGTTATGCTCATGGTTTTCAGAGCAGAGGGGTTTGTGGTAAAGAGTGCAGGGAAGTACTGAAGAATCTTCGCCAAAGCTGACAGCTACGAACAGACACGAAGTTCTTATAAGTAGAGAAAGAAGCTCTAAGTAATCACAAGGAATCAGTAAAAACTTAGATAAATGGTGAGCACACTTTAGCATCAACTTATCCAAAACATTATAGACACAAAAAAGGTAAGTGCATTATTACGGGTGAAAAAGGAAGCGACACGAGAAGAACTCACTTTTTCAAAAAAAATGATAAGCACTCTCGAACATCAACCTACCCAAGAAACTAGAAAGACACAAGGAAAAGGTATGTGCATTAAGGGTGAGAAGGTAGCGATAACGAGGAGAACTCGAATGGACTGATTACCGAAATTCCGTCCGGTGAAAAATGACATCCATTTTTCAAGAAACCAAAAATTAAAACTTCAACAAATCAAAGCAAATCTAATAAGAAAGCATCGACTCCGAAAAGGTGAAAATATGAGTTGCAAAAAAGAAATAAACTTCAACAGCAATTAATATGACGCATAGTGATTGTAAAAACAATATGTACAATACAATAAAGTTACCATGGACAATATGTACAACTAAACATGAATCTAATGATCAGCACGTTCATAATACAAAATGCCGAAGAAATCCTGCAAGAAAGGCAAAATCATCGTGAAATCGCAAAGTCTGAAGCGGCCGTACACAGCTGTACCCAGATCGCATGTGCGATTCTGCTAGCAGCTTGCGCACGCTTTCATCGAACACTCTTGTTACCTGTTTCAAAAATTATGCATGAGATAGCATACTTTAACTTTGGGAGCACCACGTGGTTATACCCATCAATCTTGTGGAGAAGAGTGAGGCTGCTATGCATAATCCTTCGCGCTGTGGACATAGCATTTTCGCTCACTCGTAACCACAGGTGATCAGACCATGCTGATGAGAGTGTTCTGCTCCGCTTACAAGTGCTTGTAGAGCGAATTTGTACCAAGAATAGGTATTTCGTCAATTCCTGCTGCCATAATCTGGGGCGCTGGCATATGCAGCGAATGTACTGCACTCTATTGAGATTCCTGCAGAGTCCCTACTCCGCAGCGGCCCTTTGTTGCCCTCTTTCACAGTATCAATCCATCTGGACAAGTAAACTTTCAAGTCATCTCTATAGAACAGATGATTGATTTCCAGAAGCCCATCCGCCAGCGTTAACGACCCAGTAGATGTTCGATACGGGTATACGTTGCCGCGTAGCCACTTCGATATGGGCGTCATTGCGATGCAGAGGAGAAGAGGCTTCGCGTGTCGCTTTGCTCACTCCTCTCCGGACCTCCAGGATTCACTCTTATCCAGCTTCCCGCTCTGGAATTCAAAGCAGCGGACATTTGCTTAGACATTATGACCAAAAGTAGCTGTCTCGTAGGAGAGGCTACTCCGGCTCGAGCTAGTATCCATTTAATCACTCTGTGGGAAAGCAAGTCGATGGTCATGCCCCACCAGGAGTATGCAGAGCGTTTTTACGTCAGGTCGTGCTTGCAGGTTGTCTGGTGCAAAAGTGCCTATGAGTGCATCCTCAGACCCTTGCGTAAGGCAAGTGGCTCTTTGGGAAGCACGTCTCCCATACACTTGAGTATCTTGAGCGGTCATAGCTGTCAAAATCTCAAAGCATGAGTTTAGACATGCTAACAGAAATCTCCAGAGCCGTGGACATTCGAGCAACCTTTTGGGATCAAGACAAGTGTGCCATAACCATTTTGGGATGATCCTGTGAGATGCGCGTGTTGCGTTTTCGCACCACGCTTTCAATCGGCTCTCAATCTCCGCCTGCCGCTTCTCAAGGTTTCACTTTGCCAAACACCCCCGCCCAGTCCTCCCACGACAGGTCCTTGGCTTCCCCGAGCACGGTACGGTGCTCACTGCGGGTCTACGATTTTGGGTCGTCAGAAGGCTGTAATGATGCAATTCACCAACAATGAATTTCCTTTGCTCTCGCACCTCCGCAACTAGTACGTCTGACTCCTCTCCTTGTGGTTCTCTGGCGACAGCGGGGCATCCATGCTGTCGCTCTCTTGGCCGCCTTATAGCATCTTGCTTTGTTTTTATATCAAAGTTTACAATGCTCAGCTTATCCTTGAATCCGATCAGAAGTCGCTGAAACTCGCCGGCCTTTGTGATTCTGGGCACCCTCAGAAGTTCAAGGTACTGCCCGCACCTCCATTGCTTGCCCTCCTCTGCTGAGCTCATGCGTCAGCACATGGTTCTCATGAGAGTCTTTCAGCACCTTCGTTTCCCTCACCTTCTGGTAGGAGGTTCACCAGCCTTCCCATATTAATCATCCAACACATCCAACAGCAAGGTAGTGATAGCTTATCCAACAGCGTGTACTGCAGCGTTTGAGGCTTGAGGAAAAGGACAGGAATGATTGAAAAGCGAAGTGATCAACTGGACATTAGTCAGGGAGTGTACTGGTCAATAATGAGCACATTATGGAGGTTGTGCAACTCGAATAAAAAATTAAAATTATATTCCTATCTTGCGAAGTTGAGAAGAGAACTACTACGTTTTTCTTGACCACATGTTGCCATATTGCCATGTCTAATCTCTTGGAAGCTTGACGCAAGTCCTTGTCTTTGTTTCTTGTTGATAAGTGGCTGTAAGTTCAATTCTACCCTGTTCTTCAGTGTATTCAGCCTGAGCTCGCATGACTGACGCACGCCTCCTTGCAAGGCATGGAATCCGGTGATGGGACTATGGTAACCTAGAAACGGAGTTTGTCAAAAGCGGTGGTTAAGTGGCTGACTGCAGAGGAAAAATACGTCATGCATTCGGGGACACCTGCGGTCCAAGCATGAAAGCGACATGTGGCACGTTTGAAGCGACTCAGCAAAGCCCATGCGCTATCCGTGGCTCTTGTGCAGCCCTTCTCCTTCAGAAAGTATGCTGTACGCCGCGTATGGCGTGCTCCAGACATCAGAGATCTGCGTCGTCTCAATCGATGCTCTTAGATACGCCCTACAAAATGGCCAACGCGAAGAGTAGATAGGAAAATACGGATTGAACTTGTTTAATTGTTCACACTTCCATTTTTTTCCTCACTGCTGTACTATTTCGCACCTCGGATCCCACCAGAAACTGTAAATTCTCTTGTTGCCTCAAGGATATGTCCATAGAGGCTTCTTCTGAACAACTCGCGGGATACAGTTCATGAGTGACTGAAGGGAACGGAAAGAGGGAATAATCTCGTGTGCTCTAAATGAGATAGGATATGCCCGCGGAATACTTGCCGAGGTTCACGTTCATCTCCTGTTTTTCGAGTCAAAAATATTTACCTCCATTATGAGCTCTTCAAGGCAGTGATGCTTACGTATGGCGTATCACTTAAAATTTTGTGGCAATCAATCGAGGGCTTTTCTCAAGAAAGCAAAGTGCAAAGATATTGTTATCGAGGATTATTTGTTTTCTACATGCATTTCGAGCATTCTTGAGAAGACGGAGAGCGCGAATGGCTTATATAGTGCCACATCAGGCTATATACTCGATCCAGTTTCAGGAAAGCTGAACCATTTATAAGAAGTCATCAGTAATATGCCCACAAACTTTCATGCTGTATGAGAGCAGACAAATTAGACGATGGTTCAAGCACTCTGCATGAATTGCTGTTTACTCCATTTTGGAGCCGTCATGCTTGCTGCAAACTTTCAGAAGCTTTCTTCTCCTCTATGATTTGTTTGTAAAACTTCGCCAACCATTTAGCAGTATCTCTGCACCGTCATTTCTGGTTGCTTTCTTTGGTTTGCTCTTCCCTTACCCTCTTCAATGTCACTCACGGCAATCTTCTAGACAGTGCCGAATGATGGGAAATCATAAAGGACGGTTGCATGATTAAGGCCTTTTCAGAAACTTGCTCGAAGTAGTCACGCCATATTTTCAAGGGATGCTGTGGGGCTTTTCGTTATCTTCGCTTTGACGACGAATTTCGTGAGTCATTGAAAATACCGTTCCCCGCGCCTTCGATGTCTTTCGCAGTCCATTTCAAAATGAGTGGCATTGGCGGCAGAAAAAGACTTCTTTGCTGCAGTTCTTGTTCAAGACGATTTCGTCAGCTTTCGTCAGTGATGTACCGGAGAAGAAGTTGAAGGGGTCTTCTCTCTCACATACAACTTTTTCGCAGACGTAATATGCCAACACCCATGCTTGCATGCCAGTTTACTGCCGACATTGCTTCGCTACATAAAGTTCATCATCAGAGCGCGGGAGCTATTTGCATCGAAGGTGTCTTTGATTTGTCGACGAGGGCTTTATGAAGAGTGACGCTCAGCCAAAAGAGAGTACTAGAGGACATGATGCCGATGTCTCCTTTTTTGATGACACTGCCAACAACATTTATAGAGATAATCCCTCAACTTTCTCTGAACACAGCTTTGTTGAAAATTTAAATACTTCTCTGAGGTTTTCACTCCGCATTCTGGGTACCTACGGGATGCCTCTATCCTTAGCTAAAAACCCTTTATGGAAATAAAAGTGTCACTGTTCCTCGGAAGTTTCTATAGCGCGTTTTCGCAAGAGTATCAGCCATCATAGCATGCTCTGAATTTCTGACCACTGAATCACTTCTAACATCGAACCAACGCTTTGTGTTTTTTTTTTCAAATAACGCTCCTAATAGGAATTCGTATTTGTATTGTACTCAATCGGATTTGTATCAAATTCCATGCCATCGTAGAATCTCTAGTGAGTAGATCATATCTAACCAGCATCACATAACTAATGAAAATTTCCCTTCCAATAAGTTCTCCAGGCTCAAAACACCGTTGACGTCCTCGCAGGTGTGGACGTTCTTATTATGTAGTATCATACATAGATAACGTATAGTGTATGTCGGTAATCCTTTAACAGTTGACATTTGTGCCATAGGGCTCCAGTTCACGAAAAGAGCAGCTGCTGAGGAGTTTACGAAGCTGCTCATGTCTTTTTTCTGAAATTTTCTGCAATTTCTCCACTGCCCAGAATAATGCAATCCGATATCTGTACGGTATCTATATCATCATCACATCCAAGAAGCTATGCACAACAGTGTGTATCCATCAGGGGTGGGACTAGTAAAGTAGGCGGGGTCAGTGTTGAGAGGTGTTATGGCTTGTCTTAGCCCTTTTGTGATAAAACGCTACAGCTCTGGTCCAACTCAAGATATCGTTGAACACAATCAGTGAGCTCATGAGCTATCCTTTCCATCCCCTTCCATCTTTTCTTGATAAATGTGTTTTGCCCAAGCATTTTATTGCTCTGATAACGTTCAAAGACAGGTTAGGCAGCGTTCATGGTTTTGGAATTTCCGTTTTTGCGTTTTTGTGGGAAAAAGAATAGATACGTATTGATTGGGAGAACTGTGTCTTTGCGTTTTTGTGGAAATGCGGAAAGCCTTAGATACGTGTCGATTTCCATGCCACGAAGAGACGAGAGGATTGGAGAAAGGAAAGTGTGGAATTTGCGTTTCTGCGTTTTTGTGGAAATGCGGAATCGTGGATTGCGTTTTTGCGTTTTTGTGGAAATAAGGAAATGGATAAAATAGGTATCGATTGCTTCGTCAGCGAACGTGGATGATAAGACAAAGCACTTTCCACGCTGAAGGAACAGATTGATCTCATACATTGCTTTTTCACCATACAGTTTTTCCCTTCTCGTTCACTTTCGTGCTCTCGATCATTCGTCTTTGATTGGGGAATTTCGTCTGCTGTCACACTGTAGTGTGTCTTTGGGTGACGTGCAGGTGTTCTGAACAGCGTACCGGGATTTCATGTCAGCAGTGTTGTGTGAAGAGTAATAACGGCGAAATCAAGATCCTTGTGAGACTAAAACGATGTAATACGGGCTATCACAGACTAGCCCCCCAACCCCCTTCATCATAGATGGTTTCTGCTTTTAGTGAGAATTTGTATCTAGTTGAAGATGCCCTAACTCGATTATTTGAATTACAAGTTTTCCATCTTTATTACATACTTACCTTTATAAGTAACTGCCTTTATTCTTCGACGCTTATCCGTGACATGAGTGGACCAGCTACGTAGCCAAGATCTTGAATAGGTTGTAAATCAATCCTCTCGTGAAGTAACCTCACTCATGGGTGTCCTGACCTCGGAGTAATCATCGGAACTCTTGCAACATACCCGTGCTTAAATGAATTTTCAATAACGATCTTGAACAGATTTCAAAGATGTCTGGCTTTTGTGTAAGAAATTCTCAGGAATGAGAGTGGCAGACTCCTTCTGAATCGGTTCTAGATCGTAATTGACAATCCACCTTAGCACAACCGTGTGACTGTCGATTCTGGAGAGAAACTGTACTTCTAACAAAATTATGTCTGTATCCCTGCACGAAAATGGCAGTTTCTCTTCAAAGTCGACTAAAAACCCATTTATCGAGTGTATATGAGCTCTTTCCGAACTCAAGAAAATGAGAGCAAATAGCTCATCATCATCCATTCGACCGTTCGCGGATGATGAGCTTCGTGGTATGACACGCGCCGCGCACGTGGCTCTCACGCTTTCCACAATTCCGCATTTCCACAAAAACGCAGTTTTCCCAATCGATACGTATCTATTCTGCTTTCCACGAAAACGCAAAAACGCAAATTCCAAAACTATGAACGCTGCCTCAAGAGGAGTTCGATTGTTTCATTCCTTCCACTCTTTGATACTGACCGGTGGACGTTTTCACCACGAAAGCTTATCTTCTATTATATGAACCACTAACTTTGTGTGTCGGTTTGTCGGTAGGTTTGTCGGTAGGTTTGTTGGCATGTCTGTCCGTCCGCAAGTGAATGATTGTGATAAGGGAAAGATAGAGCAAAGCAACCGCTCTGAGTAGGGAGAGGGGTGTGCTGGCGTCTCACTAGGTGTCAGGGAGGTGAGATTGCATGCAGGTATGCTGAGATGTCGGAGGAACTTTACCGTTTGATTTAGACCGACCTAAGGGTGGGTAATGAGTAAATGAAATGTTTAGCAGGTCATGGTCGGCTTAGTTAGCTATCATATTTGCGCAGATGGTCGGAAAGGGCGTGGGGACGAAAAAACGTAAAGGAAAAAGTGTTGCCAAGGCGTCGTGCGTGCCGTGACCGAACTACAAGGGTACGTAGACCAAAATTGCCCCCCCCCGGTGTCCTTGGAGGGAAGGCAGAGAAAATCGACCGCTCAGTGCAAGTGAGATTACTACATAATGTTGGAGTGTAGGGCCGTGTTTCTCTTGTTGTGGCATCTCCTGAGTCTACGCAGGACACCCATAGCCACTGCCCACAGCCACTGTGCAAGGTTGCTGATCCCTCCGATTCGGCGCGTGCGCCTTTAAGCGGTGGATTTTGCCGATCAACGATGTAGGTGTAATCGGGTGACAGTCGAGTATTACTGTACCCTTTAGGTGTCGTATCGGCTACGTGATGGAGGTAAGTGTTGGCATTCGCCGTGAACAAGTCCAGCGGTGGGGGTCAAAGGTATTCATGTAGGCATGTGGTTTCCCCTCTATTATATAAAGCATTTACTTGATGTTTGTATGTCAGTTTGTATGTCGGTATGTATGTCTGTCCGTTCGCAAGTGAGTGATTGTGATTAGAGAATGATAGAGCAAAACAAGCGCTCTGAGTCAGGAGAAAGCGATGGGTGTTGGAGTATCATTAAAAAGCCATGTTATCGTGTGATAGCACCTCTCAAAAATATAAACACCTATTTCGTATCTTCGCCATAATTGTGCGGCGCGCTGAGTTTGCAATAGGTGTCGGCAAACTGGGATGGCAAACACGTATTTTTAGTTGTAGGAGGAACAGTACCATTTAGACTAAACCGAGCAGAGGGTGGTAATTGAGTAAGTGAAAACTGTTACAGGCTTTTCATCAAGTCATTGGTGGCTTAGTTAAAGTTTAGAGTGCGTAAACAGCAGAAGGCGGATGGTGGACCTTACAAAGGGGTGTACGACTCCACCAGCCCTTTCAGATTTCATTTTTCTATGAATGTTACTCACTCTTTACATACAGGGCGTCAGTAGTTATTTTTCTACTCCAGTGCTCCGCTCTTTGAAGTTGCAGTAGTGGCTCAGCCAAACTATATGAGTTTGCTTCCGTGTCGATCGACACATGAGGCTTAATGATCAGATCTGATCAAATTCCTTTACTGAGTCATGCCGGCTGTGGATCATGTGCGCTTCGGAAGAGCAGGCATAACTGCCACTTTATGCATATCCCAATTCTTTCGCTTTGAACAGTCTTCCATTTTCTTCTCCGGTCGAATGCAGCAAGTTGCTATCACTGCGGCTTCAAAGAGCAGCGAGGAGTTGCCTTTTCAGGATACCAGGAAAATTAGACGATGTATCGATTCCATCGAGGAAATTAAATTCATTATTGATGAAATAATGCTTACAATAATGCCAAGTGTTACCAGGTGTATCTTTGATAAGATCTATGGTCGTAATGCCTATTTCGCTACCTATCGGATTGGATAAAATGAACTCTTCGCGGAAGGTATGCGTTTTGCCCATCTTGCTCAGCGTGCGTCAAACAATTGCCACATATCGCGTTGAAATCTTTATCACCGAGCGCTGATTGTCAGTGTTCATATCAATAGTGACGGCTGACGTTCGTAAAGAGTGTGTAAAGCACATTCATAGAAAAAATAAAGTTTCAAAGCAGCCCGGCGAAGCCGGGCCCACCTAAGAAGGAGGAGCGCCCGACGGCAGCTGGGCGATCCGACTGGTATGTCAAAAACCATGTCATTCCGATCGATACGGCTTTGATACGAAACGATAAGTATCATTCTGCTATAACGCTTATTACTCTACACCTCAGTCATTCTTCGGTAACGTCGACCCTCGGAGGCGAGAGGGGGTCTCGACTAGGAGGCGGGAGAGGGCTATCCAAGGCGTCAGGTGTTATCCGCTACTACAGCTCGGGGGCACGCTTTTCGACGGGGATTTTGCCATGAATAATCTTCATAGGCCCATAGCTTCTATGTGAATAACTTTTTTTAAGGATTCTCCATCAACCATATTATCCCGGGTGTATGCAGATATGACAGCGAATCGCGTGGCCGCCCGCGGGGAGCGGCGCGGCGGGTGCGATTGCCAGTGGCAGGGCATGGCAGCCTTCACGCGAGGCAGTGTGGCATGGGTGGATGCGCAGATGTGACGCAGCCACGCTCTGCCGGGCCACCAAGAGCAATCGATTCGCAAGTCGTACTGGTGGCGCCGCGAGTGATACGCCGCAAAGCGATTCGCTATCATATCTGCACACATCCTATTATCCCTAATGCTGTCTTTGAGTAAATGTGCAGTTTCCGCATCTCTAGCTTCTGAGCCAGCACCAATGGTCATCATATAACGTACGAACAGCGTTGGCACCTCAGCGCGATATTATTCCATAGTTCACGTAATTCATAATAAATCGGACGAATGGTAGTGATGATTTCTAGAGATCATAACTCAGCAACGAATTAACGAAAATGGACGCGCGAGGTACCGTTGGAATGAGTATGAAAAGCTCTTCAAAGTAAGGCAAAATAATCAATCCAAAGTAGTTCCTTTCCGCCGCACAATTTCAAGCCGTCCAGAGACCACATTCGCAACGTCATACTATTTCTATCGCTATCTGGCCAGAAACACGCGGATATCGGCAAACGTCCGAAAGAAGTTCACAAAGAGCATGCCCCCGCCAGAAGTACAGTGTACTTGTGGCATTCGAAGTTTGCGTCAGGCGACTATTCCATCGAAGACGAAAACCGCAGTAGGTGAAGCGTACACGGCGTAGAGTACTGGGAGCTGCTCGATGAAGGTACAACAGTATCTTCCGACCTACGTTCGTCAATTACGAGAATTGAAGGCAAATGTCCAAAGTTCGCAGCGGCGGCGGTCACATATCTACTTCCAGCACGACAACGCGAGACCGTACATTGCAAGATCGACCAAGGCCGAGCTGCTGACGTACAGTTGGACCGTGCTTCCACACCCACGTACTCCCCAGACCTGGCCCCTTCAGATTTCCACCCTTTTCTCCCACAGCCAACGCCACTTGGACGGCCAAGACTTCAAAACTCGCGACGGCGTCAAGACGCATTCGGCAACTTCTTCGAGCTCCAGCCCCCGGCCTTCTGGAGCAAGGGCATCCATGATCTGTCTAACCCGTGGCAGAAAGTCATCGATAAAGATGAAGCATATTTCAAGTGAATCCCAATTGTCGTCAAAAAGTTGTACGACAATGATTAAAATTTGTCAATTTGTCCGATTTCTTATGAATCAACCTAATACATTTGCGTTCCCGAAGTAGCTGCTGCACATTTGTCCTGCAAAATAGTACACTTCAGAGTACATAGGAGCAGGTATTTTTCAAACTAATCATGGAGTAAACTACAAATGATCCCAATCTCTATGCGTCCAATTGGACCACCTTGGCCAACGAGTGTTCTGGTATCACATAGCCTTACCTAATGGGCACTTGGTAAACTGACCGAAAGGTAGTGGAGCTCACTTCGCATAATTCTACATGCCGTACTCTGAGTTTACCAGATACCAATTTGAACACCCATCAATCTACTGGAGCTCAGTTCAGCAGTCGAATCATTTCAAACCAACAAACCATCATTAACTGAATAGCTTTCCTTGCTGTGCACTCCGAATGTTTGAAGGCACACTCCAGTAGCCAGATCAGCTATTTACATTGCCGGACAGATGTAACCCTGGGAAACTGCCCACATTCACTTTTTGCTCCGTCACTGCACCTCCTCAGACGTAAAGCCTTCTCGTCCGTACGATCCTGTCCAGCCTCTCCAACGGAACCTTGAATTCGATGGAACATTCTCCAATGCGGCGTTCATATAGTAAAAAAGTTTCGTGAACAGCTGCAATACAGAAAAATAGGTCATGAAAACCCTATGGTGAAGGACACGTCAACAGGGCGAATTGGGCGATATCGTTGAATTGTGCGCGATACTATCAAGCAAGGAGTCGTTTCCAAGAAGGAAACCTCGCTTTTTTTTAATCTCTGGTGAGCGAATAAGTGTCAAACTGAAACGAGATAAATCTGGTGATACTTGATTATCTGAACCCTTCATCTGTCGTAACCAGCTGCTATCGAGCTGCATCTCCCACAGTTAATGTATTCGTACCACCTCCTCCTATACATAGCTGACACCAAAACTTCGTTGACACTCGAGAAAAAGAAAAATGCTTCTGGAAATTTCCCCAAGCACATACTGTAACAAGCATGAATGCGCATTCAGACATCCATATCAAATTCATGCTTGAAATGACACTAAATTTATCTTCACTTTCGAAAAGAATGCCGCTTTTGCGATGGTGCAAAATGATACAGCCACTGGACAAATAAGGGTATCCAGCAAATTCAGAAAGCATGAAGCTCAATAATCTGATCCAGGGAGCAATTGGCCCAATTCTCCGAAAACATCAAACTGCTGTTGTCAAAGCTTATAAATGACGTTTCGTTTCACTTTGTGTCATGATTCAATGATAGAGTTGTCTAATCTCCACAGCTCTTTCGAAATGGCCCCTTCTTAGCCTGCATCCTCTGCATCATGAGTCACACTTCCTGTGCTAGATATCGGGATTGTTTGTTGGACTTTACAGGTATATTTGGTGACCGCTTACATAAGTTCGCTCACCAATTTACACGAAAACATGATTTAGGTGACACGCATGGCGAGATGAGACCAGGCAAATTGCAAATTGGAATTTCGTCGAGTTCAATCTTCAGAGAAGAAGTTAAAAATGCAGTGATCCCTTCGAACCCACACCAGAACTTCACCATTCGTATTTCGCTTCAAAAAATGCTCCTTCTTCTTACGATGATGTCATCGAGACCATCACAGTAGGCTCAACGCTTCCTTCGAAGGTAGAACCTCGAGAAAAAATGCAGACGGAAAAGGTACAATCTTCTGAACGGATTAGGCAACCTACTGCAGTCTGATCGTCTCCACCTTCTGACGAAATTAGCCCAGTTTCGGCGACGTCTCCACTTGTGAACGATGTCTTCCTTATTTTCAACCAATGAACGAACTTGTACTCGCTCAGCACCCGATTAACAATTCCAGTTGACACATTGAGCCTCACTGAAAGTCAGGCTCCTGAGTGATTTAGCGAAATTTGACTCTTCCAATAAAAAGCTGCATCTATTCCTATGAAAGCGAAGCAGGCCCTTCAGTAATTTTTTCTGATGTCATGCAGGGTAGGATTCCCATTCAAATTATCAAAAGGCGCGAGGCCAGCCTAATTTTTGTGCGATTCTAGTTCTAGACAATGTCAGCTTTTTTCGTGGCTGGATTGACCTCTTTCAAGGCATTAGCATTATCATCCCTCCCTCCACTACCTCAGAAAGAAAGATACTACGAGAGTAAAATGGTTTCATTGGTGACAAATGAAAAGAGGGGAAAAACATGAGCTAGCTGTAACATTTTGCACCATAGCAAAAGCAGCGGAATTTTTCGAAATATGAGGATAATTTTGTTTTGTGATTTTGAGCTAAAATTTGGCGTGGATGAGCGAGTGCCGCCCACATTTGTAACACTTACTTGGAAGGTTCTTCGGACATCTAGATATGAAAGTTTTTGAGCAATTTATATGTGGCTGCATCATTATGCACCGCAGTGTATACGTATGCACAGTCACAGCGGAATTATAATGGCAGGATAGGCATCATCAGAGACCGTACGAGCGTCGTTTATCGTATATCAAACATTCAATGAGCTCATTGGCAAGGGCGCAAGGGCAGTGGACACAATGAGCGTGTGGGTGGTGTAAGAGTGAACGTTGGTTCTTGCTCACCGACATCGAAGCTCTTCCCCACCCCCCTCCCCCCCAGGTTTGACTAAAGCAGTTGAGACGGATGCTTTTGCAGATGTCTTTTCTCTTAGAATTAGAAAATGTGTTCCAGCCTAAGCCTAAGGAGGGAAGCAGCCTCGACATCGAAGAAAATTTGCGTCCCTTCCCCCACTTTAACTGACCCAACATTCTCGAAAATTGACCGAAGATCTTCGAAAAATACGCCGGTATGTGATTGAAACATGTAGGGATGTATTAATATGCACCAAATGATACCGCGATTTATACACGGGGTGCCAATATGAAAAAAGTGATTTTTTCCTCTACTGTAAACCCTACATTTGTCGAATTACAGCAAATTATGACAAGGTGCTTTTATCTCCAAATTAAAGAGCACACCTCATACTACCACTAAACTCCGTGAGAGCCTTCTGCACGAATAGGATCGGGAGTTTATTAATAGTTCAACCGAACAACATTCTAGTAATTAATGAATAATTTAATAATAATTACAAAATTTATTTAATTAGTCAATTAATTTAATTACCAGTTGGCTGGCGCAGATTACTGCGCGTGATTCATGGCGATGTTGAGCAAAATGGGTATGTTCGGCCTGATCACAGCGGAGCGGAGATTTCCTTCCCTCTGCTTTCAGCTGAGCTATTGAATTGCAAAAAAGCAGAGAAGGTGGCGTAATAAAAAAGCATTTTGGTATCGGTATACTTTAATCGCTTTGCATGGAACCCATTTTGCACGTAATCCACATGAATCGCGCGCAGTAGTGTGCGCCAGCCACTACTGCGTTGGGAACTGGTCATCATTGGGAGCTTGGGTAGTTTGGAAATCGATAGTTTTGTATTTGATTGCATGGATTGGTAACAAATAGATCACTTGTTGAGAATTTAATTCGTACACATTGTTGGTAGGCCATATCCCGCTTATCGACGTTTATCGTTTTCGTAAACATGCTTCACTACTCAAAATTTAACATAGTCTAGCGGTCGATACCCAGTGTTGCTGCAAGTACCGCATAAGAAATTGATTCCGAGTGAACCGCTTGCTTTGCTATCACAAAAATAGGTTGTATCATGATTATCAATGAAGATCGCATTATCAAGAGAAACGCACTATTTTTTGGAATGCCAGGCATTCAGCGGTCGATCATCGGTCAGTGATATCAGAACATAAACAAAATATGTTCACCCGATGCCACTGCGCATCAGACGCTTTTGCTAAAGCGGTCGTACAATGTTAGCAAGGATTTCATCCCATCCAATTCCTAACGGTTCTTATCAGTCACCGTAAGCCGTTATCAGTTTCACTGAGGCTCCTGTATCCAACAGTACCATTGAGGTACCCGCACCCTACAATACCTGCGAATATGAACATTCCACTGTTAGCCGCAGAAGCAAGCCGGCCTCGGTGACATTTCCCTTTCTCACGCTCCTAATCGAAGCTTATCAACCATTATCACTTTGGATCACCCACTATTAATGTCCCCGTCCCACCCTGCTCAAGACCCATGAGTGTCAGCGCTCCTGGATCAACGCGAAAGGCAAAACGAATTTGACGACTCTAGCCTTTTTACGCCCCTTATCGAATCTTATCAACCACTATCAGTGCGGGTCACCCACCATTTATGTTCCTGCCCCATCCCGCAAAACACTTATAAATGTCAGCGCTCTTGGATCAACGCGAAAGGCAAAACGAATTCGACGACTTTAGACTTTTTACGCCCCTTATCGAATCTTATCAACCATTATCAGTGCGGGTCACCCACCATTAATGTTCCTGCCCCATCCCGCAAAACCCTTATAAATGTCAGCGCTCTTGGATCAGCGCGAAAGGCAAAACGAATTCGACGACTCTAGCCTTTTTACGCTCCTTATCGAATCTTATCAACCGTTATCAGTGCTGGTCATCCACCATTAATGTCCCCGTCCCATCCCGCAAAACACCTATGGGTGTCAGCGCTTTAGAATCAATCCGAAAGACGGAACGGATTTGACGACTCTAGCCTTTTTACGCCCCTTATGGAACTTTATCAGCCATTATCACTTTGGATCACCCACTATTAATGTCCCCGTCCCACCCTGCTCAAGACCCATGAGTGTCAGCGCTCCTGTATCAACGCGAAAGGCAAAACGAATTTGACGACTCTAGCCTTTTTACGCCCCTTATCGAATCTTATCAACCATTATCACTTTGGATCACCCACTATTAATGTCCCCGTCCCACCCTGCTCAAGACCCATGAGTGTCAGCGCTCCTGGATCAACGCGAAAGGCAAAACGAATTCGACGACTCTAGCCTTTTTACGCTCCTTATCGAATCTTATCAACCGTTATCAATGCTGGTCATCCACCATTAATGTCCCCGTCCCATCCCGCAAAACACCTATGGGTGTCAGCGCTTTAGAATCAATCCGGAAGACGAAACGGATTTGACGACTCTAGCCTTTTTACGCCCCTTATGGAACTTTATCAACCATTATCACTTTGGATCACCCACTATTAATGTCCCCGTCCCACCCTGCTCAAGACCCATGAGTGTCAGCGCTCCTGGATCAACGCGAAAGGCAAAACGAATTTGACGACTCTAGCCTTTTTACGCCCATTATCGAATCTTATCAACCATTATCACTTTGGATCACCCACTATTAATGTCCCCGTCCCACCCTGCTCAAGACCCATGAGTGTCAGCGCTCCTGGATCAACGCGAAAGGCAAAACGAATTCGACGACTCTAGCCTTTTTACGCTCCTTATCGAATCTTATCAACCGTTATCAATGCTGGTCATCCACCATTAATGTCCCCGTCCAATCCCGCAAAACATCTATGGGTGTCAGCGCTTTAGAATCAACCCGAAAGACGAAACGGATTTGGTGACATTTGGCTTCCGAGGCTCCTTATCAGCCCTTATCAGCTGCTATCCCTTTCGGTCCACCACCGCTGAGGTTCCCTTGGAACCCCCTATATCACTTGTAAAATTCAGCGTCCCAGCTTTGCTGCGACGCGAGATATGAATTTCGTGACAGACGGACAAACACACACACACACACACAGACACACACACACAGACATACTAAGCGAATTATATATGGTAGGATTTAATGATTTAATAATTTAATATGTAATAGTTTATTGATATTAGGTTGTCCCAAAAGACTTGTAGGATTTTTTTCGAGCACCATTTTTTATTATTTTTTTTCTTCCAACAAACAACAATTAGGCAACAACGTCTTCACCATTGTTATCGATAACACTCTGCGACCTCATAGGAAAATCGTTGATTCTCTCCTCCCGGAACCCTGGGTTCTGGGAGTCGATGATGTCAGCGATCGCCCTTGCAAACATGTCATAATCAACGAATTTTCTCTTGGCCAGGAAGGATTCAAGAGGATGGGTAAGGTGATAGTCAGAAGGGGCAATGTCTGGAGAGTATGGCCTGCAGGGCAGGACATCCCAACCGAGCTCGTGCAGCTTGGCCTGGGTACTTTTCGTGAAATCGGAGGGGGCGTCGTCAAGGGGGGGGGGGTGACCGCGGACCTTTTTTGGAGCTTTCCTCGAACAGCGACGGCGAGATGCTGGAGCTGGTGGGTGCATACGGTAGCGGTGACTGTCTCACCTTGTACCAGCACTTCATGGAAAAGCATTCCTTCCGCGTCCCAGAACCAGCACAGTCCTGAGCGTGGTTTGTCTTCCATGTCCATCTCGCCGTTGCTGAACTGGTGAACCAGCGGCGCATGGTCTCGTAGCTCACACATCCCCTGCCCAATGCAGCGCTTATGGAGTGGCAAGCTTCCGTCGTTCTGGTGCCGCAAGACCGTTCATAGTAGATGACACCGCGAGTTGGGTGGGTATCGACAACGGGCATTGTAACTCTCTCTAGGGATCTGGTGGGTCAATATATGTTTTTCTAGAAAGCTTAGAGAACGTTTTACTATTTTCCTGAACCGCCTAGACCTGCCTCGAAGTGAACAAGAGTTATTGATTTTTTTGGAAAAATCCTACGAGACTTTTGGGACAACCTAATAGTTCAACCGACCAACATTCTAGTAATTAAGAAAATGATTATTGTAAATATAAAGAACCGATAAAACCATAATAGATATGATAACAATTATCTATCAAATACACATTATTTGAATGATTTCTCCCAATGAAAGTGGTCGACCAAGGAAAAGAAGAATCTAGTCCACACAGGTAAAACAAGAAAACAAAGAATCATGGTAAGTTCTCACAAAACCCTGATATCTGTAAAATCCAAATCAGTAAGTTTTAAATGGGCTCAAAATGAATTTATAATTTGGTATTTATAATAATTTAATATTTATATAATTTGGTATTTGGTATATAATTTAATACAATTTGGTTTCAATGAACAATCAATAATGGGATTAGATTATGGTGTGTTTATGCTGCGTTGGTGGTTACATGTTTCAATGGGCGTGTGACTACTTAATGTGGTGTGGATATGCCAAGGTTTATTCTTATTAACAAACAAATCAAAATATAAATATGTTTACATCTTCAATATTGTTTTTCTCCCTTCCCTTACTGATGAGCTTAGAGGGAGAATATTCTTTTCTGTTTGGTTTCCGTTTAAGAGCCCGTGCAAAACGGAAACCAAACTAACCCTTTGTTAAAAACAAGTAAATAATTGTTAAATAGTTATAAAAAATAATTATCTCCTTGAACAATTACTCAATTCGAAACAAACGTAATTGAAAGTGAATGCTTAAATATAAACCTTCATTGTTTTGAAAAAACCTTCGCAACCACTTCATTTTATTTGAGTGAATATGATGTGTCACCTCAACACGGCAAAATCGGAGATTTCGCCTCCCTCGTTCAGAACCTTGCTGAGGTTCGTTCACCCTGGGTACCTAAGGGGATTCATATTGGGCGGTGTTCTTAGACATTCCGTTTTTTACGGGTTCACAGCGCCCTCGGTTTCCGAGAACCAGAACGTGCCATTACCACTGAAACCCTTCCGAAGGCAGACTTGAAGCACGAAAAGTGATACTTCGGATAATAGCAGCGTTGTTCAAGCAACAAGAGCTTTGTGACTTCCATGAACCGAAGGGCCAACCCTCAGGAAGTTTTCCACAAAGACCTACCACGGAACCTGGCTCCAGTGTTTTGAGCGAACCTTGACACCGTAGGTGCTCGACTGCGCCTGCTGAAGGCTCCATATTTTATGAAGGTGACGTAGTGAACCTTAGCTCGTTCCTGCTTTTGGAGAATTATTTTGGAAATATTTTGCTCCAATATTTCCATCTTTTTTTATTTCCCTATGTTTTGTATAATGGCCAGTTGTGAGCCGTGAGCCAAATTACTCTTTTTTTGGTTTTTTTTTTGGCACCCCATAATTGCTAATTGTAAGGAACGCTGTGGATCAATTTTACTTTCAGTTTACTATGTATACATTGTGTCGACCTTTCTGGATGCTGCTCACCATTGCCTTGTGGATTCACATCGCAAATGATGTCATCGCTGACTGGGATGGATACGGTGCGTTTGCAGATTCGCAACATCACTAGCACATTGGAGGTGGCAATTTGGTTCCTGCCAAGAGTGGGTTTCATTTTCCATGATGTTCTGAAATAAGACCAAATGGGATCGGCAAAGTTTTGATCGCTGGTCACAAGTATAAAAACCAAAGTTGCAAAATGCCGTTCTGAAGCGAGTTAGGAAGAATCTGCGTAGGATGAATGATCAGCAGGACACCTTGCCGTTGAAGGGTTTTACCATCTCCCCATCACTAGTCAGTAAGGCAGTGGTAATGATCGCGATTCTGCAGAAGCTGGGTAACCGGTTTGCTTCGAACTGAGGCTGACGTTTTTGCCTTGACATCGTGTTTCATCCTATGAGTGAGTCTACCCGAATATTTGCTGTTTCTTTGCATTGGCACATGCTCATACCAGCGTGTATATAGGCAACCTTTATTTGTGGTTCTACAGTGGAATGGACTTTTGTTCGCTCGATATTGAAATGGGAAAAAACTACTCCAAACTCTCTCTCTACAACTCACACACGTTAGCATCGCACAAACATTACAACAGCGAGAGATGTTACTTTGTTTTATAACAATGATAACATAGTTCTGGACTCCAACATCAGTTAAGTTCCCCTTCATTGAGCGGTTGATCTTCTCTGCCCCTATCATAATCACTCATTTGCGGACGGACAGACAGAAAGACCGACAGACACACCCACAAACACACAGACAGACAAACAAAGTGGCTGTTTATACATCAGATAGAGACGGCATAGCTTCATCATTCCGAGATTTATGTAGTGTGGTACCGTTATGTCGACGGCAGGAAATAATAGGTGAAAATTACTCAGTGGTGAGAAGCCATGAAGCCAGTAAGTACGATAAAATCGACTACGCTGCTCACAGCCACCACACAACCACTATCGCTTGAAGGCAGTGGTAGGGGTCGGTTGATATTATATCATTTATACAAAGCTTTGATACTGTTCGATGGACGATTTCAACATGAAAGCCGACAAATCAAGCATCATGTAATTTCGATGATGTGGCAGGAATAAGATGCAATAGTAATACTCTACTATCACTCCTGTTACTCTTCTCGTCAGCCATAGTTCAGCAAATCCGACCCTAGCCAGCGGGCAACGTCAAAAAGGCAGAGCCTGTTAAAAAGGCGCCGAAGCCGTTGAAAACGGTGCCACCTCCCGACCTCAGGACACCTCTTTAGTCAAAAACTGAGCCACATAATCTATCTTAGACTAGTTTTCATTTGGATGACTCGCTTCGTGGGATCCTCATTAGCCTTGTTACCCCTACCTTCGGGTTATTGAATAAATAGTGAGTAAATTTCGTTTCAGTCCAGATATCATTATAGGGAAGCCGCCATCAACCGCTGACTTATATGACCATCACAGTAGTACACGAATAATAGTGGCTTTCTACACTTGGACAACCCGTTCATCGGCACAGCAGTTGACCATACGCGGGTCCCAATTTTTTCCCTGCTTTCGGCCTTGAGCCTCGGTTGTTTAGTGCGGCTACCTCAAAGGCTGCGGCCATAGTTTGCGCACACGTCATTCGACGCCGTTGTCGGCGCTAAATGACGCTGTTGTCCGCATCGAATGACGGCGGTGTCGAATTCGAATCTTGGCATAGTAACATACTATGCCATATTCGAATTTGAACTCATTTCTGGGCTCTCGCCGCGATCACCACTTTGTGGCGTGGGGGTCGAGCGTTTTGCAAACGGAGCGCGTTACCAGATTGACGCCCAGGTCTGCGTCAATTGAGGCAGACACTGTGCGCAAAATATGACCGCGGCGAAAGGAGCACTAGGTCAATACGTTGTTAGGGTGCTCCGTCAACATCAAAGAGTCTGCCTAACATAAAGGAGGGCGACGGAGTGTTTCTTTCCTCTCGCGAGAATTTCATCGCGCAGTCGTTGAACTCCATTGCCCGTCATTTCTCATCAGGTGCCCTCCGGTTCGGTGTTTAGCTTCAACGACGTGAATCAGAACTTCCTTCACCAATGATGCAGCCCCGATGTCTAAACTGTGAAGGCTCAGCTCTCTTTGATGACTTAACGTTGGGCCTACAAGACGACGCTCTATGGATGCGTGGGAGACTTCTGTGATTTTGTTAAGGCCCATGTTTCTCCGGCATAACTGAGGCCGTGTAGCACTGATGAATTGAGCAGACCTACTCAGCGTTTACAATTTTTGGTATTGTCTTATACTATCTCTTATGGGGTTGAATGCAGCCCACCCAGCTCTGCGGAGTTTCGACAGTTCTCCCATGAGCGCGTTCTTCATGTTCAGCAGGCTCCCAAGATATACGTACTCGTCGACGTCTCCGACGACACATCCTTTCAAGAAGTCGTGGGCGCTACTTGAAAATGAATTCCTTATGACTTTCATTTTCGGTCTTGATGACAAGACCGTAATACTTTTCTTCATCGTCAGGACGATTCAGCATCTCAGAGGTCTATTCTGGCGAATAGTGCGATATCGTTGGCAAATGGTAGGTGATTAAGACCCACAACCTCGATGTTTATTCCAGTGTTGTCCCACTCTCAGCGTCGTTTTACGGACTCAAGGAAAGAGTTGAAGAGATTGGGTGATATTGAAATCACCTTGACGTACTCCCCTCTCTACCGCAACCACAACATTCTTGTGGAGAGGACAGAACACCGTTGTGCAGTCCCGTAGCACGTATACGTAGAGAAGCTCAACACCATGATCATCAAGCCCCTTACAAACTTTTTTTGGTTGCACTGAACCAAACGCTTTCTTGTAGTCGATGAAAGCTACCACTAGAGCATGATGCTCGCAACCTGCCCGCTCCATAATGTGTCGACAAGTTGCGATGTGATTAAGCATGCTGACTGCAGCGAAAGCGTGCTTGCTCCCCTGGCTGAACCTCTTCCACTGAATCCCACTTCGCACGTGTTTGAACAACTCCGATGACACGGTGAAAGTAGTTCCTCCTGATGTCGAGTTATTCGATGTTTCTCTCAGGCCTATCACATCATACTTGGTCCGTCGGGCTTCGTCAATTGGGGTGGAAAGTTGAGCGGCCGAACTGATGCTGCGACAGCTGTAAGTGCAGGAAATCAGTTGACTCGTCTCCTTTGGTAGCCTGCTACCCTGAAATTTCTTTGCCTTTGGCTGCTTGCTGATCCAGAGCTACCGGACTGGGCAGGGACAGCTACAGGAGACAAAGGCTGGTATAAGAAGTGGCCGTAGTAGATTTCGCCCCACAGCATAGCCTTTTTAAGGCGTTCCTGTTGTTCTAGGAGAGCGCGTCTCACCAAGACTTTGGCAACTTGAGTTCTTTGGTCACGGGAGTCGGTATAGGGTTCCTGCGTAACATTATTCTGATAAAGATTGCGATGCTCGTACATTTTGAGAAAGTAATCCGGGTACAAGGGACCGCAGCGGTGAATGACTGAATTACACCCACCAGTAAAGATTAATCAGAATGATACTGTGGATTAAAGGCACACCACGCGATAATCACATTAGTGTCTTACTTTCTTGGGGGAAGTAGGTCCTTAGATAGGTGGCCAGGTTGCACCCTTGTTGCGGCTCTGTAGTGCATCCTCGCGGCGATAATCGCGCTCAACCCGAGCCGAGTTGAGCCCATCGAGCCGAATCACTCCTGGCCTTAGACGAACAAATTTCCAACGTGGCAGAAGGAAACTTGCGATAAGACAAGATAAGGCGGCGATATCAATAGCGAAGGCAGCTTCAACAGGGGAAAACAGGTGATACCGTAGCATTTTGCGCGATATCATCGGGCAAAAGCTCTTCTACAATCTCCAATACTCGTACAGGGACTCAATACAGGGGGTTCCATTTTTGGTGGATGTGAAGGGAGTTGGTTCATTTTTCTTCACTGGTGGATGAAGCAGGGCCTTTTCCAGTAATACGCACGATAACTCTCACAATTTATCGCGTGGTGTGCCTTTAATACATTGCACTTCAGTTAGCGCACAATACTGCGCGTATTACATTGATTAGCCTATCCGCTATGTTCGCCTTACCATTCTCATCTATCAATATTAGTTTGAAGACAGGAGGGTAGCCGGCTGCACATATGTTGAACCAGTTGCCATCGATTGCTGGTATTGATCAAAGTACAACTATAGCGGTCTAAAATATATGCGGTTTTCGATATTACAATATTTTTGGTCAACGCTTACATAAGTCATTCGATTCTTTTTCGTTCCGGAGGCAGGTGTTACGCAATGGATTAAAGTATCTAAGTTGAGTAGGGTGAAGAATGAAGATTGAAATATTCAATAACTCAGAATTCTGGACTTGACCACCCCTGTGCTTTTGGAATTGCCCGACCCTATGCCTAACCTCACCGCCGGCGGCGGTGGAGTCTGGTACTATGCCAAGATTCGAATTCGAATCCATGGCTCACGGCACGATCATCTTACTGTAGCGTGAGATGATTCGAGCGGTTCGCAAACGGTGCGCACTACCAGAGCGCCGCCGTTATCGGCGGCAGACACACAATTTTCACTGCGGCGGTACCGGTGTCGGTGCGCAGAGTATGACCGCGGCCTAGTGCTGTCACAATTCAAGTGATGGGTAACGAAGTTATAGCTCTACGCCATATCACTTTGTGCACACCTGATTCTTTCACTGAGTCATGAGCTTTTTCTGACTATTTCAATTTCTTGGTAGGTTTGGTCACTTAAAGGCAGCTTTAGGGGAAATTCGCACGAACAGTAACAGAAGTAGTGAATATGAAAGCCAAGATGACTAGTAACAGAACAGTGAAGAAAAACGGACGGAATTGGCCAAAAACCCGAGAAATAGGACCCCTCCCCACCGTTGGTATTAGGCGCGGACGACCTTTCCGTCAAGAGGCGGGTAGTCCGCATAGGTTTTCCATTGGCATTACCAAGACGTAAACATGAAGGGGTGTTAGGAAATGCGACAGCATCTATTTCCATGTGGTGAGCTTCAAGCTTAAAGACACCGTAAGGGAGTAATTTTGGCTTACGGTTGAACAGACGTAGTGTGGACGAGTTCAAGTGACCGCCACTGCACAAACTCGCCAATTTGACGCCTTGGCATGGTGCCAAGAGAAGATGTTTCCATTATAAAGTTGTTCATTCCTTTTACCTTCTCCTTTTTTCTTTCTTATATTGTTTCTAGATGTACTTACATGAATGTTAATGTAGTTGGGAATGGCCACTCCACTGTGCTGGGAGTCAGGTGCTACAACTAAAGTTGGCCCGCGGCCGTCTCCTACAGCGGACAACTCGGAACGCCAGTGCGATGATGCGAATGAGGCGCGAATACACACCGCAGCGATGCACTTTTGAGTTCGGGTTTTTTCACCGATTATCGCTTCTAACCTTCTGCGTTCGTTACGAAATGGTCGTTTCTTTGTATGTTTCTCTTGTTTCGGACCCCTTTCCGGTTCCTTTAAAGTGACAAAGCGCGCTGCGATACTCTCACTCCTGCCGATGTCCTTGACCAACCTCACCGTGACGGGTGGGGTCCACGAGGTCGAATTTCCGCTTGGCGGCGGTGCACGCGCGGCGCCCCCGTACGACTCGCCGTATCGATTGCCTTTGGTCGCCCGGCCGAGCGTGACGCGTCACGTCTGCGCTTTCCACTCATGCCACACTGCCTCGTTGAAGGCTGCCATGCCCTGCCACTGGCACTCGACCCGCTGTGCCGCTCATCGCGCGCGGCCGCGCGGAAATTCGACCTCGTGGACCCCACCCCACCGTGACCAACCACTAATCACGTCGCCTGGAGGCGGACTGCGCTAAACCAAGGCGGCTTGCCCTAACGAGGCCGCCTCCGTCACAGCTCAGGGGGGCGCCTTCCGCGGGGGATTTCGCCATGCATAGGCCTTTCAGACCCGTAGTTTATCACAAAATGACTCCTTCTGGGATTCCTTATCACCCACATTACCCCAAACACTGTCTTTAAGAGTTTTTAACTGGATAACATTTTCAATCTCCCCTGCACTGTTTTCTTTCATTATCAGTTGCTTTCAAAAGACAAAAGAAAGAGATATACAAGCGTCGATCAAAGTTAATTAAAAACCAAAAGCGCATTTATTTTTACCGCTGCTGCTGTTCTGCATATGCGTACAGTACTATGCGTACTCAGCTGGTGTACATGCATGACATCTGCGGCACATCATTAACACTTGAGTGATGTAACGACACGTAGCTGCAAAACATCCAAGAGTTTTTTCCCTCGTTTTGCGGGTCCCATAGACCAGCAACAGATGACAGAGATGAGTAACAGATTTTCTAATACTACTATCATCAATTTTCAGATGCAGATGCAATATTTGTGGTCAAACACTTCCTCAAAATAAACGATACAGTTCTTGAGGGGCTTCAATCGCAGTATATGGGACCTAGAACACCGTTGAATAAAGTTAGTATGCTTTTACTTTAAATTTCGAATGAGGGCCACCGAACATATAGGCTTTTAAGGACTTTATGTCATAAGGTGAACAGTGAAGGAAGGATAGTTACGCGGCTGTAACGCAATATCGCCTTTGCGTTCCGTCGACTGGTCAGTCGTAGTAGAGAAAGCGAAGGCTGCGAGTACTTCACTTCTTCAACATGTGAGAGCAATGGGCATTTCGTAGATGGATATACTGAGAGAGGATGTGAATTAACGCCTCTGCGTTAGGTGGGAAGAACGAGCTTTACGGCCTGCAAGCACATTCTTGTTCACTAGGCTGAGTTAGAATTAACATCATTTGGCTCACAAGAGGGCTGAGAAATGTGGAACAAAATCCCGTTCGAATTACACGATTCCTCCTGTAAGCGTTATATGCGGCAGCAAAAAGAGAGCATTTTTGCCGTGCTAGTTAGTGGGTGTAAGTGGTTCAATGGAAGGCAAAGCAGAATGTTGTGTCTTAATACGCGCTGCAACCCTTCTTTCACATTGACTGGATACTAGATGTCCTTGTATATGGAGAGTTGGAAATTACTTTTGCCTTGTATTCGATGGGCGCATTTAACTCATTGACGACCGTGTGACAGGACGTCGTGTCACACCATGTGGGACGCGTGGGACCGTGGGACACGATGTCGTGTCACAGCCTTGTAAGTTATATTTTGAGCTTCTTTTCAAACCTTTCTTTAGTCTTTTTTTTTTACTAGGTATACTTCAAACACAAAGGGTTTCAGCATATAATACGGTCCAAGAAAATAACTTTTGATTCTTGAATTATTGGGCTTGTAAATAAAGGGGTAAAAACGGTTACTGAGAACATTTTTTGTGGTTATTTCTGAAACAGTCAATACAATAATACTGTCTGCATTTGCTGCAACCGGTACGGGCCCCTCTGGCAGCGTATATTCGCCCTTGATTTTGCAATTTCTTTAGAACAGCTAACGCATGATCTACGATCATTCGCCTTCCCCTGCATAACTTTTCGCGTCTATGAATGGAAGAATTCATGTAGGTGTCATTGCAGTGCAGTAGTGACTCTACAAGCTTGAGTTTGTAGTCATTCAGTTTTATTTTAGATCATAGTTTCACAGTAGAGAATCAACCAAGTGATCACCGCAGTCATCACTTTACAGTAGCAGTCTACCAATATTTTGATTTAGTCCACTTTCAATCTAAGGCACCCGTTCGTATTTAAAAGGGAAGGCTCAATACAAGTGTGGACTATATACTATCATTAATAAAGGTGGGAACCTACTAACGATGTAAAATGTTGAAAAATAATAGCTCATCAATAATAGCTCAGAAAAGGTGTCTCTGTGGGACCGTGTGACACGACGTCGTGTCACACGCGGAGCGTGGGAAAATCTCACGCGGTCCCACGCGCCAGACAACTGTAAATGGGTTAAGCTATTCGCCCAATCGAGGGGTTTACCTGGATCGTGCTGGCAAGAGACTTTTCTCCGCCTCCTACGCGTTCCTACCGGTGACTATCCAGCCGAGCTTCTCCTTTAGCTGAAGTGTAATGTGTAATTACTCATAAAGAATTGATGCATCTAGATGGAGGACATTCCTGGCAACGAAGTGTTTAACCAGCGGAAAGTTGACTATATGAAATTGTCAAGGCTGGCACAAAAATTTGTCGACATCGTAAGTGCAATCTTTATTCATTCAGCACACGAAATCAATTAGATTTTCCTTAATACAGTATCTTTCAGGTCATCAGAGTGGCTTATTTACAAATAGCCAAAAAAATAAGCGCAGCGCGTTCTGCTCGAATGTAAGGCTTATACATTTTATTAGCTACGCGTGATTCCTTTCATTTTCATTAATTTAAGACTGAAGAGTAAGTTCAAGAAGCTTAGTTTCGAGGATTGCGAATCTCTTCAGAAGAATTTCGATGACATACTAGACTATCTTGGTAAGTACACAAATTATTCTCCGAGCAACGATAATGTTCGTGTGATCGCCACAAAATAATTTTTTTACATGTTATGTGATTCTGAGTAACTCGACATGACCTATTCCGACCATCTGCAACAAAAATTTATGACCATAGCTTCATCTTTCACGCACCATTATCCCCTTTTGAAGGTTGCAATACTGTACCATTGATGGGGTGGGCAATTTGTTGAATGGCGAACAGTAACATGCCATTATGTGACTGACGTGCCACAGTGCCATAGATAACAGATCTATACAGGTGTGATCCTGTGAAGCTGATGATAGTGTTCGAAATCCATGTCAAGACAGCAATGGAGGGGGGGGGGCGTCATATAAAAAGGCGCAGATCTAAGCATCTTGAAGGGATTTTTGAGGTGTCAAACTGCACGTTTACATCAATATCATCAATATATTTGTCTACGACCCAATAGTGGGGAAGGATGTTTCTTTCTCTCTGTAAGCTTCCACGAAAATAATGTTCATAGCGTAGGGTATGTAGACTTACGTCGAATATTCGCGCGCGGCGAGCAGCGCAGCGGATTCCTTCGCGTGCGATTGCTTACATTGCGACGCTCCCTTCAGAGTTTTACGAGCGAATTAATCATTTCCTGGATAAGTTCGTTACCATGTAGTGCTATCGTTTCTTTTAGTTTTTATTTTACTATTTTGTTATGTTAATTTTTGATAACTGCTGTTTATAGCCGCAGCTCGCGATGCGAAAGTTACTACAAGTATGCTGAGTTATGGGCAAAAGCTCCGGTGTCGGACGGGACTCGAACCCGCACTTCATCGTTTGTGAAAGACGGGATTCGAACCCGGGCTCCACGGAAAAACTCACCGGCGCGCGTATGCGGCGCGAGGGTTAGCGATGGTCTGTGCTCCTGTCATTGCACTTCAATGAGGATAACCTTGTTAGTACTCCGCCAATGCACTAATGGCACGCACATAATGCTGCGGCAAGCGTTGCTGCTTTGACAGACATGCAACAGTTGGGAGAGCTGACCTTTTTGGTGTGGCCAGCCCCTTCAACGGCATGGATTCGCCTCAGCCCAATTATGTAGTAGTTTCAGAAAACTGCGTGTGCTCCCTAAGATGTTTAACAATGTGGGGAGACAGAAGACAAAAGTGCAAGCCATCTCATGACTTTGGTGAAGTAGGGTTACAGTAAGGTTATCCTCCTTGTAGCGCAATGATTGCAACCCGGCCATCGCACACCGCCGAATGTGACGTCACCCAGCTCGCGCCGCATGCGCGCGCCGGTTAGTTTTTCCCTCCTCCTTCGAACCCGCACTTCAACCTTTCACAAAGGATGAAGTGCGGGTTCGAGTCCCGTCCGACACCAAAGCTTTTGCCCATATCTCAGCACCCTTGTAGTCACCATTTTGTGTTTTCTGGAAACAAACGATTTGCATACAGATAATGATGAGATAAACAGCTGTTTCTTGAAGGACCTTCATGGTACGAGACCCCTGCGTCCTAAACGGGACTCTAACCGACCGCAGCAAGTTGTGCTAATGGCGCCGCGAGTGCGACATTGCAAAGCGAAAATTCGACGTAACTCTACACACCCTCCATAGTGAGATGCCCCCACGCCCCGATGTCCATGGTACGGTGTGCCCCTCCCCGCCCTCACTGCGATAGCACCCATATTACAGTTCAACATCCATCGAATTACCCCTTCTTTCTTATTGGGACGTCATCAAAGGCGGTGTTCCGTGTTTGATCGCTTACTATTTCAAGACACTAGATATGGCGTAGTATGGGAGGGCCGCAGCGTGCTCGAACACTACAATGCTATCAGGACGGTGCCATGCAGTAGCCACCCATTAAAGGTTGGAGCCTGAGGTGGTGCCACGTTGAACGTGTGGGTGGAATTACGGCAGTCGTTGAAGGATGTACCAAGGGGAGACTGAAGGTGAGGAAGTGCGATGTCCGTTGCAACTGCAAATACACATCCGGCGTAGGGGGAAGGGAGAGAAGGAGAAAAAAACTAATCGATGCGTGCTGAGTGACGTCACAGCCACTGCGCGACGCGACGGTGGGCGATGACCTGTGCTGTTACATTTGCGCTTCCATGAGAATAGCCCTGCCGTCATTCCACCGAAGTTTGGAGATGGCTGTTACTTTTCTACTGTGTGTCTCCCAGGGTTTGTAAACCTATGTCTCCCAGGGTTTGTAAACCTATGTCAGGATTTCGCACGACGACGAGCGGCGTGCGACTCGGTGGCAAGCTATGTGCACCGCCAGGGTTGGGAGTGAAAGCGAATCCACGGTAATGCTAGGGGGGATATACACAGTTGAGTTGTTATCGCTTGAGGACCGAACAACACGGCGCCTTGAGCTCGTCCGCATCGCTTCGCTTCCGACACGCCATGGTGCCACCAGATTATGGCATAAGGGTACACACCCTGTCTCCTGCACGATTGTACATTGGACGGAAAACACACGATCTTTTGAAAACTTCTTATTATTGGGCTTAGGGAAATCCACACGGCTAGTCAAGTCTGCCACACCATCATATCCCTATCAAGGTATCAAAGCTTGACGCAGCATTATCTACTGCTTCAGTGCATTAGCGAAGTACCACTGAGTCAAATTCCTTGACTTTCAATGCTAGCAACGCAGGACACCGCCCTCCATCGCACCGCGCTGTGGCTGTGACTTCATACAGCACACACCGCATGAGCGTGCAGGTGAGTTTTTCCCTGGAGTCCATCTACCGTGTCCACCATACTTAAACACAGCATCAGAGGTAGTGTAGTAATGGGGAAATCCCTACAAGAAGCCACTCACATGGTAGTCCTGGGCCTGAGAAAAAAGGCTACCTGTGGCGAAATCCTGCTGAAAAGCGCTCCTCCGAGCTGTTGAAACGCCGCAAAACGCCGCATCCGCCCAGTTTTCGCCTTTTGATAGGTGGATCCCGCCTCTGGATGACGTAATTCCCGATTGTATGGCGTGGGAGCGGTCAAGCAGATGCGACAGGATCAGAGGTTTGCGGCGCGCTTTCGCAGTTTTAGCCTTCCTTTACTTTTGGTCCGACTTTCCCCATTAGGAGAAAATCAGACGAAAAGTAAAAGAAGTAGTGATTGTGAAAGTCGAAATGCCTGGTAACAGGACGGTGAAGAAACAACGGATGAAATCTGCCAAAAACCGAGAAATGGGACCCCCTTTTCACTGTTGGTTCCCGACCTGTCCGTCAAAAGGCGGGATCTAGTTTTCCACTGGCATGTTGCCAAGTGGACACGAGGGAATGTTTAGAAATACGACAGCATCTATTTTTTTGAGTGAGCTTCAAGCTAAAACAGCGAAAGCGCGCCGCAAAACCTCAGATCCTGCCGCATCTCCTTGACCGCTCCCCCAGTCAATCGGGCATTACGTCATCGGGAGGCGGGATCGACATATTAAGGGGCGGAACAGACAAGCGGTTGCGGCGTTTCGCGGGGTTTCTGCAGCTCAGAGGGGCGCTTTTTCACCGGGATTTCGCCACAGATAGCCTTCTTAGGCCCAGGACTACCATGTGAGTGACTGCCTGTAGGGATTTCTCCATTACCGCATTACTCCTAATGTTGTCTTTGAGCAACTCTACAGACCTGATCGAATTTGCTAATTGCTCTTCTAACCTTCCTAAAATCCATTTCTGAAATCAAAATTCAAGCCAGAGATCCCTAAAAGATCTTGAAAACAAAGTCAGCTGTGCACCTTTTTTCAGGAATTTGTCAACCAAAGGAGATAGTATGGCGAGGATAGTAGCTTCTTCCAATATCTAATGTACCGCCATTCTACTGTTTTGAATAAATTTTGTTTGAGCAATACAAGTTCAATTTCTTGACGTATATTTGTTTTCATACAGTTCAAAATGAATTCTACCAGTTCCTCACATGCAGAATCAGACTCGAGAAGTATCTTGAAATCGAGATTTTTTCCGCATGCGTGATAATCAACAAGGACCTTTCACCAGAAGGTATTCTGGGTATTTGGTAAAGGGTGCATGAAGATGTATGGAACTGGGTGGAGATAAGTGTTATGTGGCTCAATAAGGTCTTAAGGTGGCCGAATGACCACAAGAGAGCGCGTGACGTGATGTGTATGACTGCCTTACATCCCAGATTCACGTGAGAACGACTCTAGCATACATATTTTGTGAGTGACGATTTGACATAACGACCTGGGGTCAGTCCGTAAAAATGATAGTGAAGAGTTATGGGGAAAGAGAAGAGGGTATATGTTAGTGCGCCTAAGCCCACATTCCAACACTAAAAAAGGTAGACGATGTGAATTGATGGGTGATTGTAAGCCAGAGCTTGTAAATCTCACTTACCAGATGTGATGCACTTCTCATTACCCTTCCCAGGTTCTCGTAGCACCAACAACTTTGAAAAAAAATCCCTGAAGTGTGTAATAGTAGAAGAAAAAAGTGCAAAATGAGGAGTATGAAAATGTAGAAAGAGATGGAGAGTGATCGGGCAAAACCGTCAATCGACGATCCCCCAAGCAACGATCAAAAACTGTAACATGGTGAGAAAACACTTAAGTTAGAAAACATTATGGATTCACGAAATACTTGCGAGCAGGCGCTTTTGCAAGTCAAGTGTGCAAGGCAACATGCCAGTGGAAAACTAGATTAGACTACCCGCCTTTTGACAGGCAGGTCGTCCGTGTCGAGAATCAGCAGTAGAAAGGGGGCCCTATTTCTCGGGTTTTTGGACGATTACATCCGCTGCTTCTTCACTGTCTTGTTACTAGGCATCTCGACTTTCACAATCAGGCAGCATTAGGGGAAAGTCGGACGAAAAGTAAAGGAAGGCTAAAACTGCGAAAGCGCGCCGCAGAACCTTCGATCCTGCCGCCTCTCCTTCACCGCTCCCACCCCAGACAATCGGGAATTACGTCATCCGGGGGCGGGATCGACTTATCAAGAGGCGGGGCAGATGGGCGGTTGCGGCGTTTTGCGACGTTTCAACAGCTCGCAGCGGCGCTTTTCAGCAGGATTTCGCCACAGGTAGCCTTCTTAGGCCCAGGACCACCATGTGGGTGACTTCTTATAGGGATTTCTCCATTACCACATTACCCCTAATGCTGCCTTCAAGTATGGTGGACGCGGTAGATGGACTTCAGGGAAAAACTCACCTGCACGCTCATGCAGTGTGTGCTGGATGAAGTCACAGCCACCGCGCGGTGCGACGGAGGACAGTGTGCTGCGCTGCTAGCGCTCAAGAGTTTAACTCAGTGGTACTTCGCTAATACACTGAAGCAGTGGATAATGCTGTATCAAGCTTTGACACTTTGACAGGGATATGATAGCTGCGAGAGCTGGCACTTTCGGTGTGGCAGACTTGTCTAGCCGTATAGATTTCCCTGAGCCCTATAGTGAGAAGTTTTCGAAAAATCTTGAGTTTTTCGTCCAATGTACAATCATGCGGGAGACAGGGTGTGTACCCCAATGCCATAATCTGGCACCATGGCGTGCCGGAAGCGAAACGATGCGGACGAGCTCAAGGCGCCGTGCTGTTGGGTGCTCAAGCGATAGCAACTCAACTGTGTATATCCCCCTAGCATTACCGTGGATTCGCTTACACTTCCAACCCTGGCGGTGCACATAGCTTGCACACCGAGTCGCACACCGCTCGTCGTCGTGCGAAATCCTGACATAGGTTTACAAACCCACACAGGGGACACACAGTAGAAAAGTAACAGCTATCTCCAAACTTCGATGGAATGACGGCAGGGCTATTCTCATGAAGCGCAAATGTAACAGCACAAGCCATCGCCCACCGTCGCGTCGCTCTGTGGCTGTGACGTCACCCAGCACGCACCGATGAGTTTTTTTCTCCCTCTCTCCCTTCCTCCTACGCCGGATGTGTATTTGCAGTTGCAACGGACATCGCACTTCCTCGCCTTCATACACTGTACTTCGCATTTTGAGGAATTGTTACCATTCCTGATGGTTTCCTCTTTTGGTTGTTAGTAAAATGGTTGCTATTAATTGTCAAAATATTTCGCACATCCTCCCGAGCAGGCGAATTGGCTTGCGACAGACACACAGTTTTCGACAACATTTTATCAAGACGACATTCATGTTATGAGGCTCTCGTTCACAGGACGAACAGTCGCGAGAGGCGCTTTTGAACACGCCTGGGTCTTTTTCTGAAACGTTCAGTAAGTTTTTGCGATGCAGAGAACTTTTTCCTTCATTTTTTGTACCTAATAGTCGCACGGTCTAATTTTCTGGTCCATAGACCGCCTTACGACTGAATGTCGAATGACAACTGCCTTATGACTGAATGCCTGAACGTGAAATATGACAGCTAGTGCGACAGGTACCCTGATAGGGTGTAGACCCTCATAATACCCTCGTTCCGCTGCGGTCCGGTGGCGGTTGAACCACCTGGTGCACCGATTCAACCCGCTAGCCGCACCGGTCACGACAGTGTTTTAGGGACCAGTTCACGAGAAGATCAGCTGCTGGAGGCGTTTCCGTGGCTGCCCACGGCTGAAATTTTCTGCAGTTTTCCTACTGCAAAGAATGCTGCATGCAATTCGTCATCTGGACGGTATCTATATCATCATCACACCCGAGAAGCTATGCACAACAGTAGGTATCCATCGAGGGGTGGGATTAGTGAAGAAGGTGGGTCACTGAGTGAGAGGTGTTGTGGCTTGCCTCAGCCCCTTTGTGATAAAACACCACAGCTGTGGTTTAACTGCGATACCTTCGATCTGGAAATCGATGTTACCAAATCCCTTCTCCCTAACAGTTAAGTACAGTTCATTTCAGGAAGCTTGATAGGGCGTGGCCTACGGACTTGGGTCAGAGTGTTTCTCCACCACACACTCTCACCCTCGCCACACAGGCCACGTCCTATCTAGCACTGTGAAATGGACTGTATGTTTTTGCCTAAGCTTCAAATGGTCTGATATCGTTTATGTAAATGTGCAGCTTCAGCACACCTCTAGCTTTTGAGCCAGCTTCGGTAAGAGCAGCAGACATAATCTGTTTGTACGATAGGGGTAAACGCCTCGGCGTGATATTTTTCCAAAAATCACGTCAAACAGCGCATAAAATACAGGGAGCCCGCAAGGACGTTAGGGTTCCCTAAGTAGCCGCTACACATAATTTGTCCTGCAAAGTAGTACACTTCAGAGTAATTAACACTTATTTTTTGGACTTTTCATGAAGTTAGCCATATGATCCCAATCTCTATGCATCTGATTAGAACAGTTTGGCTATCGCAGCACTGGGTCTGTATTGACCAATAGGTATCTTTGGAGCCCGTATCGCATAATTCTACGATGTGATAGATGCTGTACTCTGCGTTCACCAGATACCCATCCAAACACCCATTAATCATCTGTAGCTCAACAGTTCAGCAGTCGGATCATTTCAAACCAACAAACCATCAATATCTGCATAGCTATTCATTGCTGTGCATCTTAATGTTTGGAGGCACACTCCAGTAATCAGATCAGCTACTGACCTCGCCGAGCAGATATTACTACGGGTTCACGCTTCATTTTTTGCTCCACCACGCCGCCTCATCACCACCTCAGGCCCGCTCGTTCATACGATTCCGCCAAGCTACTCCAACCTTACCTTGCATTCGAGGGAGCATTTCCAATGGGCCGATCAGATGAGAAAAGAGCATCGTCAGCGATTGCAAAAGATAAAATAAGACATCGAAACCCCATAGCGAAGGCCACGTCAAAAGGGCGAAACGGGCGATATCGTTGAATGTGCGCGATACTATCAAGCAAGGCACATTCCCAGCGAGGACGACTCGCACGAGAACTATGGTCAGGCATCCTTGTTTTTAGTGTTGCCACGGGGTTCCAATCACTCCTTCTTTTCTGGTGAGCGAATGAGACCAAGCCCTTATCGTCAATCTGAAAACTAGACCATTCTGGTGATACTTGCCTATCCCGACCCTTTATCTGTTGTAATCAGCTGCTATCAGGCTGCATCACACACAATCCAAGTCTCCGAACCATCCCCACAAATAGCTGAACATCAAAACTTCGCTATCACTCGAAGAATTGAACGATGGGAGTTAACAATGGTTTTTGTCCGTAAGAGCCTACCAATCAGGCGCATCCGTGTAGGACTACGTATGTGCTTGTGCTTTAAAGGTTTAGGGTCAGTCAAAGTGTGAGAGGGGGTGGGGGCGCGAAATTTCACCGACGTCGAAGCTCCTTTCACTCGCTGGGTTTAGACTAAAGCAGATGAGACAGATGCTTTTTCATATAGAGGGGATAGGAATTCTAGCATGAGCCTAGAGAAGGAGAGCCTAGAGAAGGAAGAGGCTTCGTTATCGGTGAAAAGCTACGTCCCCCACTTTAACTGACCCAAATCAAAGTTTACTATGGAACTCAATGTGCTTCAGTCTTCGAAAAATACACCGACATGAGACTGAAACATGTAGGAATGTAATATAACAGATGATACCGCGATCCCTATAAAAGCTACGGAAAGCTGTACCTCAATTTTACTTTCAGTTTGCTATGCCTGCAAAGTGTCGACCTTTCTGGATGCTGGTTAACATGGTTACATGGTTTTACATTGCAAATGGTGTCATCGCTGACTGGTATGCAGACGGTGCGTTTGCAGATTTGCTAAAACTAGGCCCATTGGACTTGGCAATTTGGTTCCTGCCAAGAGAGGGTTTCATTTCCAATGAAGTTTCGAAATGAGACCAGGTGGGATCGGCACGTTTTGAATGCTGGTCACAAGTATGTTGAAAAATGCCGTTCTAAAGCGAGTTAAGAGGAATTGGCGTAGGATGACACATCAGAAGGACACTTCACCGTTGAAGGGTTTCACCTTCTTCCCAGCACCAATCAGAATGGCAGCGGATGATCGCGATTCTGCAGAAGCTGGAAAACCGATTTGTTCCAGGCTGAGGCCAATGTCTTTGTATTTATATTGTGTTTTATCCTTGATAAGTGAGTCTAGTTGGTATTGGTGTTTCTTTGCATTGGCACTTGCTCATATCACCATGTATATTTATAACTTTCGATATTGTGGTTCTACAAATAGTTTCTTGTATTATCAACATTCAAAAAAGAAAAGGCTGTAGCAAACTGCACCCATCAACATCTCATAATCATTACCATCACGAAAATAAACCAACCTTGAAAGATCTTATTTTGTCTTTTGTTTTAACACAATGATAACATGGCGTTAGATATCAACAAGTTTCCCCTCTATTACGTGGTCGCACTTCTCTGGGGTGTGTACCCTTATGTCAGGATCTAGCACCGCGGCATGTCTCAAACGAAGCCATGCGGACAAGCCAAAGGGGCCATGTTGTTGGGCCCCGCAGCGATTACAAATCAACTGCGTATCGCGCCCCTAGCATTACAGTGTAATCGTTCACTTCTCTGCCATCCCATCATATTCACTTGCAGACGAACACCCACAAACCCTCAGAAGGACAACCAATGTAGAACAAAGTAGCAGTAACTGTCACACAACCACTATGACAAATCTTTGATACTGACCGATGGACGATTCCATCACGAAAGCCCACACCTCAATCACCACGTGTTCCAATCGATACGGTGGGAATACAGACTTATAGGAGCGATAGTAGTGTGATACACTGAGTATCACACTACTATCATTCCTATAAGTCTACTCGTCATTCATTGTTCGGCAAAGTCCACTGTGAGAAGCGGACAACGTCAGAAAGGCAGGGCCTGTGAAAAACGGCGCCACCTCCACATCTCAGGGGAGCGCCTTCAACCGGGGAACTGTGTCACATATATCCATCTTAGACCACTAGTTTTCATTTGAATGACTCTTGTCATTACCCAAATTACCCTTACCATTGTTACTACAAGGATGCTGAGTTATGGGCAAAGGCTTCGGTGTCGGACGGGACTCGAACTCGCACTTCATCCTTTCCGGGGATATGTGCTAACCCATTACACTACCGACACCCCTTCCACCTTAACTCAGCTTTTGAATGGTATATTTGCCATAGCTTGTCAGCACTCACACGTGTAACGTGTTGAGCCGGTTGGCCAATATCGGCATCGAACCGTGAAGCTGAAAGCTTTAGTATTGATTTTGATATTTTTGATTTTTGATAACTGCTGTTTATCGATTTTGATATTCTTGATTTTGATGATTTTTTTGATATTTTTGATTTTCGATGATTAGCATTTATCAAAAATCAAACATATCAAAATCCTTACCATTGTCTTTTGAGGGATCGTCCACGGAAAAATGTGTTTCAATGTTACCCATATTTATGTTGTATTTGGCTGATGTGGGCCGTATGTAAAGTTTCACGCGAAAAAATGTGAATCCCGCCGCGATACAGTACCACAACGTCTTGGCCGAGTGGGCGGGGCCTCCGAGCCGTCGTCCGTCGCGGCCGAAGACGCATCGTAGAAAAAGAAAGTTACGTAAACAGTCCCACTCAGTTCAAAACGGCGGCGGACGACGGGACGGGGCTTTCACTTGTAGAACCCGCCCACCCGACCGAGAATTTGGGGTGCTCAGCCTAATTATCACTTTTTCGCGTGAAACTTTGCATGCGGCTTTTATTAGGCAAAAATAACATAAATATATGGATGACAAAGAAACTCACTTTTCCGTGGACGATTCTTTTGAATGTGAGATGAACAGTCAGTGAGCACACTTCGTTTCAGTACAGATATCAGTTAGAGTGAAACCATCGAGAGAAATTCATTCAATTGAAAATTCCCATAGAACTTTGAAAAAATAAGACCCGAGTGGATCGATAGAGCTGCGAATACTGATTATAACTGTGAAAACCAAAACTGCTAAATGGCATCCAGAAGCGTGTTACGAGGGGTCAAAGTTTGCCTGTGACACCTCATTGGCGAGGCACTTTGTCATCAGCACGGCCGTTGCTAAGCAAGCATCGAACACCATGGCTTACTGGTAGTGTTCCAGATCTGCAGGATTGAGTTGGTAGTTTTCAAAGTTCCATGGGAAGTTGAAACCCTTCCCTAGTAAAGCACATCACCAGCACGAGTGATGTAACGGCACATCGCTGCAAAACATTCAACAATGTCTGTCTGTCTCTCTCTCTCTCTTTCTCCCTCTCTCTTTCTCTCTCTCCCTCCCTACCTCCTTCCCTCCCTCCCTACCTACCTCCCTCCCTCCCTCCCTCCCTCAAGTTCCTCAGCACCAACAATGACATACCCCATACCCAAAGGCGTCTAGATGATAAAGGTGAGGAACAGCTTGCGAGTACTACTGTCACTGATTTTTAGATGCAGATGCAGGATTGGTGGTCACACACTTCCTCCACATAAACGAGACAATTCTTGAGGAGCTTCAATCGCAATATATGGCATCTAGAACACCGTTGGGTAAAGTTAGTTTTTTTCACCTCGAATATCGAATAGAGCCACCGGACATGTTAGGCAAAACTTGTAAGAACTTTATGTCAAAAGGTGAACAGTGAAGGGAGGATAGTTACGCAGCTGTAACGCGGAATCTCGTTTGCGTTCCATCGACTGGTCAATCCCAGTCGAGAAGTGAAGGCTGTGAGTACTTCACTTCTTGAACATGTGAGAGCAATGGGGATTCACGGCGCTGAAACCACTCCATGTTCCCTTTGCAGAGTCAAAATTAACATCATAGGTTTCATAGTAGTGCCAAGAAATGTGGAACAAATCCGTCCAAATTACACGGATCCTTCTGTGAGCATTATATGCAACAGCAGAGAGAAAGCATTTTTGCCGTGCAGTGGGTGCAACTGGTTCAAAGGGAAGCAATCCACATACAGTGTCTTAATATCTGCGATCCTTCTTTCACATTGACTGGGTATAGACCTTGTATTCAGAGAGTTGGGAATTACTTTTGCCTTATATTCGAAAGGCGCATTCAACCTATTCGCCCTACTGGGAGGTTTACCTGGATCGTGCTGGCAAGAGAGTTTTCTCAGCCTCCTACACCTTCCTACCATGACCATCCAGCTAAGCTCCTCCTTTTGCTGAAGTGTAATGTGTATTCACTCATCAAGAACTGACGCATCTAGATGAAGGACATTCCTTGGAACGAATGGTTTAATCATCAGAAAGCTAACTATAAGAAATTGTCAAAGAGAGCACAAAAATTTGTCGACTTTGTATGTGCAATCTTCATTGATTCAGTGTACGAGTTTTCTGACATTCCCTTCACACAGTATCTTTCAGACTATCAGACTGGCTTATTTACAAGTAGAAAGAGAAATAACCGCAGAGCATTCTGCTCAAGTGTGAGGCTTCTACATAGTGCTAGTCAACTTTGATTCCTTTTATGTTTCATTAATTCAAGGCTAAAGGCTAAGTTCCGCAAGCTTGGTTATACGCACTGCGAATCTCTTAACAAGAATAATTTCGATGAAATGCTAGACTACCTTGGTAAGTACACATACTATTGCTCTAAACAGCGATAATGTTCTTGTGGTCGCCATAGAATAATTTTTTGCAAGTCATATAATTCTGAATAACTTGACATAACCTATTCCGATCATCTGCAACATCATGCAACTTTTAGAAAGATCTTCGAAGGGTCAATCTGCACGCTCAGGCGCATATGCACAAGCCATAGTGGAAGAAAAAAGGGTTCCTCTCCTCTTCTAGATCTTGGCAAAAAATATTGTCCGTAGTGAGATACAGGAATTTGCGTTGCGACGTTCTCGGCGCGACATTTATGCGCGAGTTGACTGCGATTGGTGGAAATCGCGTGAACCTACTTTCACTTTGCTTCTTTGTTGAGCTTGTTTTCGAACTGCTTATATCTCACTAGGGAGGATTCAGCTAAACTCGCTTCATTTTGAATGTTTTCATTCATCCTTAGTTGATAATAGCTTTTTGTGTGTATTCATTCCACCTTCTATGCTCTGCATCGTCTTTATATGCGTCACTTTTGCTCGCCAAGATCTTTTTTGCTCAATACGTAGCATCGTAGCGTAAGTAATATATTTTGTGTAGTATCAAAATAAGCCACCGAGGGGCTTCTGTCGCTGAAGGATCTCGGGTCGCTAGGTGGCGAGGCTACGTAGAGCGTCCTCAGGAGGCAGATAGGGGGTAATCGTGGACCAAACGTACTCATCCTGAGACGCACGCGGACTCAGGGGATGGACTTCCTGCTTCTGCTGTGCTAGGCTAATTCATATCTTCTGTATCCAGACATGCAGACATTTATTGCATGCGTGTAGGGGCGTTCTGTATGGTGCACTTGCTATACTGCACTCGGTACAGCTAATCCGGGGTCACCTCCAATAAACAAGCTCCAAGTCTACTTCGAGATGGCGTGGCTGAGTTCCCCCTGTATACCCAGCCCCCACGAGGAGACTGGCGAGCTATTCGTGGGTCCTCATCTTGCCGAAAACAGCAATAAGGATGGGCCTCTTTTACCTACACCTGAAGGAGACGCTCAATAAGGCAACGTTAGATAGGACCGCTCGGGAGAGGTTGCTAGAATCTCGTGGCTGAAACAGACTGCCCAAATCAAGAAGAACTAAGATGGCGATCGATGCTTCCAACTGACGAACACTTGCATCGGAATCGAGTATCGAAGACCTGATGATGCAAGCCAAGAAGATCAAGTATGACGTCATTGGACCTAACGAGACGAGAAGGCAAAAGCCGCTACATGCCGTTCACGAGACTGGCGAACTGTTCTTTGGTACATGCGACAGGGGAGGCGTTGACGGTGTGGGCTTCCTTGTCAACACGCACTTGGCCATGAACGTCGATTCGTACGAAAATTTGATAACCCGAATCGCACGTTTGGGTTGAAAAGATGTGGCTCAATTCCGGATTCGACCATCTTCGTCGCCTACACATCATTATCGAGCTACAACGACGAGGAGCTCGAAGCATTTTATGTGGATTCGGATTTTATGTGAAGTTCCGTAAGGAAAATCATACTTTCTCCAAGCCGTCGGCGATTTCAACGCTAAGATCGGCCCTGGAAGAACGGATGAGGGACTTCACATCGGGACTCACGGAACGGAATGACCGGATTAAAGGGTGTCTGAGTTCATTATATCGATCAGCTTTATGGTAATTTACAGTTCCAGAAGCCCTCTCATCTACCATGGACTTGAGAGTTTCCCAGTGGACAATTCCATAACGAGATCGATCACGTCATCTCCGATCGAAGCTTTTGCCTGATCGACGTCGCTGTTGTTTCAAAGTTTTATACGGGATCAGACCATCGACTCTTCCGCCCTGAATTCCTCTTTTCGATACGTGGAGAGAGCCGCGCAATTCAAGAAACGGAGCCCCAAAGCAGTCATCAACTGAGAAGAATTTCGTTTCTCTCGCAGGTGTATGGAAGGATTTCGTATCGGAAACATGAGTACAAGTAAACCGATTTGTTGAGCATCTTCACAGTAGTGCCAGGAAGGAAGGCAGTTTGAAAGCCATCAAGATCTCAATTCGGAAAATCTCGAGCCGATACGTCTACATGGAGCAGCGCGAGCTGCAGGTGGTCGCCAGCTCGCGTCCGAGCTTGAGAAGCAATGCAGAGAGGCGATCCTACTGAAAATAATTCGAAAACAACCTCAGTATAGCGGCGAAATGAATAAGAATAAGCGTGGATACTGTCGCCGCAATCTTATGCAGTTACACGCGATTCCCACCAAGGGCAGTTAACTCGCACGCAAAAGTGGCTTAACGCCCGGCGCCGCGCGAAATCTTGACGGAGGGTACACCTCTCGTCGCCACTTCACCTACACATCCGCAATGGGGGAGAGAGAAACTCACCAGCGCGTGCTCAGTGACGTCTCACAGCCACCGCGCGACGCAACGCTGGGCGATGGCCTGCGCTGCTAGTAATGGTAGCAGTGCAGGCAGTGTCACTTCACCAATATTCTAAGATGGCTGGTTTTCTTCGCTCTGCCTCCCCATATGGTGGTTCTATGGTGGTGGTAAGGTTCATGGTGGTGGTAAGCACGCAGTCTTCTGAAAGTTCTCTATTATTAAGCTTAGACGAATTCATACGGGACATAGGCCCGCCACACCGAAAAAGACCAACTCTCGTGGCTATCGCATCCTTTGAAGTATCTAGGCTTGTCGCAAATCCACTCCTTCAGTGTATTACTAAAGTACCATCCAGTAACCTTCGTTGAACTGCAATGCTAGCAGCGCAGGACACCGCCCTCCGTCGCACCGCGCGGTGGCTGTGACTTTACTGAGCACGCACCTCAGGTGAGTTTTTCCGTGGAGCCCATCTACCGTGTTCACCATCCTTGAACAACTCTACAGACCTGATCGAGTTTCCTAATGGGCCTTCTAACCTTCTAATAATCCAGTCTTGGAATCAAAATCAGATCAAGAAATCCCGAATAAGTCCTGGAATCAAAGTCAGCTGTACATCTTTTTTCAGGTCCTTGTAAAAAAGATACCGGTACTATGACATGAAAACCATGAAAACATCCTTCTTCCAAATATTTTTTGTACCGCCATTCTACTGTTTCAAATAAAGCTTGTTTGAGCGATGCACGTTCAATTTCTTGATGTACATTTGTTTTCATAGAGTTAAAAATAAATTCTACCAATCACCCCACAGAAGCAGCTGGCGAAATTTTTCAAAAACGATATTGTTTTCGAAAGTGCTTAAGCGACTTAATAAGGATGCGTTCATACCCAACTGAATGAGATTTTTGGCGCATCCGCGCATCCGCGATTTGGGAATTTCGGCGATGCCGCGTACCACCACGTCACTTCATTTGCATTGTGGCAACTAGCTAAAATCGCGGATGCGCCGATCCGCCAATTCTCTCTCAAATCGCGGATGCGCCAATTCTCTCATTTTTTTGATCGATACGTATCTTATGCATGACGCGAATGCGCCAACTCTCTCAACTCGCGGTTGCGCCGATCCTTCAATTCTCTCAAACGCGGATGCGCAAGTGCGCAAATGCGCTCACTTCCTCGACTGATACGTATATTCAACTTTACGCCGATGCGCCAAAAAATTTCATTCAACTGGGTATGAGCGCAGCCTAAGGTCCCACATGGCCGAAAGGCCACAAGTGAGCGCGTGAAATGACGCGTATGACCGCCTCGCATCTCAGATTCACGCGAGAACGACATCTATATACACATAGTTACAACCTTTTACACTTTCTTCTGTGTTCTACAATGATGCGATACGTGATCCCCAAAGTTTAAGTCCCAGAACATTTTTACACAATGGGGTTCTACACTGGCACAAATGACGAGCCGTAGAAGTTGCTTCTGATGGAATCCATTGACAAAACAGTGACTGTAACGAATTGTGGGTCATCCGTGGGATTGATAGTGAGGAATTTGATGCTATATAGGAAAAGGGAGAGGAGTATATCACGTTAGTGCGTCTAATAACTCCGCAATCCAATACTAAGGAGGCGGAATCCCCACGTTCCGACGAATGATCTTCACTGAGCCCCATTCGGAGTAACCTGAACTAATTTGTTGAGTTCGTCCATCAACTGCCGGTGGGAGCGGTGTAACCAAGACAGTCAAGATGGTAGTATGCGAAGATTCAATACCGTTGAAGTCAATGAACTTGAAGTCGTACATGCCGGTCTTCACATGCTCGGTGTTCCTGACCTTCAGTGTAATAGCGAAGTACCACTGAGTTGAACTCGTTGAACTTCAATGCTAGCAGCGCAGGACACCGTCCTCCGTCGCACCGCGCGGTGGCTGTGACTTCATCCAGCACACACCGCATGTGCGTGCAGGTGAGTTTTTACCTGGAGCCCATCTACCGTGTCCACCATACTTGAAGAAAGCATTAGGGGTAATGTGGTAATGGAGAAATCCCTACAAGAAGTCACTCATATGGTAGTCCCGGGCCTAAGAAGGCTACCTGTGGCGAAATCCCGGTAAAAAAACGCCCCTCCGAGCTGTTGAAACGCCGCAGAACGCCGCAACCGCCCATCTGTCCCGCCTCTTCATAAGTGGGTCCCGCCTCCGGATGAATTCCCGATTGTCTGGGGTGGAAGCGGTCAAGGAGATGCGGCAGGATCGAAGGTTTTGCGGCGCACTTTCGCAGTTCTAGCTTGAAGCTCACTCCAAAAGATAGATGCTGTCGTATTTTCAAACATTCCCTTGTGTTTACATGGCAACATGCCAATGGAAAACTAGATCGGACTACTCCCCTCTTGACGGAGGTCGTCCGCGTCGAGAATCAACAGTGGAAAGTGGGTCCTATTTCTCGAGTTTTTGGCCAATTCCATCCGTTTCTTCTCCACTGTCCTGTTACTAGGCATCTCGACTTTCACATTCACTACTTCTTTTACTTTTCGTCAGACTTTCCCCTGATGCTGCCTTTAAACAACTCTACAGACCTGATCGAATTTGCTGACTGCCCTTCTGACCTTCTTAAAATCCATTCTCGAAATCAAAATCAAGCGAGAGATCCCTGAAAGTTCTTGAAAACAAAATCAGCTGTGCACCTTTTTTCAGGGCCTTGTAAACCGAAAATGATAGAATATCAATAAAAAGTGGCTTCTCCCAACATTTGATGTACCGCCATTTTACTATCTTGAATAAATTTTGTTTGAGCAATACAATTTCAATTTCTTGATGTATATTTCTTTGATACAGTTAAAAATAAATTCTGCGTGATCATCAACAAGGACTTGTTACCAGAAGGCATTTTGGGTATTCAGTAGAGGGGGCATGAAGATGTATGGAACTGTGTAAAAGTGTGTATGTGGCTTAATAAGGCCTTAAGGTGGCCGAAGGACCACAAGAAAGCGCGTGACATGACGCGTATGACCGCCTTACATCCAATATTCACTTGAGAACGACTCTAGTGTACATATGGTTACGACCACTTACACTTTCTTCCGTATTCAACAGTAAAGCAATGCGTGCTCCGAAAGGTCTGATTTCCAAAGCTTTTTTACACAGGTTTTACATTCAGAATCACCTGAGAACGACTCTAGCAGACATTTTTGTGAGTGACGATTTGACATAACGACCTGTGGGCTGTCCGTAAAAATGATAGCGAAGAATTTGATGTTATAGGGAAAGAGAAGAAGGGTATAGTACGTTAGTGTGCCGAAGCCCCATTCCAACACTAAAAAACGTAGATGATGTGAACTGGTAGGTGATTGTAAGCCAGAGCTTGTAAATCTCACCTGCACCTGGAAGGAAAGGAGGATAGAGGTCCCAGATGTGAAGCACTTCATTACCTTTCCCATGTTCTCGTAGCATCAACAAATCTGGAAAAAAATCCCTGAAGTGTTAAGAAGAAAAAAGTGCAAAGTGAGGAATATGAAATAGAAAGAGATGGAGAGCGATCGGACAAAACGGCCAATCGATGATCCTTCCAAGCGACGATCAAAAACTGTAGCTTAGTAAGAAATTACCTAAGTCCAGAAAACACTATGGATCCACGAAATACTTGCGAGTAGGCACCTGTGCAAGTCACGCTTGACTTCGCATTTTGAGGAATTGCTACCATTTTCAAAGCTCTCTTGGTTTGTAGTAACCTGGTTGCTATTAACTGTCAAAATATTTCGCACAATTTCCGAGCACGGCGAAATGGTTTGCGACAAACACACAGTTCCGACCACTTTTTATCAGGGCGAAATTTATGTTATGAGGCTACCGTTCATAAGACGAACAGTTGCGCGAGGCGCTTTTGACCGCCCTTGTTGAACGTTCAGCAAGTTTTTGCGATGCAGAGAACTTTCTCCTTCATCATTTGTAGCTATTAATTGTACGGTCTAATTTTCTGGTCTGTTGACCGCCTTACGACTGAAAGTCAATTGACAACTGAATGTCTGAACGTGAAATATGACAGTGAGTAGTGCGACTGGTACCCTAATGGGGTGTAGGCCCTCATAATATCCACGTTTCGCCGTGGTGCGGTGGCGGTTGGACCACCTGATGCAGCGATTCTACCCGCTCGCCGCACCGGTCACGACAGTGTTATAGGATTCAGTTCACGAGAAGAACAACTGCTAGAGGCGCTACCGAAGCTGCTCACGGCTTTCCTAAAATTTTCTGCGATTTTCCTACTGCAAAGAATACTGCATGCAATTCGTTATCTGTCCGGTATCTGTATCATCATCACACCCAAGAAGCTATGCACAACAGTATGTATCCATCGAGGGGCGGGATTAGTGAAGAAGGTGGGGTCACTGCTTGAGAGGTGTTGTGGCTTGCCTCAGCCCCTTCGTGATAAAACACTACAGCTGTGGTTTAACTGCGATACCTTCGATCTGGAAATCGATGTTACCAAATCCATTCTCCGTGACTGCTGAATACAGTTCATTTCAGAGAGCTTGATAGGGCGTGGCCTACGGACTTGGGTAAGAGTGTATCCCAGCCACACGCTCTCACCCTCGCCACACACACTAACTCTCGCTACTGTATGTTTTTGTCTAAGCATTCAAATGCTCTGATATCGTTTATGTAAATGTGCGATTTCAGAATACCTCTAGCTTCTAAGCCAGCACCAATGAGAGCAGCAGACATTATCCGTTTGAACGACGGGCGTAAGACTTCAGCGTGATATTTTTCCAAAACTCACGTCGATTAGCGTATACTGGGTCACTATTTATATTTTGGGAATAGGCAATACTGCTACCATGGAATAAATCTGATGGTTCCATCGTAAAGTTCGCCTTTTTTAAACTATATACCCCTTCATTCAATTTGTCGCACGGCGCTATTTGTTATTTTATAAATTTTTGAAATTTTGTCGACACAAGCCTTTTTCGATGCTTGTCAAATTATGTGGGTTCCAACGAAAAAATATTTTTTGCAAATCCATGTGTTCATGTAAAATTGCATGTTTGTTGGTGGAAATAATGTTTAGGGATGCCTCTCAGGATGGGTGACATGGCAATCTTGCTTATTCATATTGCACACAGCATCAATGTTTACTGAAACAACTGCTAATTTTCGACATCCTTCATGAATCTCGTCGGACAACGGACTACGACCACGACTGAATTCCCTGAACAAACGATACACTGTGGTCTTTGATGGAGCTTCATTGCCAAATTTTTTTAAAACTTTTTTTAAAATTTCATTTTCATTTCCTGACAAAACAGAAATTTTCAGATGAATATAAAATAAACAAAAAGCGCCGTGCGGCAAATTGAGTGACGGGATATATGGGTAAAAAAGGCGAACTTCACGATGAAACCATCAGATTTACTCCCATGATAACAGTATGCCTAATCCCGAAATATAAATAGTGACCTACGTACAAACAGTCCGCAAAGACGTCAGGGTTCCCTAACTAGGGAAGGTGTTTTACTTCCCATGGAACTTTGAAACGAGACCCTGGGGGATCGATGGAGCTTCGAACGCTGATTATAACTGTGAAAACCAAAATTGCCAAATGGCATCCTGAAGAGAAATACGAGGGGTCAAGGTTTGCCTGTGACTAGCCTGTGACATCTCAGTGGCGAGGCCTTCGTCATCAGCATGACTAGCGAAGAGCCACTAAGGGCCTCCGTGGCTCAGTGGTAGTGAGCCGGTTCTGGAGGCGCGAAGATGTGGGTTTGCTTCCCGCCGGTGCGGCCTTTTAGGGTTTCATTGTCAGTAAGTGCTTTTCTCTCACTTCTGAACGTTTCCTTGTATTTCGCGCGTAGGGGCTCGAATACCCGTCTGTGCAAATTTCCAGCCGTATCCAGTTTTTGGCCCAACTTCGGAAAATTAGAGGTGGCCAGGGGTTAAGTAGGAGTTTTTTGAATTTCCTTCCACAAAAAATCCTGCAAGCTGAACAAGATAACCTAAACATACCTATCACACCCTCACACTGAACGCACGTAACAAGTGCCAAATAAGGGCATTTGCTCGGCAAGGGTCAGCAACTTCTCCTTTGTTGAATGGGTTGCCAGCCAATAGCCCATCTTCCGAGATTTGGTCAAATTCTCGAACAGGCTGGAAACTTGTCTCATAGGGTAATTTGACCCTCTGAACACGAAAATCACACTGGTTTTGCGTGAAAACGTATGGCTCGCGCGCTATGGGCTCCCAAACATACCGTGAAGTGGAATTACTCTTTTTTTCAGAAAAACCTTCATAACTTCATTCAGGTGATTGTTTGGCAGATTCTGAATACAGCTTTGAGATCATCATTTAAAAGCGCATACAGTGCTATGTGTCTCATTGCAAAGGCCATTTCGACAAACCGTCTGATGGCAAAGTGCTCGCCAATGAGGTGTCACAGGCAAACATTGACCGCTCGTAACTCGTTTCAGGATGCCATTTGGCAATTTTGGATTTCACAGTTATAATCAGCGTTCGAAGCTCTATCGATTCCGCCGGGTCTCATTTCAAAGCTCCATGGGAAGTGAAATACCTTCCCTAGTAAACAGCAGCTACACATACTTTGATCCTGCAAAACAGTAAACTTCAGGGGACATAGGAGCAAGTATTTTTCGAACTATTCATTGATTAAACCATAAATGATTCCAATCTTTATGCGTCTGATTAGACCAGTTTGGCTATCGCAGCACTGGGTCTGTATTGACCAATAGGTATCCCTGGAGCCCGTATCGCGATGTGATAGATGCTGTATTCTGCGTTCACTAGGTACCCATCCAAACACCCATTAATCATCTGGAGCTCAACAGTTCAGCAGTCGAATAATTTCAAACCAACAAACCATCAATATCTGCATAGCTATTCATTGCTGTACATCTTAATGTTTGGAGGCACACTCCAGTAATCAAATCAGCTATTGCCCTCGCCGGGCAGATATTACTCCGGGTAACTGTTCACGCTTCATTTTTTGCTCCACCACGCCGCCTCCTCACGACCTCAGGCTCGCTCGTCCATACGATCCCGCCAAGCCACTCCAACCTTACCTTGCATTCGACGGAGCATTTCCAATGGGCCGATCATTTGAGAAAAGAGTATCGTCAGCTATTGCAAAAGATAAAATAAAACATCGAAACCCCATAGCGAAGGCTACGTAAAAAGGGCGAAACAGGTGATATCGTTGAATGTGCGCGATACTCTCAAGCAAGGCACATTTCCAGTGAGGACGACTCGCACGAGAACTATGGTCAGGCATCCTTGTTTTTAGTGTTGCCATGGGCTTTCGCTCCATTTTTTTCTGGTGAGCGAATGAGACCAAGCCCTTATCGTCAATCAGAAAACGAGACCATTCTGGTGATATTTGCCTATCCCGACCCTTTATATGTTGTGATCAGCTGCTATCAGGCTGCATCATCCATAATCAAAGTCTCCGTACCATCCCCTGCAATACTGTAAACATCAGAACTTCGCTGTCACTGAGGAATTGCAACGAAGAGAGTGAACATTGGTTCTTGCGTGCAAGAGCCGACCAATCAGGCGCAACCGTGTAGGATTTAAGGTATGTGCTTGTTGTATTGAAGGTTTAGGGTCAGTCAAAGTGTGAGGGGGGGAGGAAGACACTAAATTTCACCGGCGTTGAAGCTCTTTTCCCTCGCTAGGCCTAGACTAAAGCAGACGAGATAGATGCTTTGGCAGATGCTTTTTCATAAACGAGGGATAGGAATTTTAGCTCGAGCCAAGGGAAGGGTGAAGCTTCGGCATCGGTGAGAAGCTGCGTCTTCCCCCCCCCCCTCCACTTCAATTGACCGAAAGTTTATTATGAATGTCAGTGTGCTTCATTCTTCAAAAAATACACCGATATGAGATAGAAACATGTAGGAACGTAATACACCTGATGATACCGCGATCCCTATAAAAGCTACGGAAAGCTGTACCTCAATTTTACTCTCAGTTTGCTATGCCTACAAGGTGTCGACCTTTCTGGGTGCTGGTTAACATTGTTACATGGTTCCACATTGCAAATGATGTCATCGCTGACTGGTATGCAGACGGTGCGTTTGCAGATTTGCTACATAACTAGGCCCATTGGACTTGGCGATTTGGTTCCTGCCAGGAGAGGGTTTCATTTCCAATGAAGTTTTGAAATGAGACCAAGTGGGATGGGCAGAGTTTTAAATGCTAGTCACAAGTATGAAAACTAAAGTTGAAAAATGCCGTTCTAAAGCGAGTTAAGAGGAATTTGCGTAGGACGACTCATCGGCAGGACACTTCGCCATTAACGGGTTCTACCATCTTCCCAGCACCAGTCAGAATGGCAGCGGTAATGATCGCGATTCTGCAGAAGCTGGGAAACCGATTTGTTCCAGGCTGAGGCCAAGGTCTTTGCATTGATATTGTTTTATCCTTGATATGTGGGTTTAGTCCACCTTCTGGGTTCATTTGCACTGGCTCTTGCTTATACCGCCATGTATATTATAACCTCCAATATATGTGGTTTCTCAAATAGATTTTTGTAAACACTGAATAACACTGCTCCAACGTGCACCTATCAACATCTCATACACATTACCATCAAGAAAATAAACCAACCTTATAAAATCTTGTCTTTGGTTTTAACACAATGATAACATGGCCCTAGACACAACTAGTTCACCCTGTAATGAGCGGTCGCATTTCTCTGCCATCCTCTCATACTCACTTGCGGACGAACAGACATAAAGACGACAAACACCCACAAACCCACAGAACAATCAATGTAGAACAAAGTAAGCTGTCACACAACCGCTATAACTTGAAAGTAATGGTAAGGGTAACTCGGTTGTCAGTTACACAAATCATACGATTCCACCACGAAGGCCGACACCATTATAACTAGGTAATTCCGATCGATGCGGTGGGGACGTTCCTTGCTCGATCTCGAGTACGCCGACGATGTCGTTATATTTGCGGAGAGCAATGCGAAGTTGCAGCGTGTGGTCAAACTTGTGTCAAAAATAGCTGCAGCCTATGGATTACTCCTTCGCCCTGACAAATGCAAACAAATGTGGATTTCAGTGAAACCTACAGCGGGAGTCAAGGTGGATGGACAAACAATAGAACTTGTAGAGGAGTTCTGTTATCTGGGCTGTATGCTGAAGAGCAACGGCAGCTGTGAAAGGGATATTCAGCAGCGCTGCGTTAAAGCCGTATCGGCGTTCAACTCCTTATACAGGTGTCTGTGGTCGACTCCTATTGCCAATGAAGTCAGCTGCGCGTGTACCCGTCCGCCATTCGACCAATCATGATGTACGGATCGGAGACATGGGCAGCGCCGTCCACGGTAATGGAGAATCTCGACTGCACGGAGAGAAGACTTCTTAGACGAGTGTTAGGCTACTTCTCACCAAGGGTATGCTGCAACGAAGATTTACGCGGAAGTGGATGTGGTATACCGGAGGATGAGTCGTGGGAGACAGCAACATCTTCTCCCTCCATCTTAAGTAGTCACGCAGAATCGTCTACGCTTCCTGGGTCACCATTTGAGGAAACAGTCGGATCGCCTTGTTCAACTTTCTCTAAGGATGCTTCCGGATCCCAGCTGGAGAAGGCCGCCCGGCCGCAAGCGGAGATTCTGGACGTGGTGAAAGAAGACCTGAGGATGCTTGGCGCTGATCGGCAGTTTAAGCGAGACATTTCGTTTCGCAGATTATGGAACAGCGACGAGTGGATAGATTCTATACGACCTTTCGCTGAAGATCGTGATCGATGGGCTCAGCTCTGCTCATGGACAACACACCTCGGCGAAGATGCGGCATGACCGCGTCAGGCAACTTGCCAGCCGATTAGCTTGACTTAGCTTATGTTGTACTTGCCTGATGTGGGCCGCATGCAAGTTTCACGCGAAAAAATGCGAATGCCGCCAAGATGCAGCACCACAACGTCTTGGCCTAGTGGGCGAGGCCTCCGAGCAAATGCCCAAGCCGTCGTCCGTCGCGGTCGAAGACGCATCATAGGAAAAGAAAGTTACGTAAACAGTCTCACTCCGTTCAGAGCGGCGGCGAACCACAGGACGGGGCTTTTGCTCGCAGGCCCTGCCCAACCGGTCGAGACTCTATGGTGCTGTATCTTGTTCGGATTTACATATTTTCGCAAGGAACTTTGTATGCGGCTATTTTTTTGGCAAAAACAACACATAGGTGACAAAGAAACTCACTTTTCCGTGGGCGAATCCTTTGAATATAAGAGGAATAGTCAGTGAGCACACTTCGCTTCAGTACAGATATCAGTTAGAGTGAAACAATTAACCGAAAAATTATTCAACTGAAAACTTTGAAAATGACCTATTTTATGCCTCAGATGTGTAGAGATGTCATGATTCCAAATGACGTGTAACGAAGTCCTGGCCTCACTTCATGTTACCCTCCGCACACCTGATCATTTCATCGGATTATAAGCTCTTCCTGGCTTACTGAGTTTTTTGCAAGGTGCGATCACTCTGAGTTTTCACCTGAGTAACTTTCTCAACTTCCCCTGCACGTATGAAATACCATTTCATTCAGTATCAATTGCCTCCGAAACAAAAAAAAAGATGTAAAGGCCATGCAGCTATGGTTAAGATCCAAACCACATATATTTTTGACCCCTACTGAAGTTCTATATATGCGCGCAGTACCGTGCGATAGCTCAACTCGCGTTTACGCACGTCATCTAATAGTAAGCCACATCACCAGCTCTTGAGTGATGTAACGGCACATCGCTGCAAAACATTCAACAATGTCTCTCTCTTCTCTCTCTCGCTCTCTCTCCCCAAATTCCTCAGCACCATCAATGACATACCCCATACCCAAAGGCGTCTAGATGATAAAGGTGAGGAACAGCTTGCGAGTACTACCGTCATCAATTTTTAGATGCAGATGCAGAATTGGTGGTCACACACTTCCTCCATATAAACGAGACAATTCTTGAGGAGCTTCAATCGCAATATATGGCATCTAGAACACCGTTGGGAAAAGTTAGTTTCTTTCACTTCAAATATCGAATAAGAGCCACCGTACATGGATAAGCAAAACTTTGTAAGGACTTCATGTCATAGGGTGAACAGTGACGGGAGGATAGCTACGCGCTTGTAACGCGATATCGCAATTGCGTTCCATCGACTGGTCAATCCCAGTAGAGAAAGCGAAGAAGGCTGCGAGTATCTCACATTTTCAACATGTGAGAGCAAAGGGGAATTCTCGGATGGATATAGTGAGAGGATGTGAATTAACGCCTCTGCGTTAGGCGGAAAGAACGAGCTTTACGGCGGCTGAAGCCACTTTCATGTTCCCTGGGCTGAGTTAAAATTAATAACATATGGTTCACAATGGTGCCAAGGAATGTGGAACAAGATCTCATCCAAATTACACGGATTCTTCGTTAAGCATTATATACACCAGCAGAAAGAAAGCATTTTCGCCGTGCTAGTGGGTGCAACTGGTTCAAAGGGAAGCAATCCACGATATCATGTCTTAAAGGCACATTCCAGGATTGCTCTGAATGGGACAAAGCGCTGAACTATGGAATCCGAGTTGCTGAGGAATAGACCGACAAAGAAAAGTTCGAAAAGAGTCCCCGAAAAGGGCAAAAATAAGACCTCCTGTCATCTGACCTTGGACGAGATCACCGGTAAAAACGAGTCTTTGAATCAGTTCCCGCTGGCTGCTATCGGGAGGAACTCTGTGATATCACCTGTTTCCTCATAACAATGTCTCCTTTATCATTGGCATATCTTCCTTATCTTACCTTATCACACAAATCGTAGGCCTCGATTGCCACGTTGTTGCCATCATTGCCACCGTTACTGCCAGCAACCTCGTCAGAATTAGGCGCACCCGAGCTCCAGGGTGCGGCCGAGGTGACTTCAAAAGCTCCGCGCGCTGCGATGACTCATCATCGCGCTTAGATATGAGCACAGCCTACCTGCCCGGTTGGGGAACTATTAGGTCATGTGAAAGGGCTGCAATGTCCCGCTAATCCTGGAATGTGCCTTCAACGCGCTGCGACCCTTCTTTCACGACTGGGTACTAGAAGTCCTCGCATATAGAGAGTTGTCAAGTACTTCTGCCTTGTATTTGATAGGCGCATTTAATCTATTTGCCCGAATGAGGGGTTTACCTGGATCATGCGGGCAAGGGAGTTTTCTCCTCCTCCTACGTTTATACCAGTGAATATGAAGCTGAGCTCCTCATTTGCTGAAGTGAAATGTGTGCTTACTCATCAAGAATTGCTGCATCTAGATGAAGGACATTCCTTGGAACGAATGGTTTAATTATCAGAAAGCTAACTATAAGAAATTGTCAAAGAGAGCACAACAATTTGTCGACCTAGTATGTGCAATCTTCATTGGTTCAGTGCACGAGTTTACTTACATCTCCTTCACACGAAATCTTTCAGATCATCAGACTGGCTTATTTACAAGTTGAAAGAAGAATAACCGCAGAGCGTTCAGCTCATGTGTGAGGCTTCTACATAGTGCTAGTCAACTTTGATTCCTTTTATGTTTCATTAATTCAAGGCTAAAGGCTAAGTTCCGCAAGCTTGGTTATACGCATTGCGAATCTCTTAACAAGAATAATTTCGATGAAATACTCGACTATCTTGGTAAGTGCACATATTGCTCTAAACCGATAATGTTCTTGTAATCGCCACAGAATAATTTTTTACAAGACATACAATTCTAAATAACTTGACATACCTATTCTGATCATCTGCAACATATCAAAGCATCTTGGAGAGATCTTTGAAGGGTCAATCTGCACGCTCAGGCGCATATGCACAAGCCTTAGTGGAAGAAAAAAAGGGGTTCTTCCCCTCTTTTAGGCTTGAGCAAGAATGTTGTCCGTGGTGAGATGCCCCCCCCCCCCCCTCCTCATTGCAACAGCACCCATGTTACAGTACAGCATCCATCCAATAACCTATTCCTTTTTATTGAGACATCATGAAACGCGGCGTTTTGTGTTTGATTGCGCATTGTTTCAATACAGTGGATGTGACAGAAGTATGGGAGGGCCAAGCATGCTCGAACAATGTAAAGCTATCAAGACGGTACCATGCAGTAGCCACTCATTAATGGTTGGAGGCTGAGGTGATGTGTACGCTGAACGTGTGGGTGAAGTGACGACAGCCGTCGAAGCACGAGGTGAGAGGAGAGTACAAATGAGGAAGTACGATGTCCGTCGCCGAGTGTGTACCCTTATGTCAGGAATTTGCGTTGCAACGTTGTTCGCCGACATTTGCGCGCGAGCTCACTGCGTTCGGTGAAAATCGCGCAAACCTATTTTAATTTTGCTTCTTTGTTGAGCTTGTTTTCGAACTGCTTATATCTCACTAGGCAGGATCCAGCTACACTCACTCCATTTTGAATGTTTTCATTCACCCTTGGTTGATTATAGCGTTTTGCATGTATTCATTCCACCTTCTACGCTCTCCATCGTGCATATATGCATCACTTTTGCTCGCCAAGATTCTTTCGCTTTATACGTAGTATCGTAGCGTAAATAATATATTTTGTGTATCAAAATGAGCCACCGAGGGGCTTCTGTCGCAGAAGGATTTTGAGTCGTCAGGTGGCTAGGCTACGTAGCGCGTCCCCAGGTGGCAGGTAGGGGTCAATCGCGGACCACACGTACTGTCCTGAGGCGCACGCGAACTCAGGGCGTCGACTCCCTGCATCTGCTGTGCTGGGCTGATTCATATCCTCTGGATCTAAGCAGACTTTTCTTGCATACGTGTAGGGGGGGGGGGGTCTGTGTGGTGCAGTTGCTATCCTGCATTCGGTACAGCCAATTCGGGGTTGTCTCCGATAAACAAGTCTACTTCGGGATAGCGTGGCTGAGTACCTGGGGTATACCAAGCCCTCACGACACAGCCTGGCGAGCTACTCCTAGGTCTTCATCCTGCCGAAAACAACAGTAAGGATGGGCCATTCACCTACACCTAAGGGAGCCCCCCCCCCTCCCCCAAATACTGCAGCGCTCCCTGCATTCGGTACAGCCGATTCGGGGGCCTCTGATAAACAAGTCTACTTCGGGATAGCGTGGCTGAGTACCTGGGGTATACCCAACCCTCACGACACAGCCTGATGAGCTACTCATGGGTCTTAATCCTGCTGAAAACAGCAGTAAGGATGGGACTCATTCACCTACACCTGAAGGCCCCCCCCCCCTCCCCCCAATACGGCGCGTTAGATAGGACCGCTCGAGAAATGCTGCTAGAATAGCAGCGCTGAAACAGGCTGCCCAAATCAAGCATGACCAAGATGGCGATCTCTACTTTCAACGCACGAAACTTGCATCGAAAGCGAGTATCAAAGACCTGATGATGCAAGCCAAGAAGATCAAGTACGAAGCCAGGACTAAACGAGACGAGAAGGCAAAAGCTGCTACATGTCGTTTACGAGACTGAAGGACTGTTCTTCGGTACATACGACAGGGGAGGCAATGGTGGTGTGGGCTTTCTTGTTAACACACACTTGGCCATAAACGCGATTCGTACGAAAATCTGACGACCCGATTCGGACGTTTGCAATTGAAAAGATGTAGTCCAATCCCGGCTTTGACCATCTTCGTCGCCTACGCACCATTATCGAGCTACAACCACGAGGAACTCGAAGCATTTTAAGTGGATTCGGAGAAGTTCCATCAGAAGGATCATACTCTCTCCAAGCCCTTGGCGATTTCAACGCTAAGATCGGCCCTGGAAGAAGGGATAAGGGACTTCAGCCCTCTCATCTACCCAAGACTTAAGAGTTACCCAATAGACAATTCCACAACGAGATCGATCACCTCACCTCCGATTGAAGCTTTTGTCTGACCAGCGTCGCTGTTGTTCCAAAGTTTTATACAGGATCAGACCATCGATATCGTCCGCGCCAAATTCCTCTCTTCTATAGGTGGAGAGAGAGCCGCGAAATTCAAGAAACGAAGCTCCGAAGCAGTTATCTACTGAGAACACTTCGTTTCTCTCGCAGGTGTATGGGAGTATTCCGTCATCGAAAACATGGGGAAGAAAACAATCGATCCGTTGAGCATCTTCGCGATAGTGCCAGGAGAGCAAAGAATTTGGAAGTCACCAACAGACGTCTCTCCTTGGAAAATCTCGAGCTGATACGTCAACGTGGAGCAGCGCGAGCTGCAGGTGATCACCAGCTGACGTCTGAGCTTGAGAAGCAGTGCAGATAGGCGTTAAAAAAAGAATTTATGAAGAGAAGAGCAGCAATGCCGGCTGAAGTAGCAGAGGTTCAGAGGAGCATCCGTAATGCCGGCCAGAGTTTCGTCAGTGAAAAGACCAAAATGACCAGTATCCAGCACCTGAGGTGCAGTTACTGCTTCTCGAAGAGCAATGTAGAAGGTCATCTACGACTTCTATTCTTCGATAGCCATGTCCACCTGCCTAGGAGCGATCTGAAGAAGAATGGATATGCTGTTCCTTCAGTATTTCCTTGCGAAGTACAACACGTCATCTCGTTGGTGGAGATCGGTACCAACAACCGCATCCGACACGATCAGACCGGAACATCTGGAGAATCTACAGCCAATTATCTTCAGAAGTCAGGCCACGCACTACCTGTGGAGGTCGATGGTAGATAGGCATCCTTATCACCTCCGCTTTCACATCGTGCTCATAACACCGACAATACAGCAGGCGGAGCGAATGCTAACTGATTTCGACTGCGAGTGTGGAAAAATCGGTTTGAACCTGACGAAGACGATGTCCATGAGAAACGGATTGGTACCTGATGCCCCATTCACGCTCAACGGAACCAACATCACCGAATGCTCCGTATCTAAGTCAGGAAATCAATATGAAGAACGACATAGTACAAAAGCTGAGCAGAAGAAAAAGAGCGGCTTGGGATGCCTTCGAGATCATCGAAGGAGAAATTAAGACGAAGAATATCCGGGTCCGCACCCATCTCTTCGATTCCGCTGTCTTTCCTGCCCTAACATACGCCTCAGAGACTTGGACTCTACGTAAGCAGGAGGAGCATGCGGTCGGCGTTATATAACGGCCATCGAAAGGACGAGCTCAGAGTATCCCGATACACGCAAGAGCAGAAGGGAATTCGAATTTCCAAACTCCTAGATCCATTGGAGATCAGGGAAAGGTATTTGCTAAAGAATCGAAGATTAGATGGCCAGGACACGCCATGCGATGTTGCGATGACTGTTGCACCACAGCGGTTACCGACTGGATCCCTCAGACCGTCAAACCAAGACATGGCTGTCCGCTGGCCCGCTGGTCAAACTTCTTCACTAAGTTCTAAGCGAATCGATCAACAGGCTACGTGCGCTTGGAGCAAGGAAGGTCCACTGGACTACTCTGGCTCGCGACAAGGACGAATGAGACGTTACTGGCTCGAGACTCTCGATGTCAAACGGGACGACAGGTGTACAGGTGATTGAAATGAGAAGCACTGCGCTTTGGAGCATTGCACGGATCGTCTGAGGGTAAGGAACTTGGCGATGAGTGAATAACTTCCGCCATAATGCGAAAGTTCGTTCTTGTCGAGCAGATAGTCTCGCTCATCTCGGAGCTCCTTCTCGCTAGACTGAGGCAGAAGCGTATCTACTTTCCCATTGTCCTCGTGTTGATATGCAAATGATGATGATACAGAGCATAGAATGCAAGCGAGGATGATACATAGCACAGAAACTGAAATAAATGTAAAACGCTATCATCAACCAAAAATGGATTGAAAACGTTCAAACTCAACAATAATCAATTAGATTCTGTCTATTGAGATAAAAAGATGAAGATTGAGATAATTTGATAACAACCTCAGTATAGCGGCAAAATGAATAAAAATAAGCGCGCGCAAACGTAGCTTGCCCCGGTATACCCCTCGTCGCCACTTCACCTACACATCCGCTGTGAGGAAAAGAAAAACTCACCAGCGCGTGCTCAGTGACGCCTCACAGCCACCGCGCGACGCGACGGTGGGCGATCGCCTGCATTCCTACCATTACCTTCAGCGAGGTTTGAAGGTAATGGTAGCAGTGCAGGCAGTGTCACTTCACCAATGTCCTGAGATGACTGGTTTTTTCTTTTGTGCCTCCCCGTATGGTGGCTATACATCGGGTGGGGAGCACGCACTCCCCTGAGACTTCCTTATCATTGAGTTTAGGCGAATCCATACGTGCACACATGCCCGCCACACCGAAAAAGACCATCTCTCGCGGCTATCGCATGCTTACCACGCGGTGGCTGTGACTTCATCCAGCACGCACCGCATGTGAGTGCAGGTTAGTTTTTCCTTGGAGCCCATCTACCGTGTCTACCATCCTTGAGCAACTGCACAGATCTGATCGACCTTCCTAATAGCCCTTCCGACCTTCTAAAAACCCATTCTAAAAAACCCCAATCAAAAGCAAACCAGGAAATACCGAGTAAGTCTTGAGGTCAAAGTCAGCAGTACATCTTTTCCAGGTCCTTGTAAAGAAGATACTGGTACTGCTACATGAAAACAATGAGAACTTCCTTCTTCCAAGTATTTTTTATACCGCCATTCTACTACTTTTTATACCGCCATTCTACTGTTTCGAATAAATTTTGTTTGAGCACTTCACATCACTTTCTTGATGTTCATTTGTTTTCAAATAAGAATACATACAGTTAAGAATAAATTCTACCAACCACACACACAGAAGCAACTTCAGAAATATTCGAAAATTATATTGTTTTTGAGAATGAATAAAGTGCTCAAGCGGCTCAATAAGGCTGCGTTCATACCCAACTGAATGAGTTTTTTGGCGCATCGACGCAATGATGTATAGGCGAATCCGCGATCCGGGGTTTTTAGCGATGCCACGTGGCACCACGTCGGTTCATTTGCATTGTGGCAAATAGCCAAGATCGCGGATGCTCCAATACCCTCATTTTCTTGATCGACACACATCTTATGCATGACGCGAATGCGCCAATTCTCCAGTCGAGGATACGCAAATGCGCTCATTTTTTCGATCGATACGTATATTTAACTTTACACCGATGCGCCAAAAAATCCCATTCAGTTGGATATGAATGCGGCCTAAGATCCTACATGGCAGAAAGGCCACAAGTAAGCGCGTGGCATGACGAGTATGACCGCCTTATATCCAATATTCACGTGAGAACGACAACAGTATACATATAGTTGCGATCTTTTAGGCAGCGTTCATAGTTTTGCAATTTGCGTTTTTGTGGATAGAAGGTAAGATACGTATAAATTGGCAAAATTGCATTTTTGTGGAAATGCGGAATTGTGGAAGTGCGGATAAAGCGTTAGATACGTATCGATTTCCATGCTACGAAGAGACGAGTGGATTAGAGTAAGGGAAGTGTGGAATTGTGGAACTTGCGTTTTTGTGGAAATGCTGAATCGTGGCGTTTTCGTGGAAATGTGGAAAGGGATAAGATACGTATCGATTTGCGGAATTTGCGTTTCTGTGGAAAGAAGATTAGATTTGTATCGACTTGCGTTTTGCGTTTTTGTGGAAGTGCGGAATCGTGGAATTTGCGTTTTTGTGGAAATGAGGAAATGGATAAGATACGTATCGATCGCTTTGTCAGCGAACGTGGATAATAAGGCGAAGCACTTTCTACACTGAAGGAACAGGTTGATCTCTTTCCTCTCTCTCTCTTCACAAACACTGTTTTTTCACCGCACAGTTTTCTCTTCTCGTTCACTCTTTCGTGCTCTCGATCATTCGTTTTTGATTTGTGGCTTTCGTCTTGTCTTACAGTAGTGTGTCTTTGGGTGGCGTGCAAGTGTTCCGAACAGCGTACCAGGAGTTCATGTCAGCAGTGTTGTGTGGAGAGTAATATACTATAGAAACGATGAAATAAGGTTCTTACGGGATTAAAACAATGTATTACTGAGCAAACCAGTAACTAGCTTCCCTTTCATCATCGTTTCTGTTGAGTTACAAAGGGGCCCATTACTGTGTCTGGCACAATTTTCACATGACCGCAGGAAATAAAAGGAATTGCGTTCTTTGCCATCAAGACCTGGGCAAAAGCATGCATTCGAGTTTGTAAATTAGCAGATTTGTTCAATATTCTTTAGGCCGTCCCAATTCTCATTAGAATAGCATATAGTAATCTCTCGCTCACAAATTTTTGAGGTGTGACAAATTAGGTTTTTGAAGTTAATGAGGTGTACATGCTTGCCAGAAAAAGACGAAGATCTCTCCGGAAAGCACATTTTCAATAGTAAGTCGTATAGCTAGCACCTGTGTATAACATAAGCTAATGATTCATCTTTTAATAACGAATCTATGAAGGCAATAATCCATGAAGGAAGTTCGACCGTTCGCAAATGATGAGCTTCGTGGAATGACACGCACCGCGCACGTGGCATCCACGCTTTCCACAATCCCTCATTTCCACAAAAACGCAAAAACGCAAATTCCACGATTCCGCATTCCCACAAAAACGCAAACAGCGAACTCCGCAAATCGATACGCATCTACTCTTCCTTCCACAAAAACGCAAAAACGAACTTTTCCCAATCGATACGTATCTATTCTTCCTTCCACAAGAACGCAAAAACGCCAATTCCAAAACCATGAACGCTGCCTTACACTTTCTTCCGTGTTTACAATGATGCGACACGTGTTTCCCAAAGTCTAATTCCCAGATCATACCTACTTTCTGTGGTTCTACACCCATGTTCGGCACAAATGAGCTCTAGAAGTCGCTGCTGACGGAATGCATTGACAAAACGGTGATTGCAGCGACTTCTGGGCCATCCGTGAAATTGGCAGTGAAGAATTTGATGCTGTATGAGGAAGAGGGAGAGGAGTATATCACGTTAGTGCGTCTAATGAGTGCGCAATCCAAACCAAAAAGGCGCCTTGGAATCTCCACGTCCAAACGAATGGTCTTCACTGAGCCCCATTAGGAGTAAGCTGAACTAATGTGACGACTTCGTCCAACAACTGTCGCTCAGAGCGGTTTAACCAAGATAGTAAAGCTGGTTGTACGCGAAGAATCAATGCTGTTGAAGCCAATGAACTTGAAGTCATACATGTCAGTCTTCACATGCTGAGTCTTCTTGACCTTTCCCGTAAGCCCGAACGTTGCAAAGCTTTCGTATCATGCCTGTGTTACACCTTCGTATTTCTTTTTGTCTTCACGAGCAAGCATTACGTCATCAGGATAGCGGAACGTCCGTAGAGGCTTTCCTGGAAAACTCGCAAGGAAAGAGGAGAGAACCCTCGCGTACTTCGACTGAAATGTGAAATGTTAAATTCTACCGAATTACTTGCCGAGATTCACATTCAGCTCCTTGGTTTTGAGTAAAGGACACTCAATGAACTTTTTGGGGACGTTGTGCTTCCGTTTGGCGTACCTTTGACTTTTTGTGACCATATGTGACAATAGATGCAGGGCTCTTTTAATGTCCAAAGATTTAATGCAAGGTGCAAAGATTATTTGTTTTCGAGATGTATTCCCAGCGTGTACGAAAAGTGTGAATGGCATATTCAGTGCCACATGCGGCTCTGAGCTCAAACTAGTTCGAGGAAAGCTGGACCGTTCACATCGACCATCATCCGTATGCTCACGATCTCATGCTGTGTGAGAGAAGGTGAATTAGACGGTAGTTCATGCATTCTGCATGAATTCCCTTTCTCTTCCATATTAATGTTCTCGGAGATTGCTGCAATCTTTCAGACCTTACTCACCTGTATGATCTGTTAGAAGAACTTAGCCAACCACTCAGCAGTACTCAAAGGCACATTTCAGGATTACGAAACATTACAGCCTTTTCATATGACCTAATAGTTCCCCGAAAGGGTAGAAAGGCTGCTCACATATCGAGGCGCGATGATGAGACAATGCAGCTTCTGAAGCCAGCTCAGCCACACCCGGAGCTCTGGTCTGCCCACCCCAGACGTGATTGTTGGCAATGACGGTGGTAACGGTGGCAACAACGTGGCGAAAGAGGCTACGATTTGTGTGATAATATAGGATAGGAATGAGATGCCAATGACAAAGAAGATGTTGACACGAGAAAAGAAGTTACATCCCAGGGTTTCCTATGATACTATCCAGCGAGAACTGATTCAAAGGCTCGTTTTCACGTGGTAATCTCGTCCGAGGCCACATGTCAGGAGGCCTTGTTTTTGCCCTTTTGTGAGCTAATTTCGATTTTTTCTTTATCAGCGTATTCCACAGCACCTCTAATTTATCAAGTTAGCGCTTCAATCCACTGAAGGTATTTCTGGAATGCGCCTTTTAACACGGTCACTTCCACAGACCAGCCAATGCGTCATCACACCTGCTGCTTTCTTTGGCTGTACCTCCCCAGACCCTCTTCAATATCACTCACGGTAATCGACAGAGCTGAATGTTGGAGATGCATAAGGGACGGTTGGATTAGGTCCCTTTTCCGAAATTTGCCATATTCGAAGTAGTCATGCTACATTTTCAAAGGATCCAATAGACTTTTCGCTATTTTCGCTTGACGAGAAAGAACTTGGGCGAGTCAGCGAGAGGTTTCCGCGCCTCTAAGACAATTGCAAGATGGATGGCTCTGGCAGCAGAAACAGTCTCCTTTGCCACAATTCTTTCTTCAGGAATTTCCGTAAGTTGTCTCAGTGCTGCCTTGAGGAATGAGTGAGAAAGCTTCTTCTTCCTACCTACCTATTTTCAGAAGTAGTTTACCTACTGCCATGCTTGCATGTCACTCAAGTGCCGACTTTGCTTGCCTACAGGAAGCTCCTGTCACGGCGACCTGCTTATGTTACCGACTCGGTAGCCCTTTCCCAGGTTTTTTCGACAGTCATTACCCATGGCAAAGATATATGAGAAAACACAGCGGTTTCTCTCGTAGGCTACAATCGTCGCGTCTGTTACAGGCCAGTGGTCTCTGGGTTTGATGAAATAAAGTCGATTTTCGCTTGTTGTGCCTTCTGAAGAGATCCCCTTTGAGTTGATAGTCACGCTTTCAAAATTTTTCAATCACAGTTGTGAGGCTGTTCAATTTGCGTATCCGAAAATCCCTTCAACATCTTCAGGACAATTCCGTGGCCGGGCTACCATGACAGCTATGACCATTTATCCTAATACAAGCGTGCCCACCGGGATATACCAATAATGTCTTTTGGTAGTTATTTAGTTGTCTTCTCATCACGTAGTAGGTGCCAGAAACCATTCTCCCGGACTAGTCAACTTGTGAAGCATACACAGAAAAGAGACGATCGTTTCTGTTTGACAGCAACACAATTGTCCATCGATCGCTCATCGGAATGTTCAACGCATGTATCGAGATCACAGTGAATTTGGAAGACAATGATACCGACACCTTTAACAAACTGAGACACACAGAGCATCTTTGAAACTACCGTCAGTGCCTCATAAGACGATCTATTTACGTTCTAATGTGACTGCCAACTCATATGAAAGGTCTGACTACGTGCTGACGTTCAGAGTTCCGATAAGCGTCAAAAGACGACTGGACTAGCATCTCTAATATGGGTATGGGGCTGTCAAGGAGAGCAGCGTTTTGGAACAAACTACGTCGCAGCCTTATCGGTGACGTCATCCTCCGCTATCAATATTATCCACGCTGTTTCCGAATCAAAAAATGACACCTCTATCGTGAGACCAGCTCATGAAGGGCAGCTTGAATCTTACAAAACAGGATAATTGCAATATCCTAACAAGAGAGCATGTGAGGAGTTCAACTGCTTTTTTTCCAATCAACGATGCGCAGGTCAGAAATTGGAATCCCTGCATAGTTTGACACTATGCCAAAATTCGACTTCGAATTCGTGACTTTCGCCACGATCATTATACATACTATGATGTGGTTGGGTCGAGCATCCTATGAACGTAACGCGTCACCAGAGTGCCGTGATGGTCGGCGGCGGGTTCATAGTTCAGACGCCGTCGCCGCCGGTGTCGGGGTCGGTGCACAAAGTGTCAACGTGGCCTGGCAGTCCCTGCGAAGCTGGAACAACTAAACTAACCAGATGTTATAATATCTGGTAGGTGCGAAAGTCAGCAGCACCTCTGCGGCGAACATTGTTTGTCTCACACATATGCAAATCGAACGCTGTACGAAAGATGGACTCTCGAACGAAATTAGACACCAATCCTTTACTCCAATCAATCCCTGCCTTAGAGTGACGACGACTATTTGCGTCAGAGGATGTCTTTGATTTCTTGACGATGGCTTTATCAAGAATGACGCTCATCCAGAAGCGATTACTAGAGAACATGGTGCCGATATTTCCCTTTTCAATGACCCAGTCGGATTGGCCGGCTTAGGCCTGCATCGGCTCCACCGCACTAGCTTCGGTGTTTCCCAATGTTGATGAGCCGTTTTTGCGCATCAGAGGGCTTGACCGCGAGTCACTCTTCCGGACGTTTCGAAACTGAACTGAAACTTTTCGGTCTAGGTACCTATTATTTCACAGTGTTAATAGGCGCTGTGTTTCTTACTTTTCAATGATCCATGCCTCAGGCTTCGAGCTGTACTCACTCCGGACAACGATTTCCGCAGTAAACACTTCCCATTCAGGATGTGCTACACCCACTGCGGGAGTGTCTTCCAGACGTTTGCAGTTTGTCCCTCAAAGTTCCGAATTTCGAGACAGACAGTTAGACGGAAAGGCAGATTAAGGTAAATGTTCGCCCCTCACCCCAGCTTCTCCACATTGTGCCTTTTGGGCTTTGGTTAAGTGGGCTCTTTGCTTTTTCACCCACGCGCTACATACTCCACAACTGATCCGCCCTATACAAGTTGTCCTTCAGATATTTCTTGGCAGACAGACAGACTAAGCCTATTGACCGTTCCAACTGGGTATCGGACCGGCTGCGCGGACTCCATAAGGATTGAAGGAGATACCCTCAGCTAACCGCGTTATCGTAGCAACCAAAGTTACTTAAGACCATTAGAAATGAGTTACTTACCGTATTTACCAACTTTTGGAACCTCTGTTCCTTTGATAGCCCATGCCCCTACTTTTCTGATTTACCTATTGATCCGACTCCCATACCTTTGATTTCAATTCCATTGACTAGAATTGGCAATTTTGATCAGAAACGATCGGTAACCTAGGACCTGCAAAATCCTTACCTCTGAGGCTCCAACTACTTAAAGGAATCGTTCAGGGAAAATGAGTTTTTGTGTTACCCATATGTTTATGTTGTATTTGCCTAATGTTGGTCTCATGCAAAATTTCACGCGAAAAAATGTGAATCTGGCTGAGATACAGCACCACAAAGTGCGGTCCCAGTGGGCGGAGCCTCCGTGTAAAAGCCTCGTCCCGTCTTCCGCCGCCGTTGGGCACGGAGAGTAGGACTGATTACGTAACCTTCTGTTCCTACAATGCGTCTCCGACCACGGCTTACGCGGTACGAGGCTTTTACACGGAGGCCCCGCCCACTGGGACCGCACTTTGTGGTGCTGTATCTCAGCCAGATTAACATTTTTTCGCGTGAAATTTCGCATGAGGCCAACCTTAGGCAAATACAACATAAATACATAGGTAACACAAAAGCTTCCGTGGACGATTCCTTTAAGAATTTGGTTCAGTATCCGATACCTGGTCTCTTCGCGAAAACCAATAATTTCACGTTTACCCGGTCTGTGGACCATGCTCGAGAGGAGTTGCCATTTTGTGGTAAGTATAGTCAATCAAAAATACGCTCTACTCGCTGGGGAGTTCCCTATAATTGCTCCATTAAGTCGCAGTAGAGGATTTAAAGTTGAGCGACGGACATTTTGGTGCAAGCTCAACCCACGGAAGACGGATCTAGACATATTCTTATGTGCTCCGCGCACTTTGATCAGTCCCTCAAATCCTAACCTGCCCGACCACTCCAGGCCCGTACCTAACTTGCTTCTTATGTGCTCCGTGTTTGGTGGGGCCCACCCACTCCTACCTGTAACTCGCCCGATCTCAGCAGACTCAGTCCTAACCTTCCCGGTAATAAGAACACAAGCGAGGATTTAAATATGTGCACCTATCGATTTCCGCGCATGCTCTGTCCACGGTAAGTGAAGCTGAGCATAGTACCTATGTTCGTAGGGTCAACCCACGTGTACGGTGCACATTGGTTGACCGCTAACCAATCCTAGCTTGCTGCTTGTGTGCTCCGTAAACTTAAGTCAGTCCCAACCCGGTCCTTACTTGCGCGATGTCATCAGACCCATTCCTGACCTTCCCGATTTTTGAAACCCAAGCGAGGACTTAAATGTGAGCAAACATCGATTTCCGCTCAAGCACACAGTGGGCGGAGAAAGGCTGAATACTCATGTGCTCCGCACCCTTTGGTTGACCCCAACCCAATCTTAAAGGCACAATTCACGATAATTTTCGTGCGTCGTCTCGCTCCATAAGGACTCTGGAGGTGCTGAAGAACACATAAGTGAAGAAAGAGCCGAATAATCTTTTCAAAAACCATGGTAATTAGGTGCCCCTGACCTTTGGATTTGACGAGCCTTCTGACCAGAGGCAAACATTTCGACAAGTTTTTGCGTGATAATATCATCCGATAAGATTGCTGTTCCTATGGAAATTTTCCATATCTTTTCTTATCGCAGTCGATATCATGCCTCCTATACACGTATATGCCACCGCTTCTCTGCTGGCAAATCGTAAGATGGGTGTGTAAAATCTTGAGGCGGTGGCCGGCATCTGATTTACGGGTTCTTTACGCGTTTAGCACTCACCCTCGCGCCGCGGTGATGGCACACATGTTGCTCTTGTGCAGGCGGCTACCTACTCGGGGAAGGAATCAAGATAATCATACTATCGTGAACTGTGCCTTTAACTTGCGCAACCTCTACAGGCTGCAGTTCAGGTAAGAAAGCATAATGCGAAGAACAGACAGACAGATCCAAACTTGCGTCACTTGGCGTGCACTTAAATTTGAGCTCTTACCATTTCAGCGCAACGGTGAGCGGACTGAGGCACTCAGGTTTTTATGTGCTCTGTACGCATAGGTCAGCCCTCACCGAATCCTAACTTTCTCGACCTCTACAGGCGGCAGTTCAGTTAAGAATGCATTGTGCGATGAGCAGACAGACACTCACGCACACAGACAGACACACAAACAGCACATCAAACTTCTGGTTTATAAATAGGCTATAGTTACAGATCGTCAACAAATTTTCGAGATTATCAAAATTCCCACAGCTCCACTGCTCCTCTCTTGGGTTTTTTACTTCTCATTCTCTGTATCTACGAGGTACTATCTATGAGCGAGTGATGGTGTGTGCACTTATGTCGGAAAATCGCGAGGCCGCCCGCGACTCGGCGGGTGCGAGTACCAGTGGCAGGGCATGGCAGCCTTCAAGCGAGCCATGTGGCATGGGTGCAGGAGGCAGTGTGGCATGGGTGAAAGTGCAGAGGTGACGCAGCCGCGCCCTGTCGGGCTCCCAAAAGCAATCGATCGGCAAGTCGTCCCGATGGCGCCGCGACTGCGACGCCGCGAAGCGATTTCCCATCATAAGTGCACACACCCAGCGAGTGAAAACGGCGTTTGTAAGATATGCAGGTCTATGTTCGAAGTTACACTGAATGTGACTGAGTGGACGTATGAAGCAGCGCTGTTCTAAAAAACTACATACAGGCTCCAAATTAGCTGTCATAATCCAAATTCCGACATTCCTACAAGGGGTGTCAATGTAACAGAAAAGTAAAGCGTGCTATCACAATTGGTGTAAATGCTGAGGCAGAGGTGCTTTGCCTCGGAAAAGAAATTGCCGGACGTTTCACAAAAAGACCGAGGTAGCTTCAGAAACACCTCTTGCAATTGTTCTTCTTGTGGACAGAAATTCCATAATATCTCGCCTGTCGCCCCACCCGTATTGACAACAGCTGACAGAGACTGAAAAAAGTTTTGGAGACAAGTGTAATCAAACTTGTTGCCCCTCTTAAGGTTACGGTAGAGATGGTTGTAGTTGTTATGGAGAACAAGAAGGGAGCTTTGCAGGTGGTGGATCTAAAATGTTAGATGGGATAATGGCTGGTAAGAACCGTCGAAAGGCAAGCGTCACAAGTGTTTGTTGTTCGCGCTGGCGATAGAGCGTTGATACTCATAACGATGATATCTTATGTAAGGAGGAAACATCAGTGGTACGGTTCAAATGACCGAAAGTGATAACAGCTGATAAGGACTGGCAAGGAAATACCAAATGACCGAAAGTGATTACATCCGATGAGGATTGGCAAGGAATGAGAGGACAGGTGTCATCAAATTCGCACTAATCAAAGACAGAGTGTAGGGTTAGCATTTTCAGTATTAGAGGGGTATAGGCATATTAGCAGTGGGTGACCGAAATCAAGGCTATCATCGCCAGGTGTGCGATGATTCTCACAATCTGCGTCTGGCGGGGGCGAGGCATAAACTGTAGGGCAGACCGGGAGGTCCAAGCCTATATACCTTCTCCTGTAAGCGTCCAATAAAGACATTCTACCTGCTCTGTCCTGTTCTCTGCTGAGCCGCTCCTATTATTCATTAATATACCACTGAACCACCGTACAACGGTAAAAAAGAGGTAAATCAACCTCTAAGGTCTCTAGCGCCCACTAGAGTTTTGGTGCATCGGCCTAATTGAGCCAATTATCTCCCGTGTCAAAGCGTAACAACTTTGAGACCTGGAGTCGAGACTTGCTATTGAGCACATTTATCTGGTCAAATACAAGACCTCGAATCTTTTAATTCATAAGTCTCCCGTACTAAGTACCTGGAGCAATCTCACTGCAATACAAGCAGTGTTAGTCTCCCGTACAAAGTACCTGGAGAATCTCACTGCAAAACAAGCAGGCTAAACCTCCCGTACACTGTACCTGGAGTAAATTTGCTACCAAGTTAGCAAAGTAAGTATTTCAAAAAAGGAAATACATAATAAAGTAATGGAAATGGCGCTACAGTTCCATAAGACGCCCATAGTATTGAGTGCAAGAACATTCAAAAATTTAGTACTCCGTTACAAGGAGTATACCTCTAGGACAGACTTTACTGTCATAGATGAGGAAAATTACGAGAAGTGTAGATCCACTGTTGCACTATTGCAAAGTGGTCTCCGGCTAATTAAAAACGGTCGGGAGAAACTAGAACAGTTATATGCAGAAATCAGAGAAGAGTATAAAAACTGCAAAACAAAGTCAGAGAGAAAAGACTTAGCAGCAGAAATAGAAGAAATAGAAGCCGAATCCGGCTTGAACACAGCAATTGCCGAGTCAGAGGACTTAACTTTTATGCTGGCAGCACGGCTCGACGAAGCAAAGTGCGCTATGAACAGGATGAATGTGAAATTGGGGTACATAGCCCAAAAAGCACAAATGGAGAGTATTCAGACAGAGAACGAGGTAGTACAAATTGTCCAAGAGAGGACGGAATCAGCACTGAAAGTGGTGAGAATAGCGTGTCAGTAGCACCTATATCTGAGCAAAATTTGCAGGAAAATTTGCAAAGAAGCTCTCACAGGTCCATAAAACCTCCACAAGCAAATTTACCGAAATTCTAATGCAGAAGGGTTTCCAGAATTCTGGGCCATTTTTGAAACACTTGTTCACAGAAGTAGTGAACTTGACGTTATGGAGAAAATACTACTCCTCAAAGAAAGCCTCGAAGGGAGGGCTAAAAATGTAATAAGAGGTATTTCATTTATACCAGATAACTACAAGTGGATTATTCAGACATTACAGGATAGGTACTGTAATGAGCCTGCAAACCGCTCACAAATAATAAAGAAATTAGTAAATTTGGAACCAGCCACTGATTCGGCGGACCACTGTTTAGCCATTATTGACGAGATACAGGTGCTAATTAACCAAATGATATCCGCTGGTTATGATGTGCGTAAGACATTCGATCCAATGTGGTGTGAAACAATATTAGCCAAGTTCCCACAAGACGTTGTCAAGCCGGTTTTGTTATCAGGGCAAACGCAACCTAACCAAACAGTGGAAGATTTGGTGGGTCACCTTAAAAAGGAATTTGCCGCTAAGCTGTATATCGAAAACAGACTAGACCACGCAATCGAAATCAAACCTAGCCACACAATCGAGGGCAAATATGGCCAGGGTATCAAAAACAAGGCCGATACACCGCGAGAAAAGTACTTTACGCGACCTCAGTCTGGCAATGATTGTGTGTTTTGCCACAGAGACAATCACGCATCTATGGCATGCCGAACTGTTGCAGACCAGAGTAGTCGCCGCAAAATATTGAAAGAAAAGAATAGGTGCTGGAAGTGCCTCTCATCCAGCCACAACAGCTACGACTGCGATGAACCTGACTGCTCGGACTGTGGACAAAAACACCATAGAGCACTGTGCTTCAGCACGAGTAACCAAATGAGAGATCAAAATAGAATCGATAAGAGAAGGCCCTAGAATCGAGAACGACAGTCACCTTCTCCAACAAACTCTCATCGCTGGGAATCATTCAACCAGCGCTATAGAGAAAACAGGAGTAACGGTAGAGATCCGGATACCATGAACGCCTTAACCTGCACCGAAAATAAGGGACGGCGAAGCAGTGAAAGTGAACATACTATGTCTCAGCTAATACTTATGACAGCCGAAGGAAGTATCTGGAATCACAGATCGAAAAACTACGAAAAGGTGCTTTTCTTCTTTGATACTGGAGCACAAAAGACAATTATCCAAGAATCGGTGGCTGAAAGACTCGGTATTCCACGATATACTACCGAAATATGCACAATGTCTGGTGTTGGAGGTCACGTCGAGAAATTTAAAAGCCACGTAGTTTGTGCCAAAATAAGCACAGCTTTTGGAGAGGAGCTTGAGCTCAATTTCCAAACAAAACCAGTAATCACAAATGGTTTTCCAAGCGTCAATCTCACGCCGTCAGATAAAGTTTTCTTGAAAGAAAACAACATTTGTTTGGCTAATTCCAATACTCGAAGTGAACACCAAATACCCCAGATACTTGTGGGCCTGGATTACTTCCACGGGCTCGTAGAAAGTTCCGCAAGTGGATTGAAGACCCCTTCAGGTCTGCATATATCAAAAACTGTCTTCGACCAACCGTGTTCGGTAAAGGACTGCTGACAGACGAGAATCGCAAGCAAAAATAACATCTGTTACGAATTATCAGCGATTACTGAGCAACATGACGCACAGCAAAGAATAAACCAGCCAAGAAAATTCATAAGATCTTGCCTGGATGTTGCAGAGGACGCAGTAACATCCCTCATACCCAAAGGAAAACCGGCCCAACGGCAAGATGACCAGGATAATTGCAACAGCTGATTGCCTTGTTATACCACCGAAGATATTGATGCCCAATCATAAGGTCATTCAGAGATCTCGCAAGAACGCCTGCCCTTCTGATACCCGAAGAACCAAACAAAAATTTATTCGAGCTCCAGAAATGTGTGCTCATGACTGTAGCTTAGACTGCAGCCTATTCCATCCGAAGGGGACTACTGTCGGTAATAGCCCTGAATTCCTTCGGTCAAGACAGTGTCAAACAGGCGTCAAATCTACGCACCTTGGGCTGCATGGGCAGAGCCCTCACGCCCCTGCGTATAATTTCAATTTCTACTGCCTAGTCCACTCACTCTACTTTATTACTTCTAACTTACTGCATTTAAAAGAAGAAAGGCATGCAAAAGCAAAATAAAAGGGTGGCACAACGGTGCTATTGATCCGCACCTTCAATATAACCTTTAAATACATACACACGGAGCACCTAAGTCGTGCCTCCCTTTCAAAAATAAGACCACCCACCATTACCGGGGGAACGGTCCCATAAAAATCGGCTAGTGGTTGTCAGTGGTCCAGACGGCTGCCAAGTACCAGTCGGCTCAATGAATAGAGCGATTCGGACGACCAAAAGTAGCAAAATAATATAAGCGACAATAGGGCAATTGCAGGGACCTTATATCACGCAGGTTTGCAGATGAGTGTTAACGTAGCCTATTTGATCAATAGCCACTAGCAACCAAGTCCTCGAATGATCTACCACGTCAACTACAACTTCTAACGTGATCTACCACGTTAACTACCACTTCTACTCTCGACTTCAACTTCATCACCGTCAACACCTCCACTCCCTCTTCTTCAACGCCGTCTTCAACAATCCGCCCTCTTCCCGTCGTCACGCCGCCTTTCGCTTTCAACAATCACAATAGCCGCCGCCAATTCATCGTCCACAACGAAGAAGCTGTGATATAATTGCTCTATAATATACTTCTGCTTGTTGTAACTATTTTGTAACCTCGTCGCCCGACCGGAGTATCATCGCCAGGTGTGCGATGATTCTCACAATCTGCGTCTGGCGGGGGCGGGGCATAAACTGTAGGGCAGACCGGGAGGTCCAAGCCTATATACCTTCTCCTGTAAGCGTCCAATAAAGACGTTCTACCTGCTCTGTCCTGTTCTCTGCTGAGCCGCTCCTATTATTCATTAATATACCACTGAACCACCGTACAACGCTAAAAAAGGGGTAAATCAACCTCTAAAGTCTCTAGCGTCCACTACAAAGGCTGATAATAACTAATGAAAGCTGTTAAGAGATGATAATACGAATACGAGTTGCGACGTGAGTGCGACGAAATCCAATACGCCGCTCACTCTTGTAATACTTCCATAGCCCAAGTGTTGATGTTCAGCAGTCCTCGTTCATACTCAGCAGCGGCAGGGCGTGGCTGCCTTCACAGCCGGCGAGGCACAGTGACACGGGGGAGGCACACAGACGACGCAGACAACGATACAGGGTGGCATAGGCGGAGAAGCAGAGGCACGCAGCCACGCCCTGCCGCCGGCTTTGCAAAGCATGAATGCAGGCGTAGATCGACCTATTTCGCTACTAATCCGATATCGGTTGAAAGAAAGGGTATCTACCGTTACAGTACGAAAAGTACTGTGATACAATTAACACCGTGTCACCCATCAATAAGGCAGCATTCACCGTGGTGAAGTCTGCGCTTTTGTGGAGATATATAATAGATGGAAAATGGAAAGATGACGTAGGATTTGCGTTTTTTTCAGTTTCTAAAAAAATGTGAAACTGCAAGAAAGGATTGGATACTATCGACTCCCAGCCTCGGTCGAGAGAATGAGAGAAAATGAAAATTTACGACTACATTTTTCGCAAAAACCTAAATCCCACATTTCTTCTTCTCGATGTGTGTCTACCCTCCTTCCTACCAAAACGTAATTTTCACGCTAGTTTCAATCAATACGCACCTAAACCAATTCCAAGCATAACATTCCCACAAAAACGCACATTCCACCACTATGAACGCTGCCTAAGGCTCAAAGGCACCCGGAGGGGTAGGGAGAACTTGAGACCGGGAGTACATTTTGTTCGAAACAAAACTACCACTTCAGGAAAGTTGATGTGAAGCGGAACTCGCACTGAGAAAAAGCTGGTCTTATCACCATCGCACAACACAGCTGTCGTTCTGCAGTTCATCAGCCGGCGAGGACGGGAGAACAATCGCGGCCGGCTGATTTCGCCTCTCCACTCGTCTGCAGTCTGCTCAGGCTAGTGAAGCAGAGGAGCACAGCAGAAGGGAAGTCGGCTTCCTTCTCCTATTTTCCGGTTTTTTCACAGTTTTATGTCGTTCTTTCTTCGATGTTACGCTACTGAACACCCCTACTTTCATACTCCACAATCTGCCAATTTACCCCTTCCGGTGTTATTTGAGCACTAAATGTATAGGACGTTGATGGTGGTTTATTGCTGTACAACTAATACAGTTGATGCAGTGATAAAGTGCTCTATAAATTAATAGCGAGTGCACTTGGGTGGTGCATTGTGAAAGAGCGTGCTTATAACCTGGTGTGTCTTTCAGTATCAAGCTAGGTCGCACTCTATGTACTCATTTAGGTGATAAGTGCAGGCAGTCTGTCGTAAAGTGCCACAAGGAACGTAAGGAGCAAAAGATGAAACGATTAGCGCTTGGTTCTGGAGGGATACTAGAACACTAATGATCAGCAAGCAAGTATACTTCGTACTCCACGAGATCATAGCAACAGAAGGTTTCGGTAGCTAAACTGCGAAAAATTTCGAGTAGTGATAGGTATTTGTAGAGATACCAGTATAGCTCAGTACTAGCTTGTCACAATGAGCAATTCTGTGATATGGCCTTCTTCGATATCAGCCGTTTAGCATTAACCATTTCTAGAACGTCTGCGGACAAAAACGTGTTGCAATTGACGTATGCTGTCAGGAAGTGCGACCTTGCACACTTCTCCAAGTTCCGAAACATTCTAAATATGTACCGAAGTTCTGCACTCACCTTTGTCTCAAACGAATAACGATCCAAAAATGGTTCCTGATGAAATCCTAACGATGAGAAGGGTCGCCCTTTGACAACATTCTATAAGTTCCATTCCTGAAATGTTTCGTAGAAATTTTGGCGCCATGGGGACATGAAGAGGAGAGTGGTATGCTAGTACAAAGGTCTAAATACACGTTCCAGCATAAGCAAACCAAGGCAACTGAAGTAGGAGTTGATATGAGAAACGATTGTGTGCCAGAGGATAAGAACAAGGGGCTCCGTTCAGTTGTGTCTGAGCCATTGTTATCCCCCACCCCCTTAGGTTCAAATAACATCAGAAGTTTTGAAAAAAGTGGTTTGTAAGGAGTACGTCGTATGTAAGAACATATGCGGAAGAAAGAGTAAAAAAGGACGAATCAATCGATGGAAGAGGAAGTGAAGAGGAGCAGTTGAGCACGTTGGTCAATTTCTGATCTACTCAAGCGATGGTCAAAACCAGTAGCCTAGTAAGAAGCTGCATTCTGAAAAGAACGACAGCCTGATCCAACGACCAACCGTACTAATGAATGGAAACTTCAGTAAACAGCATCCTTGACCTCTGGGGGTTCGTTAGGACAGAAACGTCGCTTGGCCGTGTTCGGCACGCGACGTTTCTGTCCTGATGATATACACCCCTTAACCTCTGATCCTTTCAGGTGACGATATTTACTAACGATAACTGCTAATCACAACCGACAAATTTCATTTTTATCTTGAGTAATTTTCGAAATGTTTATTCTCGTAGATGCCGATAATATGTATTGATGGACATCTTTCGCACTACTCCCCCAGCGCGGCGAATCTGCGATAGTGACAATGCGCTCTCAATTTCCGACAACTTCATATTAGCCCTATTTAGAAGGCCCCAGCTCACAGGTGGCACAGAAGCGCGTTGTACGCTGTGTGTAGTCTTACGTCGAATCTTCGCGCTGCCGCGCACGGCGGATTTCCTTGCGTGTCATTGCGTACATTACGTACACTCCCCTTAAAGGGACCGGAAGGGGGTCCGAAACAAGAGAAACATACAAAGAAATGAGCATTTCGTAACGAACGCAGAAGGTTAGAAGCGATAATCGGTGAAAAAACCCGAACTCAAAAGTGCATCGCTGCGGTATGTATTCGCGCCTCATTCGCATCATCGCACTGGCGTTCCGAGTTGTCCGCTGTAGGAGACGGCCGCGGGCCAACTTTAGTTGTAGCACCTGACTCCCAGCCAGTGGAGCGGCCATTCCCAACTACATTAACATTCATGTAAGTACATCTAGAAACAATATAAGAAAGAACAAAGGAGAAGGTAAAAGGAATGAACAACTTTATAATGGAAACATCTTCTCTTGGCACCATGCCAAGGCGTCAAATTGGCGAGTTTGTGCAATGGCGGCCACTTGAACTCGTCCACACTACGTCTGTTCTACCGTAAGCCAAAATTACTCCCTTACGGTGTCTTTAAGGTTCCATGCCCAAATTAACTATATCAGATTAGGATTTTTATCGCGTAATGTTGTTGTTTCTTCTACTTTTTATGTTACTGTTTTGTCTCTTTTTGGGTACAAAAGTATCGTTTTCCGACAATGATGAGTTGAACGGCTATTTTTTCAAAGAACTTCCACGATACTAGGACCTAGCTCCGTGCGTCCTGAGTGGAATTCCAACCGACTGCGCCAACTGATGCCGCCGCGACTGCGACACCGCATTGCGAAAATTCGGCATGAGGCTACACACCCCGCCGCGCTGGGCTCCTTTATTAGACATTCTACAATTTTTTTAAACCTTGAGAATTTTTGTGCAATTCTTGATACGCACGCTACTCTATATCACCATCACATTCGAAAAGCGATGCACCATGGTGCGTCTACCTTGACAGGTGGGGTCAATGAAGTATGTAAGAGGGTGTCAATATTGAGGAGGAGCTGTGGATCACTTGCAACCCCTTTTGGCGCAAATGTTACAAATATTTGCAGCTAACACAATCTGATTTCCGTAGAATTCAGGATGCACAAACGATCTTTTTCAAGGATGATGTCTTTGAAAATCAACACTACTCACAAAAATTTATTTTCTATTCAGAGACACTTCTGAAAGAATTACAGACATGTTTTTAAATATTCAAATTATTTGATAGAGTGCACGCAGTACAATATTTTTCTGTAACATCTAGGAAAGCTATTGAAATCAAAACTACGAGCTTAATGCCTCGGGTGACGTGATATCGGACGGTACGGAGGTGGATGCTGACGAGCTCGCATACGAAGTTGTAAATTCGCCTTCGTAATCCTTTGGTCTTATACCAAACTCCGCAAGTCCATTCACTCGATTATAAGACACTAAACTCGGCTGAATGGTAAACATAGAGCTCAACGGCTGAAAATAAAAAGCATCAGCACCTTACGCGTCGGTTCAAATAACTTAGACTACTGAAACGTACTGATCCTTCCTTTGTCCATTTCACTGCATTAACCACAAAGTAGACCGGGATTGGTACAAGTGGTACTAAGCTCAGAAAATATCCAAAGTACTGCAAGTAGAAAAATATGACTATCAGGACTACAGCAGTTATCATTCAAAGAGAAAAAAAGCTAAAATTCACTTAGTAGACTGGGTGGAGGAAAAGAGCCAATATTCAATCAGTAGACTGTGCGGGCTACGTTGAACACACAGTGAATTTCGGGCAGAGTCAGTAAACTAAATTGTTTCATAGATGGAGACAAAGCTTTAGAGAAAGATGTTCAGTTGGAGGCACTGTCTGGGGTAATGACGGAAACCACAAATAAGAAGACACGTTCTTCTTGGAAGCAACACGATTCTCAAGGAAACCGTCTATGGCGAAATTCACGCTACAAGGCATTCTTTAGGTTCACTGAAGCCTAACCCAAATGCGTTCCAATGCCGTTGGTGCCGAGAGCAGATCAACGGAAACGGGAAGATTAGTGCAACGTGGCAATATTGGTGTGACTGTCGTCAGACTTCGCGAATTTTCGATTCAGCGGCTTTATGGCGTAGCCTTTCGCACGCGATGCTGCGACTTTGAGATCTTGCATTACCGCAATTTGCGGGCGGAGTCGCGACACCACCAAATCGCGAAATCTGGTGGCGGCCTTAGATGGCCATTATGGGTATCACCCCCTTCAGTAATGCACAGGGTACAAAAACACGTCCCCGACAAGGACCAGTTACAAGAACAGAGCCCCACTTCGTGGTCTTGACCAGTTCACGTTCTATGTTGCACATTGGGCATCTCTATCATCGGAACCCATGATCGTTCAACAGTACTCCTGATGGAGTCTTCGAAAATTATCAAAAGTATGTTATATGTAGCAAAGACGATTCGGTTGGCCGCGAGCGGCGCGAAGCGAATTTCCTGTCCTGATGACAGATATTCAGCAAACTGGAAAAAATCTACTCACCACTGCCCAGTGAGGATATCGATATATTTTCGAGCGATGTTCTACGGTCAGCTCGCTACGCATCAGCATGAAGATCGTAATGAGCTAGAAAGCCACCAAATCGGTGATTTTGAGACATTGCTGGCGCTAATATTCTTTGCCTTTTTTTCTAGCAGGCGCAGAAAAAGGGGTTCAAAAAGTGTGGATGAGAAGGGAAACAAACAATCTCATGTCGAATAACTCCATGAAAAGCAACTAACTATTCCTATAGTCGGGCTAATAAACTTCCAACAAAATTCCCACAACGGCGCAGTCGGTCCAATTAGTCGAGTCAGCACGTTGTCAGCCGGCTTTCCAAGCATTTCATATATATCTTGTCGAATATTTGAATATCCTGAGATTGCATCTGAGATACATCACACAGAACAGGATAAATACTGTCGTACCATAGAAATACATGAATATCAGCAATTCTGCTGTAACAACTATGCATGCAGAGATTGAAGCGCAGAAATTATCGAATAGAGTGAACCAGAAGAAGCCGCTCTGGAAAAGAAAGCTGCATTGAAAAAAACGACAACTACATTCACTCACTTGTGTACAACGCACTCCTGCAGATCTTAGCGCTCGAGACTACCGCTTTTACATCCCAATCCAAATACTACCTTCTCGTGAGGCCGCGGTCATACTCACCGCCGGCAGGGTGTGGGTCCGCTCACAGGCAGCGAGGGAGAGTAGCACAGGGAAGATGCAGAGATGACGAAGGCAACAAGGCAGGGTGGCATAGGCGGAGACGCTGAGATAAGCAGTCACGCCCAGCCGCCGGCACCGCAAAGTACGAACGCGGCCTAAAAAGAGTTTGAAATTTACCAAGAACTCCACTCGATTAAATTGATAACGAAACTCACCTCAGTCGTCATAATTATGCCGCAAGCGAACGAAAGTATGCAACAACACAGAGTCACGAACCACTTGAAATTTCGAGTTGCTGGCCACTGATCATAAATGCTCGTACATATGGTTTCAGTAAAACCTGAATCGATAGACAAATCAAAAACAGATAAAAGTACTGTGGATATCGAATTAATGTCGATAAACTCGATATATAATGGTACATAACGATACATAACGTATAATGTACCTGAGTAGATGGACTATTCGAGAATCGATCACACATAATAATAACTAATAAAATGGCGTACCGACTTCCGTGGTAATACCCAGGAAGAACAACATGGTGAAAAAACATATGGCCCACACAGAAGGATATGGCATTTCTAACAGCGCTTCCGGATAAGCAACAAAGGCTAGGGATAAGCCTGGAGTATCAATGGCAGAATTAGCTAAGGAGTACTTAACAATGTACCGATTTCATAATATTTATTCATGTAAGATGCTGGCAGGGATGCTGCCATATGTTGAGCTGCCCCTTGAGCGTCGTCGACTATGCCGATCCCCGAACAGCGCTGCTATAATTCTCCCTCATGCTTCGATTTCTCTACATAACATGTGCAGCCATGTCATCTCGGTAACTTATGTTATCAAAAATGACAGCAAAGCTGAGCAGCAGACATGGGATGCTTGTATGGTGGGCATAGGGGCACCCTTAAGCCAGCCAGCTATTCATAATATTAGGTTGTACCAAAAGTCTTCTATGATTTTTTCGATCATCAATTTTAATATAATTTTCTTTCAACGAACAGCAATTAGGGAAAATATTGTTCACCATTGTTATCGACAACACTTTGCCACCACATAGGTACATCGTTGATTCCCTCCAGGACTCTGGGTTTTGAGAGTAGAAGAAGTTAGCGATCGCCTCTGCAAGCGAGTCATCAACGAATTTACTATTGGCCAGGAAGCATTTCAGAGGATGGGAAAGATGATATTCAGAAAGAGCAATGCCTGAAGCGTATGTGGGTGGGGCAGGACATCCCAGCCGAGCTCCTGTAGCTTGGCCTCGGTACTCTTTGAGACGTGAGAGCGGGCGTCGTCATGGAGGATAGTGACCGCGGACTTACTCCGGCGCTTTTTCGAACAGCGGCGGCGAGCTGCTGGAGCTGGCGGTGTATACGGCGGCGGTGACTGCCTCACCTTGTACCAGCACCTCGTGTAAAGGTATTCCTTTCGCGCCCCACAAGTAGCACAGTCCCGAGTGTGGTTTGTTTTCCATGTCAATCTCGCCGTTGCTCAAGCTGACGAACCAGCGGCGCAGGGTCTCGTTGCTAACAGATACCTTAGAGCGCTTTCATACTTTGCGCACCGAATGTTGTCACTGGCGGCGATGGCGTAAATTCGACGCAGGTGACGGCGTCGGTGCGCAAAGTATGAAAGCGGCCTTTCCCAATGCAGCGTTGATAGAGTCGCAATCCGTCGCTTTGGTACCAAGAGACGAATAACAGTAGATGACACCGCGTGTTGAATGGGTATCGACAACGTAGTTCTCTCCACGGAATCTGATGGGTCAACACATACTTTGTTAGAAGTCTTGGAGAACTTTATACCATATTCCTGAACCGCAAGGATCTGTCTCAAAGTAAACAAGAGTTATCGATGTTTTTGGAAAAATCCTACAAGACTTTTGGTACAACCTAATATTAGGTTGGCTGATAAATTCCTGGACACTTCGAGACGTTTTTTATTTTGTTTTGGAACAACTTATAATCAATCAACAATATATCTACCATTATTATCAATAATCTTCTGCCATCGCTCTGGCAACCTTTCAATTCCATTCATCCAGAACTGTGCAGACTGCGACGCTATAATGTCGTTGGTCGCGATTTTGAGGTCTTCCTCTTTTTTGAACTGCTTGTCCTTCAGATATCTTTTGAAAGGGGAGAGTAAGTGGTTATCAGATGGGGCGAGGTCCGGGGAATTTGGAATATTACTCAATAATTCCTTCCTTCGTGGTCGGCTGAGAAGGGATTCCGCAATGGACAACCTCGCCTGTTTGTTGCTGTCAGACAGCACGTGGGGTGGCCATGTGGACAGAACTTTCCTATATCCCAAGCAAGAGAGATGCAGTTCAACTGTCTGGTGTGTGCATCCAAACATCTGAGACAACTGCCTTGTGCTGGCTGTTGGGTTCTCTTGAACTGCTTGCACGGGGCGCTGGTCGTCGAATTCAACAGGGCGTCCAGTGTATTGTTGATCGGCCAGGCTCGTATCTCCAGAACGAAAGCGTTCGAATCAAACATGAACGGTGGATATGGAAGTAGTTCGTGGCCCGAACGCAGCGTTGATGTTTTCGGCCACCTTCCTCGTAGAACTTTCACGTCGGAACTCGTACAAGTAGAGCGTCCGACGAGCTACCTTTTCCATTTTGAACAGAAATGATCTTCTGGACAAGCTCCGGCCCTTATATACCTGTGTGGTGGAACATTCGAGAACACTGTTCAACAGGACCGAACATGAAAAGATGAGCTTTCAATCGACGCATTGTGGATCAAACTGTTTTGAAGTGTCCAGGAACTTATCAGCCAACCTAATACATACGAAAGAACGCCAATCAGGTTGTCGACCCAAACTGTATTCGTTGCACATATAAAACAAAAACCAAAGCTACAGAAAATATTTCAAAGCGAAAAGAAACGAACCCACCATCAGACACCACTTCATCAATAGGTTTGTGAATGTGATGCGACAAATAGCCTAGTGTCGCAAATACGGCGATACCACAAAGGACACTCATGACCACATTACCCCAGATCACTATCCAAGCAGCCTAAATGGCAGCAAGCGCTAGTTCCATGTCATTTCACCGTACTATAATGCTTGAAAAAAAAGAAAAACATACCCTATAGCAGTTAATGTAGCGTGAATTATAGGATGCAAGCATAATAATTGCACCGTATCCAACGTTCAATGAATAACAAACCTGCACAAGAGCTGCGGACCAAGTCTAAAAATAAGCAAAAGAGAATGCAAACATAAAAACAGAGGTTTGATGATTATCTTCTGTTGAGATGGACCATTTATAGATCACCATTGATGTTACCCAGAAACTATTTTCAACCTACGTAACGATTGTCTGTGTCTGTAAATGCACTTTGGTGTTCCTTAAAAAGATGTTGTGCTTCATTCAATAGCACAAAACTGGATCCAGGGATAAGCGAGCCGATAATAGAGCCCATTCCAATCACCACACCCCAGCTCTTCATCCAAGTGAATACGTTAAGAAAAAAATCAACAAGTAAACAAACCTCATGGTTTAGCAATTTCTTCAAATCCGGTTTCCCGAGGTAGTAATAAACACCATCAGATGCACCTTCCAGTGTGATACCACGGAAAAACAGTATTACAACTACTATATAGGGGAAAGTTGAGCCAATCTACAAACATAGTTGTGATAAACGCCACAAACTTAAGGTAAGTTGACTTACGTAAGCGGCTTTTCCCATGTACTTGTAACCCTTCAGCAATATCAGCATTACAGATGACCACATCAGTGCTAAAGTTGATAACACTGGCCAATTTATCTCGCCAATCTGATCAATTCCATCTGATCTCTGGGTTATCACGTTCCTACAAATGTGTCTACACTGAAAATCTCTTAATAGCCATGAAAGGTCAATAAGGCAATGGCGGGTTCCTCAAAAGTCACTGCACTAAACTCATTGCTCATTGTTCGTGGGTTGACCACGCTCTCAACTTCAATGCAGAATCGCCCAGCTGAACCGCCCAGCCCTCCACTGCGTATTATTCTAACAAGTGCATACTTTGGATATGATCATGCATATAAGTTAATATATGTAGTTTTAGACCGCCTTAATCCCTTGCGGCGGCGCAGTGTCGATGTCGGTACCTGTTGCCATCGGTGCCGCAGAGTATGAAAGCGGTTCTTTGACTCGGAAGCTTATACGTTTATAAATTATACGTTTCCAGAGAGATAGAAGACTTGATCTACGTGTACGTTTTCGATTCTGGTCCTGTACCGTGACACCTTCACCCATCCCCTCTCAGACACTTGGCAACGTTAACTCTACCCTATCTTCTGACCCCACGATGTATGACGCAATTCTCTGATATAAGATAGCAGTAGGTGAGCAGTTTGCACAAGAAATCCGATAGAAAACAGATCTCAAACACTTCTCACGTGAAGTACTGATCGAAAGGTGTCTTCATCTCTTTCAAGACTTTCGCGATGCAAGTACCGTTGAAGGCAACCGGATTCAATGGATCTTTGCGCTTGCATTCTTTCATGGATGTCTCATCGGTGCAATCTGGAAGACTACAATGCTTTAATGGGTCAGTACGCATAATTTATCACTGGGCATATGTCTTTGTGCAGCCCTAAATTAGAAATTGACATTAGTGGTGCGGTTACCTGCCAGATACGATCATGGGGATGCAATCCCAGGTTGGACATTAGTAGCATTTGCCAAAGTAAACAACCGCCCCATCAATTCGGACCGCTCAAGAGCAGTCCACTCAGTAAGGGAAATGGGAGGGGAATGAAGAAATACGTGAGAACGGGAAAAGAAAACATGGAAAATCATCGATACTCACATATATCGTTCCACTCATTGTCGCAACTTTCCCACACTGACATCATACCGGTGACAGATGTGATGAGATAAATGAAAGTCCATGAAATGAGTACGCAGTAGTATATGTTGACTGTCAAAGAGATAAGCGTCATTGACCATCCAAGACCTAGTAAACGGACAAATCTCAATCTCATCGGTTTAGGCCGCATTCATACTTTGCGCCGGCAGGACGTGGTCGCGTTCACAGGCAGCGAGGCAGAGTGGAACGGGGGAAGTGCGGAGACAACGCAGGCAAGAAGACAAGGTGGCACGTGCGGTGAGGCAGAGACACGCAGCTACACCCTATCGCCAGCACCGCAAGGTATGAACGTGGCCTTACTTCTAACAGTAGTAGTTCTTCTAGCGGTGAGTAGCAGTTTGATGATAAAGTGGCGTTCAGCCGATCTCCCTGTGGTGCACGGGAACCCATTTAAGTTATAGTTTTATATAGGTTGTCAAAAACATGCTCAGTTATATATTGGTGATCAAAAACATGCTGCTTCGCGAGAGCATCCATCAGCGACAATCCTTTGACCTCCTAGCCTTTTTAGAGGGGCACCTTCGTGCTTGGAAGTTATATCAAACCATTTATGAGAAGAATTCCTAAAGATTATATGCAGACCTTGAAAAGCTGGTATATAGTGTTTAAATAAAGTCGATGGTCCACTATTCGTGTACTGCCCGACTAACATTTCGAGATAAAGCGTTGGAAGACCGAAAAGTACAGTACAGACAAAAAATGGAAAAAGAAATGCGCCTGAAATCAAACAGCCTGGTAATCACTAATATGTATTAAGGCATCCTTTAAGCACGTACTTCCTCCATTGCTATAAGCCAGAGCTGGAAATCGCCACACATTACCAAGTCCCACTGTTGATCCGATTGTCGCTAAAAGGAATTCTGCGTAACTGCTCCAGTGCCCTCTTTCCTCCGTCGTTTCCGTCTCCGACGCTGAAGCGAAGTATTAAAAGGACGAAGCTCTAAAAAAGTATGCTTAAACGTGATGCTAACCATTTTTAGACTGCTCTACTGACCGTGACCTGAAAAAGAGAACAGCGTAACATCTGTCGCCCAAAAGAAAGCACATAGGAGCGGCACCAAGCACACTTCATTGACAGGTGGTGTGCAGCAATCGGAAAGGAAAAGCAGCAGTGCAGTGTGGTGTGGTTACGCAGTAACTGAAGGAACAAGCACCGAGATGGGTGAAATATCATTTTTGGCCAAAGGATTTCGCACTTTGGAAGTGGTGCAGTCACCCGAGAACAGGAAGAGTCCTCCCTGTTCTATCAGCGCAAGACAACTCCCATGCCATTCTTCCTTCGCATTGACCCCTAACTTGTAATTACCACACCACTGCAAAAAGCTTAAAAGTTATACAACTTACTCAGACATATGGCGCCTTTGTGAGGTGTGTACTACTCCGAAAGAGAAAGCGGATACTACAGGTCACCTGAAACTGTCACCAGTACGACATATCAGTGGGAAGTACTGAGATCCAACCTACCTCTAACGCAGTCCATACAGTCCGGCCGACCAGTGGTTTCTTACACTTATAGTGAAGCGGATTTGTTTGATAACAAGCGCCGAAAGTCGATGAAAAAATAATTCATCACTCACACAGCTTTTATAGTGGTGGAATCTGCGTTTCTGCGGAATTGTGGAATCTGCAGAAAAAGAATAGACATGTATGGACTGGGAGAACCACGGAATATGCGTTTTTGGAAATGCGGAGTTGTGGAATCTTTATTCCCTTAATTCGCCTAACTATGCGGACTTCTCTTAACTTTTGACAATCCTTTTTCACATACTCCACAAAATCGCAAATCCTGTGATTTTCCCACTCCATAACGTATCTTTATCAATTCCCGCCAACTCCAAATCTCCCTCATTAGGATGATACCACTTTCTGATTAGGCGCCCCGCGAACATACGATACAGAAATCTGCCCTTCAGAGACAGTGATATGGGTAATAAGGGCAACAAAAAACTGTGAAATAATTCGTCACAATGAAAACTGGGGGTGTTAGAATACTGTATGAGGCGAAAACCTCGGTAAAAGTTGTGCCCCTAGCTTTGGGGATATATTGCGTCTAACAGGCTGGCTTTTCATACCAGAGTTCACCTCGTAGGCTGGGTTCACACCCAACTGAATGGGATTTTTGGCGCATCGCGGTAAGTTTAATATACGTATCGATCGAGAAAATAAGCGCATTTGCGCATCCGCGATTTGAGAGATTCGGCGCGTTCGCGTCATGCTATGATACGTACCGATCAAGAAAATGAGAGTATTGGCGCATCCGAGATTTGAGAAAATTGGCGGAACGGCGCATCCGCCATTTCGGCTATTTGCCACGAGCTGACGCTGACGTGGGTACGTGGCATTGCTAAAGATTCCATCGCGGATGCGCGGACATGCCGATGCCCCAAAAATCTCATTCAGGGTATGAACGCAGCCTTAGTGTCGACTTCGCTGGACACCGACACCGATTGAGGTGTAGAGAAAAAAAGAATGATAGTAGAGTGATACATAGCATCGTAGGCCGCGGTCATACTCACCATCGGCAGGGCGTGGCTGCGTTCACAGGCAGCGAGGGAGAGTGGAACAGGTGAGGTGCAGAGACGACGCAGGCAAGGAGGCAAGGAGCATAGGCGGAGACGCAGAGATACACAGCCACGCCCCGCCACCGGCACCGCAAAGTATGACCGCGGCCGTATAACTGCAGTATCGATCGGAATTATATTGTGCTTGACGTGTCAGCTTTCGTGGTGGGAAGCAATCGGTAGTGTGTATGGACACAACTGAGGGGAATCTTTTATTCCATAACTTTTCACCCTTATATAGGGTGTCTGTTTACTTATTCAAGTCTTCTTCTTCTTATCCACCATCATCCTTCTACCTTCTTCTTATCCTTCGGCCTCATTATCCATCCTAAATCCTCTATACCCCTACAAGGTCCACCGGTCAGTATCAAAGATTGAGAAGAATGATTCAACAAGGCACACCACGCGATAGTCAGATCAATCGCTTATCTTCTTGGAGCAAGTAGACCCCTGGGCAGCTGCTCAGCTTTCACCCTTACGCGGCGTCAAATAGGCAGAATTTGGCATGTCGTATTCACCACTACTTAACATGTGATGTTCTCCGTCCTAATCGTTATCACGTGGAAAAATTTTATGGTGCAAATAGTAAGGAGGCCACATCACTGCTCTCGAACTCCAGCGCTATTTTTGCATAGGCTCTTGCCTACGCCTCAGTTCCTCAGTTGAGCGGGAACTCCTATCTGCCTCTGGATAAGGTTTAGAAGGAAATATTCACTTTCATGAACAAACATATGAAAACAGATGGTTGTAGGATGGTATTAGGTGAGTAAAGACAACGCGAAAATTACTCTCCCAACTGCACTAATTTATTATTTCTTCCGCATTTGTCTATACGTCAGAATCGGGGTTTTTTTTTTGCATGATGCGAGCAGATTCAATCGGTGCTCATCCATATCTAGGCTCTACTCCCTACATTAGCGTTAGCGAAGAAAAGCACAATGGATCACACCTTTCCGAACTCCACCTTTTCGGAAATTATGGATCCACATTCATGATAATCCCACATAGTTCCATATACATTTCGTTCAACATGACGCTTCGGGACAGCGGTGTTCAAGAAAGTCACAAGTTGAGCAGTAAGAAGTGTACGAGATGCCAAATCTTGCTCCAAGATGGTTACACGACGTCCCAAATTCTGCTCCAAAATAATTACAACTAGGCGTAAGATTACGATGACTGCCGAAAGTACGCAAATGCACGGCAGCTCATGAATGAAATTTAGTGGGCGCCGTTTTGAATTCTGGGAGACGGTCGTTTGGCGCGGCCTCCGCAGCTAATTTTCCAACGGGGCGCTGCCAAAGCTCCTCCCCTTGAAAGGCTCAGGCAAATCTGGGAGAGCACAGACGGCGAAGGACACGCCCCCATGGAGAGCAACGGCCCCTGCGACCCATTGGAAAATTAGCTGCAGGGGCCGCGCCAAACGACATACAGTCCATTTCAATTACGGCTGGCAGGGCGAGGCCAACGGACTTGTATCGATCTCTCTCACCCCGCCACACACTCTCACCCAACTCTGTGGGCCACGCCCCGTCAGCCTACGGGAACTGCACTGTACACCCTTGAATTCTCCGTGCTACGTTGCTTGAACTGTGAAGTGCACCTGCTAGGTCCGCGATCCTTTGTCGTTACCATGTAAAGAGCTAATAACGCCAACCTCTTTAAAAAGCAAACAGTATTGTATAGATGGAAATGATGCAACATAATCGAAATTATAAGCAACTTTATCGCTTCACACAAAATAAAATTTAACGAAAGCAAACTAATGAGTAGATTTGTACACAAATCAAACACCATGTACCATTACCCAAACTGGCATAAAACAAAACAATGATAAGTCACATGTTCTACTATAACTATCAAGTCGTGCAAACTTCTCAACAATGAATTTGCGACTTTATCATCCTTAATATTGTTAAAGACAGTGGTAGGAGTCGTGGTGGTGATAAAGAATTTCCGAAAGATGCCATCCGATCGAGGACCATGGGTCTAGAAAGCTTATCTGCGGCGAAATCCCCGTGAAAAAAGCGTTCCTGAGGCGCGGCGAAAACGTCCTTTTTGGCTCCAACCTCATTTCTTATACGGCCCACCTCCTGGGGTTGACTTTGCCTAAGAGTTATTGAGGTGTAGAGTATGGAGCAAGATAGCAATTGACGTGGTGCGTGACGTGTCAGCTTTCGTGTTGAACACTTCCACCGCTCAGAATCAAAGATTGGAATGAATGATGCAACAGAACTACCCCTACCTCCACCTCTAAATGAAAAAAAAGAATCCGAAAAAGAATGGATTTTTACGCTTGGAATGAGCATGGGATGCGTTGAAGAAAATAGCGTAGATACTTATACTCCTCGATTATAAACGGATCAACAATATAGTACAACAAAGCCTCTACAACAATAGCAGTACAACAAGGTACACAGTTTGACAAAGTAAACAGGTCATCCACAATGGGAAGTATGATAGTAGCAATGACAACAGCAACGGCAACAACAACAGCTATGGCGGAAATTTCCAACAAATCGAGGTGGTGAGAAGGGCCCGCCATGTTCATGAAAATCCTTCCTACTGCCGTTTTCAATTGATCGAACTCTTTTTGAGGGGTGATTTCTTTTAGAACAGTAATTATAGTCATCAGAAGCAGTCTTGTTGTACAGATTCAGAACGTCAGCACCGCTGGCTAATGTGAAGAGGTGGAGCGGGTCATTAATAGGTATACGCTCCCAATCACGATCGAGACCATAGAGGTTGTCGATACGAACGTTAAGAGCCTTCAGCCAATCGCTGAAACGGGTAAACAGCTCCTCCTCATCCTTATAAGCAATCTTGAGCACATGCAGACACGATTGCTGGACAGTGATGAAAACACTACCGGCAGGTTCTGAACACTTCCCCATGTCTATAATGAGAAATTGTTCAGTACAGAGAACAGTGGAATAGAGGCGATGTAGGCAGTGACACGGCCCGGATGACTCAGCAGACGGCTGATTCTGCAAAGAGCAAATGGTTGTTAGTTCCTTTTAATCACTCATACAGGTGAGAAGACGATCGCATTTTGCCATTGCTAAAGAAAACCCATGAACAATACTGTGAAGGTAAGGCAAGTTTCGTAAACACAATAACATTTTACAGCTCCTAAAGTACAGCTCCAGCGCTCCGAAAGGGCATCGTTTTCCCGTAAAAAATATGTCAACTGCTATTTGAGGAGTTTCGCATTCATGCGGTTCATAACGACTTTGATACTTGTAGTAGGCAGGATAAACAGTTCTCAGCACAGTGACTAACTATGTGCGTATTCCAAATATTACTCCACGCACATGCTGTGTAAAGAAGAGCTATCGAAATGTATGACACACGCATTTCTCGCTCGAAATTCTCAAAATCCAAATCAAACGGAATGGAAGTATAAATGATTCTCAATCATTACGACAGCAAAACAGCACGAATTAGAAACTGATTTTCATTTACTGATGGGACATTCATAGCAATACTTTTTCATTACAGAAAGAAGTGAGAGAAAGTCAAACAGACAATGGCTTTCAAAAAAGACGAGAGTGAAATAACTGAGGAGCACAGATTTCGTTAGATTATGTGAAGAACATGGTAGGAGCTACTAGGTCAAAATGAACGCACAGTCAACTAGCAAATCAGTAACTTGATCAAACAATAATTCAGTGATCGAAAATTGAAAGGAGCAATGAAAAAGACAAAACACCGTTACTGCTGAAACTAAGTAGCTAGTTATATTGCGAAAAAAAACCTACAGAACGTGGCAAAATCCAAAAATTCACATGTACCCCCAACATCCACAGAACTAGCAATGGCAGCACCCATCTTTTGGATTAAATGGATCAAGACCTGTCGAAAACTCAGGGTCACAGCAAGAGCACTCAGCTAGACGATCACATCTGAAACAGTGATTGCAGAAAGGATCAGAATAAGTAGGACCATGTAGCTGCTGAAACAGATCACGAAGACGGACGCACTTGTCACTGCAGCTCGAGGAAAAGTCCGGAGAGCAATGTCTGGCCTTCGAGTTTCGAGGATGACGTCGTGATAATGTTGAGCGCAGCTTTTTGGGACGAACAGGAGAATAGAGCTCTACTAGGTTCATCCAGTTATTGAAAAATGAGGCTTCTGCTATATCTCTATACACTCGTATACGTTCACCAGTCATTGTATTCAGCCAGTATACATGATCCGGAGGGATTCCCAGTCCTTGTAGCTTTTCTTGAAAAAGACGATAAAGTTCATCATGACTTGTATATTCGATTCTGAATACAGTGGGGTTGGTGCGTATTTTTACTGACAAGATCTTTTCCCGTTTCGGAGACGAGGACACAGCGACTTTTTCGACTGCCGATGGTGCGAGACTGTGTTCTGCCGGAGTTTCTATGGCGTTTGCAGCTGGCTGCTCACTCATAGTCTGTCGGAATGAAGAAAATCAGACGGCAAGCCCTCAGCAACAGCCTGGAGACGGCAGAATCGGTCGCTTTCGAAAATTGACTAGGCGGAGTCTGTCGTGGCGCCCACAAATCGATTTATACGGCCCAGTGGAGTGATGAAAGTACAACAGAACTGCACGATTGCAGATTGTCAAACGGATTAAAAGAAGTAAAAATGAAATGTTTTCAGTTCGTCTTCCACATACCCAAATCATCATAGGGTTAACCTCTTCTCTGTTTCTCACATTCCCAAATCCTCAACTTATTGGATATTAGAAAAAGTCGAGAGGGACTAAACTCGTTTACCCTTTTTTTGTGACCAAAACGCAAGTGAATCACCTTCAGTGAATCAGCAACATTAAAAATGAATTTTTACGTCCCACATAAAAGCTACAGTACACCTCCATTTGTGGGCTATAGTCATTTTTATCAAGAATATTGACCATGTGATCGCAAAGTGTGTAGCTTTCCGAAGATAACGTGAATAAGAGGCAAAAACATTTTCACGCCCACAGTTTTGCGAGCCAGGAAGTGGGAAAAGTCGCAGCATCAATGTCAACAGATAGTTGGTATCAAAACTGCGTTATACATAAAAGCTCGCAATTCGAAAAATTAACGGAAGGTTTACAGATCCGTGAACGGATGGTGGGGGTCGGAAAGACTATAGAACTTAATGAGTCGAAGAAAAACTAAAACTACATTTCATTTGAAAAAAAAATAGTAAAAAGTCGCTTTGGGCTAATCTAATCATGGATATGACATTCTAAAGTGATTAACGTGTCAGTAACATGCCCCCATACTCGACAGAGAATAATCATTTCCCGAACCTTCTATAGCACCGATTCCTTCATTTAGTGGTATTTCCCCGTATCCGGTTTGTGGGTTCAGCAGCTCTGCCGCCATCCACAATTAATGAAGCAGACCACAAATGCACATAACTTGCTGTTTCTAACAAATGCGATCCTCCAAAGGCAGTGTTAGGGATGATCTGTTGTATCACTCATTCCAATTTTCGATACTAACCGGTGGACATTTTTACCACAAGCCGGAACGTCAAGCACCACATAATCTCGATTAATGCGGCAGGAATACGATACGATCAGTTCACTATTTCTCTTGTTATTCTACGCTTCGGTCATTGTTTGGCGAAGTCGACCCTAGGGGCGGGCTCTGCTATGAAAGACGAAACCTGTTAGACGCAATGTTTTTCCAATGTTCGAGCGCTCCTTTAGTGGGAATTTCGCAACATATGGCGTTCTGAAACCCCAGTGGTATTTGGATGAATCACTTCAAAGTTTTCTCATTGCTCACATTACCCCTACCACTATCTCTACCTCATTTTACGCATTTCTTCTTAGAAGCAGGGCAATTTGTAACCATAGAAATATTCCAGGTGTACTCACGAACCTTCATACAATCGACATTTCTGATTACAACTTTACTGAACTTATGTTACAAAAGGCCAGATATCAATCGACAAACAAAACCACAGCGAAACGAAACATAAGTAAGGATAACAGATAATCGATCTAGTGCCTGACACGAGAATAACAATTAATGAAGAACGTGATGTACGTAAAAGGAATTCAGCGGAAAAAATCGTAAATAATGGCCATAGAATAATAGTACCTGAACAGATAAGTGAACATTGAAATCAAAAAAAATGAGCTCTCAAGAAGCAGTAATCTTCCAAGTATGGCGTTACGTAACATCTCTTTTTATAAGCCGCCATTATTGGAGTCGACATTACCACAAAGCAAGCCATCCCATTCCATTACCTAAATGTCAAAAATTAATCAATTTGGACTGGCAGGTGAAAAAATTGGTAACAAGTGATGCAGAATGGCAAAACAAAAACGGCGACTAAGAGGATCAATACCTGTAACCATGGAATCCATGACCCTGTAGACGTTCTCCTCCACTTCTACACCCATAACAATAGCAACGGCAGTGACAGAAACCAAAACAGGGATCCACTGGCCAAGATTGTCGAGAATATCCATAGGTTGGGCAAAATGTATGACGATTCATAGAACATGCGAAAGGAATATCGTAAAGACCATTGGAGTGATGATAATCAGGGCGATGATGTCGTGAAGAAGAGTGATGATGACGAGGACTTCCTACGGTCTTATTCGAGGAATACCTCGTGGAGCGATGTAGTGTGTCTTCATCGTGGGGGTTATCATTTTCAGAAACTGGCACGTGATAGGGGGTTTCCAGAGAAATATACGCTTCAGCAACATCTTTAGTGTACAATTGTACACAGTGATATGATCCAGCTAAAGTAATCACGTCATCCGCACTGCTCAATGGCTTTGCTTTGTAGTTGTCGTAGTCGATGTAGTAAAGGTTTTCAAGAGGGATACCGAGATTCTTGAGTTTTTTGCTGAGTTCCTCGAATAATTCGTCCTTCTCTTTATAGGCAACACTGAATTGAGGCAATCTCTCACGATGCAACATGAAACGTAAACAATTGGGGCGCTCCTGAAGATAGCGACGACTTCTCTTACGTTCTTCTAATGACTGTTTACCAGATGAAGCTGTATACAGATGCACTAGAGCTACATCGTGAGTCAGTTCTTCCAAATCTACATCGTCTCTGACACGACGGTGATGTCCACCGTCAATCCAATAGAGTTCATCACGCGAAAAGCCATACCTCCTGAGTTTAACCTCAAAATCTTGAAATATTTTCATTCTTTGGTCTCCTGGCCCCTTATGCCGGTTAACTACGAATCGGATGGGATTGTTGAGATACAGCTTGAATGAAGCAGTCTTCGCATCCTCAGCTGATGGTTGATTCGTTACATCACTGGACGTTTGCACGACTTGCTGGTCTTCGGCAGAAGGTTGTTCAGTCATGGCTGGTGAGTCGGTGGAGGTTTATCTGAGACAGATGCAAGAGTTACAACGCGGAAATACCCACTACACTTTTCAAAAACGCAATGGTGGGAGGAGCTCATGGTGCAGACACCCGACAATCAATATAGATGCCAGCGGCTGGCTCTGAACTGCAGACTCGACCATCGGCATATTTACCCAAAAGGTGGAGAAAGGCAAACAACTGATGAGTTTACGGACAAATAAGAGGGAAAACTGACCAAGCTAATAGCCCCATTAATCGTATAAATTTCAATATTTGAGAAATCTGGCGTATTAAAGCAAATGAAACAAAAGGAGAAATAGGAATAAAAGGTACAGATAAAACACCGGACAATCATTCATCAACTTCTCCAAAAGTAGTGACATTATGGGTCCATACCATGCCTACTTAATTTCCCCGAGTACGTCTTCCATCAAAGTGATGTGCCAGTGTCGTGGGATACGTGGTGATTTCCACAACCTGAATGACAGGAAGTCCCTCTGCAAAAGGCTCAGTTCCCGTACCTGCACGGTGTAACCCATAACACGAAGCAACCCATGCACACAATTAGTATTACCTTCAATGCTATCTTAATGAGATAGTGGAAGGGAGGGGGGGGGGGGGGGAGGTTGAACGACTACACATCACTAAACTGTCGAACTTAATAAATGTTTGAAAGTGACAGGTATATACATCTTATCACCAATAAGTCCACGTATTTATTCCAAAAAATGCTCCTCCCCTCTCTGCGCTTACTAGGACAGCATCCAAAAATTTTCAGCTTGTGTACGACATCCATCATGAATTGCCACAAACAAACTAGTGAAAAACAGGTGATAAACAGGAGAAACAGCCTGCAAAATTTGCAGTGCTGAGTCACGCCATCGATCGCGAAATACGCGCAAGCAGATGTTGCCCACTAAAGCCGCTTCCATACTTTGCGCACCGACGCCGTCACGCGCGTGCCTGCGTCACGCGCGTGCCGGCGTCACGCGCGTGACGGCGTCGGTGCGCAAAGTATGGAAGCGGCCTAACACGTTCTCTGATGCAGAGAACTCGGCCACGATACCACAACTATGGCCGATGAATCTGAAACTACTCAACCTGAACTTAAAATCGTCACGTTCAAGCTTGTTCAAGATTCTTCCGAACAGCACTGTGCTTAACATCAAATATAAGGACAAGGATGATCTTGAGTTTGAGTTGAAGTTGAGTCCTTGAAATAGGAGAAGCTAGCTGAACTAAGTTTCCGATAACAAGCGTTTACACAACTGATCGTGAGAATGAGTCACTCCAACTGAAGAACGTCGATGCAGTTGTAGAGGCTGCTGGAAGCAACAGAAAATCCCTGTCTGTTCGCTGCTCAAATGACTTCAGTCGAGATGCATGTCCATGTGAAGACCAACTCGTTCCAAAACCACATCCATATGATCATCTCTCGCACAGAAGTTGTTGCTCGTCCAGTAACAATTCTGAAAGTGGCGGCCAGTCTCCTTCTAAACGTCACCCCCGTCATTCTGGGGGCCGCAACCGTTCTAATGGTCATCACGATCATCGTGATCATCCTCATAGACGTTCTGCACCTCCTCATCGCTATGGTCACCCTTGAGAAGCCGCTTTCCATCCTTCACAAATCATTCTGTGGATCCATCCATCCCATGGTGGGTTGTGAAGGCAGGTCCTGTCCATTGGTTATGGATTCGGTTGCGTTCACTGGGATAGGCAAAGTTCTGATCATAGTGGAAACCGTTGTAGTTCTGACCCTATTTCATGCCCTTTCTGTAGATCATTTGTTTTCCCAACGATGAGTTCTGAGCGCGAGTGCTGCCCATTCTCACCTCATGGATGCAATCACGGGTATGACCATGATTTTGGACCTATTCAAGATCATGGACACGGTTCTGACCATGACTGTCATCGCGGCTCTAGCCTTGATTGTCAGTGTCCTGCTTTAACGTCAAGACAGTACTGCCCTGCTTTTGGCCATCATGATTTCGCCTACGGTGATTGGTTTCTATGGCTACCGAATTCCATTTGCTTCCTTTTGTGTGATGTTTCTATCTCTTGAAATCGTATTTTCTTTCTTTTTAACATTCCATTATGTCGTTATCAGCATCAATCAATGAACATGCGGAAAGGATGATAGAAGAGATCTAACAAATAGTGCAGCATAGTTCTTGCTTAATACCGCGGGTTGTCACGGAACTGCGTACTTTTTTCCTAAAAAAGTAGCTAAGTAACGAGAAAGCAGGACTGAATTGGGAGCTGATTAGTCGCGAATTCTGTGTTAGTGTAATCACCCATCACCCATCAGTTGGCGGGCGGGTATATACAATATCAACATTGATTGGGCACGATTCTACGCAAATTCTTGGTATCTCATTTAGGCCGCTTTCATACTTTGCGCACCGACGTCGTCACGCGCGTGACGGCGTCAAATCGACGCCGTCATCTGCGTTGATTTGACGCCGTCACGCGCGTGACGGCGTCAAACTCAGGCCGCGTTCAGACTTTGCGATTTTGCGATTTTGCGATTTCGCGATTCTGCGATTTTGCGATTTTGTCTTTCTTGCAGAATGTTCTTCAGTATTCTTTGAAATTATGAGCGTGCTAATCTTAGATTAGTGTCTGTTTTGTGTTTTATGTGTTTTGTGTGTTTGAGCGTACATGTTGCCCATAGTTATTGATTCACTGCTCTTACCAGTTGCTTTAATGTTTATTTTCTTTTTGTAACCCGTATTTGTTTCCTTTTTCAGTTTCGATGCTTTCTTATTCGATGTCATTTGATTTGTTGGAGATGTTATTTTTGATGCTTGAGAAATGGAGGTGTTATTTTTTCACCGCACGTTAATTCGGTAAGTTTATTTGAATTCTTGCTGACTTCTCGTGATCAAGACCGTCTTTCTCTATTTATAAGAGTTTGTGTGTGTTTGTAGCTGTCAGCTTTGGTTTAATTTGGGTGACTTCTTCCATACTACCCCACACTTTTTGACGAAATCTCTCCTTGCTCTGAAAACCATGAGCATAACTAGGTGGAGTAGGAGCTGAATTCCGAATACTCCATTACCTCAATCGAAATGTTACAGAATTGGCAGTTTTCAACCGTTGTTTTAATAATGTATCGAGAATATTGTCTTCTGACTGTATGCATAACATCATGGCAGTTGCTATGAACAGGACACCATCCCATATGATGTTTTCCGACGAAGGTACGTGTTTCCAACCACGCTTTCATTAAAAAGTGCATAACATCTCCATCATCAGTACTCTTACTTTTTTGCTTCGCTTCATACTCGTAGTTCCCGGTAAGTGGTTTTTTATTGCAGGTGGATACTTCTTGATGTTAATACGAGTATAGAAAATGTGATATTCAAAGTTCGTGCTAAGAGAACCACTTTGCTTTGCTTCATGATTTCACTTTAATATTTCTATGAAATCGTAGCCTGACGATATTGCAGGTTGATGATGTTGATGTTGTTGTTGTGTTGACGATGGTGATTATGTTTTTTGATGATGTTAATTGATATTCTTGGTCGGTGTAACTTTAATTGATGATGTTTTTCGGTGTTGTGTGCATAAGTTTAGCTGTATTTGCAAGTGTGAAGAAAATGCTTCTACAAATGTTAAGAAAATGTTGGAATAAATTGTTGCTGGCTATCGTTCCCTTTGCAGTTTTGCAGCGAGTGTGAAAGTATGAAAGAGATCACCCAACTCCTTCTACATTCATCAAATACAAGAGAGCCAATACACGCTTTATATATTATCTGAGTAGTCAGAGTGATTAAGGGAAAAGGAGCATGCAAAGCTACTCTATCTTTACATTTAGTTGCTCACAGGTTCGAGTTGTATACCCCCGTCCAAGCATGCCAGCTCGTTTGTTCACTCTCTGTTCGGATCGACTACGATGTCTGTATAATGAAAGGTAGTGCTCTTTGTCTGGGCTCCACGCTCCTCTACGTAGTAAGCTAGAGCAGGAACGAGATGCAAGAAATTTTATGTGTTATAACTGGGAAAGAGTACGATAGTTAGCGCCCTTGAAAGGCTTGCACAATGTGTCTTTATTGTAGTGAAGAAATGGCAAATGATATACGTGCGTGACTTCTCGAAGCCATTCGTTGTGTCGCACTTCAGACTCTCTATTTAAATAATAAACTTATAATCATCGTGGAAATATGGCCAAGGCCAAATATGGCCAGTCTTCCAAGAATTGTAATAAAAGCGAAGTATGCTGCAAATTCTCCATGAATTACAGATTCCATGAATCGAGCAGACCGTTGTTATCGTTTGACAAAAAAGCTTTCGGAGAGTTCGAAGCTATCTGCCATTGTCAACTTGAGATGTGAGAGAATAAGACTTAAGACAAATCTCCTTTAAAACGGCCAGTGGTGAAAAATGTTAACAGATAAAACATGAAAATGGTTTTTTCAGTTGATCTCTTTCATACCTTCACACTCGCTGCAAAACTGCAAAGGGAACGATAGCCAGCAACAATTTATTCCAACATTTTCTTAACATTTGTAGAAGCATTTTCTTCACACTTGCAAATACAGCTAAACTTATGCACACAACACCGAAAAACATCATCAATTAAAGTTACACCGACCAAGAATATCAATTAACATCATCAAAAAACATAATCACCATCGTCAACACAACAACAACATCAACATCATCAACCTGCAATATCGTCAGGCTACGATTTCATAGAAAGATTAAAGTGAAATCATGAAGCAAAGCAAAGTGGTTCTCTTAGCACGAACTTTGAATATCACATTTTCTATACTCGTATTAACATCAAGAAGTATCCACCTGCAATAAAAAACCACTTACCGGGAACTACGAGTATGAAGCGAAGCAAAAAAGTAAGAGTACTGATGATGGAGATGTTATGCACTTTTTAATGAAAGCGTGGTTGGAAACACGTACCTTCGTCGGAAAACATCATATGGGATGGTGTCCTGTTCATAGCAACTGCCATGATGTTATGCATACAGTCAGAAGACAATATTCTCGATACATTATTAAAACAACGGTTGAAAACTGCCAATTCTGTAACATTTCGATTGAGGTAATGGAGTATTCGGAATTCAGCTCCTACTCCACCTAGTTATGCTCATGCTTTTCAGAGCAAGGAGAGATTTCGTCAAAAAGTGTGGGGTAGTATGGAAGAAGTCACCCATTAAACCAAAGCTGACAGCTACAAACACACACAAACTCTTATAAATAGAGAAAGACGGTCTTGATCACGAGAAGTCAGCAAGAATTCAAATAAACTTACCGAATTAACGTGCGGTGAAAAAATAACACCTCCATTTCTCAAGCATCAAAAATAACATCTCCAACAAATCAAATGACATCGAATAAGAAAGCATCGAAACTGAAAAAGGAAACATATACGGGTTACAAAAAGAAAATAAACATTAAAGCAACTGGTAAGAGCAGTGAATCAATAACTATGGGCAACATGTACGCTCAAACACACAACCCACACAATAAAACACATAAAACACAAAACAGACACTAATCTAAGATTAGCACGCTCATAATTTCAAAGAATACTGAAGAACATTCTGCAAGAAAGACAAAATCGCAAAATCGCAAAATCGCAGAATCGCAAAATCGCAGAATCGCAAAGTCTGAACGCGGCCTCACGCAACCATTTGCCCGCCGCAGGAGACGGCGTCCATAGATAATGCGGACCCAATCACACTACAGTATGGTGATTGTGGCCGATTCGAATCTTGGCGCTGTGCCAATACACGAAGCGGCCACGATCACCTTATTGGCATGGCGCCAAGATTCGAATCGGCCACAATCACCATACTGTAGTGTGATTGGGTCCAAATTATCTATGGACGCCGTCTCCTGCGGCGGGCAAATGGTTGCGTGAGTTTGACGCCGTCACGCGCGTGACGGCGTCAAATCAACGCAGACCGTCACGCGCGTGACGGCGTCGGTGCGCAAAGTATGAAAGCGGCTTTATGGGCTCGGTTGGTAGCGCAGTAGAGCAGCCTGCTTAACACTCTAGGGGAATATAAATGTCAACTCTAAAAATTTTTTCTCAGCAACTGCAGAGTGCTTCTGGAGTAAAAGGAGTGTTTTCGTCCTTGCGACCAAGATTTACGGCTGTAATAAATAGTAAATAGTCGAAAGAGGTGGAGCGCTGGTGTACGGGCGTCGATCGATGTAGATGACTCAACCCGGCAAATACCTAAAGTGCAAAGACTAGCACAACTCGTGAAAAAAGTTCCTCATTATTTATTCAAAAGGAAAAAAGTAAAAAAAAACAAACCATTCATGATGAATATTTTGGTTTTTTGCATTTCAATTTACAGCGGAACTGTTCTGTGTCACATGTACAAATATTGAACGTGATTCTGATATTGTTGATTTTTGATAGCTGCTGATTTTAGCTGCAGCCCGCGATGCGAAATTTGCTACAAATATGCTGAGTGATGGGTAAAAGCTTCGGTATCGGACGGGACTCGAGCCCGCACTCCATCCTTTCTGGGTATATGTGCTAATTCATTGCATTACCAGGACCCCTGTCACCTTAAAGGCAGCATTAGGGGTAAAGTGGTAATGGAGAAATCCCCACAAGAAGTCACTTACATAGTAGTCCTGGGCTTAAGAAGGCTATCTGTGTCGAAATGCCGGCGCCCTTCCCAGCTGTAGAAACGTTGCAAAACGTCGCAATCGCCCATCTGTCCCGCCTCTTTGATTTGTCGATCCCGCCTCCTGATGAAGTTATTCCCGATTGACTGGGGTGGAAGCGGCCAAGGAGATGCGGCAGGATCGAAGGTTTTGCGGCGCGCTTTCGCAGTTTTAGCTTGAAGCTCACTCCAGAACATAGATGCTGTCGTATTTCCAAACATTCCCTTGTGTTTACTTGGCAACATGCCTTTGGCAGACTACCCGCGTCTTGTCGGACAGGTCGTCCGCGTCGAGAAACAACAGGGGAAAGGGGATCCTATTTCTCGAGTTTTTGGCCATTTCCATTCGTTTTTTCTCCACTGCCCTGTTACTAGGCATCTCGACTTTGCACTACTACATCATATGCACTACTTCTTTTATTAGGTTGAACCATAATTTCTGTTACACTTTTGGGGAAAACTGTGGAAGCTTCGGGAATATTTGGTAGTGGGGGGGTATATGAAGCGACTGAAAAGGGCTACTGATTAACACATTCATATTCTCTATGGCTTCACCTAGCAGTGAATCTACGACAATTTCGCGAGATGTGCGAAATTCACGAACACCGCCCCGGTTCCTCAGCATACAAGGCCACTAACCGAATCAACCAGTCGATGGACCCAGGTACTGTCCCTCATACGGCGGCAGCTTGATGGCTCGATCGGCTCAAATTGAAACAGAAAAAATTTCAAAAAATTGCACAGAGAAAAAAAAACTTTTTTTTAAAAAATTTTCAAAAAAATAGGGAACTGTTGCCATCCAACACGACAGCCACTGCCGATCTCTAGTGCAGGCAATTGGACACCGGAGCGGCAAAACTTACCGGAAAAATGGACCGAGACTTCTTCCTCCACGACAACGCTCGCCCACATGTGGCAAAATTGACGTGTCAAAAGATTCAGGACCTTGGTTGGACGAAGCCCCCCCGTCCACCGTAATCTCCGGGCATGGTCCCAACTGACTACCACCTATTCCGATCTCTGACCCACTTCCTCGACGGAAGGCAGTTCAAAGATGACGATGATCTCAAAATCGACCTCCAGACTTTCTTCGACCAGAAATCCCCAGACTTCTATAAGCCAGGCATCTATTATCTCCCTATTCGCTGGCAATATATTGGTGATCATAATGGTACATATTTTGTTGACTGAAGTTAGACACAAATTAAGAAAAATAAATTTGAAATTTTTCGTCATAGTGTAACAGAAATTATGGTTCGACCTAACACTTTTCGTCCGACTTTCCCCCAATACTGCCTTTAACTCGGCTTCTGAATGGTATATTTATCATGGCTTATCAGCACCCACACGTACTGTAGCGCTCAAAAGTCTTCGGCCAAAACTTTTTTGTCATAACTTTTACTTGACCAAATTTGACAAAATTTTAATATGTGGTGCCTGAACCTATTGTCAACATTTCCTTCTACTTGAGCGCCGCTTGCCACTTTTCATGATTTTTCACAAGAATTAACTACAAGACGACCCAGAAAAAAGTAAAAGGCTTGGTCAAGAAAAACGGCTTTCTTTACAAAAACAAAACGAGCAAGCCTCAGAGAACATTAATATCCTGTAGAAAGACCACGACTTTTGATGACAGCGGCACAGCGGGACGGCAAAGCGATGGTATGCCAAAATTAAAAAATTTTATATAACCACGTAACTTACACCGTTGAGCTCCAAAATAGTATATTAAGTATGCAGTGTCTCTAAGTACAACATACTAAAATTTCTTTTAGATCGGTGCAGTTGCAAAAAAGTTACAAGTGAAAAACCCAAGTGGAAGACCATTTCGCCGAAGACTTTTGAGCGCTACTGTATAACGTGTTGAAAAGTAACAAAAATATCAAGGTCAGTACCTACTTGAGCTTTCAACTTCACCGTTCGATGCCGATATTGGCCAACCGATTCAACGTTAGGAAGAAGTTATACGTGTGACTGCTGATAAGCTATGGTAAATATATGACCATTCAGAAGCTGAGTTAAAGGCACCATTAGGGGTAAGGGAAAACTGAGATCTGGAAGTACATGTTCTCTGAAACGAACCTTCTACTTCAGAAGGGGTCACATGTGGTGAAAATCGCATAAAAAACGCGACTTGGGGTCTTATGGCGGCCCCGCAGCTCGTTATGCCGTCATGTGCCCGGGGGGAGTCGACGTGGAGGGGAGGGACAACAATCGCGGCCGGCTGGGTGAAACTCTGGCCTGTCTTCAGTCCACTCCGACCAGAGACGCAAAGGACGAGAGAGAAAGGGGGATTTCGGGTTCCTATTTCTTGGTTTTTTTTGCCGTTTGATGTCGTTCTTTTTCTACTGTTATATTACTGAGCACCTCCACTTTCGTAATCCCCCGATGCGCCAAAATTGCCCCTAACGGTGTCTTTAAGGCGAAAGGGGCCTCGGTGGTAGTGTAATGAATTAGCACATATGGCCGGAAATCACGGAGTGCGGATTCGAGTCCCGTCCGAGAGCGAAGCCTAGCCCATAACTCAACGCTTGTAACAATTGAGTGTGGTATTTTAAAGCCCAATTGAATTGCGGCTGATTTCAAATAAATGAGGTAATGTAGATGAGAAGTAGAGTTTTCCGTTTACTGTGTACAAGGGAACGCAATTCAGAAACCATCCTAGTGAGCTATTGATCGTACTATGGCCGGGTTTCCAGCGGTGCATCGTTAGGACAAGATTTCGTTACACAGCGTGTTGTGTGCGATCCAGTGGGACCCTATGTATTTGGGTTCTAAGGCGATCGCTTGTCCTCCACCTAAAGCGAGAGCTATTCTTTTTAGGACCCAACAACAGCGGCGCCTTGTGCCTGCACCATCGCGCCGCATTCACGGTGCGTTATGCTGTCCTAACGATACACACTCAGTTTCCATGTGGCATTTGAATGTGGGACGAAAAACGTATTACATCAGAAGCGATGTAAATGCCGTCGAACTTATGAAGGGAGAGACTTTGACTTCGGCGACCGTGTTTAACAACTGGAGGGATCTAGGACTCAACTCAAATCTGTGTCACCATGTGTTTTCAAAAGCATTTCATGGATGAGCAGATCCAGGATTCAGCTCAAATCGTGTCAGCATTTTTGTTTTGCTTTCCAACGCATTTTATAGATATCAGAAGATGTGAAGTTAATATCATGTAAAGCATGCACTGGAAAATTTGTTGGAAGTTCTGCTCAAACAGTTAAATGAAAACATTTTAATTAATTGAACGACATTTCGGAAGTTCGTATAAGTAAGTATGCACCACAACAATTACACTATCGATGTTATTCGTATCAATAAAGTTACTTACGGTCTGTGCTCTTAATCAAGTGAATCTAGGTCGTACTTGTTATATAATGCTAGAAGAGGCTGATTCAAAGTTGGTAGAATGGGGGTGCTTTCACGTTTCGGACCACCCATCAGCGAGTAAATGACGAAAAGCAATATCGATTGAACGCGCGTAAAATCATATCCCTTGTTAAAGAATAGCATTTGCCGATGCGGTGGGCAGAAATGAGAAAACAGCATAGAAATTAACTAATAGTAGATACTGTAAGTCTCTCGTTGCTTGGAGTTGATTTGTTGGAACGACTTTTAATTTCACTTAATTGAGTAGGAGTGGGCTTAGAAGGCGGTACTTCGTCCTCGTCTGATTCATCAGACCTCGATGAAACTTGATCAGAGTCATTATCACGATGAGTTCTGCCCATGATGCGGTAATAAGATGGTAACGTCGGTTGTATGGTGAAAAGCTCTTTCAAAGGCTGGAAAAGGGCGAATCGAGAGAAAACGTAAGGGTGGCTAAGGAAATGCGCCAACTGACCACTCCGTCTTTATAGAATTCGATAAAGTTTTTAATAAATATAATTGGAATTGCCAATAGTGGAGCTGTGGCTAAGAACCATCCATATCCCTGCAACAGCTCTTACTCCTGGAAGATATTAGTTATACCTCTCCGGGAAGTAGGCCCTTTTACTCATCGCAATCACGCATAACGCAACTTCGCAGTCCTTCATGTGACGTCATGCGTGCGAGCATGGGGCGCAGCATATAGATGGACAATTACCGTGTCCTACGCCTTAGAAAAGGCGCATGACATGGTAATTACTTGAGACCCAACTCTGTACCCTTAAATCGCACGTTGTGCGTGACACGCTGCTCGCCACGCTGCCAAAGGTCTCCTTCTCTTCCTCCGGATCAACCAAGTTCTCTATGGATCCAGAAACGCCAATGCCATAATCTAACTACATAATAAGAATGGGAGCAGATAATGCACTAATCCTCTTTAGGAGTTTGATCTGGTAACCTCTAAGTGAACGGGAGCCTCCATCTGATGATTCGATCGAGAAGATAAATATAATGGTGCTGCTGCTGATAAGCTGACTAGCGAAGGAACCCTGATGTTAATACTCAAACCCCGAAGTCAGTAGTCAATTGATGTAACGGCCAAATACATATACAACCGACTCTAAAACTTTGAGCGAAAGTCGCAGCATGGCGCACACACAAAGAAACAGTGCTAGGACCAGTACCACCTTGAAAATTGTCTCATGACTTACCGTTGCCCAGGCTGGGAACTTGTACTCTGTTGCACCAATGGCAATCTTCAGTGGTTCCCGCATCAGGGTAAAGGTAAAAACAAGCTAAATGCCACTATTTACTGGTATTAATGTAAAATCAACTAATACTGGGAATCATACAGCAGATATCACAGGAGTAATAATTCTCCAGCTTATCATCCATATACATGAGTGAGGGCCAAAAAGGCTTAGCCAATTTCCTCTTGGCTCACCAAACATCTCAACAACATCGTCATAAATGTGTCGGTAACCTGAAACGCGTTGTAACTTTATTATCTTACTGTCCATTACTCTTAGGCACATTCGGCGTTCTTTTGAAGCAGATGATTTCGATCATGTCTCCACTCAAAAGTTACGAAAATGTCTAAAAGAGTTCGCAAGGGGTAAGCTTGGCAGATTGTGGAGTAGGAAAGTAGTGGTGTACAGCAGTGTAAAAATAGAGGAGGAACGAAATAAAACGGCAAAAAAACAGAGAAATAAGAATCCGAAAACCCTTCTTCTCTCTCGAGCCGCTGTGCGTCACTACACGGCGGTGGATTTCAGACGGGCGGAGAGGCTAAATCAGCCGGCCACGAACGCTGTCCCTTCCTACCCGGCAACTCGTCCGGCTGATGAAAAGCAGAACGCGCCGTGCTGCGGGATCAGGATAAGACCCCAAGCCGCGCTTTTTCAATGCGAGTTCCGCCGCACATCACCTTTTTAGAAGTGGAATGTTTGTTTGCAGGAGAGCATGTATTCCAGTTCTCACTTCCTCTTTACCCCTCTCTTCCCTTACCTTTCTCCTTACGCCTTATAAGGAATGTTCGTTTTCGACAGTAGGTCGCTTGTAGTGATAGTAAAAACTTTAGTTGAATAGTATGAAGAACTTGATAGGGAATGTGGTCATCCCTCAGTTCCACCACAGAGGATCGGGGGTGTGTACTTACGACAAAAAATCGCGTTGCAGCCCGCGGCGAGAGGCGCGGCGGGTGCGAGTACCAGTGGCAGGGCATGGTGGTGTTCAAGCGAGGCAGTGTGGCATGGGTGGAAATGCAGAGGTGGGGCAGCCACGCGCTGCCTGGCTCTCAAGGGCAATCGATTCTGCAAGTCGCACTGATGGCGGCGCGAGTGCGACACTGCGAAGCGTTTTTTTTTGTCGTAAGTACACACACCTAAGAGGATCGAGCTCTCATTTGTACTAGAGAGCGCTCAGTGATGATAATAAAAAACCAAGGAATCCATGTGACTTTGATGCTGGCCATAGTGGCGGCTGAGCCGGAAGAATAATAAAGATTTACGCCAGAGCTGCTCTTAGTGGCTCTGTGTGATTACAAAACAGTTAGAACCATAAAGTGGATTGAAAGGCTGCTGCAGGAAGTAAAGAGGCCTAATTTCCTTTGGATTTTGTGAAAAACGCTGGGCCTGACGTTCCATTAGAAATCGGTTCATTACTTACCGTATACATAAATGAAAAGAATCAGTTCTAGCGTGATTATGAAGCAAGCCGACGACGAGCCGGCAAACGAATCGTATACTGTGAACCAGTAGAAGCCGCTCTTAAAAGTGATCACTCATAAATGACCGTACTTTTTCTGCTGTTCAAAATTACAACCTCTGTAGTGAAAGGTAATCCCAAAACGAACAACGCCATTGAAAAAAACATAATCACCATCCATTTACGTTCTCGTGTACCCGTCCATTGGTCGTATATACTCGTACAAAAACATTCACACAGTCCTAGAAAATCTACAGTACAGGCAACGTTTCGTAATTTCGTTACAGAAACGACATCAGATGAGAACATATTGCACTCATGGGGCGTGTGCCATTAGAACAGAAATTCGCGTCGTGGCGTAAGGCAAGCGGGATGGTGCGAGCTATGCGCGTCCTATTGGATTGGTTCTCAAGCGATAAGGGTGCACTATGACTTACTCTAAGCGTAATCGTTCCAGGACTCAACTGGTACGTAGCCCTTACCTGTCACCATTTGCGCACATCAAACGTGGTCACGCGAATTTTCTGTCCTAACGGCACATCAAAAAGAAGTGTAGATGTTATTAGTTAAATGGGTAAGAAGAGATGAAATGGTTCGTTTCGCCTCTGTCTCAGACGAACCATTTTCTTTCGTCTATCTTGAGGCTCATCAGTGAGATGAGGTAGACGAAACAAGACAGTGTGTAAGTCAAAGTTAATAAGAAAAAGTAGAAAAGGATGAAGTGTAGTGATAAATGGAAATGTAACTAAAAAAAACATCAAGAACAAAGCGGAGTTAATGTTAAAAAGAGAGAAATACTAATAAAAAATGAAAGTAAGAGTGTATAGAAGTAATACACCAAAAGAATAATAGAAACAAGAAAGGGAATAATACGAGAAGAAGAGAAGACATACTCAGCGCTCCATGTACAGTGGGAGTCTTTCTCAGGAAAAGGCGTATGGAACCACAGTAGAGATGAAATTTTATAACAAGTGGAAGGTGTAGTATTCACTCGCCTGACTGCAATAAGGATATGTGCCTGTGCGAGAACTTTAGCAATCCCTACTACATATGGAACGCTTCGTCTGTCTATACGTTGTTTTGTTGTCGCTCTCTTTATATTATTTTCCGCGCTAGTGATTCGACGTCAATAAACATAACCACTAACGTGCTTCCGTTCCTCCGTCCGTCTTTCACTTTTTCAGGTATTATATGAAAACGACCCGTGGAGATGGGGACAAATTTGGGATGGGTGGGGTTTAGGACAATATGTAGTGGGCACACATAGACCAAGTTAATGTCTGCACACGGTGGACGGGGCGTGCGGTCCGTGCGACAAAAATCCATAACTCGATTCCAACGCGGCATAGAGTCAGAAAAAACCGATGGGAATGACCAATGTTCATGATACCCTGAAAACGCTTGAAGTAGGCGATAACCCGCCCACAGTGGGCTGAGAGTGTTATCAGATGGATGAAACTCACTAAAAAATGTAATTTATCACTAAAATGATCTGGAGTCCGGGAGATAAGGGAATCGGTCAGAAGTAGCTGGACCTATGAAAGGACAAGACGTTTGAACGATGGACTGAGCTCTTTCAGTACTGGGTGGAGCTTGGGCATTACATGAAAATCAATCCGTGGAGATGGAGTAAATTCAGGAAATGGCTGGGCATGGGAGAAGAAGTAAGGTGCACACATGAACCACGTCAACCCCACCCACGGTAAGCGGAGCACGCTGAAATACTCTGTCCTTAAGAAAAAATAACAATATTGATCGACCTTTTGGAGCCCATGGTGTTTTGGGCTCAGTAGTATGCGCATGTCAACAGGTAAATAAATAAGTGATGTCTAAAACACTTGTAACTATGAAAGGCCCGCTAAACAAGCATTAACATGTGTTAACACGATATTAAGGAAATGCAGTGGCGTCACTTGGCAGAGATTCCAGGGCATATCATTTTTCGAATGTCTTTATATGTACTTTTATGTTTTATTCCTGTGCAAATTCTTATTGTGTTAGGCTGTGCTCAGAAATAATTGTGAGTCATGGTAGTATTGGGTTGGTGCATAAGTCATGCGACACATGTAACGACTTATAGCTTCATAGGTGACAAATATCAATCTACGATACAATTACCATTGTCTTCTATGACACCTCCCAAGCGTCGGTAGCTCCTAAACACCTTTTGCCTGGGACGCAGGAGGCTGCGAATCGAAAAATGTCGCTAGAAGAATTCTACCCTAGCTAGTTCGTCGAATCCTCTTTCAGATTATGTCTAAAAGCTTCAAATAAGTGGTAGTCAGAAGGAGCTAGGGACAATACACGGGACGCGACAGAATTTTCCAGCCAAGCTCCATGATTTTTTACTGTGTTATCTTTACACATATGGCACTGCCTTGTCATGCTGCAAAACAAAACGCGTTCATGGAATAACTCTGACAGAGAATCTTGGCTAACTTCTGCTGCTGGTTAGCGTAGACATTGCGGTCACTGCAGAACCACTGGGTAGCAGCTCAAAATCTCATCATCAACACAGCAACACCTTTCTATAAAAGCTTGGTTTGGTTTGACCTCAGGCGGTGGCAATTCTGCGGCAGGCAGCCATTGACGCTTCTTATATGATATAAATAAAGGTCTCAGCTTTCACATCCGCTAATAATCTCTCGGAGAAGTATGGTCAGAACCCATTCGACCACTCCCACCGCCGACGCTTGGTTTCATGCTTACGATGACTTCGCCGCCACACCCAGCCGGCAGAAGCGATTCCCGTGCAAGAACCTTTATGAAGATGGCTACCATCAATGTTCGAAGCCTGCGCTCTACAGCGACTCGCGGATTTCGATGCCAGTGTCAATAATGTGGAGTTCGCTGTGCTCGGATTCTGAAACTCGCAGACCTAACCGTGAGTGCACTCATCTCGGATTTAGTTTTGTTCTCTACAACAGTGAATGATGTGACAATGTTCCCACATATGCTGGTGTAGGGTTGTACATGTCGTCACGCATGCACAAGGAGCTTGCTAGTGTACGTTACACTAGCGGTCGCGTAATCCCAACCGAATTTCTATAAAGGAAACACGTCCTTGTTACGGTGGTGTGGTTCACTGATTTGGGTGGATGACCACCCTAGAATGGTGTGGACGTGAAAGAGGACAGAAGAATGGAGAAGAATGAAACGGGTAGCGATAGATGTCATAGAAGACTTTATAAAGCTGAATGTGCAATAAACATCATTTTGCGCCCTGTCTTCTGGTTTCGTCAACTGGTGATGGCGCCAGTAAGTGATGTGGTTCTAGGCAGAGTAATGGATGTAATAGAAGAGATTACTCCGACCGGGCGCACTATGGGTCGCGTACACCTCGTTCGTGGGCGTACGCCCATCGTGGGCGAAGTCGGAGATGGTCGAGGGGAGGGCCTTATGCCCCTCCCCCGAGATATGGAGCACCTTCGCCTCCTAGCTCCAGGACGCCCTCCCGAGGGTGGCGTTGGAACGCGATGGGCATGAAGACCGAGGCGAGGGAGAGGCCTAGCGAAGAAGCCACTGAAGCGAGGCATTAGAGCTTGGGAAAAATCTTTTTTGTGATGTATGCAGAAATAAAGAGTTTGGAACTAGCTTTTGTAATTGCTGTGGGGGTACTCGAGAGGCAGGTTGAGCAGTAGAGTGACCAGACGGTCACCACGGGGATGTTGGAGGTGTGGTTCACTGATTTAGGTGGATGACCTCCCTGGAACGGTGTGGACGTGGAAGAGGACAGAAGAATGGAGAAGAATGAAGCGGATAGTGACAGATGTGATAGAAGACTATTTAAGGCCGAATGTGCATTAAACATTCATTCCAACATGTCTCCTGAAGTCGTCAACTGTGCTAGCCTCATTCAAGTGCACGCACCGACCTCTGCAGCCCCAGACGATGAGTTTGAACGATTCCTACAAGAAATAGAAGCCTAAAGATCAACCACAAAAAGCACGGTAGTACAAGAAATCATATGTGGCGACTTTGATGTAGTTGTTGGGCGTTCGAAGAAAATAAATTGCTTGTGGTCCTTCTGGAACTGGTAACCGAAATGACCAAAGCGTTTACTTGCTTTCCTTTAGCGGTGCAAATACTCTAATTATTGCCAACACACATTTCGAAAAGGGATTGATCGAAAATGGACATGGAGAAGTCCAAATGGTAACACCGCAGTGAAATAGACCACACGTTGTGCTAAAATTGCCTTTTCCAGTCAAAGCCAAGACGTTCAGCTAAACAGTTCGACTATGAAACCATAGGCTGCAAGGCAACACAGTCGCGTCCGGCAAACGGCTTTGGCATCTTGAGTTTTGTGCACACTACGCATAATTATGGCCATAGGACAAACACGGCAGCAAATGGTGAGGCAATACTCTGATAGAATACTGGCACAAATGACAAAGAGAAGAAGGCAAAAGTTTGGACTTGTGAATGGATCAGTACCTACTGTGCTGTACATGCTATTGTGCAAACGAGTTGGTGGTCACTCACCGATGATCTCCGCAAGCACAACAATCGAGTCATGCAAAACGCAATGAAAAAATTGATGATAAGGCATGCACGACATGAGTTAGCCTATGAACGAAGTCATAGCCCAACTCCGATATTCTGATGTTACCCTATTAACGATCCTTCACGAAGCCATGGTCATTGCAACTGCGTTCTACAACAATCTCTACGAATCTCACGATGGTTCCTTCGCCTTCTCAGCGGCCGGCTCACTCAAACGCCCGATTACAGCAAACGAACTTCACAAAGCATGTAGGAGAATTTGTGAAAACACTGCATTTGGTGCTGACGGAATCCCATCTGGAGAGTATCTGATGCCTCTATGATCGACCATTTCGAGTCCAACAAGTCCCACAAAACTTTGTCAAAGCCGAAACCATTCTCTTCTATAAAAAAATGCCCCACTGATTATTAGCAACTACAGACCAATCTCTCTACTATCAGCTGTCCTCAAAGTTCTTACCCGTGCACTGGTCTGCCGTGTGAAGGAAGTGGCTTTAGAGTTCATCACAAAAGATCAAGCTGGGTTCAGACGTAACTTTTCCACCCGTGATCACATCATGTCCGTCAACTTACTGATTGAGAAGTGTTGTGAATGGAGAACCCCATTACATATGGCTTTAATTGGCAACAAAAAAGTTTGGTACCATCGAATACGAGATTATTTGGAAGGCACTGGGAAATTTTGGAGTAGATGACTGCACAGTTCGAATGATAAATGTATGCTGCACTGACGATCTTTTTTGGTTCTGGGCTCGTTGAAGATGGAGACTGATATTCAACAAGATGTTAGACAAGACGACTCATTATTTCCACTCTTGTTTATGTGGTACATCGACTGGGATGATCAAGGGCACCAAATCGAACGGTATCATCTGAATTATCTTGCCTACGCCGACGATCTCTTTCTGTGTCCATCATCTGTCGATGGACTACAAGTAATGCTGGATTTGAAGCAAATGCAAGCAAAACAGAGTGGATGTTTGCAACCCTGACGGACAACAACTCAAAGCCAATGGCGAAGAAATTGAGCTGGTATCGTCCTTCGTATATTTGGACCAACTTTGTTTTCCCCAACATCGTCTACAAGAAATAAGTCGAAGGATATGCGCCACGTGGAACATTCAGAAGAAAATTCCAACTTCTCTATTCATAGAACCTCGGCATCGATAATGTGTTAGAACTTCTACTGTTGTGCCAACGAGGTTGTTAGGTGGAATATTTATTAATGGCCTGACGTTTCGACCAGATCGTCTTCCTCAAAGGCCCCGTACACCACCGTACGAGTGGAACAACGCCACTCCGAGTTAGTAGTAATTGGTAAGAATTAATTAATTAAAAAAGTAAATTTTTACTAATTACTACTAACTCGGAGTGGCGTTGTTCCACTCGTACGGTGTGGACGGGGCCTTTGAGGAAGACGATCTGGTCGAAACGTCAGGCCATTAATAAATATTCCACCTAACAACCTCGTTGGCACAACAGAAGAAGTTCTAACACATTAACAGAAGAGTCTGAACACGGCTAAAAGTCGAATGACGTCACCTAGACCACACAACACTTCTTCCACACATGCGTGTTACCTACTCTCCTGTACAGATGTGAAACGTGGTTCTCGACCAAGACAGCTGAGGAACATTTGAAAAAATGTCAACGGCAAATAGAGTGCCAAATGTTGGTCCCTCGACTTCGCGACAGAGTATCGAACACAACATCGCTCGAAGCCAGAAAGCACAAGTGGATGTACGCGAATAAGTAGATGGCAAGAGATCAGACACAGTGGGAAGTTCGGCTACTTATTTGGAGCCCTATGGAAGCAGATCTATTGGACGACCACATATGCGATGGGGATATGATTCAACAGTTCGCGGCAGCAGATTAGAAGGATACTGCCGCAACTTCTGAATAATTTCAGATCATGGCCCGTTTCTTTGTTTATGTCAGACGAATAGCGGAAATAAATGAAAATGTAAAGTGTAGAGCGATGAGGATCCCCCTTCCCCATTTGACCATTTCCTACCGGTGCACACCTTGAAATTTATTTCTATGAAACATGAAACCTGGCAGCAAAGACTGATACAAAATGACGGAGTTGACCATGTATAACTACCCCCTGTGTAGTAGCTATTTCTCGTACAGTCGCTTTTGGAATCGCTCCGAAACCTTAATGTACTTCATTGTCTTGAGTGATCAACGGACGTCGTGTACGTGGTCTATCAAGAAAACTCGCATCTCCGGAATTAAAACAGTAGAGCCGACAAGCTACTATGGATGATGGATGACGTCTTCCCGAAGGCATCACAGATATTAGTAGCCGCCTCCCTCGCGAAGTACTCAAGATGGTGCCCGTAATAAATGATGGAGCGAGGTATGGTGTTGAGCCGAAGCTATTATTGCTTAAATTCAGCGACGCCTCCCCATACATTTCTCTACAGGCTGGAACGGGAGTGTCCTACATCATTTGGCGTGCTATCAAATGTTTTATAATATTTCTTTTGCGGTAAAAATACTCCTCGAGGCCTCTCTCTACCTATTGAAAGTACGATTGACAAAAACTTTCCTACTTGTAGAGAGCTTTTTTGAGTGCGACTCCCACAACACATTAGCGCCGAGAAAAAGTCGCAGGAAGTAGACAACGTACTGCAACGTCGGTGCTAACCTGCTTGTGAACTGACTCCAAGAAAGAAAAGCATGCCGAAGAACATAAGTCCCCATAGAGTTGGCCATGGCATTCTTGCCATTGCTTCTGGATATGCCACAAACGCCAGTGATAGACCTGAATAGTTGATGATATTTCCCGAGCGTTTGTAAATAATCAACAACAGACACGATTCGTTGGCGACACTTCTGTGAGTTAACCCTGCTAACAAACGAGAAGGCTGTGGTTTTAGCTCCACGTACGATCGTGCGATCGCATGTGCCATCGTGCGCACTCTCACATGAGCGTGTTATTTTGTCTTCCAACGTTGTTCTCATACTACCCGCGGCCGTGCGTTGTGGAAAAATGGAAAATGGCTCATTGAATGAGAGGGCGCGCTACGACGCATGCATTCGCACAATAGTGCGAACCATAGTTTCGAAAGGTATAACCGTAGCCTAACATAAGCACAGTAAAACGCGGACTGTGGCTTTGAACGATATTGTGCAACCGTTTCAAGAAAATCAGAAGTGAGGTAGAGTGGTCAATGATGATACTAAGTGGTACAATGTGCAGAACAAAGCATAGAGAGATGTCAAGTAAATTCATGAGGAGAAAAAAGAGTGGTACGGAAAGATAGCTGGTAGTCCCACAACCGTAATTAACACATAGTCCTAGATCAAAAACATCTCTAAAACTGGTCCGTGCGACAGGACGCTCGAATCGGATACTACGCATGCCCCGGGTGCGACAGTTGTCTGCTGTCTTCCTGTGCTGACTTATTCAGCTGCGAATCGACCGCGAGCTGTTGGTGGTAACGATCACCACCTCGTCGTGCGATCTGACTCGATTCCAGTATAGCATCGCGCACAACCAAAAGTAAGAGCTGGGATGGACGAGTGTCAAACTGGTATAGAGGATACAGAGTTAGACGTGCGAGCTGACTGCTATAGTACTACTTGAACTATATGCTGAATGTGATTTCATGAAAAAAAATTTCAAAGTAGGTTCAAAAGAAGGCGAAAAGAGCCAACCACTTGTCACAACTTCGTCAATGGGTTTTCGTAATTCATACGACAAGTAGCCAAGAGTAGAAAAGACAGCGAGACCACCAAAAACGCTCATCACAATAATGCCACACACAACAATCCACGAGTCCTAGTACAGTAAACTTAGTCACGATGTTTCCTCATACTAAACGCTCTCCAAGTGGTTTCGTACTCTATAGCAATTGTTTCTTCTATGGTTGTATGAAGACATTGTCAAAATTCCACCATAGCCGACTTCCATTGCATAGCATGTTTGAACAAGGGCTTGTATCCATGTCTGAAACATTTTTCTCTACGACATGGGATTCCATACCTTGCTATCGCGCTGAAATACGAGTACTCTCGTAGGAGCAAATACGAAGCCCCGCCCTCGAAAATTCCTTAACCCGTGCTTGACACTGTCGTCACCGGCATTGGCCGTCCTGCGGCAGTGGATCGCTAGGTGATTATCCAGCTACAGCCAGAGAGCCCCACGGTGCAATTTGCAATGCTGCACCCATTCGAGCTCTGGCCGGACCCTCCCAGCTGCCTCAGGGAGCGTGGTAACTTCGGGTTGGAATGGGATAGTGCTGTGATGGTGCACCATCGCGGCGCAGCAAGGGTGTAGCCTGGATAGTTATTGAAGGATCTATTTCCTCAAAAGGTGGGGTGTGTACCCTTATGTCAGGATTTCGCACGACGACGAGCGGCGTGCGACACAGCATGTGCGAGCTATGCGCGTCGCGGTTGTTGGGTCTTAGAACGATTACACGCTAATGCTAGGGGTGCGATATGCAGTTGACTTGTGATCGCTCCGGGAAACAACATTATGGCTCCTTTAGCTCGTCCGCATAGCTTCGCTTGCGACATGCCGCAGTGCGAGATCCTGACATCGAGATCGGGAGTCGGGATTACACGGGTGTATATCGTTAGGACAGAAACGTCGCGTGGCCGTATTCGGCACGCGACGGGATGGTGCGAGCTATGCGCGCAGTATTGGATGGGTCTTGAAGCGAACGGTGCTCTACGCCTCATTCTAGGCGTAATCGCTTCAGGACTCAACTAATATGGCGCGCATAGCTCGCACCATCCCGTCGCGCGCCGAACACGGCCACGCGACATTTTTGTCCTAACGATGTACACCCGGGATTACACCACCAAACTTGTTTCATCTTTACCTTCAAGGACGTAGTGCCAGGTCCATAAGTCTGTGCACGCCTCTGAAGGCTCCTTTAACAATTCTCGGTGCATACTCCCCTTTGGGTACTCGCCCACAGAAAAGAACTGTCGAGCTCAAAGCTGGTATCTCAGTTTGGCGCCGATGAGAGTCTCTGTCGAACCAACTCAGATCTGTGAGCGAGGGTCGCTGCTATACTAAAGAGGGGTGAGTAAGTGCAACTTTGAGGAGCTTCAGTAAAACGCTTTTGAAGTCCACTGACATACCACTGGCGTATCGCAGATACCACATATGTACATTTATCTGTATAGCATGAGTTACTGTTCAACATTTGATATGTAATAGCGTGTCACTGTTCAATATTCAACGAACTGCCCCGTTCCTCATAGAGCACCTTCGTAGCTGGCTTTAACCACAAGACACTGTGCAGAGCTGATGAATCGGGCAAGTCCTTTGCAGGAATAGGCAACCGATCAATGGGCATCTCATCCCTTCTGTCTATTTGCCTACTCGCCTAATTGCGCGTCCAAGTCTTAGTCTCTTAACCGTGCCCAACACTAAATATGAGACAGATGATCTTATTTATCTGCTACCGTTCATGCTTACCTCACGTTTTAGTAATTTATTCATGTCGGGCATTCCGAGAAAATGGTAAACTCCTGTACCAGCACCCTTCAGCGTGATTCCACGGATGAACAAAGCGATAATTATCAAATAAGGAGCAGTTGACGTTAACTATATTTGCATGATTATTGCGGACTTTAACATAACAATGAAAAATTTACAACTCACATATCCGATCTTTCCTATATATTTGTAACCTTCGATTAGTACCAAAAACACGACAAAGTTTAGCACAAGTAACGCACCAAAGACACTCCAATTCATGGCACCGATCTCATCAATTCCCGACGATCGCTTAGTTACAACATTCCTAAATTCTGCCGTAGTACGTTCATGCTCTATGGAAGGGCTTTGAGATTTCAAGAAATGGAATGTGAGGAGATGATTAGGCAGTCAAGGGTTCAGCCGCAAAGAAGCCACTTGTTTCTTCGAATAACAATCAGAGTACTATTGTGGAGGTACTAAGGTAATAGATCCTAGTGAGAATCCACAGATACGGTCGAAACTTAAAGCAATCGCACGGAATAATGAGTTTTTCTGCTACCCATATATTAGGTTGTCCCAAAAGTCTTGTAGGATTTTTCCGATCATCACATTTTATTATTTTTTCTTCCAACAAACAACAATCAGGCAACAACGTACTCGCCATTGACAACACTCTGCCTCCTCATAGGTAGAACGTGATTCTCCCCTCCCAGAACCCGGATTCTGAGAGTCGAAGAAGTCAGCCTTTGCAAGCTTGTCATAATCAGCGAATTTTCGCTTGGCCAGGAATGATTCAGGAGGATGGGTAAGGTGGTAGTCAAAAGGGGCAATGTCTGGAGAGTATGGCGGGTGGGGCAGCACATCCCAGCCGAGCTCGTGTAGCTTGGCCTGTGTACTTTTCGCGAAATAGGAGCTGGCGTCGTATGAAGGAGGGTGACCGCGCACCTTCTCCAGCGCTTTTCCCGGACAGCGACGGTGAGCTGCTGGAGCTGGTGGGTGCATACGGTAGCTGAAACTGTCTCGCCTTGTACCAGCACCTCTTGGAAAAGCATTCTTGTCGCGTCCAGAAGCAGCAGAGTGGAATCTTCTTTGGATGGAGGTCGGACATGGGCTGCCTTGGCGGCTCGGCGTTGCGTAGCAGCCAAAAGGCGCGAGATGCGTTAGTATCATACATGTCTCAGCTTTCATAACCCGTAGCCAGATAGACGAGAAAGTCGTTGCGATGCGGGCGGAGCAGCAGCGATTGACAGATGCTCACACGGGCACTTTCGTGTGCATCCGTCAGGGCAGGTCCATCGTGACCAAGCCTTCCGATAACCGGGCTCGTGGAGGCGACGATTTACGGTCATGAGTGCTTGTCCATTCCTCTCCGCTACCTCGCGCATGGTGGCTTCAGGATCGGCGCGAACGGCGGAGAGCAGCATCTCGTCGTCAAATGCGTGTGGGCGTCCCGTGCGTGGCTTGTCTTCCATGTCAATCTCGCCGTCGCTGGAGCTGATGAGGTCTCGTAGCTCACACATTCCTTGCTCAATGCAGCGTTGATGGAGTGGCTAGCTTCCTTCGCTTTGCTGCCGTAAGACCCTCGAAGAATATGTCACCGAGTATTGGGTGGGTATCGACTACAGGCCCTGTGGCTCTCTCCACGGAATCTAGTGGGTCAGCATACATTTTGTCGGAAAGCTTAGAGAACGTTCTACCATATTCCTGGACCGCCTAGACCTGCCTCGCAGTAAACAAGAGTTATTGATTTTTTTGGAAAAATCCTACAAGACTTTTGGGACAACCTGATATTTATGTTGCATTTGCCTAATGTGGGCCGCTTGCGAAATTTCACGCGAAAAAATAGGAATCCGGCTAAGATACACTACCACAAAGTCTTGGGCGGGTGGGCTGGGCCTGCGAGCAAGTGCAACCCCGTCGTCCGCCGCGGTCGGAGACGCATCGTAGGAAGAGAAAGTTACATGAGCAGTCCCACTCTCCGTTCCTAACCGCAGCGGACAACGGGACGGAGCTTTTACTCGGAGGCCCCGCCCACACGCCAAGACTTTGGGGAGCTGTATCTCAGCCGAATACTTACTTTTTCGCGTGGAACTTTGCATGAGGCCCTTATTGGGCAAATTCAACATAAACATATGGGTAGCCTTCAGAGCATCAAAAAATAAGCGATTCCATATTAGGGCATATGTAAATCGGCAAGTCTGCCAGAGCTGATGTGTTATTGTGGGTCGGGGACGGGGAGTACGCGATATATACAGGGAGAGATATGTGAACTTCAACTTAGGAGGACATTTTGCGGTGAGTGGCAATTTCTATGAGCGATAAAGACTTTTCCACGAGGAGTATAAGGTCCATTCATGTCAGGGTTCCTCACGCTCCTCCCAAATCGAACAGAGTTACTCACACGAAGTACTGCGAAACCGGCGAATCCATTTTTTGTGCACCATCTGGTATACATGACCCATTGAAGTAGATTGGATTTGAGGAGTTAAGTGACCTACACTGCTTGTTACGAAAATCGTCTAAACAGTCTGAAAATAGTTCTCTTTCCTCAACTCAGGTAATCAATGAAAATTATCACCCCGCTTCCAAAGCTACAGTTCACTATCTGGGTGTTCATTCACTATGGGGGCAGTTCAAAGACTAGACTTTTTACGACACGACGACGAGTCAATAGAGCGCTAAAGTTGTTAATTTTGGACCCTGTCGGAATGCCTTACTCCGCACACAGCACGATCTGTTTGATGAACCATTGTGCGGAGTCGCCCGGGCAATTTATCGCGAACTGTGCCTTATAGGTCGCTTTCATACTCTGCGACACCGCCGTTGGCTGCAGTAATCGACGTCGCTTTAGTTGCGAAGCGCTGCATTTATAATGCGTGACCGATTACTACTACCGTTAATGATGGGTGTATATCGCTAGGACAGAAACGTCGCGTGGCCGTGTTCAGCACGCGTTGGGATGGTGCGAGCTATGCGCGCCGTATTAGTTGAGTCCTGAAGCGATTACACATAGAATGAGGCGTAAAGCACTGTTATCGCTTCAAGACCCATCCAATACGGCGCACATAGCTCGCACCATCCCGTCGCGTGCCGAACACGGCCACGCGACGTTTCTGTCCTACCGATATACACCCGTTAATGATCGGGGTGAGAGCACGCGCGAATCTGTGGCGAAATCCGGATGTGTACGCTTATGTCAGGATTGTCGCACGACGACGAGCGGCGTGCGACGCAGTGTGTGCGAGCTATGCACATCACGGTTGTTGGGTATTAGAACGATTACACGCTAATGCTAGGGGTGCGATACGCAGTTGACTTGCGATCGCTCCGGGAAACAACATGGCGCCTTTAGCTTGTCAGCACTGCTTCGCTTCCGACATGCCGCGGTGCAACAATCTTGACATAAGGGTACACACCCGCGAAATCCGAATCTTGGAGAGCGTCACTGATGGAGGTCGATTGCCGACGCCTGTGCAGCAAAGTAAGAAAGCGGCCTTAGTGGTACCGTCTTCGAACAGAACATGACCAAAACTCTTCTCTCACACATATCATTCCATTCGTTGTCGCAGCTACTCCAGTGCTTATGTCTTCCGATTATATAAAGCACAAAGTATATGCCACTCCAACTAACAACAACTGAGTAGTACATACAGATGGTGAGAGACGTGATTGCCATGGTCCATCCAATCCCTGCAACCTCGCTAACCTATTCCACGTGAACGGTAAAATCATACTAAAATAAAGATGGTCTCTTCTAAATATGAAAGGACGGATGTGTGTCGTTAGGACAGAAAATTCGCGTAGTCACGTGTCGTGCCCGGCGAGATGGTGCCAGATAGGGGCGTCCTGAAGCGATTACGTCCTGAATAAGGCGAACAGCACCGTCATCGCTCTAGGACACATCCAGTACAGCTTGCACCATCGGTCGCATGCCGAACGCCGCAACACGATTTTCTTGCTAGTGGCACCCACGGAAGGACTGACAATAAGACGGGGACTTCGGAGCGGTCAGCGATTGTGGCTACCTCCGAACCTAGTACGAACCTTGTAAGGCTGGCGCATAGTGGCGAAAGACGACTGACGGTCCCGCATGTGTATACTGACCAATGATCATTTCCAAGTACATCATAGGCTGACCGACCAATACAGCACAGATCAAGAACGGAATGAGGAATGCACCTGTTGAAGTGAAATTTAATTTTCGTTCGATTACACTGCAGCCGTGCTAGCAACTGTACTGCAGTGATGAACCAATAGAGTAGTCATGAAGAAGACAATCACGAACTTCCCCCATTATTGTAAGCTAGTGATGGGAATCTCCAAACGCTTCCCAATCCTACGGTGAGACCGACAACAGCTAGTAGAAATTCGACTTCATTATCCCAATGGCCACGTTTGCGAGTTACGCCTTCTGCTGTCGTTGTAGTAGGCTCTCTGTGAATAGTTATAATATTACAGTTCTAGAAAAAAAGAACAAAATCCACTTCTTCGAGGAATGATTGGTTATTGTTAGAACAGCCCATAACATTCAATGTTAATGAAAAAGGAGTCCACAGTTTTTGATTATTGATAACTGCTGATTTTCACCGCAGACCGCGATGCTAAACATGTTGGAAGTGTGCTGCGCCCAAAAGCGGTCTCGGACACTACCGGAGCCCCGTGCCTGGGAAGCAGGGAGAGCGAGTTCGAGTTTCCTCCGAGACTGCAGCTTTAGCCCATAGCTCACCACAATTGCAATAAGTTTCCCATAGCGGGCTGTGGCGAAAACCATTAGCTGTCAGAAATCGAAAGCATCACCCCTACTATATATAACGCTTCGTGTGTATATACGTCCGTTCCTCCGTCCGTCCGTCACGAACTTACGAACTTAGGTATTTTATGAAAAACGATCTGTGGAAATGGGGACAAGCCCGGAGTGGGTAAGCACTGGAATGTTCCGTTTTCAAACCGAGAATTGTTAACTGGGTGGTGCTATCGCATTAAAGGGGGGAGGCATCTTATGAAAAGTTCCTTATCTGAGCATCTGCACATTTAGGAGTATACTTTTGCCTCAACCTTGAAGGAGTAAGGAATGGGCTCCCTGCCTTCTTGGCTTAGGTAAAACTAGGGTCCAGTAGTGGGATGCCCCCTCTCATTGCGATAGCCCCAATTGGGTTCTAATATGACCCAAATGTGGGGAAAAGATGGATTAAGGTCAGAGATGAGCTTCCGAATGTCATGAAAGTGCACATATGTCTCTCAGCCCCCTCAAAGATATATGATGTACAATTTCCTACTGAGGTGCCCCTTGCCCTCGCCGCGATGGTACCAAGTCCCATTCACGGCCAATGAAGTCTCCTGCATACCTTTAGCAAAACATGGAACTTACAACATTACGAGCGCTGTTACTGAAATCCACTCAGACCGGTCACCGGAGGCTCAACAACCAGATGCACTTCTCACGGGGGCCACTGCTGGTGGAAATGAGTCACACTTAGAAATATGATATTGTGATATGAACTCTATATTGTATGATAAAAAGCTGACAGACTGTCGTTTTCTCGGTACTATCCCACCAGGGAGGAGGAGTGACATTGTGGAAAATACGGTCTTCTCAGTTCTACACATGATGAGGCCGTGGATCTAGATTATGACACGTAATAAAGTAAATCATGTCACTGTTCATCCAGCCATGCCAGGTTCAGATGGCGCTTCAACAACCTCTTGGCACTATGCCGACCCACGAACTTTTCAAAAAGCAATACTGGATGCGAATGAACAATTCAAGTATCAGAGTGGCCGATTATTTTGAATTACCATCTCATCATCTTCAAGAGTGGACAAGTTTCACGCTTGTTACCTTCCTTGGATATGGACTTTGAGTAGTTATCGCCATAGCGATTGCGGTGCTGTCACAATAAAAGTACTAGAGCCCCCTGTGCCCGGCATCCGGCGCTATTTTTCCTGGGCTCAAGAGAGAAAGGCATCCTCGTCGCTCGTCACGAAGGCTTAGGCAAAGATGTATGCTTGCGGTACGGACTGTCACGTCAACTTACAATCCATTTCACAGCACTAGATAGGGCGTGGCCTGAATGGTGAGAGTGAGAGTGTGTGGCGAGAGTGAGAGTGTGTGGCGGGGCGAGAGAGTATGATACACTCTCACCCAAGTCCGTAGGCCACGCGCTATCAACCGTTCCGAAATGGACTGTAGGTCTTTGGTGTTCTATAGAATGACTTCCATCACCGATTGCGATTCCTCTTCATGAGCTTGATCCAGATCGTATGAGCAGATTTTATCGTTATGGTTTCACTTCTGAGTGAATAAAGCAAGTTGCTCTTCAAGTCACCGTAGTTGCACATAGATATGCTAACGAGTCATCGCAGTGTTCTCGTCGCATGAATTTCGATTTCATGTGGCGCAACTTGACCCTTTCACCTAACTGGTAACAAAAACTAGTCGTAAGTTGTAAAATGACGGTGTTGTTATCGCTCAATGACATGGTTCAAGGCTAAGCCTTGACTTGCTACGGGAGAAAAACGAAACGGAAAATGCAGGCTAGCATCTTTGGTCAACAAAGTTTCAACCACACATGATTATCAATTCACTTTCTGAAATGAAAACCAACTGTACGTCGTAGGAGCCCGAGCAAAGAGCGAAGAGTGAAAGCAACCAGTCAGAGTTTGAATAAAAGATAACTGCCACGGCGGTGAAAGTCGCAAAAGGAATAGACATTTCTGAAGCCATTGTACACCAAGATGATTCATTTACAAGAGGTGCTCCACGTCCCTCGTTTGATCGGTATTATGAAATACTAAGTGGAATAGTTTGCTCGAGGATAAAAGCATATGACGTTGTTTGGATCCTTTTAGAATATGCCACAAATCCAAATCCCAATCAGGATTAATGAAGCATTTGCACGATTTGCTCTACACACTGATTCGAAGGGTGCAACAGGACACTCGAAATGGATCAGATCGCGCAAGCAGGCGGCGGCTTTAGCAAGAGGCCAATTGACAATAATCTCTGGTGAGCCTTCACTACATACGCTAGGGTAGCGACCCTGGCACATGGGCTAGATGCCATTGGTTGTGTGCACTTAGGACAGAACACTCGCATGCTGTGTCCGTCGTGCGATGCAGGCTCCTGCTACTATTAGTTGAGTTCCCAAGGACGACAGTTTTCTGCGTCTGATTTTGGGCGTGGTTACTCTAGGACCCTAATAATACGGCCACGCAAATTTTCTGTTCTAATGGCACGACCCGATGCCATATCCTTAACATTTTATAGCGCTGTATACCGCCAAGTTCTCAACGCTACGACCTCGAAGAGATCAGAGTTATACGGTAATCTTCTTCCGATCGCCATCTGAACGACGGTCTTCTTTGTGTAATCCACCCACTATCAAATCGGCAACTGAACCGTTAGTGCCGAAGGTTATCGTGGTCATTTGTAGTTGCCATCACCCACGCCGCTAAAAAGCTATGGGTGACATTTCGAGGTAGTCGGAAACTTAGTTGTTGTTGGCCTTGAAGTGCCGCTTCACAGGAACTGTTCTGGTCGCGGGGTAGAACACTACTTGCGCAATTATAAAACTGTTTTAGCCCTCTCTTCGCATTTCAAGGTTTTTCTTCGCATTTTGCCGCCCACTAACAATTACCACGTTTTGTCGACGCCATGCGGAGCGATAATTTGCATCTTCTCCCGCATGAGAATGAACTGTGGATGTGGATGAGGTAAGATCTTACATGACTTTGCAAAAGCAGCAACGCTATCGTTTTCTATGTCGTCATAAACTTTCATAGTTGTGTACTATGCTTCTCCTACAAGTTTGTTTCGATTATGATGTCAGTTGAACATTCCACAGCAATCGTTTCGCTACGGAAGTCACTTCTACTTCTCGCTTTACACCGATTTCTGCATTGCTGGTTTTACCATCGCATCCAAAAACACTGAAAACAAACTCTGTACTACTCAACCTTACAAAACATTTACTAGATTGGTTCTGTAGCATAGAACTCCTATTTTCAAGCTTCACTTGTTGGAAAGGGTTTGAAATAATTTCATTTGAATGTTCATAATACGAGCACTAGGGGACGCAGATCAGATTGTATTCAGTACTGCTAGAAATAAAATTATCGGGCTATCAACCCTAGCGTTTAGACGAAAGCAGAACGATCTTCTGTTTTTGCTCTTTGCATATGCTTATACCGTGTAAAAACGGCGAATCTGATAGCCTAGAGTCGCTAATATAATCTGTTACTGCAGGTTCTGAGTCATTGTAGAATTTAGTTGTAGACCTTATTCTTTTTTCACTCATAGAGTTACTCCTTTTCTTGGAGGTCTAAGTAAAAAGCTTCTTATGCCTCAGCACATTCAAATACTTTTCCAACCAAGCACTTGAGTCCATGGGGCATGAGGGGTTGCAGGTGGGTCCCGAACTACATTGTTGTATGCATAGATGTTCGTGCTTTTACCTTTTTGCTACCTGGAGTTGCTTGGATTCATTACCGATTCGTTGTTATTTCACACAGGTCACTCGGATGATAGACAATAATAAATTCATCACCACTGAAGAAAATCTTCAATATCACCTTTTCATAAGGGAATGGAAATACTCCACTCAACAAGGAGCGTGTGATCACCGACTAGCCCGCTGCAGAGGATCGAGCTACCATACATTAACGAATTACCATACATTAGGGGTACGGCTGCCTGAGATTAAACGGGAAACCTTCGGAAGTAGGATATGCATCCTCAGGACAGAATTTCCTTCTCAGCTTGCGTCCTACGAGAGCTGTGTGTAACGGAACATAAGGCGATTATCGTAGGCTGTGCCTAAAGGCCGCGTTGACAGTGAATGTACCAGCAAACGTCCGCTTTATGGCAGTGCTTTCATAGAGCGAACTGTGTCAAGATGTGAACAGCCTGAGACCTTGTCAGGCAGAAATTCACCGCTTTGGCTGTGTCTGTTGCAAGTCCAGAAATAAGAAAACCTTTGTCTCTAGCTCTCAGAAAGGACACGGCAGACGGATATCCTAAGCACGATTTTGAATCCGCGCGCAGTCCGCACCCTTATCGTCTGCGCTCTCCTCATGTGTCTTGCACATCCCTAATCGTCGCGAGCTCTCAAACCTTCATTTCAGAGAGTCACCACCGCTAAGTGACGTTCATACTCTGCAACATAAGCGTACGAAACCATCAATATGCTTCGTAGTACTTGAACACGCTAAACCACCTAATGCCAGCGTTGATCACGAGGCCTTTGTTGCGTAATGCGCGGGGCAGTCGTACGGTTGCGTCGCAGGGTATGAATGCAGCATCAGCCGCTCAGTCAGATGCAGTCTTCATCTGTCTGCGCTCTAACTGGAAGTACAGAGATTTACTGCAGGAAGTTCAAAACGTTCCGAGACGGTCATTTACAGAGTACTATCCTCAACTGAGCGCTGAACAAAGGAATCGTGCACGGAAAAATGAGTTTCTGCGTTCCCCATATACTTATGTTGTATTTTACTAATCAAGGTCGCATGCAAATTTTCACGCGAAAAAGTGAGAATCCGGCTGATATACACACAGCTCTCTGCGTTTCCAACCACGACAGACTTTTTGACGTAAAATGTTTCATGCGGCCTTCGTTAGCAAATACAACATCAATACATGGGTAACAGGGGAATTTATATTTCCGTGTCCGATTCCTTTAAGAGACAACTTGCACCGATACGAAACGCTATTTTCGCATGCCAACCGTCTTTGTGGTGCTCGTGTGATAGGCTCATGCTTATTCGACTGCGGAGTTCGTTTGAGAATTGTAGTTTACTGGAACTGCTCAAGATCTTATGTTCTTTTAGAATCGTATACAAGATTAGCTCAGTGCTAAAATATTAATGATCATGACCACATATTTGAATCCCTAGCCTTTGATTATACGCGATTATTTTGGAAATTGAAAATAGAAGGAAATGTTGGGAATTGAAAAAACGGAAATGTGATCAGGAGCTATTTGAGAGCAAATAAAGTAAAAACGCAGCATTGACACGCGTTGTTTCATTCGGTATCTGGCATCTAAACGCGATATGGTCTTCGTAATTGCATGTGGAGTCCGTCAACTTCCAGATCAACCTTGTACCTTTCAGACCTTGTAGTAACTTTCAGATCAACGTTTTCGTCATCCTAGAACTCTCTCTGTAGCTTGCATCAATTCCTAGACCTCAGCACAGTGGAAAGTTAAGCAGGCCGTACGCAACCAAGACCTGAACCCCGGACCATGCCATTAGGAGCCGCGCCTTGACTACTTCCTTACGTCCGCCTCATTGCATCGCACTTGAAATCACTGCACGAATTGTTGACGCACTCTAATTTCCCTCCTCCTGTTTTTTGCTGTGATTCCACTTTATCAGTATCTACGGGAATGGTCTAGGAACACAGCACGATGTCGACTTTGACGGCATCTACATCCCCTTCACTGATTGATCATTACAGTAGCCAAGTGAAATCCTCGACCCTAGCAAGTTCCTCATCGCAGAAAAGAAGTTGATTCCGGTGTAATAAATCTCAAAGCAAACATATCACAGCGAAAGTTAGCTAATAAAAGTTATATAGAACTGCCGTCATCACTGTGAAGAAGAACAAGCCCCGAAGATCATTCAATGGCTTCCGAAACTTCGTGCAATAATGTTGTCAAAAAAGTAGCAGCAGATAAAAGACACAAGAAATGAGAAATGAAAGTGATCAAAGTACCATGGTTGCGCATATCCCTATGACTACTGCAACTGGTGGAGGAGCTTGCTAGTAGTTACCATGTAATTTTTTCCAGAATCAGTGCATTTTTTCATCCATGTGATCTTGCTTATTTGCCACACAGGTTTTGCTGGAAAATTCATCATGCCTGATGTTTCAGCGAGTCCATCGTTCTCGAAAGCTCAAAATATTTTACATATAGTTGTACAGGGTGGTCCACATGAAACGTGACGGAAAAAACTACCCGCGCATATCCCTATGACTACTGCAACTGGTGGAGGAGCTTGCTAGTAGTTACCATGTAATTTTTTCCAGAATCAGTGCATTTTTTCATCCATGTGATCTTGCTTATTTGCCACACAGGTTTTGCTGGAAAATTCATCATGCCTGATGTTTCAGCGAGTCCATCGTTCTCGAAAGCTCAAAATATTTTACATATAGTTGTACAGGGTGGTCCACATGAAACGTGACGGAAAAAACTACCCGCGCATATCCCTATGACTACTGCAACTGGTGGAGGAGCTTGCTAGTAGTTACCATGTAATTTTTTCCAGAATCAGTGCATTTTTTCATCCATGTGATCTTGCTTATTTGCCACACAGGTTTTGCTGGAAAATTCATCATGCCTGATGTTTCAGCGAGTCCATCGTTCTCGAAAGCTCAAAATATTTTACATATAGTTGTACAGGGTGGTCCACATGAAACGTGACGGAAAAACTACCCACAAGTTTGCACTAATCAAGCCGAATAAGAAAACTTTTTGTTTGTTCAAACCGTCAGAAAATTCTACATAAAGAATTACATAATCGGAATGTCCGCCACCAGCTTCAATACAAGCATCCATCTCTTCCTGAAATTCTTCAGGATGCGTGCAGTCACTTCAGGCGAGATTTCTATTTTTATGACGACGAACGTGATAGGCCTCCTCAGCTTGCTCCTGCTTCACGAGGAACATTCCAAGAGTATTTTGCTCCTAATACTTTTATTTCTTTTATCACCCTTTATTTTGTACATTTGGCGGAAAAGAGTAAACTCCTCAACTGAGAAGCCGCGCTTCTGCATAGCAACTACTCCTGAACGATCGGTATGCGATACCATTTTACCTATAAAAATTAAGACTCCGCAACCTAGTAGGGCCTAGATAGAGAAAAACGAATAACAACACAAAAAGCAGAAAAAAAGCTGCAAATGCCCGAAAAATGGATTTCTCTTCACCCGTCAAACTTCATGTGGACCACCCTGTAGAACATTCTTCATTGCACATTGACACCCAGGCCCTTTTACACGCATGTCAAAAATGTACATTGGCACATTGCGCGCGTACATCCCCGCTACTGACAAAGGAGATTATGACCAGGTTTCAGGTTTTCAAACATTTCCATGAAGATTGATGCAAACCAGTAGTGCCTGACAGCAATCCTTTTACGAAAATATAATGTTTAGTTACTCTGGAGGGATGGAGCAGCCTATGAAATACGCAAACATTGAACGAAGAAAGCCAAGCAACTTCTCCTTAAATAAAATTGTAGTAAAAAATTATTGCGCAAGTTGATATACAAAATACTAGTCCAAAGAATGATATCAACAACCCATCATTTGCATCGAGGCTCAGCTCTCATTGTTGTGAGCAATCACTGTGCGATTTTGAAGTCCCATAAAGTTAAAGTTGTAGATGTTAACTGACCATGTGGTCCTTGAAGGAATCGTTCACGAAAAAATGAGTTGCTCTGCTAGCCATAAGTTTATGTTGTATTTTCTTGATAGGGGCCGTATGTAACGTTTCATGCGAAAAAGTAAGGATCCGGCTAATATACATACATACAGCTCTTCAAAGTGGCGGACTGCGGGGCGGGCACCCACTTGGAGGCCCCACCCCGTCGCCCGTCATTGAGTAGCTGTTTTCAGCCAGATTCTCACTTTTCCGTTTAAAACTTCGCATGCAACCCTTATTCAGCAAATACTACATAAATACGTGGGCAACAGAAAAACTCACTTTTCCGTGCACGATTCTTTTAAACTCAGAGGACAAACAAAAATAGCATGGGTACAAAAGTAGTGGAAAAAATTTGTTAATGAGAGCGATACAGATATGCATACCCGACAATGCACAAATTCAAGATGTGGGAGTTCGTGCGTTCATACCCTACGGTATACACTGGCGCCATTGTGCTAACGCGGTCAATGCGTGAACAACAGGAATGAGCGCATCTTAAAGGAATCGTCCACGGACAATGAGTTTTTGTGTTACCTATATGTTTATGTTGTATTTGCCTAATGTTAGCCTCATGCAAAATTTCACGCGAAAAAATGTGAATCTGGCTGAGATACAGCACCACAAAGTGCGGTCCCAGTGGGCGGAGCCTAAGAGAAAAGCCTCGTCCGTCGTCCGCCGTGGTCGGAGACGCATTGTAGGAACAGAAGGTTACGTAAACAGTCCCACTCTCCGTTCCCAACGGCGGCGGAAGACGGGACGAGGCTTTTACACGGAGGCCCCGCCCACTGGGACCGCACTTTGTGGTGCTGTATCTCAGCCAGATTCACATTTTTTCGCGTGAAATTTTGCATGAGGCCAACATTAGGCAAATACAACATAAATATATGGGTAACACAAAAGCTCATTTTCCGTGGACGATTCCTTTAATAACTGACGAATCCTCACCTTACATATGAGCTCTGGTGGTGAGAACGTGATATGTACAATGGTGTGTGCGTCTAATGAAACGCTTTGGCAAAGCATGACGGTGTGGTCTCAACCTCTCCACAGCATCATCGATGTTGAGTGTTGGAGTCAAGCCGATGAGTCCATCGTTGGAGTTCCATTCTGGTTCACACTTCTTTGGACTGGGTTAGGACTTCTTTGGGTTACACTTACGTGTGCAGGACAAGTAACACTACAAGAAGTTGTGCAACGCTTTGAAGCCTTCGATAATGACGAAATCGTTGCAACGTCAGACATAATAAATATTTTGCCAAAGCAAACCTATACGCGAAAAAAACACGCATATGCTCGAATTTTTTCAGCATTTCTGAGGTCAGTGGAAGTGAGGTATTCAACTGCACAAGTACCTACATATTCTCGGATAAGCTATAAAATTTGATCGTAGTTATAGAAATTGTCTCTCTTCTTAGGACGCCGAAAGAAAGTGACATTACCATATTGCCTTTCTCCCAAAAAATCCAATGTGACCCCTTTTCAGCATTTCAAAGTGACATCTACGCATCGCAAAAAAAAAAAAAAAACTAGAGCACCTCTAAAAATTTTAGGACTGGAAGTCTTTCCCACCCATTCTGCTACTCCGACGCTGCTTCTTTGAAAGAATTTTTGTAACGGTGCAAAAACTTTTGGAAAGAACGAAAATCTTTTCCACGTGAAAATCATACCCTTTCTCTTGGAATATACAGATGAGACTTAAGAATCCTGTTTTAGTAATCATAAGTGATAAACATTGTAAAACATGGATATGCCAGTGTAATCCAAGCTAACATCACCGTTTCTTTGCTACCTATTGGTGTTTTTAAGTGTCGTTAAGTTGCTGAACTACGTCTAGCAAGTTTTGATCCGAGAAGTACATTTATAACGTAACGTCCAGCCGCTCGTTTCACTTTCAATTCTGCTCTCCACCATAAATCTCTTTGACTCTTGAAGACAGTTTATCTTCAGTATCTACCAAAGCGCCCCTTACCGATGCTTCAGTTAATTCCAAAGCCGTTCCTCATCCGATTTTGTGCGGTATATAGTTGCTTTTAATCAAGATCATGGAACGAGAGAGAGTTATGTAGTTAAGATTCGAAAGATGCATTCACGATTTCCTCAGCACTTGCTCGACTCATACCTTGGGAGACCCATCAAGCTGTAATGTATTCTATCATTATTTGCACGAAACCTAATTACAAAATCGGTTTCCAGCCGACTTATATTCACCAGTCGATATAGACGTGCATACTCAAGGGTACCCAATAAATATATTGGAAAAGGAACATCGCCGGACTTTCACCCAGAATTCTCGCGTGTCCTAAATGTTTTTCATAACACATCCTAACACCGAGCCTCAGATAGACAAACATATCAATTTCTCTTACTTCAGCGACCGCGACTGACATGTTCTCTGTTGGCAGAGCCGCATGCGGAAGGACCTTGTAACCTTGCTCTAGCTCACATTGCCGAGAAACAACCAGCTCAAGCTATGATTTTTAACTATGCAGACTTCACCCATATGCACAACAAGGCATCGTGTCTACTGCTTTTAACTATGAAGAACTGTGGCGAGCCATTTCCATTGGAAGCTTCCATCAAAAAGTGGAAACACATGCCAGGAAAACCAAGTGGAACGTCATCGACTGTCCGAGAGAAAAACACCATATTCACTACGCATTGTTCAGGAGACAAAAAAATCCGCTTCTTGTATGTGATGCCATCGCCACGCCCACTCCAATGCCCGGTTAATGCCGTTGACCATGAATCAGGGCCAAGTCTGGTATCGAGAAATATACATGGTACTGCTGGTAGCGATGCCATAATTATCGATTGACAACCTTTTTAGGAATAAGCTCTACTCAAAATCTTCTCAGAAATGCATGATCGTCAAGAACATCTCGAGAAAATTCCCAAAATACGATTCCCCTCTTTCCAACCGAGAACGACCCTCGCGACGACTCGTCCATCCATGCCATGAATTGGACCCTGCCATGAACATCGATTTCTTTAAACGCTGGCGACCTTGCTAGCGACTTAGAATGGAAGGGAAAGATCAGTCCTACTTCGAAAGTCTTTATGAACCGTGCCACGATTGAGCTACGACGAGAATTTTGTGTTCGATTTAGCGTTGTCACAGTATGCAATACTGAATGTTGCTGCCCTCTACTATCATTCGCAATATAACTGCTAATTTTGGAATATTGGAGCACATTCATACTCGGCAAGGAGTCGCTTAACCCCTGTGCTGCCAGAACTGAGCTCATTTGTAGTGGGGACGAGCGTTGTTGACACCTCATGGCACTCCCCTCGAAGACAAGAAACGGGGATCTTTTTATGATATAAATATTCTATCTACTCTAACCATAACCAGACTTGCTTTCATATTTTCAAAGGCTTCTATGATTCGTTTGAATTTCTTCCAATTCCAATTTTCCAATTTCTACAGTTAGGTTAATCGTTCTCACAATGGGCAAAAAGTGAGTTTCAGTTATAACCAGTTTGCTTTCTATTACGTGCCTACAATTGTTAACCATTTTTGGTTGTTATGATTTCCCATTTCTCTGCTCTTCTTCTAAAAAGCAAAGTTCCTCCTTTACATACCAACTTTGCTGGCACGCGTCATTGTGCGCTTCATTCAGGCAGAGAGCAACGGGCTCATTTCAAATCGCTAGCAAAGATCGAATCTATTTGGCATCACAGCTTCATAATATCAAATGATGTGTGCAGTAATGTACGCCAGCAAAGCTGGCGATCTTTTATCAGAGCCAAAAATGTTTTACCAAAGTTTCTCGAGCGGACAGAAAACTTCACAGAAAATGAAAATTTTGCCTTTTCCAGTTCGAGTCCTGTGCTCAAGCTGTTCATCCGGCTCTTTCTTTCCATTTTGAAAACATTTACAGCACATGTTTCAGATGCTTCTCTACTTGGCGTTAACGGTTAGTTTCGTCGCTCTTTCATCACAACAACCACACGTACCCGAAAACACTTACGAAACGTGCTCAACGAAACTGGATCGAGGCGATGCGTGTTGTTCCTCACCGAACAACACAATCAGAGTGAGCTCTTTATTTTTGACAAGTTACTCTAATTTTGAGAAAGAGTTAACTGCCAGTAACGTCCGACTGGATCGAAGCTGGTGCAAAACAAGGGAAATTTTTGGAATAAAAACATTCTCCTTACACTCTTGGTGACTCTCATGCTCCACAAGCCTTGCTGATGTCATTGGTAGGGGTAGCTCATGTCAAATAAGAAAAGAATCATTGAATATGAAGTCGAGGTGCTTAGTAGTACGAAAGTAAAGAAAAATGGAAAGAGCTGGCCAAAAACGAGGTGAAAGATCTCCTCCATAAATGATTTCGGGAGGGGACGGAAAGTTGAAATGGGGTGGTCCCCGTTAGAAAAGAAAGGAGTTGTAAAAAGTACACCACCTCCAAAGCCCCAGGACGCTATTTCACCGAAAATTTCACAACATATCTAGACCCTTAGGCCGCGGTCATACTTTGCGTTGTCTGCGGCAGGGCGTGGCCGCGCATCTTGCGTCTCCACACAGGGTCAAGCGTCCAGTTGAGGGAAATTTTCAAAAAATACGACCCCCCCCCCCAAAAAAGGAGCCCCCGATACGACCCCCCCCCCTTTTACGTCTGCGAACTGAACACGAGGCACGAGAACTGGACAAGTCTAGAAATGATCCAGAAGGGGCTCTCGATCAAAAAAACAAAAACAAAAGACTGTTACCTTTGAGCTTCGTTTCAGGCGACGGGCGACCGCCCGTTTCGGGCGACGTGCGAAGCGGTCGCGTTGGAGCGCGTTATCTTATTATCACCCCATACTAAATTCCGACATTATTAAAACACTTCAAACTTTACCTAGAGCCCATCTTTCAAGCAGCTGTGACCTGTTTTCCCAATAACTTCCTTAGACCTATCTATTGACTACTTGCTTTCCCTTATGGTTGCTTAGTTTTCGATATGGGTTTCCAGTTGAGGGTTAGTTGAGGGGAATTTCGGAGTGTTTCACTTCAAATGACCATAACTTCCTTCAAACTTAACTATTATACATGAGTTCGTTTGGGTGAAGCAGAGTCTGCGAGGTTTTTGCTTTCGAATGACTACCTGAGCTATGCCATACCTCTGAGAGGAAGCAAGTTATTTTGAGGGAAGCCAATTGAGGGCCAGTTGAGGGGAATTTCGGAGTGTTTTACTTCAAATGACCATAACCTCCTTCAAACTTAACTATATGAGTTCGTTTGGGTGAAGCAGAGTCTGCGAGGTTTTTGCTTTCGAATGACTACCTGAGCTATGCCACACCTCTGAAACGAAGCAAGAAAAATTCAGAAAAGCTAGTTGAGGGGACCTTTTTTTCGTCGAATTTGCGAGATCTTCCCACGAATCTTCCCTAAAATCGATTCATTGTTGCTGAAATTTTTCCATTATGCATCCTTCGCTCTCGGAGGCCTAGTGGGAAGGCGAGAAGCGTCGGTCAGCTTTTCTGTGGGATGCGCCATGCATGAGGATTTCATCCACTTTCTCAATGGATACAAACGTTTTTCCGGTCCACATAGTGGCCGCCAACACTAGGTTACGTACTTACGGTCGTAGTAAGGTATGGAAGAAGTTCATATCAGCTAATTTTCCTTTTTCAACTTATAGTTTTTGGAGTATTCATCCACGGCGATACCCGTGGATAGATGCCGCTTCCCACGGCTAATCGGTCAATTTCGAAGGTGTCTCTGTACGTGAATTCTGTGCCGGCGGACCAATGAAAGGTTCATTTACACTGGTTGGCTTCGTTGCGGATTGCGCCATGCATGAAGTTTCCATGATGATCGAGTTAAACTAGTTTTGGGTTCGAACCCAGTTAATCAGTTTGATCATTTCTCACCTTACAATTTAGACCCTCAGTCTGAGAAATTCTGTTGGTCACTGTCTACCTCAACGATTACGACCCCCCCCCCCCTAGCGGACCAAATACGACCCCCCTGTTGAGGATTCCTCAACGGAGGCTTGACCCTGTCTCCACACTGCCTCGTTGCCTGCGTCATCTCTGCACCTCCCCCGTGCCACTCTCTCTCACAGGCAGCGAGAGAGAGTGGCACAGTGGAGGTGCAGAGATGACGCAGGCAACGAGGCAGTGTGAAGACGCAAGATACGCGGCCACGCCCTGCCGCAGATAACGCAAAGTATGACCGCGGCCTTATAGCTTCCATATGGGTGACTCACTTCAAGAGTTCTTATCTCCCTCGTCACCCTATCACTGAACATAAAGGATCTTGTGAGTTACCATCAGTTTCAGTTTTTCTTCGATCCTGAACTTAAGCAGTGCTTCACCTACCTCTATGAAGGATGTGGTGGTGGACGGAACACATTTTACACGGAAGAAGATTGCAGGAGTATTTGCATTCCAGGTACGGCCGCTTCCATCATTTTCGCTTTCTTCAAAACATACATGAAGGTACTGGACACTTGTAAAAATCGTAGTAAATTCAACATGTTTAATTTTTGAAATTGTTTACCGTAGCAAGAATTCGTAATGGAATAAGCATAATAAGTATAGCATATTTAATTTTTCATGATTGCTCACCGTACTACTACTGCCTATTACGAGGGATGAGAAAGCATTTTGAAGACGAGAACAAATAAATATTGCCAAAAAATATAATAGATAAAAATGAACAAAGAACTGGCACTTCCATCCTCAGTGCTGTCCGGTATTTCAATAAAGTTCACCTCAAAAACCAGGTCAGTGTGATTACAGCTGACAAATTCACTTGCGGAGGGAACAGAAAGCCAACAGGAAGCTGTCAAGTTCAGAACATGACCTGCCCATCTGGCAGCAGTTGTGTTCTGGGAGGACTGGGAGCTGGATTATGCTGCGACAAAATCAGTCAAAGTAAGCTCCAAAGTGCTCCGTTGTCAAGGAAAAAACAAATACTGTCAGTGGGCGATCCGATTTTTAGAGCGATGGGAGCGAGAAGCTCGCAAACCTTTCTGTCCAGTCGGTCAACCACTGAAGCGGAATGTGTTCTATGGACAGGAAATCTGGATTGGCAAAAGCTGTGCTCACAGGTATGAAACTCAAACAAGGATCTGAGTAGTTCATTGTATACTCTGACCGGTTTAAATCAAAAGAAAAGTTCATTCCGAAGATAATCAGTGAAGTGCGCTTGCTGACATCTACCATACCAATTTTGCAACTTTGTGATTATACAAACATTCATTTGACGTACGTTAACGGCCGCTTGGCTTAGCTTCGCCTTCGCCGTTCGCAATAAACGGGTTCATGCAGATGGCAAAGGCAGCTAAACCAGCTAGCCGTGGACACTGCGCCGCCTCCTAGAACTACTCGGCCTTGGGAAGACGTACGTACGGAACGCATCAAAATGGGACGGCGATAAAAATCTCAACGTGCAATTGTCAAAATGAGTTTTGCCACAAATAACCTCTTCGTGACTCGCCATTAGCAAACACCAGGGTATCTTTGACCACGTGTCGCCAAGTCTATTCGCACGTCAGGCGTGTGCGAAAAGAGAACACCAAGGGTCTCCTGTCAGTGATGATCCAGCGAATGTTCTCCTTCCAGCAAACGTGAAACGTACTTTCAGACCGAATGGTTAAGATGATTTATGGGTCTTTATCCACAAAAGTCCTTCAAAATACGAACCTGAAGATGAGAGAGGTCAAGCAGCGAAAAATCAAAGAAAGGTTCAGAACTCCCGGTGAAGGGACACCATTCAGTCGTTGATTTTGTGGTGTGCGAATGTGTCATTGCAGACAGCGTCATGCTCGAAGATGTCGTGCACTCACTACGACGCAAGTCCCAGCTTGCGGTTCCCGCCCACTTGTGTGTGGATACATATCGCACCTCTGCGTTCTCGTCCATTCGTGAGCGGAGACACGCGAAGATGGTACTGGCACATAGCTTAATGGCAGCATTAGGGGAAAGTCGGACGAAAAGTAAAAGAAGTAGTGCATATAGAAGTCGAGTTGCCTAGTAACAGGACAGTGGAGATGAAACGGATGGAAATGGCCAAAAACCCGAGAAATAAGACCCCCTTTCCACCGTTGATTCTCGACCCGGACAACCTTCCCGTGAAGAGGCGGGTAGTCCGGACTATTCTTCCATTGGCATGTTTCCAAATGAACACAAGGGAATGTTTGGAAATACACTGCATCCATTTCTGAGTGAGCTTCAAGCTAAAACTGCGAAAGCGCGCCGCAACACCTTCGGTCCTGCCCCATCTCCTTGGCCGCTCCCAGCTCAGCCAGCCGGGAATTACGTCATCCGGAGGCGAGATCGACTTATCAAGAGGCGGAACAGATGGACGATTGCGGCATTTTGCGACGTTTCTACAGCTCAGAGGGGAGCTTTTCCACAGGGATATCGCCACAGATAGCCTTTCAGGGGTCTACCATGTGAGTGACTTCTTGTAAGGATTTCTCCATTTTCGCATTACCCCTAATGCTGTCTTTGAGAGCCCAATAATAAAACCTCTACGATTCCTTTTAATAGGATCATGCCTAAAGTTGGCTGCAGTGGCACTCGGATTTCATTTCCACCACCCATTTTTGCCCAAGCAAAGATGATGCTCAATGCCCTCTACTATGACCACAGAGAAAGATCAGCAGTAGACAATCTCTTATTTTTCTATCAATCCTATTTCAGATTTTGTCCTTATGGTTACGAATGTGTTCAAGGAAACCGTGTCGCACATTGCTGTGGACCCATAAGAAACTTCAGAGAAAGGGAATATCTAAACGATAATACTATCAACGATGAGAATTATCGGAGACCAAAAAACATTCACCGACGGTCACGGATCGAACCGCCGGCCATTCCACTAAACGGGTACCTCCAGAAGTATACTCATACTAAATAGTATGTACAGCATGAAATCTAATGGCGATAAACTGGAAGAAATAAAGTGCTCAACAAAACAAATCGATGTGAGGTTGTTGCACATGAACAGAAAAGTATGAACATAGAGATTTTATTTTAGTGCGATTGAGAGGTATCTAGATGGAACTGGACGATTGTGGATACGAAGCAGTTGATGCAAATGAGGCACAGTGACCTGGAAGGAGCCGTTCACTGAGCTCATCTTGCATCGTATAGAGTGCTTGCATAGGTGTTTTGCCAGGCAGCGATATGTACATAGTTTTGTGCACCATTCAGGAGTGCACCCACTCTGCTGCACGTCGAATCAGTCTTTCGCAAATGCTAGCAGCCTTTCAACACTGACGATACCAGGAGCAGGCTGAGTAATCAGGAGTTGGGAATACAGACATGAACCCTATACAGTAGCGGTCAAAATATTAGGTTGTAGGGAAAGTTCTTTCGTTTTTTAGAATCGTGCTTTATCCCTCCAAACTGCTTTCCAGCAATTTCTTCTGCACATATACATGTAGTCATTTTGATGCGGTATTATTGCATCTATAGGTATTATTGTCTTCCATCTCCAGGATAACCTTTTTCGGCAAAATAAACATATTAAAGGTCAATGTCATCTTCAATTTCAAAAACTTTTCTTTGAATGGCATTAGATAGGGAAAGGAGAAGATGATAGTGCGATGGAGCAAGATCAGAGCTATAAGGTGGATGGTGCAGCAGTTCCCATTCAAGCTCGAGAATTTTTGGCGAGTCAATTTTCGCCGAGTGTTCCCACATATTGTAAAAGTAACTCGCCAAGAAATTCTCGAGCTCGAATGAGAAGTACTGCCTCATCCACCTTATAACCCTGATCTTACTCCACCGAACTGTCATCTTTCCCTTTCTCTATCGCCATTCAAAGAAAAATTTTTGGTAATGAAGATGACATTGATCTTGACATGTTTATTTTGCCGAAAAAGGTTATCCGGGAGATGAAAGACCATAATACCTATAGATGCGTTTGAACTTGTACTATATGTATATGTACAGAAGAAATTGCTGGAAAGCAGTTTGGAAGGAAAAAAAGCACGTTTTTAAAAAACGAAAGAACTTCCCCTACAACCTAATATATGCGGTTTTCGATTTTCGCAATTACCTTGGTCGACGTTTACTTACTCGTTCAATTTTTGGTTCATTTCTCAAAGGCAACCGTTACTCAATGAAATAAAGTATGTTAGCTGAGTAGGGTGCAGGGTGGATGTTGAAAATTTACTCAATACCCTGAAGAAATGACAAATCTGGATACTCTGAAAATGAACATTTTGGTGCTTTACTGCTGTAAAGCTGTCACGACTCCCAGTAACGCATAACAGAGCCCTGAGCTTATTCCGCGTCACTCCCTGTATATCTGTTCTTTTCGTCTGACAATGATTTCAAAAGCATAGATAAATAAATTTCGAAAACTTTCTAGTTTAATAAATTTTCAACCTCAACCTCGCGCCCTACTCAGCTAAAACACTTTGTTTCAGTGAGTAACAGTTGCCATTGAAACACAAAAAAAAATTGAACGAGATAAGTAAACGTCGATCATGGTTATGGCTGAGATCAAAAATCAGAAGTATTTTTGACTGCTACTGCATATGACAGTTCAAGGAGGCGGTGTGCGTAGCAAATCGCCTCGAATGACGCGCTCTAAGCTCCTTATCAACGTCCGTCGGAGCCTACGCTTGATTCTTAGGTAGAAGGCCGTGCTCCAACTCAAAACTGAGAGATTCATATCGAAATGTGACTCGACCAAGCTTTGTCTAGACAATTCTAAAGCTTCAAAAGTCGCAAATATTGAAATGGAAAGGGTTTAACAGAAGCGTTAGGTCCACCTATAAAAATATCACAGAGTCAATATTCCGTAATTCAGAATTCAAACATGACGTATGAAAGAGAACAGCACTCACACAACGAATGTCGCTTTGAGTACCCGACAGAGGCCTGGATTTGACGCGCTGTGTTGCAATTCCTTTACACAGAGGCACCACTAGTAAGAAAATAGGAACTGGGAATACAGTAATTTGTTGAACGAACATCTCTGTTCGAAAGAGATGATCGTGGCAATACCTTTACTGAAGAACGTGCTTTGGGGTCCCCGCTCGCACCCGCTGGGTCAGTTGCTGCAAGGGCGGAGCAACGTCCACGGCTGGCTGACTTACCCCATTTGCCAGCATCTGCCCCCATCTGCTAGTTATTGAGAGGGGCGAAAGGGAAGGAGTGAAGGAGGATCCAAATTGCTTATTCGCCATTTTATTTCGTTCTTTCCCTATTCTTATACTACCGATCACTTTTATTTTCGTATTCTACTAGTATTCCACAATCTGCCGGAATTACCTCTACACTCCTACCATTCATGCGTTTCTTTGCTTTTCAAGCCCTCATATTCTCATGGGTACAGTGAGCCATAGTGCTTACAACTCGAATCTGTGCCCATCATCTATGGATACAAAAAATGATGCCGGGTGATAAAAAAGATAATAGTCGATACCAAGTCGATGTCAGTATCGCCCCAAACTGTGATCTGTGGCAGAATGTAAGATAGGGGATATGATAGCAATCATCACAGAATGTGGACTAGACGTCCACTGTTACATTTAAAAGTCAGTGTTTGCGAAGACTTCCGGCGTCATAAAAATACCATATGGGACGGTGTAGCTACTTTCCTAACTCTAGAACATTTCCCCGAACTTACAACTCTGATGAAACAGAATGTCGCGACTTGCAGACTCGATTCTGGAGCATGAACGTTACTTGGCGCCATATATTTGCTTCTGCGCTTCCTGACTCTCTCCCACTCCCAGAAAATCCGGCCGCCCAATGAGCGCTAGTGAAGCGAATGTCGTTGTTTAGTGGAGTTATAAATTTGCAAGAAAGATCACCACTTGTATGTTAGTGGTGAAAACACTAAGCAGGTGTAGGTAAAAGCAGTCCTTTTTTCAAAAGTAGTGGTCAGCCAATGAAGCTGAAGCTACACCTTTCAACACAGTTATGTGCAGGCTTCTATTCAATTTCTTTCATTTTGATCCATACGAATATCGCTTGATCACAGTACCTTTTCCATTGCATAATATTTTTGGTAACTACTGAATTTTGCCGCGGACGGCGTCGCACTCGCGGCGCTACCAGTACGACTTGCCGAATTGATTGCTTTTGGGAGCCCGACAGAGCTCGGTGCGTCACCTCTGCACTTCCACCCATACCACACCGCCTCGCTTGAAGGCTGCCATGCCCCGCCACTGGTACTCACCCCTGCCGCGCCGCTCGCCGCGGACGACCACGCGATTTTTGTCGTAAGTGCACACACTCGACTTCACCATATAGCGGCAGATAAACTCACACTCACAACTAACATTTTTCTTTTTTGCTCCTCACAGTCATAGTGCATTCATCATCTACATGATTCCTTTGTTGCGTATTTAATTTTTGTACTGCAAGCCATCATCGATATATTCGCTCCTGCTTTAAGTGACCTTTTCGTGAAAACTCTTTAGTGTGGGTTTCAGATGTTCCTCCACTTGGCGTTAACACTCAGCATCATCGGTCTCAGTGTCGGCGGTCTCTTCAGGCAACCAGCACGTGTACCTGAGAATACCTACGAAACATGTTCACTGAAACTGGATCGAGGTGATGCTTGCTGTCCCAGACCGAACAACACCATAAGGGTACGCTTATACATTTCATCAACTATAAAATCTGCAGGTGATCTTTAAACAAACTGGCTCATCCAACTTAGTCGACCACTTTTTCTGGAAAATATTCTGCTTAGGTTATAAATCTACATCATCCGTCATCTTGATGATCGGGTGAGGAATCCCACCATCCTAGCGGCGTTTTGAACCATTCTTGACATTCTTTGAAGTCATCCGGTGGGCCGTCGCCTAAGGGGGCCACTAAATTTTTGCAAGAGCTTAAGTGAGAAGGTTTGGCAGTGATGGCTCCATTGTACGCTCGACATCCCGCGTACCCCACCCTAATGGCCGGTTCAATGGTGCTCTCGGAAACAGTCACACAGCTTGAACACAGTGCTCTCGGTAACAGTAACACAACTACTGTTTTAGTTCTTCTTCGATCCGGAACTTGAATTGTGCCTCAGCTATCTCTACGAAGGATGTGGCGGTGGACGAAACACTTTCTATACAGATTACGAATGCAGAACTACCTGTATTCCAGGTACTCATTTATGGTTACAATAGCAATTTCGAATACAACAGGTGACATCCGGTTACTTGCACCTACTTGTACAGAAATACAGTGATACCGCATTATTGCGGAAAAATGCCACACTCAGTTGCTGCAAAGGGGAAAAGGGGGTAGCTAATCAATTCTACATATAAACACAACTTCAAAGTCCATTTTTGTGCCCTTTCTCTCCAGACTTCGGCCAGAATAAGCATTTGAAGCTCCACGTCCAAGAACACAAGCCCCTCCCAGCTTTCGATTCTCCCCTGCGTTGACTTTGCATCAAATAAATGGAGCATGTAACTTTTGAACAGGACTGGCAACACGGTGTGCGCACGATGCATCTCAAATAGGGCCAGGATGCGGTAATCGCTTTGGGACCCAATTACACACGGTGCCCTTAGCTCGCACGTATCACGTCTCACGCCGCGTTGCGAAATCCTATCCTAGCGATACACGTCATGTAAATTTTGTAGTCTACTTGTGAAGCAATATAAAGCATAGAAGAGCAGCGAATATAGGAAGTGTGCCCCAGCCTCACCACTAAATTTGTTGCTGGAAAAATTGCAAAAGTTACTCGAATTCATCTACGAGTTTTTACAGTCAGGAAACTAGATCAAAGCCAAAACCGTGAACGTAGTCCTAAATTAGTAGACTGTAGGATAATTTTGCGACATTTTCTGCGTATTTTTCTGCTCTTTCACCTTGCCTCTTCAACTCTTTCTAAATTTCAAGCATTAAATATTTACAGGGGGTGCCAAAAAAAAGTAATTTTGCCCACGGCTCACATCTCCCAATTATACAAAACACAGGGAAACGAAAGAAATGAAAGTATTGGGGCGAAATATTCCCGAAATGTTCCTCTTAAAGCAGGAACAAGCTGAGACTCACTACTTTCATTTTCATAAAAACATAGAACCTTTAAGCAGCGCAGACGGGCTTCGGAGCACCCACGGTATCAAGGTCCCCTTAAAACAGTGGAGCCGGCCTCCATGGTAAGCCTTTTGTGGGAAGCTTCCTAAGGATTGGCCCTTCGGTTCATGGAAGTCACAGAGCCCCTGCTGCTTGGACTAGGCTGCTATGATCCGAAGTATCATTTTCATGCCCAAATCCGCCTCCGGAGGGGTTTCAGTGGTAAGTGCACGTTTTGGCTTTTGGAAACGAAGGGCGCTGGGAACCCGGAAAAAATGGGATCCTAAAGAACACCACCTAGTATGAATCCCCTTAGGTACCCAGAGTGAACGGACCTCAGCAAGGTTGTGAACGAGGGCGACGAAATTTCGGATTTTGCCCAGTTGAGGTGACACATCTTGTTCACTATTTCCTCGCTCCCGTTCCTGCTCGTGCAGAAGGCTGCCACGGGGTATAGTGATAGAGTGAGGTCTGCTTTTGAATCTGGGGATGTGAATACCTCAACAGAATTTGCTGTAGTTCGACTAAAGTGGGGTGAAAGTGGACGAGACAAAATTACTTTTTTTTGGCACCCCCTGTATATCGCGATATATCAATATAGGTAAATCAACATAAAAAATGAAATTGTTTTTCAGAAATTAACCCCTAATTTCTGGTGTAGAAAATGGATATCAAAATAAAAAAATAGAAATGTTACGTAATTCCCCTACGAGCTAATACGTCCATATGCAATTTTTCTAAACCGGGAGCTCACAATTCGTCCAAATCCCTACACAAACAAATCCAGTTCCAAAAAGAAAACTAGACCATTTGACATAAACATTATCCCTATAAAATTAACACAAAAATTTGCAGCCGACAAATTCACTTGTGGAGCAAACGTTCAGCCTACAGGAAGTTGTTCTGACCTAGATCAGAGTTGTCCGGCTGGTAGCAGCTGTGTTGTGGGATTCGGTGGAGGATTATGCTGTGATGATGCCAAGGAAAGTAAGCATACAGTTATCGTGTGTACTGGAAGAAACAAAAGAGGAATGACTGTCAACAGATCATCTCATTCCAGAAGAATGGGACTTAGAAGCCCGGCCGTCTACTTGTCAAATTGGTAAACCCCTCACAAGAACTGTGTTCTACGGGCAAGAGATCGTAATAGGTAAAAGCTGCGCACACAGGTATAGCTTATCGATTAACGGCCATCCGACCTTATGGTAAATTGATCAAAATCGATCCTTGTGGTTAGTGGTGAACCTGCAATGTTCAGATTCTGCCCATACGGCTACGATTGCATACAAGGAGAACGTGTCGCACACTGCTGTGGCCCAGTACCAAACTTCAGAGAGAAGATGTATCCGGAAAATGACAACACAATCAACGGTGCTGAGTCTACCAACGCTGATCCAGTGCCAAGAAACGGACCATCATCCCAAGTCAGAGTACCGGCATCATCATCTAATAGCGAAGAACAGTCAAACGGGTACCGCCGAAATAAGTACCGTAGACACTAGTATGTCATTAGTATTGTTCCTTATAGAAAGGTTATGAAATAAATAAACCGACTAGGAAAAAAATTACAAATCAACAAAAAACGTTCGTGTTGCAGTAATTCTTAGCGTTCATGGGCATACACATCAGTATTATATAAAAGTTCGCGCCTCGAGTAGAATGATTAAATCCCTTCAAAACGGTAGACTGCATAATAAAAACAGCTCAGGAAAGGGAAAAGCAAGGAAATCAGTGAAAGATGCTCACCTCGTTCGACAGCAGAAGAGGAGGGGATTAGATCGATGAACATTTCAATGATATAGTACCGAAGCCTGTTATGAACTCATGCTGCAATCGCCATAGCTGGCGATGATGAATAGGCTCTGAAAAAGAACACGCTTCAGAACAGCTTGAAGCTGAAAGACAAAAAATACCCAATGAAATGATCTCTTTTTTGGGTCATGTGGACATCTACAAGTCATTCAGTGACTGCATGAACACAAAGAGCCAAGAACAAAGCGCTTGTGCAGCATGATGCGGGACCCTTGCAGAATCACTTCTATTGGTTTTTATGCTAATTTCACCCTATACAGGGTGACTCCTAATTATCTTCGCATGGATTATTACTAATAACTTCAACAAAAAACAACGGTTATACAATCTGATACAACTTCTATATAGAGCAGTGCATAATAATCATTCACTCGGGAGGATGTTCGAAATGAGCTGCTCTTGCAGTAATACAAGCCTTCACTCTCTACTCCACCGACGTCACTGGGGGCCGCAGGAAGGTGACGTCGATATCGTCTTAATGCTTCCGAAGTGAAGCTCTGCGAGCGTTCAAACTTTGGTGCCCTTTCTAGGAGACCTTCTGCTGCAAGTAGCCCCACACAGCGAAATCCATCGGAGTCAGATCAGGCAAGTTAGGTGGCCAGAAGTCCTTTGTCCAGTAGCCAGGGAAATGACTCTCGCAGGATGCCAGTGTGGATCTCGCAGAATGAGCAGGTGCCCAGTCCTGTTGGTGCAAGCATTGACCACTGACAAAATTTTCAGCAACCCAGGGAGCCTTTGACTGTTATCATCCCAAGGAACAAGATTTTATCAGGCTGTTAGGAGCGTTTAAGCCGGTTTTCGCAATTTCCAATTCGGCAGATCATAACTCGGCTCAAACTGCATCTTTTCCCACAAAATGAGCACCATTTGATTCGCTACACTTTTGACAATATCATGGATACTTGTATATCTCATTTTGATGAAGGGCTGATGATTTATAGTGGGATGATTTCGACATCACCTTTCTGCAGCCCACGGTTATGTCGCACGGTGAGAGTTGGGTAGAGATTGAAGGCCTGTATTACTGCAAGAGGATCTCATTTCGAACATCTTCCCGAGTGAATGATTACCATGCACTACTCTATATAGAAGTTGTATCAGATTATATAACCGTTGTTTTTTGTTGGAGTTATTAGTAATAGACTACGCCAAACTACGCGCAAATAATTAGGAGCCATCCTGTACATACTCATAATATTACTTTCAAGCTTATGAATGTTGGAGAGATTCGATATTCCGAATCAATATTTTACACAGTCCTTAATATTCGACTCTCCAGCTATGCACTTGAACCATCTCCTTTCCTGAGCTGATGTTGAGGAACGTGAGGTTCTCAGTCTCCAATAGTACGAGTCTGGCTTGTTACTGCAAAAAGGGCAACGTTCGCGGGTATTTGGCTGACTACTACTCGTATACATTTTCCTCTCAGCGGCTAATAATGCCGAGGGGAAGAAAGTTAAGGAGTGAGAATGGAGGTCATACTTATCGCGTCTTCGACCGTTTCATCCACCTTTTTCGTTGATTTTGCACATACTTGCAATTAGAGCCTCATCTTTCATATACCACAACCGGTCAAAATTACCAAACCCACGGCCTGTTGAGGTAAGAACAGCATTCTATCTGCATAGTTTTTAACATTTTCTATATGTAGCTGAAAAAGCAATTCCTCCTTACACGGCGATGCAATACAAATGTCTCTGAACATTGTCCAGCTCCGCAATCCATTGCATGGACCAGAAACATATTCGGACGCGCCATAATTAAAGGAATCGTTTATGAAAAATAGTTTCTCTCTTGCCCATATATCTATGTTGTATTTGCTTATAGAGGCCGCATGCACAGGTTTATGCGAAAGAGTAAGATTGGCTGGCTAAGATGCAGCTCCTCAAAGAGGCGGACGAGGGGGCGGGGCCTCATTGTAAATGTCCATCCCGTCGTCCGCTACGGTCGGAGACGCATAGTGGGAACAGAAAATTACGCAAACAGTCCCACTTCCCGTCTCCGATCGCGGCAGACGACAGGCGGAGCACTCACTCTGAGGCCCCGGCCCCTGGTCCGTCTCTTTGAGGATCGCACCTTAGCCGGATTCTCACTTTTCGCGTGAAACTTTGCATGGGACCATTACTAGGCAAATACAACATAAATATATGGTGTATAGAGAGACTCATTTTTCCGTACACGATTCTTTCGGGTAAGCAATTGAAGCCGAGTGAGCACCTTCAAGAAATATGTATAGCCACATTCACGGATCAGTGCTCCATAAAGAAATCTCGCAATGCAACATGTAGAACAAATCGTGAAATACACCAAATACAACAAAAGAATCCTATGATACGGAAAGCTACGTCACCCAGGGCAGAACGATTCAGTAAATCACTTAATTCGTGATTCAGTTCATAAACGCACTCCTCCGTTCGCCAGAGAACAATGAAAAAGAGAAACGTATAAGATATTCAATCAGCCATCAACAGATGATCTGATTTTTCAAACCGCAATCCCTGAATATTTATTCCGCAAAATATGATGTTGAACGATATAAAGAACCCACATGAGGAAACATGTTATAGATCCATATGACTAGATGATCCAATTAACAATCTCATTTAAAATGCTCATAATTTTGATATAATACGTACATATATTGCTTCTCAATAGTAGCTACGCAATCTAAGTAATCAAACAATAACATGCAAAGTCATCTGCAAACTTCAGACTAAAGTTGAAAAGGAGTTTTGCAGAAGTGACAGTAAGCTATAATATCCACGATTAATTAACGACTGAACATTTTTTCAATAACAGGCATAAAGAAGCTATGGCCACACTTCGGAGGGTTTTCTGCCGAGGAATCAGCGGGTGCCGTAGAATTTACTGGTGGGGTTTGTCCACTCAACTTATTCAACAGCATGTAGATGTAAGCGGCCTGAAAAGCAAACATAATTTACGTCCGAATAACGGTTGTGAAGACACCGGTAATCGATTGAGTGACCAGTTGAACTGACGCAACGCCTCTACGCATTGCGGCAACTGCTCAGTTCTTTCATTTTTCATACATTTTCCTATGTTTCTGCCTACGTCTGATTTCCAAAAGTCCAAAAGATTCCCAAGAGAAACATTTCCAAAAGTTCGCGTGTGCTGCTTTGCCGAACGAGGTTATTAGGTAGATCAATTTTTATTAACGGTCTGACGTTTCGACTCTTTCGTCAACTTCAGAGGCCTAAAAAGTGGCTCGAAGTTCGCTGACTCTTGACCTACCCGATCAAGCGCCAAAAGCCGCTAGCATTTCGGACTCATCCACTCAATCCATGGAAACGTCAAACAGACGAGAGAAAAAAAGCGATGTTACCATTCGCGTTGGATCACGGGGTAATTTCCATTACTTTCTTTCGTCTATTCGACGTCTCCACAGATGGAGTGGAGTCGAAATGCTAGGGGCTTCTGGTGCTTGATCGGGTAGGTCAAGGGTAAGCGAACTCTCAGCCACCTTTTAGGTCTCTGAAGATGACGAAAGGGTCGAAACGTCAGGCCGTTTATAAGAATCGATCCACCTAAAAACCTCGTTCGGCAAAGAAGCACATGGATAATTTGAACATCATGCCGAGGTTTCCATAGGAGAGTACATGTAGAATATCTTCAGAAGTATTATTTCCCGTTCTTTATATCCGCTGGGTAGTCTGAACACATGCACTGAAATTCGTATCGCCTCGCATCCAAATTACCTTCAATCTGATCTTGTTACCTACAGATCTGCGGCGCGCTCATTCACGGGGCAGCTATTGATGGGACCTTTCGTTTTCAAATGATTCTCATTTTTTGCGAATTATGGGTTCTTCAACTCCTATTCCATGTTTGCGCTTCTAGTAATTTTCAAATTATTCTAACAAGGTTTTGAACATACTTGTGGTGTTCTTATGGTCAAGTGATGTTTTCGAGCTCGTGAATGGACCTCCAAGTATGGCTTGCGGACGTCGAAAGACCACACTAGCTCGCGATGATCGTAAGATGATATCAAAGTCATCGAGGCAGCACTAATCAGGTGAAGACCGCAATCGTTAACACCGCAGTGGGCACGCACATGAGATGTATGTGGCTGAAATAGAGAATCTAGTGCTTTGAGTTCCCTGAAAACATATACATTGAAACAGAAGGCGGATCCAAAGGTTCAGGTACCGCTCGAACTCATAATTCAAATCGAGAAGATCATAATGTTGCCAGTATAAGAAACATCTTAGGAACTGTTTCTTACAGTGAACCAGCCATAAATAGGTAGCGTCAACAGAAGAAGTTAAGAAATAGCGTGAAAGTATCACCTGGCTTTTCTGTGTGCCGCTCCAATAGTATTTCTTTTCTGGTTTCAATAAGAAAATGCAAGCATTCAAAAAGTCCGCTTTCAATCGACGATGTCCCGTTCGAGAGTCTCGGTCACCACATGAGCACCAATGACCATTATATCCTGCCCAGTTTGACATCTTCACCCTTTATCCGCACGTGATGTCCTCAGTTCATTCTAGTCCAAAAATGGCTTAGAAAACCCTCGACCTCTTATAGCACGCCCTCAGAACGGCCATATTGTCCATAATTGGAAGTGCTCTCTACCAGCATCTGCTAGCATTCCAAGTGTTTTTCACTGAGTAAACAAGCTCTTCCAAACAATTATTTCTAAGGACCCGTCACAAACAGTTCAACGAAGACCATAGATCGAGATTGTGGCTGGAGGAGCTTTCACCCAAAGTTTAGGCAATAAACAAGTTTTTTGGAAGAACGGGAAACATGTAGAATATAGGCAGCCACTGGAAGAGATGATGAAAACAAAGCAGCGGAATTTATAGGGTACGCCTTTTTTGGGTTTTCCCAAACAAACGCGTGTCCTATTCCAAAAGTAACGATAAACAATGACCACTCCACTTCCTACATTGCGTCATTTCACGATTTTGCATTTTACAACGAAATTACTCTTTACACAAACAAAACAGAACCCTTTGCAAGGCCCTTCTCTCAAACTGTGATAATCCACTAAAGGATACACATGTAATTCATATCGATTTCAGACTGTATAATAGTAGTATTGTTACAAAAATCACTAACTACCTAACAACATCCAACCGTATTTATACCTACATTCATTCATATCAATTAGTTCACATTATCACACTTAGTATGAATTTACAATTATCAACTTTATTTTTTACTTATATATATTCAACCTAGCCTCATGAAGCACATCGTATATGTATTCTTCTCAGAAGATATAAAAGGACATAAAAAGGGTTCTTAAGACCTCCTTCCATAATCTGCACTGTGTTTTGTTATAACTCAAATACTATATACCACTGCGAAAAAATCGGTCTCTTATTTCTGTGTGATTATAAATGAGTAGTGTCAGTGCTTCTCATTTCCAAATACTCCATTTTGTACCTGACACTTTGTGTTTCCAGCTAATACCAGCTAATCCCTTGACATCGCCGCGCTGGCTTATAGTACTTGACATGCGCGCAGAAGTGTCTATCATATGTCCAAAAAAGGAAGCATCTGAAAGACATTTACTAATGCCCTTGTCAATTCGCATCTAAGCAAGAGATTATACATTTGTCTTATTGTCAATCCAGAAATGCGGGGCCAGCACCAGTACTCATCATGAAGCTCTCTGGCTATCTTAGTTTCTCTAACCCGGTCAAGGTTAAATTCCTTATTTTTTAACTGTGTATTAACTAATATTGATAATTAAAAGTATCTAATGAAATCCATAATTAATAGATGGTAGCTGATGATATTGATAACTGGACGTAGTACTTAGTAAAATGTATACCTCAGCAATATGCTTAGTAAATGATGAAAACTATTTAGTAGTACTGATAATTGACAATGACCGGTGAAAATCAGTAGCATTCTCAGTAACTGATGATATCCATTGGTAGTGGATATCATCAGTTACTGAAAATGCTACTGATTTTCACCGGTCATTGACAATGGGTATTGACAATGGTTAATGAATGAATAATGTATTGTATTTCTAGCCGGACTTTCAAGTATTGTTGATTGTTATTATATTATTCAAATCCGTTCTCATTGGGGAATTTTTTCCCGAAGATCGGGGGCTTCCAACCACCTCCTAATTTGTGAAAAATTCAAGCACTGGGCTTTGTGAAGACACCAGCGCCAAGCTAAATGATAAGCATGATGCTTGCGAAGCCATCTCGAAAAATCGTCACACAGACTCATTAGGAACCAACTCAGAAAGGTTGGAATACCCTTCAACCGGGAACAGGTGGCATTAGGAGCCCCACCCATTGGCAATTATGGGATCATTACCTGAAGACCAGCTATTATCATCATTAACTCATTCACACTCCTCATTAAGATCATCCTATTTCTGATCTTATTCTCGTCCTGAACGTCTTATTTGACGATAAGGACAAAGAACCCTTTTTTCCTCAGTAATTTCCAAACGGAACTCCACATCCGCGCTATCCCTCCAATAACCTCTTGTGTAACAAAAGAAGACATAGGGCCTCTCGTCTTTGAAAAGGCCCATGCCCCATCACTCATGCTATAGCAAGCTTAAAACTGAATGCTAGAATTGAACGTATGAGGGTCACTTTGCACTTACACAACCACATAGCCCATTTCCGGCCATGGTCGACCATTCGCCCATAATCGGGTAATTACTACCGGTCTAGTTCAAAAAAGTGCGAATGTTGTTCGAGATAATTCCTTGTTCTCGTAACTCTTTGCATGAGTCTCAACCGTATTCTCTTGTTTTCACAATTCTGGACAAAGTTCACAAGCGTGGCGTATACCTCTGTTACACTTATGTCGAGTACTACTCATTCTCCAAAGTTATTTATGAGTCGATAATTCAAAATCAAACACTGGGTCCAAAACTATTAGGAGCTAGTTGTACCTGCCTTAGCTTTTCAAGCTGAATTCTTGCCACGAGGCTTAACGGCTCGCCTGAGCCGTTAATGGCTACTGGCCACTTGACGAGTACTTGCCGAGGGTCACTCATGGCTTTAGCAGCGTCGCCTACTAGATAGCCCCGCTCAAGCTTCGCCAGCTATACGTGGTCAGTTTTCATATTATTCTACCTAGAACTAGCATTTATCATCCACTACATGAGGATCATCAAATAATGATAGCTGGTGATTCCTCATGTAATGGATCACGATTAAATTTTGGAAGCATTTCTCTAAAAACACTTCAAAAATAAATACACAACTTTCAAAATTCATTCGTATTCAATTTTTACTTTTAATCTCCTTTTTATTCCTCTTTGATACCTTCTCGGTCTATGCTGCTGAATTCCCAATACTTTCCATAAATCGGTCCCTGATTTCCTAATAACCCCAACACAATGACGGAGGACCACCCTTAAAAAATCTTGTTCCTACCCCTAAACACCATCGTTATTTCAGAATCGAGAACACACTTCTCTGTAACAAAGTGCCATCGGCCACAGTATTCAACGCTAGCCATTCATTTTTTCTTTTTTTTTCAATTCACAATTCAAATTTTCATGTTTTTCTTTTTTTTCAGTTCGAAAGCCTAACAACCTAAACATAATCATGGATCCCTACTCTACACTTTAGGTAGCCACCCGCCAATTCCATACTTCGCCCAATCAGATTAAAGACCCATCAAAGTGTCTTCTTCATTTCTTGGAACCCAATGCACTCTATTCGTGGGCCTCGAAAAGCATTGAAGCGTATGTTCATTGGTAGTCCATTTATGGAACAGAGCGTGCATTCAATTGGTGAAACCTTGAATATGATGACTCAGTGGTGGCCTCTATGTAGTCATTAATAAAGCGGTAAGCGCAAAGGCGTATCAAAGGACTTGAGAAGCCGCCATTACCGGCACAACTTGGGGCCATTCCTTCCTTGCCATTCGTCGTCGTTTGTTTACAAACTTCCCAAAATGCCCAATTAGCTCTTACAATAAATCATATTTTCGTAATCGCATGTCCTTGAATGCTTCCAATGCTTTGAGCTTTCTACCTCAACTTTCTTCTGCCTGTCTAAGGGTCAGAGTATCTCTGGATAGGACATTGTCACTAATACTTCATGGGCGCCCCAAGATATATTTATTGCATGAAGTATCTCGTATGGCCCAAATCAACACTAGATTCTTCCATGTATCCCTCAAGGAGGGAATACCTAAAACCTAATGATATATCTAGGTCCCAAAGTGATTACCCCAAAACTGAACCAACATCTATTCCCCTGGGGTATTTTTTTTTTGCTGCCAGCAACGATACGAGAAAACTGAACGTGTTCTATGGCTCGCAGAACGCATGAGCGTATTTTTGGTTTGACACAAAGATTTTGGGAAACTTGTACAAACGAATAAATGACTAAGGATGATGCACGACTCGGAAGGTGCCTTGCAATAGACTTCCCATCATATGTATAAGCATACCGATCACATGCAAAATTCCACAGGCAATCTACCCCTTGCTATGTTTATGACTTTTATTAACGACATCTCTCATGTTTATGACGTTTATTACTTTAATGTCATTCGATCCTGCTGCAGGAATGGCACCATAGCGGTCCATAGGTGCTTTTGTACTTTAAAACTATGCCACTGTGATACAGGATTTGTACAGCATCAAGTTGTCCGATGACGACTGCTCCCTTTGGAATAAGCCATGCTTTCTTTCAAGTTCCTTCTGAAGGTGTAGTGCGATAGGATATGTTTTTACGCATCACAATGAGTTTTGAGGTCGAGTCCGAATCGTACGCGTACCTACAGACCCTAAGAGACCGTAGGCCTGATACCCACCGAGGAAAGGCGGAGAAACTGAAAATTCTACAGGCGTCAACTAGACCCGATACTAAGGCCGTGCCGGTGATAGTGGCGTCTCCCGCCACGGCACCACCTCTGTCACTCTCCTAACAATGAAAAAAAATTGAAGACGGTAAGTTGTATTCCGGGCCATTGGCGGTTTCCTTGGCACCTCTAAGAAAAGTTATGATTGCTCAAGTGTCTTGGTTAAATGAGTAGCTAAATAGAAAAAATTGTATTTTACATATCCCTTAAGTGCTCTTCCAGCAATTTTTGACCTGAAAAAAAAAACTATTCCTCTTGGGAACACTTGAGTCTTCAAGGCTCATCTTCACAAGCGTAACCGCGACGTTAGCAATTCTTCAATTGTTTGTCGGAGACGCTTCTCAAAGACTTATCCCATGAGAGCTCTTGATCATAGCCCTACTAAGAATGACAGATTCAAACTTTACGTCACTCTTTTTTCTCAGCTGCCAATTTCCTTGAAGCTTTCATGCTGGGAGGGGAGGAATTTTTTTAACAGCACTTTATAAAAGACTCAACTACAATCTTCAGAATGATGCCGCCGATACCAGAAATCTTATAACTCTCACAGAAACTATCAGGCCCCTGCTTATAAGTTTTTGGCTCAATGCGTTTCTCTCCGGCTGCGACGCAATTGACTGAGCTTTTTCGTTCGTCCCTCACGTCATAGTATCATGAGGCAATTATCTCTATCAAAATTATTACTTTTCAATGCAAGATTGCATTCATATAATTTCCTTCTCCACAGTTCATAAATTTTTTGAATAGCAACCTCATTGCTCCTGACAACGCTTTCGCTTTCTACACAGTTTCAGTAATAGCAACTCAGTTCAACTTCTATCATAATAAATAGGCAATGTCTTGAAACCAGCAACCAATATCAAACTGTCCACATAGCCACATACTATACGTAGCACGACTATGCGCATAATCGAAAAAGGACAAAAATGATAGATCTTGTACCGCTCCATAAGTACATATACCCCGCGCAATACACCATTATCGATTAGCGCCACACGCATCTGTGATGTGTAGCGATCGCACGCGCCATATGACGTATGCACTCACAGCGTAATCTAATGAAATGGCTTCCCAGTAAGGTTCCTGCTGATTTCTACGTGGGAAAGTCTCGTGAGTTGTGGTATCATTCGGCATCGGTGGGTGCCAAGCGGACTTGTGACATGTGGCAGTCACTGACGCCTCGAGCTAGATGATGCGCCCGGGAGATTTAGCTCACAAAGATTCTGCCGCTTAGATTGGAGTCTCATATTTAACACCTCGACGCCGACGTCGGACAACAGTGTCCGACGTTGTCGTTAACGATTCTCGAGCTGGTCTGTTCCAAGGGACGACTGTACAATGCTGTTATAAAGCAGTGAAAGTTAACCATATCATTAGGAGTCCACGACTTTCTTGTTCCAATAATTATTTAAGTATTTGGTACTCCAAATCTGGTTTCGCGTCTTTGGTAATCCCATTTACTATACAAGACTGCTATTTTATTGAGATAAAAATAAGCTAGACGAATTCTTTTAGCGGGATAAGCTTATTGTTAGTCACTGCTGACCTGGCTTGCCACGCCAGAAATTGTGCCTGCCTACTATGCGACAGCAAAGTGAAAAAACGCTCGTGGTCATCGTGTTAAGAGCTTACAGCGCGACTTCCATGACGAATGGCGCCATGGCTTCCCTTGACCCTGGCTTCCTTATCAACCGATCTGCCACATCTGCTACTTGTCACAGCATAATATACCTATGAATCTATGAGAAAGACGAAAAACTATTGAAATCTCGTATTTGTTTCACTTGCGTTATATTCTGTTCAGTTCTGGCCCAGTTTCTCTCGTTCTTCACCCAATCTTTACCTTCACAGTAGAATAAGTGAAATGTTGAAAAACACACAAAACGTGCCACTGCGTAAACATAAAAAACAAAAGAAAACAAACTTGTGACATGTAGACCTCGGCAATGAAAAAAGTCGACCCATAAGTGCGAAATTGCCGACAGTATGATAGGAATTCTTTTTGAAGATAAGAAACATTACTTGATTTGACATCCTGCAAAACTTACAAGATATTATCCTACATTGATCTCTACATATGATTCTAGAATTCACAGGAACAAAATGAATTGATGGTCGTAGTTTTCCTGCTTCAAATCGGAACCTGATTATTTGATTTTTAGGAAAATCACCGTCTTTTCGTTTACAAGAGGGAAAAAGAAATGAAAACATATACTTGGAAGAATGAATCAGTGGAACTACAAATAAAACTGCTCCTTACCTTCAATGCTTTGATCGTCTTTTTCCACATCTCACTAGCCTTGTCCTTGGCAGACAACATGTGAGCTGGCAGGATACAGGTGAGATCGGGCTTGTCACTGAAAAATAATTCTCATCGCGGTCCAATTGAGAAAAGGTAGTTATCCTATTGGCCAAAGATTAATCGAAGCTGTGCATAGTCAAGAGATCTCACGAAAACGGATTTTCATCTATTTTGATTTATTTCTCGAACATTCTGTTCCCATTCCGGGAGCTAGACAATTTCGAGGGCGTTTTTTAGCTGATGGTGTTCAGCTGCGTCAGAAACATCACGTGGCCTCCGTCGAAAAGGTTTCGCCAGAGATGCTTGTTCCATGCTAGTTCACGTGGAATAAGCCTGACGATTGACTATTTCCCAGAGTTACTCGATAATTGTTCTATCGCTCCCTCGCGCTCTCGTGAGGAAGCGATAGCGAAGAACTTTGGTAGAGCTGGTCTCCACAAACCCGATTTAATCACGCTAATCATGAGCAGGAGGGTAGTTGTGATGACCACAACAATGTTTATCGTATCACATTTTTATCAGTAACAAAGTTTCCACTGCAATATTAATGTGACCATGTTACATCTCGCTGTTCCGTACAGCAATAGGAGACTTATGAGAAACTTCATCGTATTGTAGGTGCAGATTTCCGCGACGTTGGTTCATGAATTCTCTCCCATCTATTAGGTTGGCAACTAAGTAATTGCGGTTTTTAAAATACTGCTTTTTCCCTCCAAACTGCTTTCCAGCAATCTCTTCTGTACATACACATGTAGTATAATTCCACACGCATCTATAGGTATTATTGTCTTCCATCTCCCGGATAACCCTTTTCGGCAAAATAAACATGTCAACGGTTAAGCTCATTTTCAATACAAAAATTATAAAAAGATTTTTCTTTGAATGGCGTTAGACAGGGAAAGGAAAAGGTGATAATCCGATGGAGCAAGATCAGGGCTATAAGGTGGATAGGGCAGCAATTTTTATCCAAGCTCGAGAATTTTTTGGCGAGTCATTTTTTTCAATAGTGGTAAAAAAAATTTAAATTTTTTTTCAAAAAGTTCTCGAGCTTGGATAAAAATTGCTGTCTTATAGTTCTGATCTTTCTCCATCGGATTATCACCTTTCCCTTTCCCTGTCTAACGCCATTCAAAGAAAAAATTGGAATTGAAAATGAGGCGTTTTTTGATATGTTTATTTTGCCGAAAAGGGTTATCCGGGAGACGGAAGACAACAATATCTATAGATGCGTGTGGACTTGTACTACATATATATGTACAGAAGAAATTTTGTGGAAAGCAGTTTCAAGGGAAAAAGCAGTATTTAAAAATCCGCAAATACTTAGTTGCCAACCTAATATAACATTGGTGAATTTATCGATTTTTTTATTGAACCAACTAATGTTCAACTATATTTATATTCACCATCCAATGCTAAGCCACATTATGGAAGGGACAGATTTCATGAAGCGATGGAGTTCAATACTGCGTTGTTCGGAGAACCATGATGACCCCAATGTTCAGCAACAGCCCCAATATTCATTATAACCATAGGGGAACCGCAAAATATTAATTAATACGTTGGAGTCTCACATTGATGTTGAAGATTCAGACCAATGTAGTATTAAAAATATAACCAATGTAATAGTGGAAAATAAATCAATAATATCAAAAAGGAAAATCATCCCGATGACCTCTCAAACGAACAACTCTTGTCTCAGCGTGGAATCGAAACTTAGCGGCTCTTACTGCTCCCAAAGCGCAGTTCCCTTCAGATACAATTCGATGTCACAGTGTCGGGTGTGTACCCTTATGTCAGGATTTCGCACCGCGGCATGTCGCAAGCGAAGCAATGCAGACGAACTGAGGCGCCATGTTGATGGGTCCCGAAGCGATCACAAGTCAACTGCGTATCTCGCCCTTAGCATTTCAGTGTAATCGTTCTACGACTCAACTAGCGCGACGCGCATAGCTCGCACACACTCCGTCGCACGTCGCTCGTCGTTGTGCGAAATCCTGACATAAGAGTACACACCCCACAAATGGTCTTTCCAATACATAGTATCACGGTATCCCAATAAAATCGATATATTAACTCTGTACTTTGAATGCACTTGCCATGCATGTCCCGTCACAGTTTACCGCAACGCAACTACACAGACGCTAACATTTTGCGTACGCAAGTTAAATAGAGCGTGAAGAGAGACGTGTGTATTGTTCATTAATGTTACGAAGCGTAAAGTGCTCAAAAGGAATCAGTATGTCCAAATCATGCTACTGATAAAGATATTTGCTACTTAGTGGTTGCTTTATTTACTTAGTTCCATGCGTGGTAGACGCGCCTACGGACAAAAGAAGACAACTCTATGGTTACTCAAGAGCACAGCAGCATAACTATAATTATGAAGAAACAGCAAATAGCAGAACTAAGAATAGCAGAACTTCCATCATTTTACCTGTTCACATGCGCCAGTGACTTGGTGGGCGGTCAGATAGTCTCTAAAAAAGTTATCCATTCAGCGCTCGACTGCGCTCTCCGGACCTTTTACTCTACGGCCACTTATTATATGCTGCACGCTGCTGTTGGTCAGATAGTTAGCCTTAGAGCACTTTGACCATTCGCCAGATTGTTGTTGGATCGCGTAAAGACGTTTACGACGCATTTCGATCAAAGCACTTGTGCATTACAATTACAGAGTGAGATGGAGGTGAGGTTAAGGGCACTTCACGATACAACACAAACATTTTCGCAATTGTATTAACTCGATAATTATGGTACTTTACCAACTGCTAGGGATGACCCAGATTTTTAAGAGATGCTTTTGTTCAGCCAGTAGAGCCCAGAAACACCATAATATGGCACCGTTTTATACTAGTAGTGCCTCTCCTACACGTTGCACAAGCACCGACACATATAAATGTCAAATATAAATGGTTGCCTACAAACCATGATTTTTCATTACTGCTTTCTATTACTTTTTTGGAAAAATCATATTTTTTGTTAAGATTTTCAATTGTTCTAAGTCTTATCGCAGTTATTGTGCCCATGACCATATTTATATACTCATCTCATTATCCACAATGCTATTATGTTTTTTTCCATGTTTCTCATTACTTAAACATTTTCACCTTATCTCTAGGCATTAGTAAGTCTTCCCCTGAGAGACGTGTGCATGGCGCATTTTGACGCAAACGATTGCTTGTCAAAGAAATCTGTATGATCTCCCCTTTTTATGTTTTTTCTCCTTCACTTCATGCCTCCAAATATACAGTATCCCCACGGGGAAACTTTTCTGTATTACTTTATTTCGAATTGCGAATATCGCGAATTAGATTCAGCGATCCCAAGGCGCCCGAGATACCCCCCCCCAGTAGATAATCTTGAAGCAGTACCGAAGATGTCGAAAATAACGAAATACTCGTTCTTGTTTACTCTGTTGCATGTGGACAAGTCAAGTGATGTCTTGGTGTCTTTTTAGAGGAAAGGGACGCCAATAAATGTGACACCCGTTGATAGCCAGTTGACATGATGTTAGCTTTCCGCCTTCCGCATCTCTTTTGATTGGAAAAGAGTTTGTGTTACGCTTGTTTCACACGGACGAATTTCACATTTACTTAAACTCTTTCCGCACATTACACAGACTATCCCTCAAATGACGGCTCGAATATTACCTCTACTAAATCATTGTTTTTATTTTGGTCTCCCATTGACCCATGGATAATCGAGTAGGCATTTCTGTGGGTAAGAGATGAGGGGTAAAAAAACCCCAATTACTTATTCAACACCCTGCGGCATACCTAACGGAGCTACCTCGCGATACCACAAAGATAAGGCGTCACTTGCAAAAACTTGATGATCGATCACTCGCGCTTACGCAGCCTTTTCTCTTCACAATGTTTCAAAAGAAAGGATGTAAAGACGCTCAGGAATAGTGAGAACCAATCGGGTTCTCCTTGAAAGTTATCAAAGCAGCTTTTCTAACTACCCTCAAATGTAGAATTATTGCAACATTTGGGAAGTTAGCTACTATCACCGCTTTTTCTTCCAAGTACATGTCCAGAAAATTCGAGCGTGTCCATGAATATTCTAGCAATTTCGTGATTAAAAGCATATTTATGATTTTATGAGGACCACATGTATGTGCTTCACTGCGGCTAGGGGACCTATATCACATGGATTTTGACTTGGAGTAAAATGTATCGGTACCAGCCGCGCCATACAGGGAGATGCGCAGCCTAGGTTATAGGTAGGGCCTAGACTAACGCCTAAATAATATGGCAAGCAAAGCGCTTATCCCTACTAGAAATGTCTAAATGACGCACCCCTTTAACTAGGACGAAAGTTACACCCTCACTGACGCTCCCTATCTTCCATGAAAAGCAATTAGTTCGGCTTAAGAACTTCTATGATCCCACGCGTTGGCCGCCATTTCCCACCCATTGACTCTGCCACTCTACATAAGTGACTCGTTAATTTATGCTGCCTTTATCCATGAATGGAATCCTTCAGTACTTCTCACCCCTGAAAGTTCGATTGCTCTTCTAATGGCCATTTATGAGTGTGGGAAATGCCCAGACCATTGGCGAATACCGCGCTGGAAACGTGAGCTCTTTTCGATTGCTCTTCTCGAATGGCATGAAGAGTCGAGCATTACGGCCGCAAATTAAAATCACAAGATTTTTTCCACCGTTTCCGGGCATACCACGAGTTACTTTTTGTAGATAACCCCACCCTCAAATACATGGCTCCACCTCTTCAGTTTTGAGCTGGTGGGTTGCCCATGGCCTGATCCGCGGGGCAAACACAGTTCGCTTGGATGGACGACGCTCTTGGAGGAAAAAAAACAGGGTCAAACAAGGATTGAAGAATCTCCAGAGAGGGGTCATATTTTGGGTGGGAAAAGGAGAGGGGGTCGTATTCCAGAAAAAATTCTCGTGCAAATTTCAGAGCTTTATACAGTGGTCAGGAGGTATTTGAAAAAGTCGTCAAGCAATGATCACATGCGTTAGGTAGTGATGCTATGACTACTGATCGAGGACCAAATTTTCTAAAGATGAAGATCACTATCTTAGGCATACCAACAACACAGTCACAGAACTGCGGAGTATCTGGGGTCGATTTGGGTGATATGAGGTCGTACTTCCCAACGGTTTTCCTCATCCATGGTCGATCCTGTGAAGGTGCGCTCACTGGAAGAAGCCCTGCTGGTATTCACTGTGCACCTCAGCGGCTGCTAGCCATTGGACGTTACCCCTGGAGCGCACCGTGTACATAGTCAAATCAGAGTAAGTCAAAACACATCCTTTTTAGAAGACCCATTTACTGTTTTGAAAAAATAATTATGTGCTACCACATGAAATTTAATTCATAGCAGGTCCTCGACCCTCGAGGTCAAAGCCCTTTTCAAGCATTTTCTAGTTTCCACGGCAGTGGGAAATCTTCCTACCGACGCATGTTGAAACTCCCGTAACACTGAGTACCCCCGATATTCGCTATCCGATTCCAAGTATTTAGTAAGGCATAAGTTGCCAAGTAGTAACGAAGGGTAATAGGCGATGTCAAGAAGTCAGATAAGAAATGGAAGCCAGCTTTGAAGGTGAACTTCAAAAAAAGATCAAAGAGTTTGAAAATGCTGATAACTTCCTCTTGAACGCGCGATGAACGAGTGTTTGCTTGAAAGATATGAATGGCTTAAGGACTGAAGGCAGCTATCTAATTTTGGGCCTTTCTTCGGCCTGACTTTCCACTCAAAACTCTGGTTAAATCAGACTTCTCTTGCTTTCCCAAATTTGGTAGCCCGTAAGAGCTGAAAAAGGCCATCCATCCTGGCCAGTAGCGCGAACTTCATTAGAGAAGCATTATAAGTTCGTCGTCAGCACGTGCAGCGGTCGCCAACAATGCGATTATGCCGGACAATTTCGCGAATGTGTGCGATCGTTTTGAAAACGATCATTCCTCTCCCGATATCATCCGAGCGTGGAGAATTTCATTTACTCACTCATATCTATCCGCCTACATGTATTCTTCCACGTACTGTGTCACCAAAAACACAACTTCATGGCATTTAAACAAGCAATCTATTGATCCACCCACTCACTAAAACCATCATTAAACTCCTATGTACTCAGATACACAACAATCGACTCGATCCTAAGTCCAAAAGTGTTTAGTAATTGTAGTCTCTGACACCTCTGGGTATAATCAATAAGGACCAGTTTGATTTTAAGTCATGAGGAAAGTAAATTTGCCGGTTTCCGCAACTTTACCTCTAAGAGATCATGGGTTGTCTCGGACTACATCTTCTCTGACTACGGCATTTGCATCGTTCGACTTTTCACACTTTTGCCAACATGATGCATATTTGTTTACACATTTCCGTGAAAGTCTGATTATTTACAACGCGCAAAATCGTTAAAAGTCAACTTCTAACCACATGCTTCGCGAATACGCTACTATTGAAGGAGCTTTTCACATTTTTCGAAACAGGGGTTGAGGTAGAGCCAGTTCTGACGAGCACGACGGAAGAGTAAGTGTTTCACCCTGCAAGTTCTTCAATTTCTGAAAGACCAACTTTGAGAAAAGCGGCGGTTGTGCATGGCTGTTTCGGGAGGTTGGCGAATACCTGCGGCGGTCAAACGCATGTATTGAGAAGTTTAATACTTTCAGTTATCCCTGCAAATACCGACGCTCATCGCTTCCTGCGGTTTTGATCGAGGCACTTTGATCAGTTGGGAATTCCAGCAAATCATTCTCATTTCCGCTGCTTAACACCACTCCATGCACTGCTTACATTTGTAGTTGCCCTGCTGTGGTTCAATCACACTGGAACTAGTGAAGTCATCCAAACAGTGTCTTTTTGCTGCATTTTGAATTTGACCTAATAATTTGAAGACTTCATGGAATTGAGACCGAAGGAGCGAACCCTTGTCCATCTAAGGAGCTCAATATGTAAATTGATCGTTTACACACTCTCAAATTTTAAGTTAACATGTGAAGGCGCAACAGACCAGAACTTCTCTTACAGTCTAATCTGCATAGATGAGCAGAAGATTGACCCTTTCGCAAAGCGACTGTTCGTCCTAATAAATTCTCCTCAGATTAACCCGATTACAGTTAAGTTGAAAGATTAGCGCCCATTGGCGCCACCATTCGGTAAGATCATAATCTACTGTCAAATTATTTTTGACCTTTTCCAGTCGGATAGGGAACATCCAAACTCCATTTCAGGAACGAAAAAATGAATAACAATCACATTTCGAACAAATTAAGCCACCGCAACAAAGATCTTCTTGAGCTCAAGTTTTTGCGGATGCATTTCGCCCAAAAATGGAGTGAGAACTGCACCATAGCCTCAAGGATACCGTCAGTGGTAATTTTTATAGCTTGCAGGAAAATCGTGGAATATGAAAGTCGAGAAGCAATGCAGTAGAAAAAGAGTGAAATGATACCGGCAAAACCCGAGAATAAGAAATACAAAAACCCTCTATCTCACACATTCCCTTTCGCCCCTCTGCCACTTCCCTATGAGAAAAAATGCGGATGGGCGAGCACCAAGTCAGTCGACCGTGAGCTTTGCCTTACCCTTACAGCAACTGTCCTAGCGGATGTGAGAAGGCCTGACAGCGCTGAGGGAACGCGGTAAAGAACCCAAAACGCACTTGTCAATAGAACTCTTGTCACAGACCATATCTTCTAAGCCAGAATGTTCGTTCACTAGAATTATGCCTTCCCAATTCTTAGGCCGCGTTCATACACAGCGCCTGCAGGTCGTGGCTGCACTATAAGAAGCGAGACAATGTGGCACGGGGATGTGAAAAGACGACGCAGGCAACGAGGCAGGGTGATATAGGCGGAGACGCTGAGATACGCAGCCACACCCTGCCGCCGGCACTGCAAAGTATGAACGCGACCTTACATTGACCTCACTCACTCCTAGCAGTGCATTCAATGATACCTGAAGCTGGCTTAAGTGAAGGACTACAACGTATACAATTAGAAGTAAGACTCTGTCATCTCGGCGCAGTACCGTTCTTGAGCTACTGTCCGAAGGTCTTAACATTGAAAATTAAGTAGTTGGAAATACCCGCCATCTTGGCTCCGACGGTAATGGGGTAGTATTGGTGAAGCCAAATATCATACTTCGTGTTCATTAACTTGAGTCCCGAGAAACTGGACCATGTGCATCTGCCCTTTCCTGAACTACAAGCGTATTTGCGCTGCATCAATCTGCTTTAGCAGTCCCGAACAGACATTTCGTGCGTAGCGCAATCCCCGGGCACCCAAGAATAAAAACTCGATGGACACCTTCTGCCCCTGATTTCTAATTTTCGAACGCCAAAATTTACCATTTTAGGTACAATCATATACTTTGGTTTTCTTCTTAAATGGTTAAGATCATTTCCAAATGATCAAGTCTTTACGGAACGGTTTCCTTCCCCTAATTTGTACAGAATCAGTCATGGGTCCGTAAAAAACAGCCGAGAAGATTACTCCATCCCTCGGAAAGAACACAAGCAGTTAATCTTATCTCCAACAAATCATAGGCACCTAAGGGAAGTAGCATATTCTGCTCCTCTGTATTAATCGATCCCAGTCACCATTTCAATGTTTTAAAATACTCCGGTAGATACCTTCGAAAAACGCCAAATTGAATTTAAGTGCTTTTCCATAATGCCATAAAAAGAGCTCTTTCGAAATTTCACCCTCACCTGGAAAACAGAATTGTCCAATGGTCCAGACAGGGCAGGGGTGTATGTACTTATGGATTGACTGAATAGTTAACTTGTCGACTGAGCGGGATGTCTCGCTGCGTTTCCATGTGCACTCTTTGTTTGTCTATGAATTTTCAGAAAACTCCACAAAAGGTGAAACAAAGACTTGGAAATTGTTTTTTCTGTCTGTAATTTACTACTACTCATTAGGTTTTTCGATCCTATTCATTTTCCCATTCTCGGCAGCAATTTGCTGCTAACCACGTAAGAACATGCACTATGAGAGCTACAACATAGCCATTATTTGATACAACGCTATTGAACGAGGCGAATAAATCCTTTCTGGAAATGGAGTTGGGCTGGGGTTTGATTGTGTGTTCAAGATTCACCGTTGAATGGGTGCGAAATCAGCGTCAACTAGTTACACTACCAGCTATTAAGTCTTCCGATTCTTTTCGTCACTCCCAATTTGGACGGACGCACAGACAGACAGACAGACACAAGTTATGACAGATGGACAGACAGACAAACAGACAGACAGGCAAACAGACAAAAACAAACAATCAGGTGGACAAACAGACATACAGAGAGACAGACAGACAAGCGGACAGGTAGATAGGTAGATAGACTAAACCAATAATAAGGGAAATGTTTTAAGAGCAGTCTGAACTTTTAGTGGAAGCCCTTGTGATAAGTAACTTTGACAGAAAGATCTCGAAAACTTCTCATTATAACAGAGACTGTAGATTAATACATACATACTAATTGCTTCACGCCTTTTGACTTTTATTCAAAAAATCAGGGACTATATTCTCTTATCTCATTACCCTAAAATTAGTGCAGCTAACCGTTAGAACCGGTGTTCAAAACAAACCTGATACCAAACAGTAGACCCAAAGAAAAGGAAGATCTAGCTTGGTGAACTAGACTTGATCCCTGAGTCGTGTGTATGACAGAGGCGCTTCCACCCACTAACCACCTCTGCTGAATTGCTAAGCCACACCTCTCCATCCTGAAGAGTTTCATGCATGTACCCCAACCCTTCACACCTTGCCGAATTCGAGTTCGAGTAATTTATGAATCAGTTCGCGTGAAGTTGCGTGCGAGTAGGCGGGGAAATTTAGACAACTGACAAAAAAACTTGAATTCAAATAGATAGCCCTCTAGATGCACCGAAAAACGGTAGCTATGGCGCACAGCTGCAGCTGACGTCGTGTCCGCATGTCGGCTTCATAGCAGCCTCATCGGCTCATAAGCTTCATCAAAATTAGATGTCCTCACTTGTAATTGATTCACCGGTTCCAAATGGCCTATGTGCATTAGGACTAGTGTTCGTGTCGAGCAGCCACGCCCTTTCCAGTATTTTTCTGTAGGGTCACTTTTATAAATGTAGCTCAATGTCCAACGGGTGCTATTCTCAATTCCACAGCTTACTTGCTCTGCTCATTATCAAACGTTGAAGACGATTTCACCCGGTAAGTGATGATAGTTACTGATAGGTGGTGATATGTAGGTTAACTTCATACCATACTCTGTACTGGGGTTCTGAACTGTTCTGTACCATACTCTGTATTGGAACTGGAGTTCATACCATATACTCATCGTGAAAGGTCGGGGTACTCAAGCTCTCCTACAACTGCAGGCCGATAAGTTGCAGCAAGTTTTCTTCACCCTTCCTCTGTCTACCGACAGTAATTCATCCAGAAAGAGGCTTGTGAACCTCAATTTACTTTGAATTTTGATTATTTCTGAATACATCCAATAATCCATGTTTTCTAAACTGGATACGTTACAGCTATGCTTTCACCCACACAAATAATAATGTTTGGGAGATGATGCGACACCAAAAGCTAGAAAGCTAATGTCGATCAGTTCAGTTTGAAGCCAAGGTCGGAGTAATGATCTAACATTTCACAATTTGTTCCTCATTGCAGTAATTCATTATGACGTCACAATCAATGTACAAGAGTGTTAATTCGGTAAAATATAAACTGCTCTGGGCCATTTTTTCCTCAACACGTTCATTACTGATAATCGAGTCATGGCAAAACAGTTGCCTATGATTTTGAGGTGTTGCTGCGCACCATCTCCTGAGGTCCCTCTGCACCTGTCCGCCTGGGTCCCGAATGGATTCGTTCATTCGGGTCATGTTGTCAGCCCCCAGTATGTTGACACTCTTGCGTTCTAGGTTCGGGACCAGGATCTCGCGTTGGACGCATTCACGCACAGAAGAGGTGAGCAGCCTCATGAATTGCAATTACTTCAAGCTTGGTTGTCCTTGCTAGACGTAGAGCCTATGGGTTGTTGATCTATTCTACCTATTCTATTGACAATTTACCCTATCTAATCTATGTACACTTTACTCTCTTTCGTAGTCGTAGGGTTTTTCATAGTTTTTGCTGCATGTGTGTTGTGGCGCACCTTCGCGTGCATAAACAAATAAACAAATAAACTTGATCCAGAAACTCCTGGAGACAAGTCAGCCATCAGACTGAACTACCCGAGTACTCGATGATTGAAATCCTCCCGGATATTGCTTGACGTGATTGACTCGCATTTCTCTCTGTGGTAGATGAGAGAGTAACCGGATCACATCCAGCAGGTATCACTGACGATTCCGCGCACGTACCACTTGCTTCAAGCAAACATACCGCTACACTACTCGCAGCCTAGCCGTCAGTACAGCTTCAATATTATTTACTTTCATCTCGACTCTTGTGAACACTGATATCCTCTCCTCTTATTCCAATTATACATATCAATGCATTAGATCACAGCGTATCACTTGATATCACTCCGATAAGCCTCGAATATAATGGTGTCTACCTAGCATCGCCAAAAATGACTTTCAGATGCCCATATTCCTTAAATGAACGCTTATATGATTGCGATACTCGAACAGTTCCTCAGGATGCGACACTCTTTCAAATTCCTTCCGGAATTCTCTGACAGTCTACATGCAATTTACGATCCTCACCATCTTTTCTCTATACCAGACAGTAGTGTTTCAAAACAGAAAAATCATCCGAAAATATTATTCGGACGAATTACACGTCACCGGACCATTTTCCATTGCTGTTTTCCTACCTTCGCGTTCCTGGATAGTGGCACGCTTCCCCGTTGTACTCATAGCAATTACCCCATCATATCCATCGCGCCCTCTTTCCACATAGAGACGGCGAAATAAATGGCGAACGACCATCTAACTGGCAGTAATAGTGGGTTTCTGACCGGAAAACGAACGTCTTCCTGTGGCCTTCTCACATCTTCTCCATGGGTGCATAAAGTGATGCATCATACCATTCGTGTTCCTCTCAAGAATTTCCTATCACCCACATCACTCTTCGGTACCACCATTAATCTTCCGAAAACTTTCGGGTGTCTGCGTCTCTGACTTCTCCAGTTACCTGTAATTCAGAAGGCGGCAATTACGCGCTCATTTAACTGGTTGTGTTGCACTTCGATAAATTTTCGGCATCAATCATCAACGCTTTCAAGCATTTTGGATATCTACAATGTATAGTCCTCGTCCCTGTTTGCGATTTCATTATAAATCACGTCATGGAATCATTGAGACTGTACCACTCATGATCTAATTAATAATCTGATATGCCTTGAAGTTGAAAAAAAAACTTTAAAAAAAGTGAAGCTATGCTTTGTTATTTAGTCAGATCGATTACTCTTATTTTATAATGTATTATTAATATTTATTATGTATTCAACACCAGCATAAGGTACATTATTATATTGTAAATATTACACCAAGTGTGCGGAAAAATATAAATAATAAACAAATTAAGGAAAGATAAAACAAATAAAAATGATGATTAAGCGCTGGGCGTTGATCAATCTTCTTCAGGAACTCGCCAACTATCAATGAATTCGACTATTTTTTTATAACTCGCGTGCAAGGACCATGGCTGCATAGGACGATATCTTCCAACCTAGTAAAAACGATTAACCCCGAGCGGTTTCTTAGCTGCCCACAAACGACAACTGCGCTATTTGCCACTGCCCCACCTGTGGCTTGAAGGAACGAATAACTAGATCATGATTATGGTGAAAACGCAAGACACTGTTTGACAAGGGAAGGAGTCCCCGAAAAACCAGTGAATTGCCTCTCGAGATGACCTTCAGTGAATGACAAGTATTTATAAAGATGAGTGAGAGGGATCACTACATACGCATACCTGCAGGAAGGTCAATCGTTAAAGGATCTTCTAATCATAGCCACCCTCTAACTAAGCAATCAGCAGTAAAGGCATCTGCTCTAAAAATGTTACATGGGGTCCTAATCCACGTGACCTCCTATCAGTGACCATAGTCGGTGCTCTTTGACGAAAGCATCGACCGTGTAATCGCTCTATGCTTGCATAAAGTTCACCTTGGAGCGCATTTGATTCTTGTTTCATCGCTTTGCTTCGAATATCCGCGCAATACGTATACGGTCCTTTTAGTGGTCCCCATATAAAAGTTCAAGATACTACGTAATTTTGAAGAAAAGAAAAATAGAATAGGGACATCATCCATAAATGTATCACTGACGACGAGAAGCATCCGAAATACCACCGTGAGATACGAAGACCACATTGACCTTATTTATCCACTATTACCGGCTTTTTCAATTTTGGAAAAACTTCGTCGATTACGTACAGTAGATAAATTTCTAGAAGATATGCAGAGCTGAGAGCCTTAGATTCACGACAAGGTGGATAGTTCGACTCGTTTTACGACGTTTGTGAACACAAAGGTGCTTTATACATTTGACGGGCGGACATTTGCCTTTCCCTCACTCATAAGGGAAGGATTCTAGGTCGAAGTGGCCATTCGGAATGGGATATACATAGTCTGACGTATTTTCGGACGCTGATCTCGAACCTGCATTTCAAATTTGCTGTCCGATTCTCTGAGCGGAGTTATGGAGGTTTTTTTTGAAAACAATGCTATTATATGGTAGGTTTGGAAGCCCGTAGCACGCGAGCCAGACGTTCTCGCGCAAAACTAGTGCGATTTTCGTGTTCAGGGGACCAAAGTGCCCCATGGAACATGTTTTTAGCCAATTCGAGGATTTGACCGAATTTCGGAAAAATTCTTGGCTTACCGAGAATTTGACCAAATTTCGGAAAAACTCTTGGCCTACCCAGTGGGCCTCGAATTGGCTAAAAACATGTTCTACAGGGCAGTTTGGTCCCCTCAACACGAAAATCGCACTAGTTTTGCGCGAGAACATCTGGCTCGCGTGCTACGGGCTTCCAAACCTACCATATAATAGCATTGTTTTTTCAAAAAAACCTCCATAACTCCGCTCAGAGAATCGGACAGCAAATTTGGAATGCAGGTTCGAGATCAGCGTCCGAAAATACGTCAGACAATATATATCCCATTCCGAATGGCCACTTCGACCTAGAATCCTTCCCTTGTCAGCCGTCCATTTCCATGGAGGAAAGAATCCACTTTTAGGGCTTCTTTGGTCATTTCCCCGTTCGGTTTTTCACCATGTCAATATCCGTATATCACAAGTTGACTGCTCTTCGTCGCACTTTCAACACCATATTTCATGCGGAATAGCCCTTCAGCGTGGGCCATCGAGGCGCAGTTCGCCACTGAAGCGTAACTAATCTGAGAGTTCGCCGGGCGAACGCATACGTAATTGGAAGGGGGACTGATCGAATTGCAGACAGCCATAGAGACACAGGTGATGAAGTTATCCAACACATTACAAAAAAGGGGAGCTACTAGGAAACCCATTAACTACTCTGTGCTGTGAGCCATGCAGTAGACACAAAGCAGCGGCTCAGAGCGCCTTTGAATTCACCGGGGGATCTCACTCAGGTACACCAGAGCTAGCCAGGGGTCAAGGAATTCTCAAGGGTGAAAATCGTATTTCGGCTCGAAAAAAAAGGTGCCATGATTTTTCAATGTGATTCTTCGGCCGTGCCGATGACGTGGCTCTAGAAAGGGTCGTCTGTCGATAGCCCATGCTTTGTAGTAGGTAGCAGTGGATACTATGAAATTATTGACTGACATTTCAGTAGGGTACCGTATCATGGCCGGGCAACTTGGGCAAGGAGTCCCTTTCAGAGCGCTTGATAGGGCGTGGTCTGAATGGCGAGAGTGAGACTATGAGGCGGGGTGAGAAAGGTTTATTACACTCTCATCCAACCCCGTAGGCCACGCCCTATCAAGCGCTCCAAAATGGACTGTATTTCTCAGAAACTTCACGCAACGTAGCGCTTGTCCCTGCTCATATGTACAGGGGGAACCTATTCACGCTTGGGCTTCAAGGAGGCCGCGTTGGCGCAACCTACCCTGTCAAGCCCACTTTAACTTTCTGTTATGGCCAAACTGAATCGCACCTCGCTCAAAGCGCACGAAATGGTTGAACAACGATAGAGGGGTAAGGGAATACCCTCGTGTGTGCTGATGCCTTAGGGTCCGCGTATAGCTTTGTCGTTGCCCCATTCCTTCAGTGATGCTAGGGTGCTAGGAAAACACGTCTGCACTCGGAATCAGTGAGAAGAGAAGGTCCATTTCTCGTATTTCTGGCCACTTCATCCTCTTTTTTTTTCTCCACAGTGGCACTATTTAGTATTCGTACTTTTATGTAACCGACATTACATCTCGTGTCTTTAGCACCTACCTATATGAATGGCAAAATCGAACCCGGACCAAACGCTCTTCAGCTACTTCGGTGGTTTTCAATGAACCACCAATGTTCCTCGCAAGGGTTGAACAATGTAGAATCTTACAGTCTCCTACCCTAACCCGAGCATCGATAGAGCTCAACTCAATCGTAAAAATTCACGAATGCGATGGCTTTACCGTAGTAGACGGAAATTAGAACGAATGGTTCAATCCATCATAATAGTAATAGGTAATAGTCACGATTACAGAAAAGCAGTATTCCTAATACGCATTTTCGTAGTCATAGTATAACGGCTTGGAAATGGTGTTCGTACTAGTCATCCACTTAGTGAAAGCATGATACATTGCGACACTACATTTTTATATACCATTTAGTCATTCGAGTTATCTAATTCTTAATATATTAAATAAATGTATCCGTCATGTCTGAGCTCACATGACCAGAAAAAATCCATTCGTCCCTCAGAACACTACTTGGCACCGGATCTGTTTAAAAAAAAAGAAAATTTGACCATTAACTGGCAACCGCGAGATATTATAGTATCATTTCGTTTACAGGGCATTGCAGGCAAGTTTGGAAGTTTTTGCCCTTGTGAATCCAGAAGGAGTGACGAGTGGTGCAACCTTGAGGTTTTGACGAAATCCTACGATTTAGTCCTCTAGCTATATCAAAACATCATCCAAGAAGTAAACAGCATACTACGTGCAAATAGCTAATGCCCTAGGGATGCGCCATACATCCTACATCCCAGACGGAATTAAAAAGTGGGTGAAAAGGTTTTGCTGCAGTCATATATTGATGAGGTAAATAGAAACATAAGCAGGCGGTACTGATCGTGGATGTCAAGACTTTCATAGCTACCCCCATCTATTTTTATTTATCAGTGATAGGGGTGGACTATTTGCTCAAAAGTGTTGCGTGAACCCACCCACGCTAGGAGCCACTTGATCCCCCGAATTTCGCGCATTCTATTTTGCTCGATCCTACAGCACCTGATTAGAATGAACGGCGCCGACAGTTTGGCCAGCTGTCAAGTCCTACACGGCCGATGACGACGTGGCGCTTGTGTGGCCATAAATAACCACCTTGCACGACTGTAAATCCGCCTAAGCTCTGTGTCACCAGCACTGAAACAGTAGAGCACTTTTCAAACGGATATCACGATCATAATGAAATGTAGCTTAATAAATATTCCAGCGCATATGCTCAAAGGGTCCACTGTTTGCTGTAAATCGTCTGTCCACGCTGTAGAGAGATCTATTGGCGTCGCGCGTGCGGTGTCGCATGCGACGTTTCCACAATGAGCACCGTCGCTTATGCAAATTAATCATATGCAGAATAATTACAGTACGCTCTATGCTATCACCTGCCGCTAGTAGTAGTGTGATGTAGTACACTGTACTTACTTTACACACCGGTTTCCAATACTCTCAACTCCCTACCTTTTTAAGACCTTATATCGTAACCCAAAAGGGCTCGGGGTGGCCAAGCTGACAACGCTTTTAGACCGAACCGAACCATTCATGTTTTAATCCAACGGTATTTCATGACAGTACAAAGACACTATTTCGATCATAATCTTGTAACCTTGCAAAACAGAAACCAAATTCACTCTGTTAGAAAAACCCAGCATACTCATTGTTTGTACTAAAAATGGATTATTCAAGAAAAAACTAACATAACTGTTTCACCTCAAGTATCCACCCTTGAGTCAGCCTAGTAGGGCCCTGCGCACATTAAAATGTATGTGTGGTGCGCCCGAGCGGATCTAAAGTCGCAGTCTTATCCAAACGGTGCTTTTTTTTAATGAATTCATTTACGTTATTACCTCTTTTATCGCTAATACTCTCGATTCCGCAGTCCGATTTAATGCTGCCTATTCTGGCTTTCCTTCCCGATTTCTAATCCACCAGGGTCTTCTTTAGCTCAAACGAGCTTACAGCTGCGGAATCTAAAGTCATCAGCCAACACGAAGCGATTCAAACAGCTATTACTACGATTTCTTCAGAATGCTTAGTGTAACCAAAATAAGTGAAATTGACATCCAAATTAGGTTAACTCAGGCTATAGATACGTCAGAAGCGCTACTGGCATTTCTCAGTACCTTTTTTGTGATCCTGGGCTTTTATAGTAACGCATAGAAACTGCTACTTTACTTCTCATAACCACAATGAAATTGGCGGGTAACTCTGTTACAAAACTACTTAAATGTAGATTGCTTGGATTAAATGCATCTAATCTCATTTGAAAACTTGGGCTCAAAGTGATGTGCGTGGCGCATTCCTCTTGCAACTCAGAAACAATTTTCTGGTCGGCGTTTATTCCCTCTAAAAAACCTCGATGTACCCTAAGCCGTTGGTGCCGCCCTAAAAAGCATGTCGCGCTAAGATGACAAGCGGCTTTTCGACAGATGAGCCGGTGTGTCTCACACCTGCTCACATCGTCGCGTTTGCCATTATCTCCATAGACAGCCAGGCAGGCAGCCAGCCAGCCAGCCCCATCTCGGATTATATGGGCCGAGAGGCTTCTGTTGCACATCGCCGTATATGCAAATCAGGGCAGGGCGCCTATTCCATCATGTCCTCATTAAACCCACAATGTCATCCTCGACTCATATCACCACTGCCATATTTTCATTCTTCATACCGCTCCGCACACTCAGCTCGGTACGAAAGCGGTACAAGTTTTTGCTATCAGTCGTCATCTCGCCAGCCTACCTGACAGGTCGTTAGCCATACACATGTGAAGACATCAGAAAGACGTATTTACTATATCGCGATCCATTTTTGTGTTTACTCCTTGTGCCATACCCTATTAACCACGAAAACTCGTCCCACAAATTGAAAACCCTAACTAAACAAGTTTTCCTTGAACAGCATGGAGAAATTGTTGTGTGCGACTACAGTATGGCTTGTGGCTGTCACATTTAATGTCCTGTGAAACGCAGCATTAGAAATGGGTCCTAGTACAAAACTCGATTCTGAGAACCTTTTGGATATATGTCAAGTGCGCAAAGGATAGAATTGCAAAGGATACTATAAACATCTCGTCTCTATAAACTCATGTTTACGTTTCCAAACTACTCATCCCAATCTATACTGGATATTTTTCCAGTATAATGGAGCAACAGGTCCTACGGTGAAGATCATCTGTAAACACTCCTTAAAACTTAAATGGATCGTTCACAAAAATTGAGTGTTCTTTTTCCCATATTATTATGTTGAAATTTTCTTCACTATTGGCCACTTGCAAAGTTTCACCCGAAAAATCAGAATCCGGCCAGAAAATCCAGAAAAAAATCAGAAAAATCAGAATACATCCCCTCAAGGCTTCGACCACGTGGGGAATGTGGAGGAGTCGCGAGAGTTGTAAGGCAGAACAGCGGAGATGATGTGCCCGGTTCAAGGTCTAGTTTTTTGATCATCTTCGATCTCATCTCAACAGTCCTGAGCTTCGCATTCGATCTTGACTTTCCTCCCACATTGAGATAACGATAAAGTGACCACGGTCGCTTTATTTTACAGCCCTCTCCTCATGAACCATCTTACGATACCCAGCGGACGAAGCTTTGAGGGAATGTATCTATGCCGAACCTTGAATTTTCTACGTGATGCTTTGCAGGTGGTCCATAGTGACTAAATACATCATAACTGTATGGAAGCAAAAGAAACTCAAAGCTCTGTAGACAGTTTTCTCAATGCCTCGAAGGCAGCCCAACGTCACCACTTTCCATTCTGTGTTCACTCTTTTTCCTTTTGCGATTCTATACATTGTTGTTGTGACTAGGACTCTCCATCAGCCGGCCTATCAATCCGGGCCTGACGCTGATAACGTCACCATTTTTGCAATTTCTTGCAAGGCATGGTCTTGTGCCTCGGCGGTGATCGAACCCACTGGTTCTGAATGCCAGACGTGAGCTTATTCTCTTCACCACTCGGCTACTCCTGCCTTAATCTGTGCCTACATACTCTATATCTGAGATATGCAAGAAGTTTTCCTTGTTCCCATGTATATGATTCGTTAGATTATTGATACGGACATGTTAACAAGCATTTCATTGAGGACTTGGAGAAGGTTCCCCGGCCTATACGTTTTCCACCCTTCCTTCATTCTCACCTGAGACCTCATCATCTTGTACAATATTTGAAAAGTTCTCAGACCTGTTCCCTGCCTGAACACTAGTGTTTTATGCACTAGCACCTGAAAGCTATTCGAGCTGCTAAAAAGCGACGGTATATAACACCCCACTCCCGTCTAAGCATAAAGTTCTAAGAAACTCAACCTAGGGCACACCGCTGAACAAAGGTCCCCGCATTCCGTACATTATATAAGAAATTGTAGATAGCCGCGATGTTTATTCCTTTCGTCGCCACTGAGGACATAAATAATATCTGGTGCTGGGCGCTTCGTTTATCTCAGCCTGCTGTGCCGTTGCTTAAGCTCCACTTTGACGTAGCTGCTTCTTATACTTGTGATGGCGGTTTACTGCTCTTTGACTTTTCCTGATGTAAGCAATATCAGGGATATATTAGCTCAACATTAATTTGAAGGAATCGTCCACATTCAAGATCTTTTATCACCCACACATTTATGTGATACTTGCTTACTAAGGGCTGCACCCAATGCATCATGCGAAAATACAGAAATTCAACTGAGATAGAGCTTCTCAAAGTGGCGAACGACGGGGTGCAGCGTCCGAGTAGGTCTGCACGCTAAAGAGCTGGGGAATGAAAAGACGAAATCAGGGGTCAGAGACGCAGAGTAGGAAGCAGGTGAATTGGACGCGAAAACTTTTAACTACGCTCTGTCCGCCGACGACTGTTCAGTTATTCTTGGCGGAAATTCAAACTAAATGCTCTTTTTACGGATTTTCGATTTCAGATTTGAAACAGGAGGTATTTCCCGGTTTCTTCCGTGTTTCTGTTCATGTGCCGTTTCTAGCAGAGTGATCTCAAAGGGAATCAGAATTATGACAATGCCGAGTTCGATTCCTCAGGAACCTAGGCGATGTTCCGGTTCAAACTGCTTTGTATATGTACGAAAGGTCACTGGGTTGAATACGCTTATGAAAGCCGCGTTCCCAATCACATTAATTAAACTATAATAAACAGTACTAAAATTGCCCCATAAATTTGAAGTGGCCGACGCGGCTACAGTCGCGCTATGTAGTTAATAGACGAAGTGAACCGCCACCATTTTCTGCACGATTGTGGAAGGAAGTGAAATGCGCGGCGCATCCAAGTGAAGCATCTTAACCTTGCTGCGATGGTAATGGTTTCCCAAAATATGAATTTTATTTATTTGACGTTTCTTTTATTTTTTTTCTTCCATTACCTTCTACGAGCCCATTGATGATCTCTTAGAGGACTAGTCAACTCAGATAAGCCTGACACGCCATCCTACAGATTTTGGACTTTTCAGAATGTTTCAACTCTCATGGAATTAGCTCTGCAAATTTTCCTTTTTTGCTTGGTAGACTGCCTGCCAGAATTATGAGTTTTATAATTACATCGCAATTTAAAAAAGACATCTTGAAATTTTTGCAAACAGAATTGCTTGGAAGAAGTTCGAAAATCGTTAGATGTCACATTCTTAAGAAAAGCACTACTCTCTTTCTAAAACTCGTCAGCTTCTGATGATCTATGTGCTCCTCAACGGGAGTATGTTCACTCGACACAAAATGAGGTTCGCCGACGGCTTAAATTGCTACGTTTTCCGGTGCTATTGGATTTTTTCGTCCAGGCCCGTCTCTCCATTGCAATTCAAGCTTATGTATGTGGTATCGTACTCTTCTGCCAGACTGTCACATGTTCTTCACTTCTTATGATGCGGAGTATCCTTTGTTTGTGAACAAATAAGCAACAACATCCCTCTTTAGGCGAAAACAGCTACCAGAGTGGTATAGTGGTGACTGGCGCTACTACCATACTTCACATGTGCACGGCAGCCCAGGATAAAATCCTATCTAAGCCGACTTTATAAGACTTTCTTCAAGGAATCAAAAGAGACCAGTGATTGCCCATCAATAATTAGTACCAGATTAATGCGCGAGGATTAAAACTTTACCTTGTATACCCACTTAGCCCCGCTAGTCTTGATAGAAAAAACGCATCAAAAGCACGCTCCTCGACAACCATAGACTGGCCTTCATGGGGCAGCAGTTTCCTACCTTTCTAGTTGCACTTCATGGGGCAGCAGTTTCCTGGGTAACCTTTCTAGTTGCACTTTTTATGTGTTATCACGGTGCAACATCGCTGCGCTACACCTACTCGACCCCACTCCCACCACACCCACTTGAGCTTCGCTATTGGCCATGTGAACAAAATGAGTAGAGTCGGAGTGGGTTCGACTAGGTAGGGCTCGGATGGCACACCGTGAAAGTGCGAAAAGGGTGTAACCTGGATAGTTACCCCAGGGAAGTACTGCCCCATGAAGGCAACCGACATCTTTAATTATCGCGGAATGTGCCCCTAAACGGCACAACGATTCTGATTTAGAGCGGAACGCACGGCGTATTCTGAGACGACCTGAACACCTGTGCTTTAGTCTGACACCTATTTATATTCATCCCCTTATAGATCCTTGATAGAAACTGATTCCCTCACTAATTTGTTAATGTCCCCTTTCAGTGAACGATTCAGTAAACAACCAGCTTAAGCAATCCCTAATAAGCACTAATCACTTCAACAGCACTGAATACGAGAAGCCAATGGCGTTCATATGCGAAACCATATGAATCCTACTTTCAAATCGATCAGGTATCATTTGATTTGCCCATCTTTTTGGGTGGGCCTTGCATTCCTCTCACTCGACTCGCACAAATAATTCATGTCATTGGGTACCTACAGCGACCCGCAGGCTCTTTAGAACCATATACAGCAGTTTCTGCAAAATTATTTCAAAATATTTCCAATGGCAGGGCATCAAATATAATAGTGAAGTAGGGTAGACCAGGGCTACACCCATTAAACCCTTCTTCCAAATTAATATTTAATTATCCACGAAAATAGAAAAATTTCCATTGCACTCAGCGTGGTGGGTATGCACCACATTCAGGACAGGGAGAAAAATAGTAAAAGTACGGGTGGGTACAAAAAAGATAGGCCTTGAAATTACTTATGCTGCTACAGGAATGCCTAAAGTCGGCACAAAAATAAGCACGTAAGCGATGGGAATGTGTGAAAAGGATGGTAGAAAAATTTCAAAAATTTAATAGAACCATCCATTTGAGCTCGCAGTTGCCTTTATTTTTCCGAAAACAAATATTTATCTGCTGCATTACTGAGAATGAAGCCAACACTGAAGCTTGAACCCGGGCTAAACCTGCTACAAGCTAAATTTGAGCCAAAAGTTCAAAAGAACTGAATCTCCAGCTAAACTCAATTTTTGATTATTTGATTATCTGTGCACATGTTTCCTCTGCTTCTTTAATCCCTTGCTCTCATCATAGTGGCGGCAGTGGTCATTCATGCTAATCCATCCATGTCGTCGTGCGCACTTTCCCATAGCTGCGGTCATATAAGTTAATTAAAACATGAATATTCCACTACCGTTGACAATCGTCACCACTGCTTATATGCCATGCGGGAATCAGCTGAGTGGTCATTTGTTACGTAGCTGACCGCAGTAGCTCCTCAAGAATTTAAAGAGAAACGGAAGAACATCAACAGACAAGAGCAATGCCATAAGAACCAGCAATTGATCTCTCAGGAATAAATCACAATTGATCTCTCAGGAATAAATCATTTTTTTCTCGTTCCCATAAAGTTGAACGAACGAAGAACAGTACAACTCGTCTTCAAAATGCAAAACGCTCCTCCAATGCCCAAAGTCTATCCAATTGTTCCCAGTTTAAGTACGGATATATATCACATCACCACAACTTCTAGGGTAATTACTTGTCTTCAAAAATGTGTGCTTTCCACAGTTTCTTTGCTACCTTTTTGGCCTCGGAACCTTCGCATCCTAGCCGTAATACCAACCTTTTTGGCCTCGGAACCTTCGCATCCTAGCCGTAATACCACTGTCTCCGCACTTTCACCTTTCTCTTATTATGAACTATGACTACGAATTTGATTTCTGCTGCCTTATACGTTGACTTAATTCGGACTAAACATGGAGCATAGCTCTAGTTAACATTAGACCCTAACGATTCGGGTCCACCTGGCGTGTACACCTAGCTAGGGCTTCTCAGTGGCTCGGTGTAGTATTTTTTGTAACACACTTTGAAAACATCCTTCTGCTAGAGCAATCAAGTTCCCACATCCCAGAGGGACTGGCTAATTCATGCATACCCTGTCAGAAAAAAGCAGCTAATCGAAATATCTACTTGTTTCTGACAGTTTTCGCACAAAAAACACCAGCACTCATTTCAAGGCCTATGAAGCACACCCAAAGCGAGTCCACAGCGGATTAGGAATTCAGAAATCGTACTTCTCACTACTTAGCCAATCCTATTTGAATTCTCTTCCCTAGTATTAGTTGCTCTTCAGTAGAGAAAGTGGGGGGGAGGGGGGTGGGGCTCCATCCCTTCCTCTCTAGTTCCACAGAGACACCGGAAGGAATGAAGACAACGAGGGGAGAGGGGGGGGGAGATTTCGGTCCACGATGAGACCTACCATACCGCTTGCAGTTCGCTATGGCACATACAACACCTTGCTGATACGTGCGTGAATTAAATGGATTTTTTAACCACGAACGCATTTCTCCTTACCCTTCCGCTTATTCTACCATTAGTTTTTTTTTTCATTTTATTGCTGCTGTTTGTTGTTTCACTTATTTCACATCATACGGAATGAATGAAATACTCCCTACGAGACAGCTAATGACATCTTCTACAGCGAGCAACTCGGAAAGGTGATGTTGCAGTTCGAAGAGATGCGCGGCTTTTGTATCCAGGTTCCTTTACCGATTATCGCTTTCAACCTCGAATGTTCTTTCGAAAATTATCATTTCCTCCCGTTTCCCTATTTCTCCCAACCCCTCCGGTTGCTTTAAATATGGCTGATTGTGGAATATTATGGTAGGGGTGCTCAGCAGTGTAATAGTAGAGAAAGAACAAAATAAAAGAAAAAACTGAGAAATAAGAACCGGCAACCCTCTTCTCTCTCACACTCCCCTGGTTCACTAGCCGAGAGCGACTCCAGACGGGCGGAGAGGCTAGGTAATATGGCAGAACGCTGTTCCGCCTTCGCCGGCAACTTGCCCGGCTCATGAACTGCAGCACGACATGCCGTGCTGCGGGATCGTGATAAGACCTTAAAGACACCAGGAGGGGGTAATTTTGGCTTACGGTAGAACCGACGTAGTGTGGACGAGTTTGAGTGGCCGCCATTGCACAAACTCGCCAATTTGACGCCTTGGAATGGTGCCAAAAGAAGATGGTTCTATTATAGATTTGTTTTTTCCTTTTAGTTTTTACTTTGTTCTTTCTTATATTGTTTCTAGATGTACTTACGGTTCAAATAAAGTCGGGGGGGGGGGGGAGGAGACACAAAATTTTCACCCACGTCAAAGCTTTTTCCCTTCCTAGGGTTAGGCTAAAGCAGATGAGACCTATGCTTTGACAGATGCTTTTTAGTGTGGGAGGAGGGGATACCAGTTTTAGCCTAAGCCTAGTAAGGGAAAGGAGCTTCGACGTCGACGCAAAGTTGCGTCTCCCCCCGACTTTATTTGACCCTTCTGAGATTTTCAGGTATATAATTAAGAAGATCCATAAGTAAACAAGTAAAATATGTCACTAGAAAACAGTAAAGAGGAAATAATTCAAAAATAAGGTTACATCAGGCCGAAGACAAGCTTTAAAATGAACGAAGCGTGGCTCGGCCACGGAAGCTTGCAGTTCGGGCGGAAGCGCGCCCTGGGGGCAAATAGCGCCCTGTGGCGCGTTTTTCAACGCCGGTTTCGTTACACATTGTATCTACCGAACCCATATGTTTGTTTTCAGACGCCATTGTTTTTGTAAACGTTATTCCGCCCTTGCCCCCCTCCCGGTGCCTTTAAGCCGCGCTTTTTCAGTGCGAATTTCGCTACATCACCTCTTCGGAAGTGGAAGCTCTGTTTCAGAGAACATGTATTCCTAGGCCTCACTTTCTCTTTATTCGTCCTGGTGCCTATAAACGAAAGAGACCGATGATTATGTAAAGACCAGTCTACGCTTCATACGAGGCGGAAGTCAACCTAATCCTTATAGGTAAAACCGATTGAGACGCTTTGCTCACACCTTTTCGACACCATATAAGATCTGAACGCCTTCTCCTCTCCAGTGCCCTCCTACCAATGACCACCAAGTTGATAGCTGCCTGATGACAATCCGCCTTAGATGTCGTGTACGCATTCCTTCATCATCTCCTACGACCACTCGACGTCACTAACTAAGCTACTCGGTAGCGCTTTCCTTTTTTCGCTTACAAAATAGAATTGTCCTGATGTACCATTAATACCACAGCGAGAAAGAAAAATCTCCTGAAAATTGACCGTTCCCTTATTGCGCAAGCATCGCGACCGAAACCTTTGAATTTTGTCAAGGAGACTGCATAAAGCGACAAAATGTGTCTTCTTCTTAACAACTTATACGACTCAGAGACGTTTCAGAGGGTCAGTATATATCAAGATTGATGATAACTACCTGTGGCCCCCCGGTAATGGGCTTGCCAGGAGACAAGGAGAATAAAAATTTGTTATATGGCTTGAAACAGCCGTTTTCAGCAGCACCTCGGAAAAGTATACGTACATGATGCTCACCAATCAGTATACATAAAACAGTATTCCAATAAAAAAAAATGTGTCCTACTAATTTTTAAAACTAACATTTTGCGGACCACACTTTGTAGCAGGGGAATCAGCTGATAATGGATGTACTCCATCATAAAACTGTACAAGAAAAAACTCGACATAGAACGAGGCCACCAGAGCGCTATACGCTAGCGTGAAAACACTCCACCTTAACAAGCCACTTTTTGTGACCTCTCTACTTCTTGGAAGAGCGGAAGTAAGAGTGTATTGGATAACAAATCTGGAATCAGCTAGATTAGTTATCTAATACACTTTTACTAAATAACAATACTCATTTTGTAACTTTGGCACAGAATCGCTGAAAGATTCTAGTGGCTTAACATATGGCTCTTAGACTGTCAGAGAATCAAGCCTTTTCCACACTATTCTAGACGACATATATTCAAATTATACCAGTCGGATTATATTCATTTCCATTCACATTTTTCTACTTAACATATTCTTTACTATTCACAGCAAAAGCTCAGCAACAAAACTTTTGACGGAATAGTGCTTAGAAACAATTTTATGAAAGATAATAATGCATGAGGCTCTAGGATTATTCGATTAAATCGTTTCCGACCATTCTGATACGGTTAATGAGTCTCAAGGAGATAATCGGACCTAATGGCATGGGTAGACTAAACACACCTGACTGAGCGGTATCGCGCTCTTCCCTAAACCTTCTCTATACAAAACTAATTTAAGAAATATAATTGCAAATAAGGCTGTCTTACCGCATTTCCCACACTTTTCCCCAGTTTACCGATTTATTCCGACTTCCTCCTACCTTTGCCTTCAAGTCACCTCATTCCACCCCGTTCCTTCCCATATATCTCGAACGCACTTCCATGAGACACTGGTCATTACTAAGTGGGCGTGGCCGGGCCAATTTTCCCGCAACAATATCCATCTCTTCTGGTCCATGCTCTTGTCAGCGACCACAGCCGCTCATTCGACTCATTGCAATAATATTTTCAGAAAGTCTAAAAGTTTTTCCATCGATTCCTTTTCCTTCTACAGTACCCAGCACCACAGTGAATACTTGTTTCTTGCCATATGTCCAAAATACCCACTCACTCAGGACTTTTCCACAGAGTGGAGTGTGTCTTTGTGTTACTCCAATCGAAATTGGTTGAGTCGTTCTTCTCAGAATCGGTGCTATTGAAAAATGAACGAAAAGTGCAATTCAGTTTTGCAGCTGTTTTCCTGCTTCTCAAAGCTATTACTATGTACTTCTTTTCATGAAAACTATTTATTGATTCTGCATAAAGCGTTTATCCAAAGTAATTTTCTCCTGCTTGAATGCCGTTTTGTTACTTCTGGGCCTTTTCTATCTCAGACAACCTTAACCTAATTGCTAGCGGTGATCAAGCCCGAACCGACTTGCAACCTGTGCACGGGACAATTCCCACGTTCCACAAAAATTACCATTTTTAGTAGAACACTGGACAAACTGTGGCTTTCATCATACTTCTTCAGTGAGTTATCATTTGGAAGCCCAAGGTTCGAGGAGTGACCAGGCGCTTATAAAGTAGCCGTTACGCCGTTCCATAAGCTCAATAATCAGACACAAAGCTACGGATCCCGGAAATTTTTAGAAAAATTGAATGTCTCCATTTTACGAAAAAATCGCTGTTTCATTGCATTTACTAGAGTTGGTGGTTATGTAACCACATGGTTGCCAGACCCACCCAACAGCCAACGGTCACGCTACTGGAGAGGTGTGGCAATCGAAATCGACAGAATTTCAAGGCTCCCAAAATTTTTCCTCCTTAAAACAGCATAAGAAGCTGTACCGTAATCTAAGCATCCTTTAATTCCTCACAGTAAACTTGGAGACTGCCCAAGGTTTTCTAGCGTAACCAGCATGGCACCATATGCCGCTTATCGTAGCTACATATTCTTTGTTCTCTGATGGCTCTCGCGATACCGGCGAGCTTTTAGGTCGCCGGTAAAACTGCCCATTTGTTTTTGATTTCTAAACGCTACAGGACGGTTGACACCGCAATATGTCTAATAATGGAAAAACTCTTTGAAGTCACAGTTTTTGATTTTCTGAAAAGAGTTTTCTTGTCCGTTTTCCCTGCTCGCATTCGAAGTTCCATTTAATTTTCCTCTCCCATTATTCCACATGCAAAGAAAGTTTCGCATTTTCAACTGTATCAGTAAAATGTGAATTCTACCGTACCTCATTTTCGCAGTGTTTCCGTACAGAATTTTTGTCGAAATAGCCGCCAAATGTACGACATCCTTTTCTTTACATGGATAGTATCCTTTTAGGAAATTCTGTCGAGCCTCATCGTAAAGTAGTGTGAGACCAAATTCACTACAAGTGGTCTGAAACGGAACAAACATGAAAACGAATGACCTCATTATCGGCATATTTTTAGTCGTCAGCACTTCAACTGGTGAGCGTCCATTTTTCAAAATCAATTATTTAGTTTTATTTTTGAGTGATGCGTATTAAAAAAATTGCCCACACGGCGCATTCTGAATAAATTGATCAAAAACGATCACGATCTTGATTATTCTTTTTAAATGAAGATTTCCATAAGCATTCACCAAAAACTGTGCATAACACAAACTCGTTTAGACGCTATAATTATCTGCTAATTAGCCTGCCTCTGCAATTATAATCGCAATTACGTTAGTCATCTGTATGAGCTATAAGGCCGAAACTCTTTGCCTCGAAGAATTCCGCACCCTGTCTTTCCAATTTGTCAAGAAAATTGCCGTAATAATTACTTGTTCATATATTTATTAACAATTATTGTTTACATGTTTATTCGCCTGAGCCACTCAAGTAGACGAGCTGAAAAACTGGTGCATTGATTAAATGACTACTGTTGGTCAGGAGAGCAGGCAATGATAAAGCAGAAGAATAAAGGGTAACAGAGGTTTTACCCTGGTAGAAAAACGCATCGAGGGAAGAAGAACTACGGAGACTAACAGAAAAACACCACAAATACCATTGATAGAAATGTCTCTGTTATTTCCCAATCATTTTTTTTTGGCCACGATTCCACTGGATTCCACGACTTCATTACTATACACTGAGCTTTCCATCGATCACCGTTATTTATCAAAATTACCGAGCTCCTGTGCGGTTAACAATCGTGAAGCGGAAATCAAAAGCACATCCATTGCTCATGCATATGATACCCCTTAACAGTAGCCTGTCACCGGATTTCCCCCGACTATTTGTTTTCCTTTTGAAACATATGTATCACTTTCAACGTCCAGTAAGTATTGCGCTATTTTTGCAGCATAATTTAAAAGGAGTCCTAGGAAGAGAATTTCAAGAACAGAAAAAGCTGTTCGAAAAAAGACATCTGGGAAAAAGGAGGGAACGAGGACGACGTCGAGCTTTTTTTCCCTTTATGGATGTGTCTAGACTGGTTCGAATTCCGACTTCCGGAAAGCAACAGGTGGATAGTACGGACCACATATATGCCTTCGCTTGACACACCTGATCGACTTTTCGGCTACCGGTTTCCGTCTGAGTAACAGTGTGTATTGGACGATTCCCTCCCATGTCAACACAATCTTCGCGTTTTATCTGCTGAAACCGTACAGAACCTTCCCCTCGTTCTGAATTTTTCGAAGCGCCTTCAACTGTACTGTTTCAGGAATCCAAATGAGACGATGGAAACTTTCGCATTACCCAATTGTCACCTTTCTGTAGGGTATCATAGACCGACACAGTCAGTTTCCGTGTTCCTCACTCCATACAAACTCTCACACAAAGGAGCCTGTCTGAACCCAGAGCGCCGAGATTTTCTTTGTCCACCTCGTTCACAGATGGAAAGCGGCACCCGCTATTAGAACATGGGCGAAAACTGCACAGCTGCGTAACTGCATGTTTTTTCTACCGAAGCACAGCTGCATGTGGGGAAATCCGGTTCTACTGGTTTTTTTGCTTAGATACTTGTCATCGCAAGCGTTTGCTATATACTACAATTACCGCAACCACAATCAGTCTCAAAAGGTTAGAATTAACTTAAGACACGTAGAGGAGCAGAGTAGCGCCCAAAGAAGTATAATCTGCATGTATCGTTGAGCCACCACTCAGATAAGCATCACTTTTCGATTACATATAAAAAGTAAAAGAATGAAATGGATATCTCTGACAATTCTTCAAAAGATGGGCCACGCCTACAGCTTACACTGAGAAAGAAGAAGCACCATTAGTGCGTACAAATTGACTCAGTTCATTAGGCGTACATCAGATATTCTTGCTGTTTCCAATAGCGGGACGACCGCCTGTGAGTGGAACATTCCGTTGCCACGCAGGCTAGCTTCGATTGTTGTTGTAACTATCCTTATACACATCAGCTCAATTGCAAACTCTCTCCAAGTAGCTTGTTCACCAGCGAATGCTGCCTCCATGACTTGAAGCCACATCCCAGACTTGCTGGCGTATTGCACCCCCCCCCCCCCCCCCGGTCAGGTACTTCAACACAGAGCCACTTGGGCTGTACCTCTACCGAAGCGTGACAAAAAAGCCAGCGCGACTCCACCATGCAGCGCTGGCCCGTTCAACCTAAACGTGATTACTGGCAACAACGGTGGCAGTGTAGCATTAATGTAAGAGGGGTCCTGCCATTCATGCGATAAGATAAGGAAGGAAACCTTGTCACTGGGAAACAGATGATATTTCAGAATTCCTCAGTCTTAACCAGCGGATACATACTCAAAGGGCTCACTTTGACGCGGGGATCTTGCACAAGACTGAATGCTATTTTGAAATATAAGACCCAAACCCACTTAAGATGAAAGTGGAGCGTGCCCTTAAGCTCATCCTAGGTCAGCCATTGTATACTTCATCAGCAGAATGGACATTTCAGTAATTCCGTAGCGTGCGTTTGGTATGCGACTTCTGTAGGTTCAGAGTGACCAACAATGACCTACCTCATGAGAGATTTTTCGAAGCACTCCTGATAACTACTCCTTTCCATAATTCCTTTCATTTCTACTTTAGACACAGTTCTGATCCTGTATACCATTTTCTTGATAAAAATAGAAAAGCGGAGATAACTTAGGAGTGGGGAACCCATATATGAAACCCTTAGCCTCGAACCATTTTTTTCCTTTCCTTAGAACCTCATCGATTCTTTGAAACTCACTTTAATGAGCGAAATGCGCTCAGCTGCCTCTTCCATTCGATACGAAATCGGGATCAGTGGCAATCGTGCGCCAACGGACTACGCTTACATAATACCCTTACATCCTAGAACGGATGGAGACTGCTGAGTGTTCAACTATCTATTTTTAATTCAATTCTACTTCCAATCTCCATTTCTCAGTGCAGCGTGACTTAAAGGCAATTTGCTCCATGTGGGCTTGGACCAGCGTGTAGTTAAGTGCACATGGGAGCATCGCTCATGTAGAGAGCACATAGTGCTCATTCAAGGGATCACTGCCTGCTCCAATAGATGGAGCTAGGTCGAAGACCATATAGCTTCAAGTTTAGATGATTTTTGCAAGGTTAATGGGCATTTTCGAAAAGAGTAGAAGTAATGTAATCTCCTTATGTAGGTCTTGCATTCGACTTCTAGACGCCATAGTGAAGTCACTCAAGTATTACGCTGATTTATAATCGAATGACTGAAAGTGCCGATTGTTTCAGCGAGTGTTTTTTGCTCTCCCGAAAGAATGAAAAACTTATGGAAGTCGAGCTCTTGTTAGGCAGAGGAGTAATTCGATACACGTCCCGTATAAGTGATAGCGGTGCCTTGAGACCACAAAAAACTTCTTAGAGATAGGAGCAGGCCGTACCTTTCTGCTTTCTCGACAACGGAGACCAATCACTACAAATTCGAGAAAATTTGCAATTGTCACCCCAGTAGTCCAGGTGTGACTATGGATTTCCGGGAGCCTGCAACTTCTAAAACACCCGCAAATTTCTGCGAATGACCTCGCTTACCTTACTTATGAGTGGCTTATTGTTAGGCCGCAACAATGACGATTATTAGACCTCACGCAATCATAGCGGAATCCACAGAGGGATATAGAGAATTACGGTGCTCACGCGATTAAAAGAAACTCAGCTTCCAGCAGAGCCAAGAGATCTCAAAGGCGTCGTATTTTGAAATCTGGGGGAGAAGGCGGCAGTATTTTTGAAAACTACGAAAAAGGAACTTTCAACTCGACCATCACGTCTTTTTGCGTGTTCGATGAGTGAGGGCCGTATTTTCGAAAATTTCGATTTTGCCGCGTCACTATGCTCCTGGCGTCCAGTAAGGGGGAGTTGAGAATGAGTTCAGGGAACGATTGTGCTGGAATATTTTGATGCGGACAAGACTAGATCCCAACCTCGTGCAGTTACACAAGATGAAATTCGAGCATGACTAGGTAAACCTTGAAACACACAGGAGTACGCGAGACTCAAAAGTTCGGGTGACTTCAAGAACGATCTAGCATCCATATCAATGTTTTCACCATCTCATAGATGTCCTTCAGCGCTTAAAAGCCAAGGAGGCGCAGAATGAGGTGTTCGAGTTTTAGGGCAAAGAAAAAATGCAGAAATATCTGGCTATAAGCGAATGATACAGATGCTTCTACGGTTGTGCCAAAGTTCGACGCAATACTATGATGTCTTTTCTGAGGAGGCAATAATGCAGCCATTTCAGTATTTGGTCACCATGTCCAGTTAACTGAATTCGATAATCCGTGAGAATCCGGAAAAAGCTGCAGAAGCATTCGAATGTGCCATGCAGCCTATTTACATTCAAACCGTTAAGGTATAAACATGCGTTGTGGCCAGTAGAGTGACATGCAAAAGGCAACCCATACCGTGTTTTTACCTTCTCAAATCAACCTAATACACATTCACCGCGCCACCAAAGGGATTGGGACCCATGGTCGCCCTAGACGGGCATTGATCCAATGTACAGTTCTTGGACCATGTCAGTGGCACCGGCGCCACTTACTAATATCATCCCCAAATACATAATTGCGTAGGACCGTGTGACACGACGTCGTGCCGCAGCTACTCTTACACTTTCTGACTTTCGATCGAATTTCTTTATATTATATATTCATCACACTCATAAATTGTTTTCAAAAGCGTAGTCCTCGAAACTAGCTTCTAGTTGTTAAGTTAAACTTGAATACATAGGCGAATAATTGGGGCTCAGCACACTTTTTCGACTTACACTGGAAACAATCGATGCAAAAGTAACGTAAGGCCTTACTGTTATCAGACTAAGTGAGTACGTTTGAAATTGTGATTACTTATTTTTATATTATTACACAGCAGCATTATTGAATACTTTAAATAACTCCAACTAGGGAAGAACAGTTTCTTATCGCCGTATGTTGCCAGATCTCAGCGCAATTACGGTTTCGATATCTTGACTATGGATCATTGCACAACTACAGCTCGAAAGAACAACAAAGGTTTTTCAAGAGGAAATTTTTTTTTGAAGCCGCGGGGCACTATGTCGCGAGCGTGAGAAAAAGCGCGCGGTACCACACGCCATCAGTATAAACGGCGAAGTCGTCAACACGGTAAATGACCTTACCACAGCATTCGAATACTGATTTTCTGAAGAGCAGATTTTCATCGCATTATTTCTTTCGTAGTTAGGACAAGAATAAAAAGGCTTGTGCTTTTTCTCTGTGAGCTGCAACTGCTGTTCCAGTGAAGGAACTTTCAGATTTTCAACGTTTCAAAGATCTACTCATTCATAGTATCGCCTGGTACCACCTTATAGTTCGAGGATCCGTAGAAGTAAACAGTGAAGCCATAAGACGGCGGCTACCAACACTGGATGACTTTAGACCATGACCTTGCAAGTTGCGTAGCGTAAGTCTTTCCCTCTCTTATGAATCACCTCCACCACTATATCGAAATGGGTTCTGTACTACACTAGCAAGCTGCGCAGTACATAACCCATTTCAAACCAAAGGCCACTTGCGAAGACGCCTGCCGTTCATCTTTTATGGCTTTATTTAATGCATTGTCTTCAACGCATCTGCCCCTCTAAATCGCCCTCTGCACTTCTATAATATTTAGTTCCTTTATGAGGGAAATACATGGTATCCTGCCGTGTTTGTTACAATCAGTACTAGAAGTTGGCTCTACAAAACCTGTTGGAAAAACGGAATCATTACCGATCTTGTCCTTAAAACCGATTTCCAATCAGCTAGAAGAACTTTGAAAAAAAAAAACCGTGTAAAAATGTGCAAACTGAGCCTTCATCGCATTGCTTCTCTTCAGCATAATATCTATTTCCAAAAAAAAAAAACAATTCAAAAGTATATTGGAGTTTCACTCTATCTCCTCAAGATGCCATTCAGAGACCAGCTATTGGGTCAGTGCATATTAAGGCGACTTTTTCAGCAATTTTATTTAGCAAAACAACAATAAGACTTGAAAAACAAGGAAATGATTACTTGGGAGCGTTTTTGCCATAGCAATCACGTACTACTTGCCATTCACTAATCGTCAAATCGACAATTTCTGCTGCAGAAAAGTCTAATGATGAATTTCGACTTAATTATTCACCAATCTCAAACAAACGTGTAATGAACCTGTTTTTCATGTGCGGCGTATATCTACCGGGTTTATTTTTCAGTATTAGCATTGGAATGTATGCAATGCGATAAGAACGCTGCATGGTATTCGGAAGAGGAACACGAGCGACATATCGAAATGTGCCAGCATGGACTTGTAAAACCAACTCCATGCCGAAATCACTCACATACCCACTGTATTGTCAGCTGGTATCGTAGTGGCGATAGTAAAGGTAGGCAAAATTAATATTCCAAAAAACCCGTTCGTGAGAGACCATACCCAGGCAAGACTGCACACAAGCCACCTTGCAGAGGAATGATCTTAATTTTAAAAGTGGCCAATTCAAATAATCCCAGCGTTCTAGAATTAGCAAAATGCCCACTGCACCCACTTTCCAGATGATAGTCAGTAAGGATAAGTCTAAGGCGAACTATAGATGAACGAGGGGAATCTAGAAGGGGGGTATAGGGATAGGATCAAGCTCCAACATTAGAGTGTGGCACTTCCCTCAGCCATCAGATTACCGAAAATCGAAACTGTAACTCGTAACACTCAATTCGTCTTCCTATCTTCGAAAAAAACTTGAAGTGATCGTTGAACGCCTTTAAAGTGAACGCGGCAAGTCATTTTGAGCACAGCAGGACAGCGTTCCCTACTGGGACCAGCGTACTCAATTACGATCGCACTGGCTCGACGGAGATGCAATGCGGGTTGTCGTCAAAGTCATTTGTCAGGCAGTCGGCTTTCTGTCTCTCATCACCGGCGCGAAACCGCTTATGGATTCGCGACGTCTCCAGGGAGTCCGATGGCATTTCGCAGACCGCATGGGGTATCCAGTGCCCTAAATTCGGTTAAAAGCTTCTTTGGGTTTGTGAAATTGGGAAGAGAGTAGTAGGATGAGAACGAACCCCATAGCACTTATAAAAAGGAAAGTAGTAAGTGGCATATAGTGATTATTGTACGGCCAACAAGGGAAAGAAATGTTTTTGAAAATCCGAGTGAGCTAGACAGGGCCTTATACGGCACATACAAAGGTCAGTACATTTCTCACCGCTACCCCAACCTCCAGAAGCGGGATCCTTGTTTGCATTGGCCCTCATCAACAGGTAACAATTACCTAAAACATTCATCCATTCATACGTGCCTGCACATCGCCTCATATAAACAGCGCATTGTTCTCGCGCCGGATGGCGGCAGCGTAAATCCACCCACCGTGATGCCAGTCTAATTAGGCGTCCTTTAATAAGTACCGCACTGGACGGCGTTCAGAGTCCCATATATCCGTGTGCGACATCTAATTGTGTGAAATTGGCAACGTTACGCCAACACCCACCAGTGGACCCTCTCGTCAAGGGGCATCGACAATATGGACATGGGAACCACTAGATTCCTGACATAAGGAATTTGAATTCAAGTAGGGGCATGACAGAAGGTTTGGAGCTGTTCAAGAGGGAAACCTTAGAAAAAAGTCTATTCACAGATACAGCAGAATTAGAGCAATTCGGTCATAATCGAGGTCATCTTTAATAGAGTACTAATCAATTATCGCTATGTGAAACAGGTTCGAGTGCTTCATTAGGGATAAAAAACTGCGGTTCAAAGACCAATTTCGGTTTTCCTGGAAATACCAAATTGAAGAGCTCGACTCAAGTCCCGGGTATCTTAATCGGGGAGACTCAGCATATTGTTATTGTGAACAGTTCAATGAGTTTTTTAAACGATCCCCTTCACGTACCCTTTATACCATCGTACAATTGAAAACACTATTTTGGGAAGCCTGGCACGATTACTGCTTCCTCACCGCAACCCACTCTATGGTTATACTTTTCCCACAACGTCCAATGATACTAGCTTTCATGAAAAAAAACCCTGAAAAACCGACTTCGTCGAAAAACCCAAGCTATGGATATAAGAAAAATACACTGCAATAGTGGCTCGCTGCTAACAACCATGAGTGTCTAGTCATCGGAAGGATACTCACTCCACGACAGACCACTTGATGTTACGCTTCGCATCTACACCCATAGCAACCAATTACTCACTGTCTAGAGTACCGCCGTAAAGTACACCCGTAAATGAAGATCAAAAAGTTGATGATCAGCAAATTCCACAACTTCTAGTAAAGTGCTACAACCTAGTAAAGTGTACAACCCACTCTAGTAAAGTGGACACTGACTATCACATGACATCACTGTAGCAACTACGTGTGCGGTTGCGTTGTAGCTGTGCAACCTCAGACAACTCTTACTTTGTGCGTCATTTCTGTCGGTCTCGTGATTATGATTGAGACGATATTCCGTGTCCGTGTCAAAATCTAATTCTAATGATGCTCACTTCCAGAACGGGTTGTCACAGAACGAAAATGTGGTGGAGTGGAGGATGTGACGGGATGCACTTTGTACAATTCAAAAATTAGTCGCAAGGTAACCTTTCTAGAATCAGTCAGTACACAGATCAGAGCAAATTCCCTACTTATCGACTTAAAACTCTCCCATTAGGGATCATAGCGACTGGTATTTGTCCCAAAAGCGCGGGCGCCAGTGTACTGCAATATTTTGTTGGCCTCAATGTGCTGAATGAGAAATCAACCCATTCGCAACTTTACCCACATCTTGTATGACAAGGCTCAGCAGTCATATCATAAGCAGTCCTGCCACGACAAGGACACAAGCTCACGGCCTCTTCATCACTCAAGCGCATTTAACACGCAGGTTTTCCCATACCTTCCTTCACAGATCTTTCCCAGGGCTACTTTGTGCGACTCCATACTAGGATGACTGGCTCGACAGACCTTGCTTAGTTGAGACCCTGCCAGGAGGTACGTGTACCGCAGTAAGCCACGGATAGGTCTCTAATTCATAGCAAAGGCTCGTGCGTTCGCAACGCGGCTTGCACAACAGTCGTGGTCAATGCACAACGATTTGATTGAATTTTTGCTGTGCTTGGTGATAGAATTTCTGAATTAAGCTTCATGCCGTAAGACAAAATTATTGACTGATAGGTTTTACACGGAAGTTGATTCCAAAACGAAATTTTCTCTTAGTGAATTGAAAAAAGTTTCAAAAAGCAACTAGATATTCAGTCACCGATCAGCTATACCTAGTAGTAGCTCTACGCAACACAAGTGAACAGTCTTAAGCTTACAAGTGAACTTCCGAGCTTGAGTTAATAGAAATCATGCTAATTTAGGTCCGCCACCTAATTTGGAAAGAGCCCCCTTCGGGAACTGTTCGGCGGGAAACGTCTACACTGTTTGTGGAGGTATCTAGAGCTGTTCTCCCAAAGATTTGATTTTTTCGCTTTATCACCTAACAATGCAGACTTTCAGGTATGCAGCGAATCATGCCCTGGTGGACAATGTTTGAATGAAAGCCTCAGAACGAATGCTGTCACAGTAGCATTGATACTCCTGCTTACATTATATTTACGCTGATAAGCACCGAATAGATCTCAATAATCCATTAACTGGAGTACGGTACTCACAAAACTATGGTCGCGCATAATTACAAAAACGTGCCATATCGAGAAATAGGTCAGGACACTCAAACTGGGTCACCGTGCCATGCATCACGTTACCAAGGGCGATAAGTGCCCTGCCTCTTCATTTGGGAATCTGCTATGCGCGGAGAGTCCCGTCGACCTGATTCAGTTCGAGTGTCCTGACCTGCGCTCGTCATATCGTACTCCATAAGTAAAAACTATGCTCGAGACACGTGGGTGCTGCTGCAAGAGAAGTCGATACAGCGTCAGAAAGTCTCAAAGGGGGGAGCGAACAGCATGTTTACGATGAGCGCTGTACGGATATGAAGGCAATAATCTTGCAATGCGGGCGCATCGGCTCCTCTTGCACCACGCCTCTGAGACATATCGATTGATTCCGTTGTATCCAGACACTTTCATATGTAACACGGTGACATACTGAACGGTTCAATTGTAGTGATTTACTAGTCTATTCTTTAACTGATTTTATTAGCCAGTTCTGATGTTTTTTCTTCTCTCTTTTTTGTGATTTTTATTTCTGCTAGAATATGCTTGGCAAACGCCAAAAATTGCGGTAATATAAGAATCGAAAAGTTAGTGGCACCTTCAGTTCCGTTGCGAGCGACGCGTGTGCGCTGCGCCGAAGGACGAGATGTGGTTTTTCACGAGAGTTTTCTTGATCTGTCCACTTATCCACCTTGGCGCGCCATTTCTTGCCTTTCAAATGAGCTAGTGGCTTGTGATCAGGCTTGAGCTGAAGGCCTGAATAAAAACCGATTTGGATGATCCAAGAAGATGATCGATTAATCGTCTACTCACTCAGACTTTCTGAACACACCCATAGAGCAAACAGGTTCAAAGTGCTGCTCTCCATGTTGAGTTCACGACCGATTTCGGCCATAATAGCACCAGCTGACGTTTCCACTCCATCAGTAAGTTCGACCATCACATTACCGGCTGCCAGGAAGTCAATCTGTCAGATAGTGCAGATGATGTCAAGTCGACATGGGAATCTGCACGAGTACCCTGACTTACCTGTATTTTCTTAATTTTCTTCCAATTCATTAGCAATTTCGCCACATCTTGCCATGCTTTCTTAGGAACATCTTTGCATAGATCTAGCGGTCGATTTCCGTCACGATTTCGCAAATTCTGTATATAACATAATATAGAAACCCGCATATAATTCTTGTGACAAAATGTTTATCATGATTGGAGCCGCGGAGAAATCGAATAGTACGCCCTTTAAATCTAAGCACCACGCAAAAAGTGAAAAATTTATAAACATTCGTACATAGATGCCGCTGCCGTGATCCTCAGGATTCCTCTCCATATTTTTCTATATCTCATGTAGTCAATATTTTTGCCTTATGTGGAATTCTTCAATAAATGTTTGTCTAATATATCCAAAGAATAAAAAGTTTCATAGTAACTTCACTTCAAATCACCATATCAATTCCAGGATGGCTGAGTAATAACTCGACTAGGTATGCATTTCCATTTAGAGCCGCAAAATGTAACGCCGTAGCTCCGCCTTTGTTCTGGGCGTTCACCTAAAAAAATTTAATATTAAGCTGTATATAATTTTGAGGGAGAAAATAGTGCGAGTACTGCACATTTTTGATATTTGTGTTCTCTTATAATACTCAATTTGCTTACATTGATAACATCGGCAAAAAGATAGATTTATTAGTAGAATAAAGAGATTTCAAGAAGAAACAGCCTCCAGGGCTTTCGATATATCTTGGAAGCTACGCGAAGCTCATCTTCAAATCACATCAGCCATAGTGACCAGCCAAAACCACCTTGGCAAGCCAGGTTACTAACCAGGCTTATATTCTCAACATTTTAGTTGTCATATCAATTACATGCCATTCACATAACATATGTTATAAGTACTTGAAAGCTTGGACTTAAAAACATCAGTTTTATCATGAATATCACTTCTTAAGTCCGACAAGTCTCTAGAAACCAACATTTCCAGTGAAGGTATGGTGTTGGAGAATCTCAAAACATTTTCACAGAAGGCCAATAACGCCATTTCTCCGGCGGTTGTTCTCAGTATGGGGTGTTTGGGTGAAGCTGTGCATGACTTCAAATTGCTTGCTATATCAAAAGCGCTGGAAATAAATTCTTTTCGAAATTTTAGATTTTTGGCAAATGCTCCCCTTGAACTCCCTGAGAAGTTCGAAAAGTGAAATTTAGTTGACTGGCGGACAATACGCAATACAATACGACATGACATGGCCCTCATGGTTCCGTCACGAAGTTATCCATCTCTTACAATAACGTGCATTGTTGAGGACGCCCATGTAACTCGGACATGGACCGCATGTGTGTTACCACTCGTATCTCACCTCAAACGGCAACATCCAGTGGAATTCGCCGTATTAAACCGGGATACTACATATGCGCACCACTCGAGAATTTAGCTAAATGAAAGGGCAGAAAGAATGCTTTCGATGAAACATGAGTGTTTCCGTAGAAAACCCTCGAGACGCTGAACACGAATATTTCCTTCGTTTTTTTGTGACACCGGTTGGAAGACAACAGCTCTCAACAAAATTCCTTTTGAACCGAAAGGTAATTCAGTATCCTGATCTCGACAATGACACTCGTTTAGGGGTGTGTGCACTTATGACGGAAAATCGCTTTGCGGCGTCGCACTCGCGGCGCCATCAGCACGACTTGCCGGATCAATTGCCCTTGGGAGCCTGGCAGATGTGGCTGCGTCTCCTCTGCACTTCCACCCATGCCACACTGCCTCTCTTGAAGGCTGCCATACCCTGCCATTGGTACTCACACCCGCTGAGGCGCTCGTCGCGTGCTGCCGCGCGGAAATCCGTCATAAGTGCACACACCCCCTCGTTTCGAGCACCACGGTCAATTGGCGCTAATACAGTAACTAATGAACAGGTTAGCGCCGTTCTGAAGAAAAACAGCGTTTGCACTAAAAATGAATTTATTATTCGTGATCAGCGCCCTGAACAACCTCTACACAGAAGTTTCCAGCTAGTCCCGAGGAAACATTCATTCAAAGTTTATAATTTGTGCCAAATAGGCAGCGACTTCGTAAACAAAGTGTACATTCGTGATCAGCGTCCTGAATAACTCCTTTAACAAGGCTTCTGTGGAAATTACTTTTGTGATCATTCGCGGTTTCTGTGGTTGTAACAATGAAATGGTGCCAAGCTGGGTCAGGCATTGCGTTGCGTAAATTTATTTTGTAACTACGATCATCCCTTTTTACGAGTGGTGTTACTGGCACACTAAACTGGTCTTCCTAACAAGGTTGTCTAATGCCGATCGATAATCATACCCTAGAACAAAGCATAGATTATTAATTAGCGACCTTTTTTTAACTACCTAAGACCCCTTACAGATCACTTCGTCAGTCCACGGTCCAAATATCACTTTGAAACTGCTCCACTCCCAAACACCTCTCTGTTGATAACTACTCAGCCCATCTTTGACCCTAGTGACGAGTCTGTGCTGGGAGCAGTGGGTTCTCCAGTTGAATTGTATTTCGAAATAAGTCTTATATGTGTTTATGTAATGACTAAACGGAAAACAGCTGATATACGCAGCACTTTGCACTTTGCAAAATCATCACCGCGCTGAGTCATTGTCATCGATCGCGAGGTGTGCACCCATGCACCGCCCAGCAATAATTTCGAAAAAAACATCTCGACCACTATCACTCTAGCAACCAGCGACAACGCGATTTTCGAAACGAAGTTCTCGACCATCGTCAGCCCGTATATAAGCGCACTTCCCTGAATTCTGCTCCCATTCTCTGCTGCAGTTATGGCTCAACAATCTGATACGGCTCAATCAGAGCCAAAAAACGTCTCATTCAGACTTCATCTGGACGGTGCTGTGCTCACTATCAGATACAAGGACAAGGATGATTTATTCGAGTCGTTAAAAGAGAAGCTCGCCGATTTGGGTATTCCTATCACAAGCGTCTATGCGACTGATCGCGAAAACGAACCGTTTCAACTGAAGGACGCCGACTCCATTGCGGAGGTTGCGATGGGCGACGGAAGGCACCCTGTGCTATTTGCTCGCTGTCCAAACGATGATACTCATTCAGGTGATTGTGAACACGCTTCAAAACCCCGTCCCCATTCTAAACATCGGTTACACGGCCGCTGGGGCCACAGACATCGTTCCTCGTCGAGTGACAGCTCTACAAGTAGCAGCAGTTCCTCTGCACGCGGTTCTCATCATTCCAAAGGCCATGGTCACCACCATGGTCATCACCCACACCATCATGGTCATCACCCACACCATCATGGTCATCATCACAGATCCCCTTCTCCTCCACCATATTTTGGTTCCTTCTTTGGACCATTCGGTCACCCTATGATGGGTTCTGGGGGTAGGTCGTGCCCTTTCTTTGGCCATGGATTCGGTGGCGGTCCCGGGCGTGGACATGGTTTCGGCCGTGGTGGCCATTGTCCTGCTTTTGGCCCTCCGCCACCATGTCCTGGTTCTTTCTGGGGACCATTCGGTATGGGTTTTGGTTCCAAATCTTGCCCATTTTCTGGTCCTGGATTTGGTCACGGTCATGAACATAAGTTTGGTCGTCATGGTCACGGGGATAAGCACGGTCCTGGTCGTGATGACCGTAGCCCAGCTTCTGATCATAAAGACCACTCTCCTGCTGCTGGCCATGACGCTCATGGTCATGGTTCTGGCTCCGATGGCCCTGGTTCCCCAAATCATTGAATTTCACGAATTTTCCTTATGTTGGTTAACATTCTTATTTACCAGAATTTAACCACATGTATTTCCCTTTCATGTTGTTTACAGTTATATCGTTAAGTTTTCCATTCAACACGTGACTATTTCATTATCTGTACCAGACGTTTAGTCAATAAACATTATCATCACTTTTGTATTTTTTGTGAAGTAGGGTACTGAACCCGATTGTTATGTTCCACTGTTTACTGTGTGTGATGCTATCGCTGCAAAAACTGGTTATTTTCGTGCCAACAAGAACCCACAAAGTGCAAGGGAGTTATTTTCAAGCGTAAAGATTCAATAGGCGATCATTTATGAAGATTCAGTCATACTTCAAGTCTTACGAGAAACCCTAGAATGCGAAGGGAAATCAGTGGTGTGAAAGGTGATACTACGAAACTAAGAAGGTAATATGAGAACGAAACTGTATTATGGTAGTAAAGTAAAAAGAGTAATTGAATTAAAACTCATTAAACAAATGTTACTGTGAAAGGTTTTCTTTGTGGATGGTCTATACACAAAATATTATATTTGCAAGTTCATTTGCAGTTGGTTGAAATTCGCAGTTAAATGCCCAATAGTTTCGACAACTTCGTATCAGGTGTTTGAACAACTACTATTCCGCCGTGACTGACTTCGCTAAGTTGTTTAGCTACTACCACAGAAAGGTTATTCCGCTACAAAAAACGCGAGCATCGCGGGTTGCGGTGAAAATCAGCAGCGATCAGATATCAAAAAAACATCAAAATCGTATTTAAGCACATTGTGTGCGCAAGTAAAGGCTCTGTACGAATTTTTAAAACATCTCACGTTGGCGCTTCCACTGTTCAGCAAAGCTCTCATTGCATCTAATCGTTCGTAGAAGGCTGCATAATGCAGTGGAGTCCATGAGTCCCGATCTGATTCTGTTACATCAACGCCCAACGCTAGTAATGACCTGTAAACGTCACATCAGTGAATTTCGAAGGGCTATGGAAATTCGAAGATATCACTTCCGTCCTGGGACGCTTCTGCTTTTCCTCAAGCTATTACTCAAACAACGAACATGTACAAGAGAAAGATAAAAATAAACAAAACAAAACAATGAATTACTCCTCTCCTTTTTCAACATATGGGAGTCTTCTATTAAAAAAATCTTCACTAAACTCTTTTTGAAACCGCTTGTATTATGTTATCGCGTGCGACGAAAAAATCGCAATGTCCTACGCGTCGCGTAAAGAGAAAACCCGCATTGTCATCAATGGGCTGAATTATAAAATTATTGAAAGCTCGGCTGCTGGCAGTTACTTATCAGCAGCAAAGAAAGAAATGGCTGTCGCATGCCATTGTGAAAGAAAAAAACTTCGGACAAACAACGAAATGGAAAAACGAGCTTTCAATACCAATTGTATCAACTTGAACATGCAACAGTTAGAATGATATATGTCGCCATATGAATTAAGTTCAAGCTCTGAAAATATTTTTAAAAAGTTTCAAGTGAAGTGATATGAGAGATATGAAAACAACTTGTCATTCTAAAGAAATATTCATTCAAGCTAGCTGCAGAATAGTGTTTAATATTTGAATCGCTACGCCCTTTTAGCCGTCACATCGACCGTGCATTCTTTCTTTGACTCCTTTAAAAGATTTTCAAGCAAGTACTGCTAATTGTACTGGCTATCCCAGTTTCCCTGGTTCAGTTTAGGACGCTATGAAGGGAGGGGCAGAGGTGCTCTATCCACTCTGGAGCTCTTTTCCTTAGTGGGCTATGGTAAAAGACATGCCCCAGCCTATTCTCAAACTTTCGTAGCGCTTCTTCTTTATTGACTTGTTTTGTGAAAACGCACCCTATATTCACATACCACCTATTTTAGTAAAGACAAATATTTCATTGCACCTCCATGGAAATGAAAATTATCGCTATGGGAATTATGGAAAATCAAGCCGTGAAACTTGAACTATTACCTTGACACATTAAGACACACAGTTTGTATACATATAATAGAAATTCATACTCTATGGCTGCCGCATCTCCAACGTAAGCGGCTCGATGCATCGGATAATTTTTGCTCCACTCATCTGACCCCACAGATGCTCTTGACCCAGTACGAACAGTACGTGCCGGAGCACCAGCAATAAAATAATTGTTCTCCTAAAAAATTTATTTATTATATTGAAAGAAACGGAACGGAGACAGACAGTTTCCTAAGATTCGCAGAACGCTGGCAGGCTTGTAGCGCGGCTGTCAGCTACGGAACCAAATCCAACACGGCTAATCGACTAATCGCTTGATTGTCAATTTGCCCAGTATTAGGTTGTAAGGAAAGTTCTGGCCGCTTTTTCGCGTTCACAAGATAAATTTAAATATCAGAGCGCGTCAACATGAATCAGCTGACATACTGTGCTCGTTAGATAGAGAAAAAGTTGCTCTTTCAGAATATATGTTTTATTTGGAATGCCACAAGGATTTCGATTTATTAGGGAAGTATCAAAGTGCTGCGAAAATGGCACTTTTAAGATGACTTCACTTCAAGAGTTCTTGTTTAGCCGAGTCCCAGCGAAGGTGACCACAAATGTGAATACTGCAAGAGGAGGGGGTGTTTCACTGGATGGAACACATTGTTTCTGGTTTCAGAAGTGCAGAAATGAGGACGAGCTGCTCGAATTTTCAGTTGATCAAATCGCTTTAACTAAAACGGCAGAAGGCGATGAGCGTCCATATTTGCAGGGGATATCCACAAGTATTGGCCCTCAACAAGCAACCTTAGCTGACCACCTCAAGTAGCCTTGATTTGGGAAAATCCAAAAAAAATGGGTGCCGCGGGACCCCTCACGGCAGTCATGCGCAAGCGCATTTTTCACAAATCCTCTTCCACTAATTGAAGCAGTTGCAGGGTGAGGCCCTTACTCGTCTATCATGTTCATCAGATCTAGCGCTAACTATGCCCCACTTCCCAAAACACCTGGCCAGCTCCTTCAGTAGCAGTCTGTTCAGAAAGAGTGGCGATTTGAAGTCGACTTTTTTTTCATTTCGCGCGATATAAATTATCAGCCCTTCATCGAATTGAGATGTGTAGGTATGCGTAGTGTTGCCAAGAGTATGGCGAATCTAATGGTGCTCACTCTGTGAGAAAAGATGCACTCTGAGCCGAGTTATGATCTCTCGAAGTTGAAATTTCAAAAACCGGCCAAAACTTTCCTTACAACCTAATAGTTTTATCATTCAGTCGCCTTAAACGCTGTGCGATCACCAACTCTGAACGGTATCCATATGCTTACAACTTGTTTTAGAAGAAAAAAAAACAAAAAAGTACAATAATTTCAAAAATAATAAGAAACAAAGGAAATGTACAAAAAGTAGAAGACATTACCTCGTTATCTGTTAGCCCCAAGCCACTGTCAAACAGTGGATTCATCACGAACGTATTGTATTTGTCATAAGTGATCATCTCCACTCGACATAAATTACCGTAACGGACTTTCTCATCAAGGTCTACCGACGACGCTACGCTACGTACGCTGCCGGAGATATTCCTTAAACAGTAAAACAATGTTTTGGGATGATTAAAACCTCACTAAGTACATCTTTCTGCAAAGTTGGCTATTTCTTAAATAATTGAACCACGCGGGCTCATTTGCGCGCGGCTGCTTTCATGATCGGTCAATGTCGAGCTCCTTCATTTCAGCCATCGCGGACACTGCCGTGTGAGGGGAATGAACTTCCGAAAGAGCCATATATAAGGTGGGCTTATCAGTGTATACCTCACCTATGCCTAGTCATGATGGCGAAAGTAACATTGAATGAGCAGGAAACTACTGAAAGTGCTCGACGATGGTCACTTTTAAGGCATCAAAGCGAGCAAAGTAACAGTTCAAGTGTTCGATGGGAATATTCCGCTAGAAGGGAAAGTCAACTAGAAAATATGGGAGGTTTACTCGAAAGAAAATGATCCCACAAGAACTATCGCCACTACTCGATACCTACAATCCACTGAAGGATTTTACAACTATCTGTCAGACATCGAAACGATCTTTGTCCAACTAACCTCAAACAACCTTCGATTTCGTGTCCCACATAAGCTGGATTGTGGGCACATCGAATAAGTCTGTTGCGAGCAGCAGGCCTTAGAAAAAGCGATGATAGAAAGTGTTGATTATGACGTTGGGAATGACCCAGCCACCTGCAAAAGAATTCCTTTTCGAAGTAGTTTTCTATAAAAGGTGCTCATAGCTTTGAGAGGCCTAGTCAAAGTTCCGAGTTCCGAGTCCGAGTTCACCTCATAGTCAAACGAATTCCATGTACTGTCATTCCCCAAGAATCTCAGTGATTTGGAGATACATAAACGGTGGTAAGGCCGCTTCAATACCACGTCACAATCATCATACTGTAGTATGGTTCACACATGCGTTAGAGCGCGTCGGAACAGTACCAGCGTCGGTTGCCGTCGTCGACGCAGGTGCCACAAAGTATGACAGCGGGTCAAGGCCTATCGCGCGGTGCAGTGGGAACCAGTGCACTTCTCAAACTGCAAGCGCCAGAGAAGTACTCACTCTTCAATCCTCAGTATCATATGTCTCGTTTGAAGGTCAAGGCTTTCTGGTGTTTGTATGCACATGTTTACGAGCCGTGCAAGATTATCGAGCCGTCCATTTGGATACGTCAAACGATCTGAAACTCAGATCAAAAATCAATGGTTGGCTTCAGGAACGCCTCAATGGGCAATACTTCCTATAGCGATGCTATGAGTGATGAATACTACGAATCTAGGATCTAGTATGCTTTCATAATCACTGCTCGGGCGAAATACCGGTTTGCAAAAAATTTGAAGCTACTGAAGCTACTGCACACTCTTTCCCCTTCCCCTCCCTTCCACCCCCGCGACACGCACCTATCGTCATCCTGAATGGCGCAACGTGTACCTCATCACGCACGACAGATGGGAACAATGGCTAAGCTCCAGTCACTTGAAAACCGTGAAACTCCTTCATTAACCAAGGCAGCACCTTTCTAGAGCTCTTGCGTAAACTTTATGCAACATGAAGAAAGGCGAAGTTCGCATTTCTGATAAAACCTCGACCAAACTGAAGTATTATCAGATCCTGCGATCGAAAAATGGTTTCAAAAAAAAAAGCCATTCGAAGGCTGCCATGAAACCTAGTAATCCAATAATCAGTGGCACTGAAAGCAAAAAGGAGGCTGCTCGATACTTTGAAATAAATCTGCCTAACCTTTCATAAAATCTTTCGCCACGGGTAGCCGCTGCGCGTGGTGGTCTCACCATCTTGCAAGGACGTGTAGCCTTATGTCGAATTTCCGCGCGGCGAGCGGAGCCGCGGATTTCTTCGTGTGTGGTTTTGCACATGGAGTACACTCAGAGTTTTACGCCCGAATAAACTTTTTCTTGAAAAGGATCGCTATCATGTAATGCAATTGTTTCTTTTACTTTTTGAGTAGTTATTTTGTCTTTTTAGGGCACAGCAGTTTGAATAATGATGACACAAACAGCTATTTCTCTAGGAACCTCCACGGTACCAGCCCTTTGCGTCCTGAGTGGAACTCCAACCGACCATGCAAGTTGCGCTGATGGTGCCGCGATTGCGACGCCTCTAAGCGAAAATTTTACATAACGCTACATACCTTCCAGTCTTTTGCTGGATGAAGAGAAGGCAATAACGGATGGAATGTATGCAACTATCGGAAGAACCATACCCGCATCACAGCGTACCTCCTATCTTTGACGCCAAGATTTGTATTCAAGAATCACATAATATTTTTAGCACTGTTCTGCATTCTACTCATGTATAATCTTATTCATTGTAACAGAAGACACTGTCTCGGCACTTCAGCGGCTTGGACGTGCTATCCTCCACTTATCGATGAACAGTATAGAAGTTTATAGCAGCAGGGATCATCCGTACATGAAATCAAAAGGTTCAGTAGTGCGGCAAAGGAAAACGGTGAGATGTCTAAAAACTCAAATGATAGAATCCGTACTTCCCAGGCGACCATTTTGTGGGCGCATTTCCAGGAGCGCTACATAAATGAGTATTGATCGGAGACACGCAGTTGTGATACGTGGCAGAACACGCGCTAGAGACACGCTTGCGGAAGGAGGTCCGCCCAGGGAAATTCTGGTGGCCACAGTAAGGCCTAGGAAAGCCTAAGCGCGCCATTTACTTAAATTTCACCGCACACTTGTTGGGTTTCTGATCAAGTTACTTCCGTTTTATCGAAAATGACTATGAAATCTAAAGTTCTAGAGCGTGGGAAATCGGTGCACCCGCCTTCGCAATACAGCTGTTCTATGCTTACCACTTTCAACGATATTGTCATTAAAAGCATTTTATGGTTATTAAATCGCCTCACTGATCATGGAACGCCGAAACCAGTATAGTCAGAGGAGCCGCAGAGTACTGGCTAGTAATGGTGCCCTTGCGTGAGCTGTCTACTCATTTGCAACTGACTACCAACATCAAACACATTCCACAGTCACAGTCACCCGCATGACTAACGCAGATCAGTCCATATCTGAAGAAAATCCGCGGCCAAATGAGGACGAGCGAAAGAACTTGGAACATCTTCCATACAGTGCGTCCGCCCATAAAATAGTTTCCGTTCTGTAAATGGACCTGATAGACATACGCGTCACAAGCTTTTTGTTTCTCTTCTAACGATGGTTTCCCTTCGGTCAGTCCCCCGCCCGCTCAGCTACCCACACTCTGCTCAAGATCAGCGGCAATGTTGAGTACTTGATGTGTAATGATCTAGGCAGTTTCTACTTCCATTTTTTTATTGAGCTACTAATTTTATTTTTGATATTATGGTTTTTCAAATTTCATCAATAACCGCTGAGCTTTATAACCATGCAGTTTTATTAGGATCTTCTGAGAAACACCTGGAATCTCAGATATCTCCTCTTCCCATTAAACAACAGAACACAGTGAGACTTGATTTTTATCAGTTTCACTTGCACTGTCTACATATTTATGACATATCAAAAGACAAGCAGTGCGGATCAGAACCAAAGCTCATGAAGAGCACGTAAGAGTGATTGCCGTATTGGTGAAGTACCTTTTGTCGGGTTCTGCGACATTGGAAACGGAGAAACCGCGCGATGAGAAGCTCAACGACTACTGCCGAACAGAGCACCACGACCGAAGCGCGAGTCCATCATGGGAAAATGAAATGGTTCACGCAAGAATCCACATCTGATGAAGGGACTGTGACTCCAGTGGCGTCCGTAGCCTGCATGAGGATAATCAGATTGTCTAGAATGCCTGCCAGAATGGTGATGGTGATGGCAGCTGTCACGGCTCCCGGAGCGGTGCTCTAGATTGTGCCCATGACTTCCACAAAAATAGTGCAAGCCACTTTGATCACCTCCACAATTGCGGTGACGCAATTCACGAGAATGACTAGAACATCCAAAACGTCCGTTTGACTGCTGATCATAATGCTCGTGAGAGTGGTGGTGGTGTGTGGAGCGATTCGGGGAATGGGGTCGACAACTTCTACGGGAATGACTACGACTTCTGGGACGACATCCAGAATGATGGTGATGACGTCCATGGGAATGGCTACGACTTCTGGGACGACATCCAGAATGATGATGATGGCGTCCATGGGAAGGGGTATGATGGTAATGGCGTCCATGGGAAGGGCTATGATGGTGACGGCGTCCATGGGAAGGGCTACAGCTTCTGGAGCGACTTCTTGAATGGTTGTGATGGCGTCCATGGGAAGGGCTATGATGGTGATGGCGTCCATGGGAAGGGCTACAGCTTCTGGAGCGACTTCTTGAATGGTGGTGATGGCGTCCATGGGAAGGGCTATGATGGTGATGGCGTCCATGGGAAGGGCTACAGCTCCTGGAACGACTTCTTGAATGGTGATGATGACGTCCGTGAGATGGGCTGCGACTTCTAGGACGACATTCAGAATGATGGTGATGGCGTCCATGGGAAGGGCTACTTCTCGAATGGTGATGATGACGTCTGTAAGATGGGCTGCGACTTCCAGGACGACATTCAGAATGATGGTGATGGCGTCCATGGGAAGGGCTACAGCTCCTGGAACGACTTCTTGAATGGTGATGATGACGTTCGTGAGATGGACTTCTGGAGCGACTTCTCGAATGGTGGTGATGGCGTCCATGGGAAGGGCTATGATGGTGATGGCGTCCATGGGAAGGACTACAGCTTCTGGACCGACTTCTTGAATGGTGATGATGATGTCCGTGAGATGGACTTCTGGAGCGACTTCTCGAATGGTGGTGATGACGTCCATGGGAAGGACTATGATGGTGATGGCATCCATGGGAAGGACTACAGCTTCTGGACCGACTTCTTGAATGGTGATGATGACGTTCGTGAGATGGACTTCTGGAGCGACTTCTCGAATGGTGGTGATGACGTCCATGGGAAGGGCTATGATGGTGATGGCGTCCATGGGAAGGACTACAGCTTCTGGACCGACTTCTTGAATGGTGATGATGATGTCCGTGAGATGGACTTCTGGAGCGACTTCTCGAATGGTGGTGATGACGTCCATGGGAAGGGCTATGATGGTGATGGCGTCCATGGGAAGGGCTACAGCTTCTGGACCGACTTCTTGAATGGTGATGATGATGTCCGTGAGATGGACTTCTGGAGCGACTTCTCGAATGGTGGTGATGGCGTCCATGGGAAGGGCTACGATGGTGATGGCGTCTATGGGAAGGACTACAGCTCCTGGAACGACTTTTTGAATGGTGATGATGACGTTCGTGAGATGGACTTCTGGAGCGACTTCTCGAATGGTGGTGATGGCGTCCATGGGAAGGGCTATGATGGTGATGGCGTCCATGGGAAGGACTACAGCTTCTGGACCGACTTCTTGAATGGTGATGATGATGTCCGTGAGATGGACTTCTGGAGCGACTTCTCGAATGGTGGTGATGGCGTCCATGGGAAGGGCTACGATGGTGATGGCGTCTATGGGAAGGACTACAGCTTCTGGAGCGACTTCTCGAATGGTGACGATGACGTTCGTGAGATGGGCTTCGATCTCCGGAACGACTTCTCGAATGGTGACGATGGCGTCCATGGGAAGGGCTATGATGGTGATGGCGTCCATGGGAAGGACTACAGCTTCTGGAGCGACTTCTCGAATGGTGACGATGACGTCCGTGAGATGGGCTTCGACCTCCGGAACGACTTCTCGAATGGTGACGATGACGTTTATCAGAGGGGTTACGATCTCTGGAACGATCTCTCGAATGGTGGCGATGATGTTCATGAGAAGGGCTACGACTTCCGGAGCGATCTGCTGAATGAGGAGGATGGCGTCCATGAGATGAACTCTGGGTTCTGGAGCGTCTACGGCAGCCATGACAGTGATACCGACTTCCGAAGTTATATCGTGAATGAGGATGTCTGCGGGATTGCTCGGGGTTTCTGGATCTTGAGTGATCACGCGATCGACGCAACATATCTCTGATTAGATTACGTTGGCAAACAGTAAAGGTATCACAACAAGGACATGAAATCTCATCACTGACATCATATGCATATAGTAGCACCACTTTTGAATCCAGCACGGCATCCATGAGAAGATCGGCGCTATCAATTCGCACAGGTGTTCCATTTTTGTCAATCCAATATACCATTTCACTGGGCAGGCCGAGTTCCATTGCTTTGTTCTTGAAAGTCTTGAATAAGTCATGTTTATCCTTGTAGATGACGTTGATGCGTGGTGGACGATTTATGATTAGCTGTAGTGTGATGGATTTGGCTTCGGAAGCGGGTTCTCCATGCATGGCGTGTAGACGACTGAGTTATGTCACAGCTGGGTGGTGTTTATGTACCGCTGTGTCGAAAGTGGTCTAGATCTTCAACGCAAAAATCGACAGTGGGCGTGGTTGGAGCCAAAGACCACAGCTCACTGTCAAGACTGGTTTTCGCCTTCCCAATTCTCTGATCATCGGAATAGAAAGATTTTTTATCCACGTGTAGATCGTGTCGATCCTTTGTTCCTAGAGGCCCATGAATAGATGGTAGTATCCATTCATAAGTTTTTGTAAAAAGAAGAGCAGTCAGTGCTGACCAATCCTCTTAGGATGTGCCACGTTTTCGATTCATTCAGGATTACAAAAGAATATAAACGCCTGATTACTACTGCAGCGAAAGATTAAAACAGATCACCAGTTAGGCCTCAGTAAATGGAATAGATAGTTTTTTTGGCCAGGTGATATTGATCTACAGGCTATAAATGAGACAGCAACACCTCTCTCATTTGGCCATTACTATCATCCAATTCCCCATTCAATACTCAGATGCTGACCACAAACGCTTTTCGCTTAGACTGAAGCTCAGCCTCCAAAAAAGCTTCCGAATAATAGAGAGGAGCAACGTTCCTCATTTCCAGTCTTGTCAAAGTTTGTGTGTGGAATCGATTGTGGACGCGTAAAATCGATACTCATTGTGAAAATATACGCACTGGTGGGGTGGACGAAAATGCGAACGACGTCAACTTTCAGTAGTTTGAACAAAGTATACTATCGTAGGACGAGAACTAATATGCAGGTCTCACCCTTTTTCCAGCTATTAAACCATCAGTGATATTCACATTTGCAAATTGCCTTTGTTATTGTGCCCATTCTACGACAATCGATTTGTCACATTTCAAATGCTTAATATTATTGGTTGCTATAAACCTTCAGGATTACCTTGCTATTCATAGAACAGGTTCAGTTACCAGGACATCAACAGTAATTTTGTTTTGTGATCGCGCTAGTATTTTTGACGTTGATCTTTGTAAGAGGAAAGCACACGCTGATTGTGCTACGGCCGCGCGTTTATTGACTGGCCGAGCTCTGTGGTCGACTTAACCGCTTGTTTACCTTCATCGTTCGGAACTGTAACTGCGTAAATCGAACGATCGCAGATGAGGGGTCACAGTAGAATTCATACTCAAAGAAGGCCACCAGAACTTCTATGTAAACGAGCCCTTGAGCACAGAAGGATAATCTGTGGCGAACTTGGCGTTGAAACCGCGCCTTTGCACCCGTTATCGTGATATCATTGCGCTTCACTTTGAGCTTCATTGATCGAGATGGTGCAAGAGCGGAGAACGTTGAGGCTAGATGGAAGTGTCCCTCGCTTTATGCATATGCCCCTCAGCGACCAGTGTAGCAAAGAAGAAAAGAGGAGGAGGCCCTGCTAGTGTTTGACGCTGTTTCATACAGCTCACTGTCTACAGTTGGGCTAGTGAGCGCTTCGATTTTCGTACTCCACAATCGGCCAAAATTAACAAGAGAAATCATAGGATTCGGAGTGATCAGTTAAGGTGTGCGCCACGCATTCCACTTCCAATCGGGATGTCATGGCTTTTGAACGCCTTTGCACTCAAATAAGAAGAGACTGATACAATTCCTGACCCACAAATATTTGATTAGCTTGAACAGACAGTGATCCAAGGGTAATCTCTTGAACTTCCTTGTGACATTAGCCCCAGCTCCTAATGAACTACAGCATTCAGTATTTCTTATCCCTGCAAAGATTGGTGTATAGCTTGTCTGAAACTTCTTGAACTTCAACACGATTGAAAATACACCCTAAAAAACGTGACCTGTTCAAATGCAGTTCTTCGACCCCGAACAGAAAGTGGGTGGATGCATGGAGCGCTCTAGAGGAATTTTCAGCTCTGCACAAGCTATCCGTACCAATAAAGTCATGGTTGAATAGCGGTGTTCACCCACGATCAGACATTTGATTGCGGAAATCTTTCTCAAAATGCGCTCCTCATGCCGACAACCTTCCATTGCGTGGTCGGTGTGGTGGCGTACTGATGTCAAAGAAGACAATCAAACCTCCTAGTTCAACATGCGATCATCGATCAGGCTTTTCAGAAACCACCTGATCGCCTTTAAAATCATCAGAAACGGAAAATGTGGTCAACGAGAATTACTGGAGGAACTCCTCCATGAGGAAGACCCTCTTTTTCCAAACCTAAACATGGGTCCTCTTCACGGTCCTCGATTTCCAACCTTAATATTAGCCCTTATGAGGATTTCTCAACCCATGTTTGGTCCTGGTTCAACCTTCTTCACAGGCTTTACTTCAACGTACTCATGTATCACCAAGTGCAACGTACAACGGCTCAAGACGAATCAGTGTAGGCACACATGACCATCTTTCCCAAGCGCAAATAAAAATCAGCCACCTGCGTGTGTGACGCTGCGCATCGAGGCTAATCAAGGTTGCGTAAAGTGATTGAGTGAATAGCCCCAATGTTTCAACGACGAACTTGTCGACACATTGACTACGCTAGACGCTTTCATAGAAAACTTCAAGCAGAAGCTGGCAGTGGGAACCAGATATTCCTCGTCTTTGAAACACACTGTCTGCGACTTTTGCTATCGCAAACCTCATCTTCGTTGTAACGTCATCCTTGTGTGAGTGCACGCGTAACAATGGACTACTGACCGAACTCTTTGGCGAGTACCGAGCAGGAAAGGAGCGACCCTCGCCAAGATAGCAACCGACAAGCAATGATCTCACAACTATCTATGACAGTCGACTACGGTCACTACTCTACATAACATTTTCGAATACGCGGCGTATCCCATGATTCATTATCATATCAATGTTTCATCATCAATTATAAGTTCCAATAATGGAATGAAGAGGACCGCTCCTTCTTAGAAGTCGAGTAGAAAAAAAAAATACCCCTGAAAACCGATAGCTCCCCAAAAGACCAGCGACGACGTATTTGAAATTAAGCAAAGATGCGCCATGCACATGAGTTCAGTTCGGAATCGCAAGACACAACGAATTTTCGATAAGACTTCTAACAACATAATATAACTATTAACAGAATCATGACTAAGAAACAGTTGAGTTGAAGCAAACAATTTTCGGCTCCAAGACGTTCTTTTCTCGGCTTACTGAACCGTGCTTCAAACGTTTGACTACCTTCAGCAAGAGTTGATTACTCGGGCGACTTGAATGTCATGGCGCTATTATACCCACTAAACCATCTGCTTATATTTATATACGTAAACTTTCTCTGGAATATTTGCATAATGATCATATACGCTCCTGATATTTCAGGATTTTCGAGGAGCAATATGAGTATTGCGCAAGTTCACTTTGGTAATCTTCAAATTTGTTAGAGCTATTAGCAGTGTTCGTAATTATGTAGCCTTGAATTAATACATTTTATGACTTTTGAATAATTCCGTAACGATAACACTTGGACTAATCACTCCTTACAAAACACATTATGTATAAAAAAAATCAATATGACAGAAAAACTTAACGAGCAAATAGAGGAAATATTAGCACAACATTAACAAGAAAAACAAGGGATAAAACATTCTTATAACATTGTAATAGTGAAAAAAACAGAGAAAACTATAGCTAACACAAATTTTGAAAAATGATATTTTTAGCGACAAATACACATGAGACTTGTAAATGGCCTATAACTGCTGGTATCAATTGTCAGATCGGTCACGTTCTTGAGAAAAACATATAAAGAAAATTTTGCAGTATAACCATCAAAAACTCAACGGCAAATGAGAAAAACTGAGAGCAGAAAAACAAAAAAGTTATTTGAACCAAAGAAAACACTATTTCACAAAAAAAAAACAGAAAAACCATGAACAACAGCAGAATTCTTAGTAAGAGTGATAACCTTGACGACCACAACGATGACCACAGTAATGATCATACCAGTGAGAGCGTCTAAAATGCTCGTCCATCATCGGGCAGTGGCAAGACCCACGTGAAGGACCAAATCCGTGATGTCTTGAATGATGTCGATAACGTTCCTCTAGACGTTCCGCGTGCTCTCTTGAATGACTGCAATGGCGTCCATGACCATGTCCACGGCTTCTGGAGCGATCCCTGTCCCAACGACCCCATCCACGACGATTCCTGCTTCCAGAGCGGTTTCTTGAACGAGATCGACGTCCACGAGATCGATCGCGGCTCCTCGAACGGAATCCTCGTGGGAAGACAGGATCGTGGCTTCTGGAACGGCTTCTTGAACGAGGTCGATGAGCACGACTTCGATCACGGCTCCTGGACCTTGAACGGCTATGGGAGCGACGACGGGCTGGACGTCTCCAACGGCGAACCGCACGCTCAGCAAATTCATCACAACTGGGGCAAGACATATCATCATAATCATCAATGGTATGATAATCGCGTGAATGTAGACGTAGTACAGGCATATCCCCAGCAGCATTCATCAGAATATCAGCATTGTCCACACGCATTGGTTCACAGTCTTCATCGACCCAGAATATGGTTTCGAATGGAACACCCAGCCTCTGCAAGTTACTTCTGAAGATTCTGTATAACTCATGCTTATCCCGATAGGAAATGGTGAATCGTAGCGGTCGTCTCAGTATTTTGATTGCGATGGTTTTCCGTTCCGAATTCGATTCTTCGGGCATGTTATCAGAGAATAACGGGGATACGTAAGTAAGCTTGTACAGCGTGCTTTCGTAGTGGTCGAGTTCTCTGCAGTGGACGTAACGTGGCGGCCGATCGATACTTGTGAATCATCGGCACCCGCTGGTCGTTTTTCAGCTGGTACGTGGGTGCCTCAGATTTTCGAAAATGTTTCCAAGGCGATGCCAGTCAGGAACCGATTAATCGAATTTCGCATTTTCGAAAATCAATGCTTGAAAGAAGAGCGGGGTCAAATCAAGTCGGGGGGGAGACGCAACTTTGCGTCAAATTTTCACCGACGTCAAAGCTTCTTTCCCTCCTTAGGCTTAGGCTAAAGCAGATGAAACCTATGCTTTGACAGATGCTTTTTCATGTGGAAGGAGAAGTATCAGTTTTAGCCCAAGCCTAGGGAGGGAAAGGAGCTTCGACCTTGACGCAAAATTGCGTCTCCCCCCCAACTTGATTTGACCCGAAGAGCGCCATTTAGCTCAGTGGTAACGCACCGCCACCATATGCACGCTCCCTAGATCGAATCCTGCTGTAGTTCAACACACCTTTCATCACTTTACGGTAGGTACGTTTGCACACAATTCGACTGAAAGAATATAACAGAGAATGACAGTTTGCAACTCGCTACATTTCTCAAATAACTCAAATGTTTTTGTGATTCTGAAGTGAAGAAGTAGCATGGCACATCCTAAGTTTGATTGATGCTAAGCTTCCACCCCTTTTGAAATACATGAAGCCTTCTGCCAATAATATGTAGTAAACAAACACAGCGTACAAATCATCTAAAAAATCTCTTTGACAAGGATGTAATCAGCTCGACGCTCTTGATTTCTTTCCCAAGATATAAGACTGACACAGATTTTCACGCTATTTTCTCATAAAGGTTCCACTGAAAAAAGGTTTCTGAGGTTCAGCGTCTAGTTTTCGTCGACTGTGTGAGTATAGTTGGGAAAGCGGTGACACATGCAAGCTAGAGGCGCCGTATGTAAATGGGTCCTAAGGCGAGTGCCATCTCTTAGGACCGAACCAGGTACGGCGATCCAAGCTCGCACGCACCCCGATACACGCCGCATGCCGTGTTGAGAGAAGCTGTCCTTACGATGCAGCGCCTCATTCCAGAGGTCACCCAAAGACCTAATTATGTACAGCATCCCTAGCTCGCATGCGTCGCACCGCACATCGCGGTATGGAATCCTGTCCAAATGATAGACACCACGTTAATTTTTTGCGCTCAGAGAAGACAGTGACAGCTCGTAAGGTAACCAAGTTGAAGCCGTTAGGTGCAATTTTGTTGTTTTAAGATATCCCTTCCATCACCTTGCCATCGTGTGCTTCCCTATTCAGCTGCTAGCGATGTAAAGAGCCAAAAGCAACTGTAGGACCTCTCCAAAAAAGCATAATAACCAAGAATTGGAGAACGCATGAGCTACAAACTATGGTGGCTTTTCGTTTAAAAGAACACTAACTTAAACAGAGCGAAAACTCACAGCTTATCATGATGAAATAGTATCATGCGCGAGGGAAATAACCTTGAGATATAAAAGTAGAAGTACCTTTGGGAAGCAATGGAGCACACATAAGTACAGTGCCGGGAGCTATTTGTTCACTCGAAGACGGTCCATCACCGTCCCACAGCGGTATAGCAACGGCTCGGCGAAATGCTGACCTAAAACGGCAGACGGTTAATAGTCGATACTTCTTAATCGGTGATTCGATAACTGCCATGCCAACAATAAGAACTTCATCACTCGTTGGCAACTGAAGAGCTCCCTTCACCTTCGTGAGGTATCATTGAAAAAATCGCAACGCGGCGTCCAACGTGCGATATTCTGTGCGCGTGTCGGCATAGTTTAGTGACATTCCAGTTAAGACACTGAGGGTGAGTACTATTTAGGCACGAAATTCGCGTTGGCGTCCTGGCGCGATTCCGCTTAGAGTAAGGCGCTGAACACCGTCATCGCTTCAGAACCCAGCTACATAGAGCCTCACACCTATCTCACACCCATAGCCGCATTCCGACTTGACACAAGATGTCATATGTATGCTACGGAAGTTCCTGTTATGGCAAGATTCCTCGAGAGATCACGTTTTGATCTTTCGGGTCTCTGCCTCCACGAGTAACACCGGTATTGAACACTATCAGAGGCAATAAATGAATAAAATAGGGAATGCGCGGTTAAATAAAATCTAAAAACAGCCAGAAATTCTATATGTTCACTGACCCACGTCCCGCTTAGGGAGGCAACGATGCAAAAGTCGATGACGCGCTCTCTCTAATAAATTTTCTTCTCTGAAACAGTTCCCATAGCATGTAACTCTTAAAGGCACCGGAAGGGGTAGGGAGAAAAAGAGAAACAGGAAGAAGTGTTGGTCTTTAAACGAATAATCGAGATCAGGAGGGGTAATCGGCAGCGAAACTCAAGCGCGACGTTGTGGTCTTTATTCGCATCTCCCGCGCATCACTGCGAACTGCACACATCACCTTTCCGAGTTGCTCGCTGTAGCCTGTTGCCTCGTAAGTTGTATTCCATTAATTCATGGTGATGTGAGACAAGGAATACATCTAACAGCAATAAACAAGTGAAACAATGAAAGGAAGTACAATGGGAAGATTGTGAAAAAAGGTGTTAATGATTAAAAATCCAATGAATTCACACTCGACGTCCTGGTAAGAGTCGTGTGTGGATTTTAACTGAACTGCAATGCCGTGGCCCAAAATTACTGCAGGTCAGAATTTCCACCTCCCTATGTCTTTAACACATAAATGACGAGCGTTTTCACAGGACGCACGGAGCGAAAAGTCAGCCAGCGGGGCCGATATTGTCCCACCACACACATTTAGTTTTGACCAGATACACTCACCTAGTCTTTGCTGCCAACTCAATGAGCACGGAATCTGCAAGACTTGCAGCGCAGTCAGTTACTCGAAATGAAGGCAATTTGATAACGGTACTGGCTACACCATGTCCTCCAACGGTGGTTCGTTTCTTTACAGGGTACGGCTGAAATCAAGAAATTCCAAATGCATAGCTAGAAAGTAAATCAATCAAAACCACAGTAGCAAGCTGTTTCATGGATGTCAGACGAAGAATCATTTCAAATATCCGTAAAGACCACATTCCGCTCTCATGGAGTATGAACCAGTAGCGTGAACTTTACTAATTTCAGTTACTGTTTGACGTTTATGGTTGAAGGCGCCATGGATAGAATCGCAGGATCGATCGCGTGTTGTTACGATGAATACATGTATAGAGGGACCCTAACTATGTTACAACATAACTGCCATGCAGAAACAGCAATCTAGAACGAGTCATCATGTATCTGTACAGGCGATCTATCTGGATCACGGTTGTGGAATAAACTTGATATAATTCATTATGACCCTCTTTGACAAGAATCTTTGCTGAAAGCGCTTCAGATACGCCTTGGTGACGGCACACTGAATCTTGAAAATTCATTTTTTCTACATTTCGAAGCCTACGTCTCCCACTATAGAAACGCTGAAAAAAGAAGCACGTGCCGAGCCGAACGAGTGGTCTTGCGTTTATTTGATTACCGGGATCCAAAACTAGTAATCCATAAAGCTCCACGTTTAATTTCGAATTGTTTCTTTTCCTGAGTTGCAACGTCACATTTAAGTTGTTACTGTATTCATGGAGCACTCAGAAATGAATCGAGAACAGTGGATAGAAGAGATCAACAAAGAGGCATTCATTAGCGGCGTTTCCATTTGAAATAGCTGGCAACGGACACAAAAGATATGAAAGCAGCCTTGACTGACTCTTACTCCGCAAGCGCGCGTGCTTCAACATTTCCTTACTGGACATTAACCACGAAATCCAACTGGCGAACGGATCCAGTTAACATGCGTTCCATACACACTCTCCACTGCAGCACCTCCGCTGCCAGTAAATCACGACATGCTGCTAATGCTCCTCTGCAGGCAGCCCAGGATATTCGCTGAGCCTTGTCCTGAGCTCGTTTTATGCTCGGCTGGTATGGCCTCATTTAAAGACACCGTAAGGGAGTAATTTTGGCTTACGGTAGAACAGACGTAGTGTGGACGAGTTCAAGTGATCGCCATTGCACAAACTCGCCAATTTGACGCCTTGGCATGGTGCCAAGAGAAGATGTTTCCATTATAAAGTTGTTCATTCCTTTTACCTTCTCCTTTGTTCTTTCTTATATTGTTTCTAGATGTACTTACATTAATGTTAATGTAGTTGGGAATGGCCGCTCCACTACGCTGGGAGTCAGGTGCTACAACTAAAGTTGGCCCGCGGCCGTCTCCTACAGCGGACAACTCGGAACGCCAGTGCGATGATGCGAATGAGGTGCGAATACACACCGCAGCGATGCACTTTTGAGCTCGGGTTTTTTCACCGATTATCGCTTCTAACCTTCTGCGTTCGTTACGAAATGCTCATTTCTTTGTATGTTTCTCTTGTTTCGGACCCCCTTCCGGTTCTTTTAAAGGCACGTCACGCGATAAACAGATTAATGGCTTACTTTCCTGGGGCGAGTAGGTCCTTAGAGAAGCTCAGGGTGCGCATTTGTTGCGAGTGCTGGTACATCCTCACGTGTTGTGCCTGCTTGATGATAACCAGGCCAGCCCACCCAACCAAATCGCACCTAGCCCAAGACGAACGAATTTCCAACGTGAGAGCTGCCTTTAACATCGAAATGGTTGTTTCATCGAGATATCTTCCATTATCGCAAGATTCCTTCTCCACGTAATCGCCACGTTGGAAATACGCTAGTCTGAGGCCAGGTGTGATTTGGTTAAGTGGGCGTGGTATGGTTTCGTTCAAGCGGGCGCAACACCGTGAGGGCGCACCGTGCAGCCGCGACAAAGATGCAGCATGAACACTTATCCGAGGACCTACTTGCCCCGAGAAAGTGGGTCACTAATTTGATAATCGCGTGCTGTGCCTTCAAAGCAGCTAAAAGGGGAAAACGGCAGATAAAGGTGAAAGCGGGAGTTGTGCAACTAGTGATTTAGTGACTGTAGCAAAGATAATGAGTGCACTACGCAGGACAGGAATTGCAGTCACTGCAAACATGTGTGTAATTTGGGGTGTCGTTGATAGAAGTTCGCAAAACAGCTACCTGCACTCCTTGATGTTTTGGTACATTGTAGCTGGTTGACGGCTCATCGAGAATAACTACATCATAGTCATGTGGCGACAGAAATGTGCGGTCACTACGTTTGAGTTGAATAATAGCAACAGAGACGTCCATATAGGAAATGATGAATGTCTGAAAAATAAGTAAAATTGATAAGTATGAGGAAATTCACATGAAAACGTGTACAATTTGCCGAATGGATGCAGCAGGCACTCTCCAACAAAGTGGTGTTCTCAACTCGAAAGTATTTATTCCAAGATCACCTTAGTTTTTATTGGCTTTTAGCTGTGCTACTGTAAATACATATCGCACACCAAAAACATAACAGCCGACAAAAGATAAATGAAGTGTACGGTTGATGGAATCCTACAGTAGCGTGACAAAAACCGGGCAAAATATGCAGTGGTGCGATATTGCTCTCTTATCAGGACTATGCTTGTCGTAAACATGCAGAACTTCAATAAAAATTCGTGGAACATTTAAGAAGAAGCACAGCGAAATGCAACATGATTCTCTGGGTCACAACTCAATGGACATGCGGGTAAACATGCTTCACGCATTTCAAAAACAGTGTGTATTTAGAAATGTGCATTATTTTGCGGCAGGAAATCGATATCTGATTTTCATACGGAAGATGCAATGAGTTATTTAGGGTACGGAAGCGTTTCCGTATCTTCCTCAAATGCGGTAACTAATGAGGAATCCAAGCGCGTCATCCTACACTACACTGGTTTATCCTGATGGTGTTTTCTAGTTGAATGTATCGCTAATAAACATGTAAGACTGCGTTCATACCCAAATAAATGAGATTTTTGGCGCATCGGCGCATCCGCGATTTGAGATTTTTGGCGATGCCACGTACCGCCACGTCAGTTTATTTGCATTGTGGTGAATAGCCAAAATCGCGGATGCGCCGATCCTCCAATTCTACCAAATCGCGGATGCTCCAAAAATTCCATTTAGTTGGGTATGAACGCAGCAATAAAACACACTGGTGGCAGCGGTCGTATCTGCACATCGAGGCGTCATTTCATCTACAGAAAAATAAAAAGGCATCAGTCACAGACCCGCAAAATCAGTGCTCATCTCATGATCCATTTATAATGGCTCAAGCGAAATGCAGCTACGGTTTTATTGCTGAAAGAGGTTTTCACTAAAAGCAACCTATATTGAATTACACATACATACAAGACTCTTTATAAGCAGAAAAACGATGAAAAGTACAAAAAAAATGATTTTGGGGTGTTCAATGCCACGGTTCAAAATGTCTATTTTGCTGCACTGAATTCCTATGGCCGCTTTCATACTTTGCGCACCGACGCCGTCACCGGCGGCGTCGGTGCGCAAAGTATGAAAGCGACCTGAACCTTTAAAATCTTAAGGTCAACTCCCCATATGCACGCTGAGCCAAAGCGGGTAGTCTTTCGAAATGGCCTCCGCTGTTGTAGGAGGATATACATGGGCAAAAAATGGCTTCTCTGTAGTAATGCTCTGAATCACTGGAAAAATAAAAGCAAAAGAAGTGATCGCTGAAAACCGCTATCTCAGTATTCCAGTACTAAATGACAATACGATGATAACGAGACGTAATCTTACTGAAAGTGAAGCACCATACAGTGTGATGCAAGGTCGAAGAATTCAGATGGGTGAGTTGCCAAACTGCTGAAAAAGCGAGAGTATTTCCATTTCAAACCTCGAGAAGCAGGCAGACAGCTGTAGGAAATTGAGGTAAGGCGATGGTCGTACCTCGCATGACCGCAGAATCGCATAATCACGATCGCAGAATCGCATGTTGTCATGGCACCCTCATTTGAGTATGCTGTTTTCCCTGGTTCTTTACCTTTCTGAGTACGTGTGGAAGCTAATAGACCAGCGTTGTGATGGGAAAACGTCGTTCAAGCGTGAGAGCTCAAGAGGGCACTTGCTTATGTGATTTTGCGATTTTTCCAACCCTGCGAGGTATAACCTCAGCCTAATGCCGCCGTCAGACTGCGATTTTGCGATTCCGCAATATTGCGATGCTGCGGTATTGCGGCTGCGCATGCGAAGTCGCGGCACTGCAATATCGCAAGGTCGCGGATCGGCGTGCGAAGGTGCGACATCGCAACATCGCGAAGGCTGCGTACATAGCCAACTGAATGGGATTACTGGCGCATCGGCGTAAATTGAATACTATACGTTTCGATCGAGAAAATGAGCGCATCTGCGCATCCGCGATCTGAGAGAATTGCATAAGGTACAAATCGATCAAGAAGATGAGAGTATTGGCGCATCCGCGATTTTGGCTATTTGCCACAATGCAAATGAACTGACGTGCGTTACCTGGCATCGCCAAGAATCCAAAATTGCGGATGCGCCAATGCGCCAAAAATCTCATTCAGTTGGGTATGAGCAGCCGAAGTCTGACAGCCGCCTAAGGCCGCTTTCATACTTTGCGCACCGACGCCGTCGCCGCCGCTGACGGCGTCGGTGCGCAAAGTATGAAAGCGGCCTTACTCGGCTATGTAAAGCGGGACCATCTCGTTTCCACTGTTGAATTCAAAAAAGGTATGGGATAGCGCACCTCACAAGTTCGAATATCTCTTTCAATTTGTTTCGTCCCTACCTGAATTGGATCAACATGTTCACGCAGCTGTCAACGCAGCGGTCTGCGTTGACAGCTTGCTGGTACAGTGTGTCCCGAAAGTATAGGTCCACCCTATTTTTCATCCAAATCTTCAGAATGGACCAGTGATTCTTTCCCAACTTTTTATCTGTAGTACCTGATCACTTTAGCGATCAAACGCCCCAGTAAAGTTGAAGACATAAAATTGCAAAATTTTATTTGCTTTTTTTTCAAAAATAAGGGTGTCCCAAAAGTATAGGTCCACTAAGCTTTTCCGCCTTGCTTCCATCGAAAGGAAAGTTGTGAAGTAGATGTAATGACGCATCCTTCTGAGGTTTACTCTACAGTGCCATGCCACGCGGTACGCACTTATCCGAGTACGAAAAAGGACAAATTTGGCCTACAAGGATGTGGGACTCAGCAATCGCAAAATTTCTGAGAAGATGGGCCCATCCCACAACTTCATCAGCAGCTTCTGTCGCACCATGCACCTGTACGGAACGAAAAAGAGAAGTGAAAGGCCGCAAGAGCTTCCTGAGAGGCAGAAGCGTCGGATCCTCAACGGTGCGTCCCATTCCAGAAAGGGTGTTTGTCGGCTGTGCAGGGAACTGGCACCTACTGTATCGAAAAGCACTGTGCACGGTCTGCTCAAGTCGTCTCCGCACATCGAGCGAAGACAGTTTTCGTCCACGCTATACCTCACGAGTGCGCACGAAGAAGCTCGGATCCATTTTGCCAAGTAAAATGTCAGCTGGACGCATCAATGGGATGAGGCAGTCTGCAGGGTTACATTATTGACGTAGTAGTTCACACAACGTTAGTAATAGTGTTGCAGGTGGTCTTTTCTGATGAGAAGAAATTTGATTTGAACGGACCGGATGGCTTGGCTAGTTTCTGGAGGGATTTGAGGAAGGAGCCGCGCTACTTCTCGAGGCGCTGATTTGCTGATGGTAGTGTTATGGTATGGGCCGCCTTCTCTCGTTTTGGTAAGAGCAGGATACTATTCATCACGCATCGTATGGATTCCAGGGCCTATCAGGACGTTCTAGAAAGTACTTTACTTCCATATAAACAGCGGTACATACGTACAGTAGGTGCCAGTTCCCTGCACAGTCGACAAACACCTTTGTGGAATTGGACGCAGCGTTGAGAATCCGACGCTTCTGCCTCTCAGAAAGCTTCTGCGGCCTTCCACTTCTCTTCCTCGTTCCGTACAGATTCATGGTGCGACAGAAGCTGCTGATCAAGCTGTGGAATAAGCCCATCTTCTCAGAAATTTTGAGATTGCTGAGTCCCACATCTTTGTAGGCCAGAATTTGTCCTTTTTCGAACTCGGATAAGTGCGTACCGCGTGGCATGGCACTGTAGAGTAAATCTCAGAAGGATGCGTCAACACATCTACTTCACAACTTTCCTTTCGATGGAAGCAAGGCGGAAAAGCTTAGTGGACCTATACTTTTGGGACACCCTTATTTTTGAAAAAAAAGCAAATAAAATTTTGCAATTTTATGTCTTCAGTTTTACTGGGGTGTTTGATGGCTACAGTGATCAGGTACTACAGACAAAAAATCGGGAAGGAATCACTGGTCCATTCTGGAGATATGGATGAAAAATAGGGTGGACCTATACTTTTGGGACACACTGTATAATGGTGTGAAAACGGGGGAATTTCTAGATGAAAAAGATCTACCTCGTCGCCAAAAGCAGCTCCAAGTAGATGCTGGTTCAGAGATTTGAACAAAAAGTAGTTAAAGGAGCGATGTTAAGAAAGCGCGCGGTTGGGAAATGTATCTTATTAAAACTAAAGGCTTTTTGGAGCTGTCTAGGTTTCATGCGAGTTGGTATTGTCTATTCCGAACAAGACCAAGCAAAAAATAGGAATGAGGAGATGGAGAGACTTGAAAATCTTAAAGGTAATGCCAGCTTCTTATGGCGTCTACCACTCCTTTGATAAAAAAGGCTTCAGAAAAATGAAACCAATGAGCAACCGACACCTACTTTGTACGCTACTGACATCAGTTGTACGTATGCTTCACTTAATAAAATGAACGTTAGACACGCTTTTCTTGGTGAGAGAAATCTGAATACTGGACCACAAAAAAAGTAAAAATGTTCCAAAATTTGATGACCGAACGTCTGAAAAGCCTTAGTAAGACTATGATATCACAGAAATTCCCGAATCATAAGACGTTTGTAACCACACGATAAGAAAACCTTATAAAAAGGGTAATGTGATTAGCAACGTCTGCAAGGGTGCCAATAAATTACCTTCATTGAATAGAAATAAAAATATACACTTCAGCAATCAATCACGAAAGTATAACGAAAGATCAAAAGGAGTGCAAGGCATTTACAATGACGTCATTTTCCTCTCCGTCATTTTTTCAGAAATAAACCATAAATAATCAAAGTTCGTTGGGTGTGGTCGGGCGCCAACAGAAGAAGCGTCCGTCTATCTGGTGATCTTGTGCTTATCGATCGTCGAAGCGATAAGAGCTTGACCACGCCCTGAGAACGGCAAACATCCAACGAGTTTTCCGGGGGAACAACGTAGACCCGTAGGATAACGAGCACTTCAGGCCATGTGAGGTGTAACGCATGCCGTGTATCTGAAAGGATCATCTGGGCCACTCTAATGAGTAGAGAGTGGTATCCGCTGTGTTATTTTTGTCAGCGCTATTTTGTGTTTTAAAGACATCGGGAGGTGCAATTTTGGCTTATAGTAAACGTCCGGTTGCCGTAGTTGCATAAACATTGCCTTGTCAAGACGTTGAATGTGTGATTCTTTGTTTTTCATAAATACCTTTTTCACTCCTTCCCTTATTACCCCTTTCACTGTTTCACTTGTTTGCCATAAAATTCGCCCTATACGACATCAAACGACAGTGGAATTGTCCTTTTCTCCCCGCGGCCAGCAGGCGGCTCAACTCAGGTCCAGGCCTCGGTCGAGGATCCCATGAGGATTCCTGGGATGGCCAGCACACATCTTGAGACGGTGGCTGCCATCCTGTTTATGCGTTATTTTCTCGTTTTTTTCTTACCCTCGCGCAGTGTAATGGTACACCATCTACAGTCGCATATTGGGCCATCTACTCACGAACGGAAGCACAGTATTCAAATTATCCTGATGTGTGCCTTCGAGTGTAGAGATTGACAGATTTCAGGCGTAGAAACTCTATAAAAATGGATAAGAATAGCACCAATAATCTGAAACTGTTTTAGTGTTCAGGTGTAGAACAACCATTTTGCAAACAGATTTCTGTGAAGTTCAGTTTCGGACCAGTTACTGCTTTTACTGTACCATACAGCGCTGGTGACTATTCGTAGACCATGCGAATGGTAAGGCCACCGTCAGACTTTGTGACTTTACGATTTTGCGATTCAGCGATCTTGCGATTTTGCGATTCTAGGAACGATTCAGAAAGGGTGGGGCAGATCAATGGTGAGGGCCAAAATTTTTGCTGCAGAGGAGTGGATTTGAACCTTTGAGTCTCGAGGGACCTGTACACGAATAATATTGTCCCGCTCCATAAGCGTTAGAAATTTCATTACAGCCCCAGTGCGAGGAAGCCAACTCCTGGTCCTTTCCAAAACTCCCTGAACAGCCTGCCCCACTGTCCATGGTGTGCCTAAAAGTGTCCGGAGGCGGTAAAAAGGAGATTGTTCCACTCACTGTTTGTGAACATGGTTTGGAGACACCTTAAATCATGTCCGATCATTACTACGAAATTGGAAGTCCGTCGGAAGCATAGGCGAAATTCCGGATGACCTCTGTGAAAAGGAATAACTTGGACATGCGCGCGGAGCTTCTTCCGAAAGCCGCCGCGGATGCGAGCTCGCCCATATTTTTCGGTCGCCTCTGAACACTTTGAGGCGCACTTGGACACACCGTGGATAGTGCGGGGGGGGGGGGGGGGCGTTCAAGAAGTTTCAGAAAGGGAAAGGGCTCCTACAAGTCTAATCCGGTCCCCTTGCACTGGGCCTGGGATCAGGGTGAAGCCTTCGTCGAGGAATCCTCTACAGTGCGGGTCGTATTTGGTTCGCTGGGAGGGGGGAAGGATCGTAATCTTTTAGAATGGCGGTGATCAACGGGATTTGAACAAGGTATCAAACTTTTGCAACCAAACGCGCTCGGCTTATACTGTGGTGCGAGGTCAATACTTGATGCCTTGTTCACAGTCTACGATTGTAAGACGACCATGGGAATAGTGGGATTGCGGAAGTTTCATTTCCCAATTCTCTCAACTTGGTGAGGACTGGGAATCGAGACGTGTGTATGTAATCCTGTTCCGCTTATTCCATAAATTTCGCATTTCCACGAAAGTTCAATTCCCGCGATTCTTCTGATGAGAACGTATCTTTATCATCTTCCGGTATTCCGCACAAACGCAGACTCTACCGCTGTTAACGCTGCCCAGAATTGCACATGTAATCCTCTGCCAAATCTACCATTGCCATTCTCAATCTAGGATGAACACGTTTTCCTTATGATATGAGTTGATATCAGGCTGCCGGTGATGCTCATATTCATTTATTCTGACTACCACTCCGTGAACTGGTGACGATGTTTGATGTGAGTCTTACTTGGAATGTTAGTGACTTGGATCCATCTGCTGATTAGTACTGAAGCCACAAACCTATGTTGATTTTCACACTTTGCGGCACCGACAGCAGCTCCCGCGTCAACGGTGGATGGAGTACTAGCCAACGGCAACGCCTGCACTATAGCGACGCGCACAATCAATAACGCTCCACCGAGCCATATTACAGTATGACGATCGTGACGAGAATCTTGGCATAGTGCCAATTCGGAAAATCCGTCAGGGCTTTCGCCACGATATCATACAGTACATAGTAAGGTTCTTTTAAGCATAAGGCCGCGTTCATACTTTGCGCACTGACGCCTTCGCCGCCGGTGCCGGCGTCGGTGCGCAAAGTATGAACGCGGTCTAATAGAGCGCGTCGCAATAGTGCCGACATTGCCGGGGGCATGCACGTCGACGATCGACGTGCTGCCGTCGACGCTGGTGCCGCAAAGTATGAAAGCGGCGTACGGGTCAAGCTGCAACTACCAAGAATCACTCCGTTAAACTCTTTTGCAAGCTACGTTTTGATCTCGTCATCTTGCAGTCAGGTACCGTAATCTTCTTCGAATGTATTTTTGTGCTCGTCCCGCTGTATTATTCTATGGTTGCTGCTAAATGGATAAAAAGTACCTCCAGTAAGTGTGGTAACTGAGAGCATAAATCAAAAAGCGATATATCAACTGTGTCGTTGGTTTTTAGAAGCGGCTAAAGTTTTATCATCTGTAAAATCACCGAAGAAGCTCACTGAAGGACGGACTAAGAGACTTCAGATTGACCATGGTGATTCAGTATCGTCGTTCCCACCGGCCGAGGTGGAAATGAAAGTTAAAGCACGAAGGGTTAGCCTATTACAGTAGTAGCTTTCCAGTCAATGACAATCGAAAAGTCATTTCACTCATTCCAGCATGAAATCGGCGACTCCAATCTTCTGCTTTCCAGCCGTGATACCACATCTGCTAAAATGTGATTGAAACAGTCTCTGGGAGTCGTTATTTATCGGTACTTGCACTTTGTCATGCCCAAAATACCCTGTTGAGTATTGTTTTTTGGATATGACAAAGTGAAAGTGCAGGTTAGTAACTAGTAAAAATGAGAAATTGAAGGATTTTGAAGCATACGTATTCTTGTTGGCACAATCTTTTACAGAGATCACTGCTCGCATGAGCGAACACGCCTGTACTACTTTAGGCGTTGTTCAATCGCAATTCGGGCGATTCCGCGATCCTCGCGATCCAGGCCCATCATTCAACTATTCGATATGTATCTTATCCTTTCCATCTGAATCGCATGCTCCCTAGAACCACTCGATCGATATCTATTCTATTCCTTCCGCCTGAATCGCGCGATCGCCTTCCGACCTCCGAACGGCGCCATAAGGCTGCGGTCATACTCACCGCCGGCAAAGCGTGACTGCGTTCACAGGCAGCGAGGGAGAGTGGCAGGGGGGAGGTGCAGAGATGACGCAGGAAACGAGGCAGTGTGGCATAGGCGGATACACAGAGACACGCAGCCACGCCCTGCCGCCGGCACCGCAAAGTATGACCGCGGCCTAAAAATGCACATGAAAAACGCTGTATCCACTGAAGGTCCAAATTCGAAGACATTTTTCCTGCTCCTCACCAGATGTTGCTGAAGGACGTATCCTTGTCTACACGAATGAGTTCGGCTTCAGGCATCCCTGAGGAACGCAAGGAGAGCCTTATTTACAAGCACAAGAATCGAATAAATAACGCTTCACAAGAATGGAAAAAAAGAAATACGATTTTACTACGGTCATCGTTGTCCGTTTCTGACGTTAGATATAGTAGATAGAGGGTCAATGTGGCTTGGACGGGGGACGGGAGACGCGACTTCACGTTCCTTAGTGGACTCAGTGGCAGCGCATCGCACATCATTGCTCACATAAACGTAAAGACATGGCAAAAATGGCGAGGAAGTGTCAATTCAGCCTGAGTCTGAGAGGCGAAGAAGCCGGGTAAGTGGGAAATTCATACACCCCTCCTCTTACATGAAAAAGCACCCGTCATTACCTGATGTAAGAACAACGTCGTGGTAAGAACAACGTCCTTTGCACTTTTTTACGTGTATGCCTGTTTCCGGCATAAGGCCGCATTCATACCTTACGTTGGCAGGGCGCAGTTGCGTATACAAGGAGCGAGGCAGTGTGACATGGGCGAGGTGCAGAGATGACGCAGGCAACTAGACAGGCCTTGGACGAACAAACTTCCAACGTGGCGCTAAGGTGGAGAAGAAAATTTGCGATGAGAGAAGATAATTTGATGTAACACCTAAATGGATGATGGGAGAAGCTTCCTAATTGGAATTTGTTCGTCTAAGGCCAGGTGTGCCTTGGTCGGGTGGGCGTGGCTCGCTTGTGTTCAAGGAGACACAAAACCATGCGGGTGCACCGTGCAGCCGCAACAAAGATGCAGTCTGTGCATTTATTCAAGGACCTATTTGCGCTAAGAAAGTAAACCACTAATTGATTATTGCTTGGTGTGCCTTTAAGCAGTCGACATTAAAAAAATCATTGCGCAATTTCATATACAAAGTAGTAGTCGAAAAAAGTATCTCAAGAGTTCATGCACTGAATCGATGTCTCGCTCTCTCTCTCTCTCTCTCTCTCTCTCTCTCTCTCTCTCTCCCTCTCTCTCTCTCTCTCTATCTCTCTCTCTCTTTATGTGGACAGCCACTGTGTGATTTTGTCTCATAAATATATAAAAATTGGAGATTTAAAGGAACCGGAAGAGGGTCCGAAACAAGAGAAACATACAAAGAAATGAGCATTTCGTAACGAACGCAGAAGGTTAGAAGCGATAATCGGTGAAAAAACCCAAACTCAAAAGTGCATCGCTGCGGTGTGTATTCGCGCCTCATTCGCATCATCGCACTGGCGTTCCGAGTTGTCCGCTGTAGGAGACGGCCGCGGGCCAACTTTAGTTGTAGCACCTGACTCCCAGCGCAGTGGAGCGGCCATTCCCAACTACATTAACATTCATGTAAGTACATCTAGAAACAATATAAGAAAGAACAAAGGAGAAGGTAAAAGGAATGAACAACTTTAAATGGAAACATCTTCTCTTGGCACCATGCCAAGGCGTCAAATGGGCGAGTTTGAATGGCGGCCACTTAAACTTGTCCACACTACGTCTGTTCTACCGTAAGCCAAAATTACTCCCTTACGGTGTCTTTAAACCAGCCATGTGCTCCATAAACTCAAAGAACCAAAAAAGTCTTATAGCCACAGAAACGCTTAAAAACTTGGTCAATGTAACGTCATGTAAAAAGTGTCAAGTGTCAAGTAATGGGAGCGACATCCATGTGCATACCGGGCGATGCAGGCGGTGTCAGTGTGTTATTATGTGTATGGGAAAATGATGTCTTTAGTAGGTGCGTCTGGGTCGAGGTTATACCATGCGATCGGTTTGCATTCCGTTAGCAGTGCGACTGAAGTTAGGTGCGTATCGATCTGCGATGATGCAATCCTACAGATCGTGCGGATCACATAATCGCAGAATCGTAAGTGCCCTATTGCGCAGCCTCACTTCACCGTGCTATTTTCCTGGGTTCATCACCACCCTGGGTCCGTGAGAGGTAAGAATTAGTAAATGGAGGAAAATAGTACATTCAAGTTAGAGAGTCAGAGGGAGCGCGAAGGCTCTTGCGACTCTGCGACTAGGCCACGTACATACTTTGCGGTGCCATCGGCAGGGCGTAGCTGCGTGTCTCTACGTCTTCGTCTGTGCCACCTTATCTCCTTGCCTGCGTAGTTTCTGTATCTCCACCCCCGTGCAACTCTGCCTCGCTCCTTGTGAACACAGCATCGCACTGCCGCCGCAGAGTATGAACGCGGCCCTATGCGATACCGCAAGGAATGATCTCAGCCTCGTAGCTGGAAGGCAGCCGATGTCAACAAAGAGAGGTTGAGAAGGTTTAGGAAGTCATAACAAATGTAATTTACAAAACAAGGATCGGATAAACAACAAGTTTAAACTGAGCACAAAAAGCTGCACTCACTGTGCTAACAGACGATACTAACCTCTAAATCACGCACAATGTGTTCGAAATTCTCCCTAACCCAGAGGACCTTTCTGAGTAAGGGACTTCGTGAATTTGAATCGCAATATATGCTATCGCTCTGCAGATGGATGCTTTGAATGGCGCTTCAGAAGATGTGGGATCGTATCGACGTCGAGCACCTACGATATACTGTGGGGCGCGTTTCTGAACGTCTTATAGCCTGCACTAGAGCTGTAAGATCAATCTTCGATTGTTATAAAGTGATCATGCGTATAGCTAATTTTTTTCCTTTCAAGAATTTCTCTGTTTATTGCTTTGCTACATCAAAATTTAGTGTTAGTGTATTTGGGGGGGGGGGGGGAAGACACTAAAGGGGATAAACCGGGCGGATCCTAGAGTACTTTGGACAGAGTAGAGAGAAAGAAATTAAACCCCCTCTCACTTCTTCTTGTTCGTCCATCTGTATACTTGATTGTTGTTTTGTTGTTTTATTCGCAAGATGTTTTTTTTAATGTTCCACATGAGTTAACCTCATGTAATAAATGTATGTATGTATGTATGTATGTATGTATGTATGTATGTATGTATGTATGTATCAATCACTTGCTGGTGGGGTAAATGCAGACGGGTGAGAGGCTAAATCAACCACTTGTTCGTTGTCCCGCCCCACAGGGAACTCTATCGCCGGATACGTGGGCAGCGCGACTCTCAGCGCTACGGGATCGTGATAAGACTCCAAGGCACGCTTTTTCAATGTGGGTTTCGTCACACATTACCTCTTCTAAACTGAGATGTTTGTTTCCAGCGGCCATGACTCAGTTCAGGGCCCTCAATCAAAAGTGTTCGGCTAAAAACTTTAGCGAAAATGGCGCTGGAGGCAGCACAGTGCGCTGCACCCCCATTACACCTGCCCTGCCCTTCCCCCACCCCGATCCCTAATAATGGGTCGTTCGGGAAGTTTTCGAGGTTTTCGACTTCTAACTTCAAATGCGCAATTCTCGACTCATACCAAATTTCATCAATAGAGTTTGGAACAATAAGAATCCACACTTTTTTGTCCACCAGGTACAGGCTTGGTTATTTCGGTTGCCCAGAACTGGGTAGATCTAGAGGCGACGAATTCATCGAAGGCCGTCTTGGCATAGTGTTGGGTCTTGAAAGATTTCTGCAGAAGAAAGCATGATGAAGTAGCAATCAGCGGAAGCCAGGACAGGTGAGTATGGTGGATGCGGTACAGTTTCGTTGCCACGTTCCCTCAACATTTTCAAGGTTGTCTGTGCGGCATGGGGCCGTGCGTTATCGTAAAGAAGGATAGGTCAACTCATATCAGCAGTGGGGTCATCATTTGCAGTCTGCGATGCATCTCACGAACACCTCAAGTACTTCGCTACCGTAATGCTTTTGTCGGGATTCATAGAGCAAAAGTGGATTAGAGCAGCCGTAGACCACCATATCACCGCCATCCTGCCAAGGTTGACCCTTTCGGCTTGACCTTTCTTTAACCATGGTGCAGATCGTCGTCTATTGTCCTACAGAATCTCCATCCCATCACAAACAATGCGGTTGAGGGATGAGTCACGTTTTGTACAAGAAGAGTACGAAGGAAGTGGGGTGGATGGGCCATTTGTCCATTTGTTCTAATGATTTTTAAAAAAATTTGGGTTGCTATGGGAATGGGGGGACATACCACTTTGGATATTATTTTTACCAAAGCCTATGGGGAGAAAGGAACCCTTTCTTTCCTTCATCAAGGCTTAAGCAAGGGTACACACCTGAATGTGCAGATTTACTCTCCAAGGATCCCTCCAGCATGCCTAGCTATGGTTGAAGAGGGCGAGCATTTGGCTCTAACGGCTGTATAGGCAACTCTAGCCAAGAACCGAACAAACATTAAAAAATGGAATATTCCCAACCGCAAGGATTTTCTGTACTACCTGACACATTAGCACTGAAATCCACAGCTACAAATGGTGCCCTTCCTTTTCAGCCGCCCGTGCTGGAACAAAACTGTCGTCAAAGAGTATGTCCCACCTGTCCTTGGCAAGTCCATCAATGCACTCATTGAAATTACTCGGCAAACATTGCGCTTTGAGTGCAACAAAAAGTGCACGACGGCGTTTTTGTCGCGCCGCGCTGCGACGACCTGCCGTCGCGGGCGCGGTGTCCCTGCAGTGTTGCGCGCCATGTTCCATCAGCTGATACCGTCCGCTGTCGGCTCGCTGACATTTTCTTCGTGGGGGTTCCCTTTTTCCAAATTGGAGTACCCTGATAAACTGTTCCTTGCTATTTCCTATAAAATGCCATCTCCAAGGCGACGTCTCATTTTGTTTTTGTGGCTTTTCCAACATCTGTTTTCTGTTAGACAGCCGCGCATTATCGAATTCGTAAGGCATTGTGTTTTCGAGTTCTCTTCCATTTAATATGTTGCCGTAGCACTTTCTAGTTGTACGATGAAGACACTGTAAAAGTAATGCTGAACACCACGACGGAAGCGACGGAAAATTCGGCAGGTTGCGCTGGTAAGGCGTCGAAACGCAAACGCGCTAAGTGAGTTTTTTGGTGTTCTTTTGTGTAGATCTTGATACGATGAAGTTGAAACTTATGTTAAGGCGTAAACGAGGTCAGCAGTGGGCATTTTATGTGGAGTCTTTTAAAAGAACTGTGGATTGTTTGTATGAGATCTGCCGTTCTGATCATAACATAAATGGCTGCAAAGTAAGTTTTTTTCATCTTCATTCCTTATCTTTTGATCCGCTTGCTTCATACCAAAGAGGAGTCGATGTCTGAGGTGTAGATGAGTCAAAAAACCCGAAAGGCTTTGCGATTCATTGTCATATTTGTTAAAACCAACGCTCCGGGAAACATTACTTTACATCCAACAATGATATATTGTTAGCTTAGGCCTTCTGAAAGGGCCAGAAAAACCATGCAGAGGAGAAACTTGTAAAGTTCATTCTCGAAGTCAAACCATACTTATGGTACATGTAAGAAATATAAGAGTTTCTAACTTAGAATCGGCCCGAGTTCACGAGTTTCATCTAGAAGCCATTCTCTCGGTTTCACAACGGTATTTAAGGAAGCGATCATCTACCTCGAGAACGCCAAACGAGACTTCGAGTCACTGATCAATACAATCAATGTGGAAGCGTCTTGGGACGAATCAAGCAAGTGAGTAGAGTAACAAGACCATCATAAATTACAACAGAAGTTCAAATTGGCTCATTCTTGAGGAACAATTTCTTGGCGTCTCCATATTTTGGGTAATACGTCAATAGGATGTCCCATATATTCTAAAGAAAAGCGACATTTTTCCATAAAACCGACATACGTTCCGTAACATAATATCTTGAAGAAATTGAAATTGTCTTCAAATGACAAACCGTTTAAGCGACAAACTTGTTGGCTCCGTATATGAGTGAAAAGTTGCCAAGAGATATTAGGGCCGCCTCTACTTCACCAAAAAAACTAGGGATAATTCGCAGGATAATTTCGGAGGTGATGCCTTCAATTCCTCTTTGTATCATTTGATGGTACACTAATCCGGCTCTCACTTTCAAGGTTTTTTTTTCAAGGTCATTAAACTTTCTGTGTTTTTCCATTCTGTGAACGAGGTAATGGTGGCTATGGTATATGTGAGCTGAGTCACGACTCTGAAAATGGGAACCTTTGGTTGAACCGAATTAGCTCGTTAATTGTTTATATTAAGTAATGATTAAGGAAGGCTAGAAATAGTCCAAGCTTATCCTCTTCGTTAGACTCATGTTTTTTCAACTGAACTCGTATGTGAGTTTATGAAGGACCTTGTAGGAAACAAGCCGTTGCGTGGGAAATTCGCAAAACTACTCGTTCACCCGTTCAAGTCTCACTTGATGCAATGCCTTCGTGAGTTTCCTTGTTCTGTTACGGCTCCAGTCTTTGTCGTGCTGATGTGGTTTTTAGTTCCGGGCTTTTGATGAACGAAGCTCCTTTGTGCGAAGAAGACGAGGACTTTAAAGAAGCTGCTCGATGTGAGTTTTTAGCATCTATCCAACGAGTCATTAAGGTCCTTACCACACATCAAATATCGTGCATTGGAAAACAATGCTCAAGATGTTTATTTTCTGATCGATTTTCTCTTTCTTCTGATGTTATATGATGGCGGAACGTGGTAGTTAAGCAGCACTTATTGATTAATTGTTCTATCGAGCTTCACATGACCAATTTTTTTTTTCTGTTGAGAATTATCAACTTGCTTTCCATGTTGAGTCCGAGAATCATGTTCATCGGAAGCTATACTGTAGCTCCATTGATGTGTATCTATTCTGTTTTAGTGTCGTTAGACGATGGCTGGCAGGTAGTATTACCCCGTCGTAAAAGGAGCACAAGCTCTTCTGGAGATATTGCACCTTTTCATGATGATGTAATGAGCGAAACTGCTCCACCAGAGCAGCGTGAGGTTGAGGTATTTTGGATTGATCGTTGTGGTGGTGCTTACTTGGTTATCGAACGGATTAGTTACTGCTAGCGTTTCAAGCCACCTCGACCCAATGTATATGATCGACTTTCCGCACCTCGTCGTACTGTATCTCCATCTGTTTCTAACATGGCAACGCCGTCTTCACGGCATAATAGTATTCGCTCTTCCGTTGGCCTACAATCGGGACGTCTCACATGTCCGAAAAGTGCTATGGACCTCCCGCAAACGAAGGTAGATTAAATATAAATTGTAATTTTAGCCTTTGACGCTACAAAATACACAGGGGATAATGTTATTCGTCTTGTTTCATGTTATATGATTATGTTTCAGGCATCCATGGCCAAGATGGCTTATAGTCGGCAGCTACTTTGGGAACGAAATCAGTCATTATTAGCTGAGAAACTACGTACAAAGCAACGAATGGAACGGGTTGAACGGCGCCGTCGTGCAGGTCCCAGCCGCTGTGGAATTCATTTCGCTGATCGCTCACAAACTCAAACTAGTGGCAACTCTTTCCGGCAGGTACCTCCCTCTCGACACTTTGTGAAGTTTAAGTGGTGTCATAGTTTTTATTATTCAGCGTATTCAGTGCGATAGTGCACCGGCAAGTGAGAGGAATCCGTCGGTTGATCGTTCTTTGCAGTCAATTAATGAAGTGGGCGAAGTCGATGAAACTGAAACTGTTCCGGCAGATCCGACACCTACTGATTCCAAACGGGACACTATCCGTTTTTCGACGACGAGGTAATTGTTAACTCGAGTTTGTTTTTAAAGTGGAACGATGTTGCTTTCAAGATCGGAGCCAGCGTTTGGAGAAGTGTCATCACTCCTTGGCCTTGACGACGACGTAGAATGGAAGGAAATGACAGAGGAAGAGGAGTCCTTGGCATTGGAGGAGCAGAGCCTGAATCTGGAGATAGAACATGTAATTTCTTTGATAATTTTTTGTATAGGATGCTAGCTAATGGCAGGTTTATACTTTCCAGGAAGAGTCCTTTTCAATTGACATCGAACTAGAGCGACAAGTTGCCGCTGAAGCAGAAGCACTGGAGAAGTTCGAACTGTCTCAGAAAGCTGCTCTTTCAGCTAATCAAGTAGGAAGACTTTCGATGATTTTCCTTCTGACTATTATCCATTTTGAAATTTCCTTTCTCCTTTAACACCCGTCCAGTCCTTTTGAGGCTCCACGACTTCATTAAATAGCACTTACTGTTTTGATTTATAGAGTAAACAAACAGAAAACAACGCTTCCTCTTGTGACGTAGGTCAACAAGCAGATTTAATTGGAGGTGTGTATTGGTATTTCTGTATTTTCAGTCTCTCTAGCTTTAGTGATCTGACATTCGTGGAATCGTCTTCACTAGGAATGCGATCCCCTAATAAATTCTGTTTCAGACGAGTATCGACGGCGGCCTATTTTAACATGGAGTGAGGTGGTAGGAAAGGAGGTGATGCCTCCGTATCGCGAACCGGGCACAGTTGCTGAGAGACATGAGAAAATGAGCAGCCCAAGCAGAAGAAGGTACATATTTGGTCATCCGACGGCACTTACATTTGTCTTTTTTTGAGGTGCGACAAAAATGATGTCGACTTTTCTATACGACATGCCGAGAAGTTGAAGAGAGCCACAGAGTTGAGGGCTCAGTTGCAGGCTGAGAAGACAGCAAGATTACGTGAATTAACGCGCAGGGTATTTGCTTCTAGTCTTTGCCGGACCAGGTTGAATAAGCATGTAAAAAACGTTGTTGTTCAGGTGGAAGAGGTTCGTGAAAAACGCCAGAAAGTGATAGAAAGAAAAAGGCAATTGCTGGAGAGTCGTATGGAGAGAGCTCAAGAAAATCGAGAGAAAAATATTACTGAAATCATTCGTAAAGCCAAGGATGATGAGCAGAAGGTGAGCCTTCTTGTTTCGTTCGATTCTATGACTTCATTTTAATTTGGAGAGATTTCATATGTATTGTTCTTATTTAAACAAAAAGTTTGTACTGATCAATAAGTGTATCTGACTGAACATTGTAATCACGAAGGCTGAACTATGCCGAGTGAGTACGAGTAGATAGCGGGGTTAACACCGATGTGATCGCTATTTAGCCTACTATCTCATTAATTTTAGAGCACAATATGTAACCTTTATTTGAAATTTGAGACTAATTTTTCTACCTTCTCAGGCATTAACATGGACGTGATTCTTCTTAGAACGTTTTTTTAGGATCTTCCGCTCAATATTAGGCCTCATTTTGAATCGGATTCGTTTCCAGGTTCTGGAAGTTCAGTTCATCAATTCATTGCAAGGTGGCAACATGATACTCGATTTACGAATGAGAGACGCTGGGGTTGAAGAAAGGAAGCAAACAATGGCTGAGGAACGAGCAAGACGAATGGAAGAGAAGGCAGCAAAAGAACATGCTGCTGAGGAGAGGCGTAAAGTAGCAGAAATGGTACCCTCTTCGTTTACGAGCAAATGCTTGTTTTGCTTATCTTGCTTGAATGAATTGCTGTAGGAGCGCATCGCACGTCTTCAAGAAATCGCAGAACGGAAGGAAGCCCGTCATGCTCAGCTTGCCGCACAGCGTAGTGAACAGGAGCGATTGCGAAGTGAGAAACGAAAACTTCAACAAGAAAAACTCACCGAGCTAAGGCTGGCAGATGCTGAAGAGAATGAGTCATTAAGGAAGCGGATCCAGGAAAAGGTGAAATATATCTCGGGCAGAGGATTCTTGCGAGGTGCAACAAAACCATGGTTCAGATTGAATCAACTTCTCGTCGCCACGAACAGAATCTGGAGGATGTACGAATACGCGCGCAGGAGTTCTCATCCCCCCGTCCGCCATCTGGTTGTAGGTGGACGTGGTCTTTTGTGGATTACAATCACTGGCCATCGGATACCCAAGGAACCATTTTCAAATGTGCATCTTGTAGTACTGATGTGAGTTAATACTCGAAAGCAAACATAGAAGTATCGTTGGTTCCCACTGATATTAGAAGACTCCAAGAAATGTGTATTTCGAATAATTCAGTGGTCTCTTGACTTCAGGGCTGTCTTAACAACGTGATAACTTCCAGGTTCCCACAGAACTGGAAGCTGTAGCTCATGTGATGTCCCAAACGCACCTCTCCAAAACCAGTATCGACCACCATACCGTATCAACTGAAGACCTTGTAAGTGCTCAGTATAAGTTCATTTATTGTGTTTTCATATGTATTCCTTTTCAGGAAAAGGAGTACTGCTCCTTGACTCAGTCTCCTGCTCCTGAGAGCACTGAAATAACCCAAGAAGATGAATCGGTGTGGCGAAAGAAAAGGGTAAAAGTGAAGCAACGGCTAGCCGCTAGGTGGGTTCATCAAGCGGTTTTCGAGCGATTTTTCGAATTGATAAGATGATTTTCCAGAAATAAGAAAGTTAGTGAGGCTGTGGAGAAACCGCCATCTCCAAACTTGCGTCAAGTGAAATGTATTCGTGATTTAACGAATGCGATGAGTAAATTCCAGCACCGGCAGGGTAGACTTGAAGATTCTACCATACAATCACTAGAGCGTGCATTGGTTGATGTGTGCCGTGAGAGTGAATCACAGGTATGTTCAGCATAAATTTGACCAGTTTGGCAGGCGCTCACTCTTCGCACAGCGCATTTTAACCCATTTCGCGTAATTGCACCGTCCTATGATCAATATTTTCATGAAGCTCTGTTGCATTACTTACCCTAAAGTCCCATAGATAAGAGCGGCCCGTAGATAAGAGCGGTTTGTGCCAGAAAATGAAAATTGACGTTTGTATACGTTTTTCTTTGGCGCTGTGTGCTCATGATTATCGCATCAATAGCCTACAACTTAACCTTTATTCTTACTGTTCTCTATACTTTTTCTATTGCTATTTTTTTATTAGGTTGTAAGGAAAGTTCTGGCCGCATTCGCACGTTCACAAGATAAACTCAAATTTCGAAGCGCGTCTACATGAATTAAATTACAAGTTGTGCTCCTTAGATAGAGAAAAAGTTGCTCTTTCTGGATATATGCTTTTCTTGAAATGTTACAAGTTTTTCGAGTTATTAGGAAAATTATAAAGTACTGCGAAAATGGCACTTTTTAGATGACTTCACTTCACGAGTTCTTGTCTAACCGAGTCTCAGCGAAGGTGACCACAAATGTGAGTGCTGCAAGGGGAGGGGGTGAAGCATTGGATGCAACACTTTGTCCCTGGTTTCAGAAGTGCAGAAATGAAAACGAGTTGCTCGAATTTTCAATTGATCAAATCGCTTTAACTAAAGTGTCAAAAAGCGATGAGCGCCCATACTTGCAGGGGATATCCACAAGTATTGGCCCTCAACAAGCAACCTTAGCTGACCACCTCAAGTGGCCTTGATTTGGAAAAATCCAAAAAAATGGGTGCCGAGGGACCGCACAGGGCAGCTATGCGCAAGCGCATTTTTCACAAATCCTCTTCCACTAATTGAAGCAGTTGAAGGGTAAGGCCATTACTCGTCTATCATGTTCATCAGATCTAGCGCTAACTATGCCCCACTTTTCCAAACATCTGGACAGCTTCTTCAGCAGCACTGGGTTCGGAAAGAATGATGGTTTGAAGTCGACTTTTTTTGTTTTCGCGCTCTATGAATCATCAGCCCTTCTTCAAAATAAGATGTGCAAATAACCATAATACTTCCAAAAGTGTAGCGAATCAAATGGTACTTATTCTGTGAGAAAAGATGCAGTCTGTGTCGTGACGGTTCACGATGTCAAGGAGGCGGGGCCCTAAGGGCTCCTTATAAAAGGGCTTTCAAGCCTCTCGCGGGGACGTTCTCGTGATGACTTCTTCGCGGCGTCACTTCTCGCCTAGCACGCACACGAACTATTAACACACACAATGAGTACTTAGCAAGCAAGTGCTCGACGTTCTGCCGCATCGCACTCATAGTACATCGCTCTAGCTGACACCCGCTCATAAATCTATTTTCTCACGTTACCTATTTACATGTAATATCTTTGTTTCATATGTATTATGTGCAATAAACAATACTGATGCCCAATTGACGGTTTACATTAAACTTCCGTAAGAGAAGTTTAAACATGGTGCATCGGCCGGTAGTTCATGAAGACTGATCACCTTCATGGACACCGATGGACCCTATTTTTCTCACAAAAAGCGAACAACTATCACGGCACGGCGACTCGAAATAACCGCATAGAGACGGCGACTCGAACTAAATGTCTAGAGCTTGCGACTCGAAATAACCGCATAGAGATGGCGACTCGAACTAAATGTCTAGAGCTTGCGACTCGAAATAACCGCATAGAGATGGCGACTCGAACTAAATGTCTAGAGCTTGCGACTCGAAATAACCGCACAGAGATGGCAACTCGAACTAAATGTCTAGAGCTTGCGACTCGAAATAACCGCACAGAGATGGCAACTCGAAATGTCTAGAGCTTGCGACTCGAAATAACCGCACAGAGATGACGACTCGAACCAAACACCTAGGACAGACGACTCGCTGTGACCACTCAAAATGAATACTCTTCGCGTAACCTTTCGAAACCCATCTAGAACACTTGGGGTAACGCCTATTATCCCAATCAGTAACTCTCACGAAACCAGACATTCCAAACGTTACGTAAAACAAAACAGACAAAAGCTCCTCGCCATGAACAACAACACCTACGAAACATTTTTTCTGACGTGTCGCAAAAATAACAAACTCGGAAACCTTTGTTTCCTTTACACAAATGACTCGTCAAAACATTTCGACCACATACTGTAAAACTAGGTGATTCACACTCGACAGCACATATTTCAACAGAGAAACAAAAATGTTTTTCTCAGACAAAACTTGAATGATTCATCACTGATCAGAAACATATAAATAGTCGACAACTTCCCTCGGCCTCCCATCAGACCAGGTGACAGTATCGTCCTCTCGAACAAGCCACATCGAACAAAACCACAAGCTAACCGAGTGCTCCTCCACAGGGGTATGTTTCTACTGTAAACGCGCACGTCGATACGAGGAAATGCATAGTCACCACTCCGCCTTCTGCCGCTTCCAATTCAAGGTATAACACAACAGTCAAAATGGATCGCCATGGATTTTTTCAACGCCCAGCTAATTCACATAAACCTATGTCATGTTTCATTCAAGATGTAATCTTACATGTCGCTTTGCTTTACCATGTTCCTTTTCTATTTCATTGTATTGATGACTTCATTTTTCCCATAACCTTTATTTCTTTTCATACCGGTAATGATCACCTTATGTGATAAGTTGTATTCATTTAATGACAACCACTATGTAGCAATATTTTGCGGTGTGGCAGGATCGCGCGAACACGATGTCTGCTCAACAATTTTTACTACCAAATTTTCAATACATCATCACAATCAATACATCATCACAATCAATACATTATCACAATCAATACTCAGTCAAACGAAACTCACTCGAACCCCAATAGGCTCGCCCGGAGTGTCGTGACGGTTCACGATGTCAAGGAGGCGGGGCCCTAAGGGCTCCTTATAAAAGGGCTTTCAAGCCTCTCGCGGGGACGTTCTCGTGATGACTTCTTCGCGGCGTCACTTCTCGCCTAGCACGCACACGAACTATTAACACACACAATGAGTACTTAGCAAGCAAGTGCTCGACGTTCTGCCGCATCGCACTCATAGTACATCGCTCTAGCTGACACCCGCTCATAAATCTATTTTCTCACGTTACCTATTTACATGTAATATCTTTGTTTCATATGTATTATGTGCAATAAACAATACTGATGCCCAATTGACGGTTTACATTAAACTTCCGTAAGAGAAGTTTAAACAGTCTGAGCCGAGTTATGATCTCCCGAAGTTGACATTGCGAAACCGGCTATGAGAAATCTAATTTTACTGCTGCATTGGGAGTGACTGCTGCTGGAGAGAAATTTGAAACAATGCTAATTTTTAAAATTTGTTAAAGAATTTTGAGAATTTTTAAGAATTTTTTTTTACCGGTAAATCAAACCGCTCCTATCTATGGGACTTTAGGGTAGTTACATAAAGGCCCACCTTTTCTGCGAGCGATACATAAGTGTGATAGTTTTTGTTGTTACTGATAAAGGAGTAGCAATGAAAACGTGCTTACTTTCAATCACATAGTGAGCAGGCTATAATGGCTGTTGGTATTGCATCCCACCCTCGATGCGACATCTAACAATGAGTGAATAGTTTTAGTGAACATTGTGAACTGAAATATTCCAGGCTGTGATTGCCCAGTCACTTTTTCGCTGCTCTCAATATTCCATAAGATAGAATTTTATTCAGATTTGCTCACCTTTCTCTAGGGTTGGTGAGCGTTCACAGAGAGAGTTTTGTGAAAAGAAGTATCTAATACCTGCGGCACACTGTCGCTAGTCGCTCTGTTGACCAACTTCGTTTCATGAACTGAGGCCAAAAACTGTGCATAGCAGATGGATAGAGATACTGTTTAATGGCAGTGGCCTCATACCGCTTCCGTTCATCATGGAGAGCCCGGCTAAAAGAGTGAGGCACACGTTCTAAACCATTGTAATGAAGTGTTTCCTTTTGGGCGAACGACCGTTGAAAGAAGTAAAACACCCTAGTTATGATTTATTTCATCAACGCCGAATGAACCACCAACATGAAAGTTTTTACAAGGTAAAAAATAATCAAGAACCTAGCTGCGTGAGATATCAAGCTTATCGATCACCAAACCGTCCTCTTCTGCCGTAGACACCTCTATGAAACGCGCTTTGTATCCTTGTTCTGACAGAAAAGTACACAGTAATTCACAATTCACAACATTCACAACACAGTAATTCACAATTCACAACATTCACAACACAGTAATTCACAATTCACAACAAAGCTCACAATAATTCCCTTTTGCTCCGCTAAATGAACTCTTCAGCAACTTGCCAAAACGTCTCAGATGGGGACCAATCAGTCACTAACACTATGCCTGGGGCGGTAATCTATTATCTTCACGGACGAGATTCGAACCCGCGCAGCGTGCACGCCGATGCAGCCCACACACGCACTGGACCACGTACGATCCTAGTTCCATGGGTGAATTCGTGCCACATGACTTCTGGCTTACCGCTGCTATGCAGTGTTGTGAAAAATTGTAAAAATTTATTTGTTATAAACCCGTATTTTCGAGCGGTTGGTCGGCTCTGCTACTGCGAGTAGTGGAATAGGAACGAGATATGTCACTCATTGAGTACAACATAGGCCGTAGGGGTCGTATTATATGCAACATGCAGTTTAACGAATTTCGTCCTGCATTTGTTACTGAATCTTGTCAGTGCTTTTCGAATAATATCACTCTTATTCGCTCACAATTAATGTTCATCTTTCATGCGCATAATACTTATAGATGCAAAAACTCTGAATTTATCCAAAAAAAAACCACGGATTCGCTGTCTAACGTCCTATATCATCCCTTATTGATATCACTTCAGTCACCCATCGTCCATGCCCCCGTTTCAACCCCCAAGTCACCTGTGGGTTTGATCCCTCTACTCCCAATACGAAAAGCCTTGGGGATTTGATGGTGTCTCGTCCACTCCTTATTAGATCTTATTCGTCGTTATCCTTTTCTGAAACCAGCATCAATGTGCTCTTATTTCCTTTTATATGACTTGAAAGATTCCGCAGGAATAGCAGGGCCACGAGCCCTGAATTTCCGGTTGACCACACAAACATTAACAGATACGTCAGACATTATGGTAGATAGAATTATGGAAAGTGCATTGGTAATGTTCGAAAAATACCATGGGAAATATACCTGCATATCTGATGTGAGCGGGTACTCTCCGTGTTAAAGTCCCGTGAGCGGAAGCGTGGGGCAGTTCTGGCTTACGGTAAATACTTGCAGTTTGTTTAGTTTTCCGGAATTGCACATGCGGTGCCTTGTCAAGACGTTGAGTTTGATTCTTCGAATATTCTATTATAAATCTTTTTTATCTTGCTCTTTCGCTAATTCTCCCTTTCATTGTTTCACGGGCTTGTTGCGGTTTGTTGCTGCACTGTTTAATATCATTATGGATGAAACCAGATTTGCCCCACGCGACATCAAACGGCAGTGCCCGCCACTAGTAGACAGCTCGGCCCTTGAAGCGTGCAGCTCGAGGTCAAGCGCGCTAGGATCACAGTAGCGCTTCAAAAGAACGCGGGTTTGCTAAACATTATCTCCCATAATTTCGAATGTTCGCCTACGGGAAACGTATTTAATTACGTTCTCCTTCCTTACACCCTCCCGGTGCCTTTAGATATTCAGTATATTCCTTTCTTCTTTCCAACTTACTATAGTGGTTGACTATCACGAAGAGCTGTCACGAATTGTTTTTTCAGGAATGGCTTGTAACCAACCTTGCCCGTCCGTTCGCGTATTCGTCCCTTCTGTCCGATCTTCTATTTATCCAGATGAAATGGGCAAGCAAAGGAGGAACTCCCAGGTATATTGAGATCGATCACGTTTTCGTACTCGGATTCGATGAAATAGCTCCCTATCATTTTTACTGTTTTCGAAATTCAGGCTCTTTTTGAAAATATCTGCAACGATATGTCGATTGTGCTCAGTTCCGTCTCTTTGCCGGTCTGTGTTATTTACACCTGTCCTTGTGGAATTAATGGATAGTATTATGCTACAGCTTAAGGTGAGTACGATTTGGTTTTTTCTACCGTTCTAATTGAATTCAGCTAGCATTTTTTCGTTTTCTGCTGTTACCGCTTACATGTATGCGATCCTATCAAGTATTCTCTAGAAGGCTATGGTAGGTTGAAAATTTTGATGGTCTTGTTTTTCGAAGTTTTTTTTTTCAAACTTTCGAGTGGCTTATTTGTTACATACTTCACAAGGGGAAACCTTTTTATGGCTGTACAGATCTTCTTTCTGTGAGTCCGTAGTGGAATGCGTCTATTGAGCTATGACAAACCTACCATTTTGAGAAAGTTTAATGCATTGTTCGCCATCCTCCTTGGGGTTTTGGGTCACGTGAAAGGTTATGCCTTCATTCTGCCGGACGACAACAATCGAACGCTGTTCATATGTGAACTAGTGGCGGTTGTCATCCCACAGTGAGGCCTTCTATGACCTTGAAGGAGGTGCTTATGTTTCATTGTTGTGGTGTTTGATCACTTATTACGTTCATATTAGCAATAGATGTCTTAGATGAGGAAAGCTTCGGCGAAGTATCAGCAGGATATGGGCTGTTCTCAATGGCTACTTCAGTTTTGTTTTTTATCTAGCATAACATAATTTATTTCATGTCTGAGGAAATTCGTGTTGTCTTTTTCCAGATGAATCATGTGGCCTTGAAAAGACCAATATTGATTTCAGAGACACGAGTATGATTCGGAATTGTTGTGTTCACTGGATGTTTTGCTGGCCACCGTCAGATGCGCTCGAAACACAGATGAGTGGCAGTCGTGTGGTGTGGATGGTCATGAGATGGAAATACGTATAAGTATGATTGCGAGGTACTGGCTTTAGTAAGGACTACGTTTTTTTGATTTTGAGTATAGAGTGGCGGCACTAGTAAAATTTTTTGGTCTCTTATCTACAGTTATCTGCTGGCTTCTCGGTTTCCACAAATTCTTGAAGACGTAATCAATCCGTCTATATCGTTGCCGATACTCATTAGACTCAACTCTCTCCATCTTGAGTTTGCTGGTGTCTCCAGTGAAGATACGTAAGTAATAATTCATAAAAACTGTGATTCTGTACTTGTATCGTTGATATGTATGTTTAAGTAGTACAATTACATCGGCATTCTGCGATCTGCTCCTGAAAGCCACCATATCTTCTTTGCGGTCTGCGCCATTAGATACTTCGGAGACAGATTCAGACTCGGTTAATGCTGAGGAATTTGTTGGCATGGCTGTAAGAATGTGTAGCTGTCTTTCTAAGGACTCTAGAACATGGAAGGTAAATGTTTTCCTCGATGTTCCTAGAATGCTGAGTTATGGGCAAAAACTTCGGTCACACTCATCACGGACGGGACTGGAATTCGCACTCCGCGCTTTCCGAGCATTTGTGCTAATCTCTTACACTACGGAGACCGCTCTCATCTTAACTCAGCTTATGAACGGTATTTACCATGGCTTTTCAGCACTCACACGCATAACGTGTTGAGCAGGTTGCCTAATATCGGCATCGAACCGTGAAGCTGAAAGCTCGAGTAGATGTTTTGATTTTTCATAGCTGCTGATTTTCTGCTGCGGCGGAAATCAGCAGCTCTCAAGAATGAAAACATAAAAAATCAATATCTTCTCAAGTTTTCAGCCTCAAAGTTCGATACCGATATTGGCCAACCGACTCAGCATGTTATGAAAGCCATGCTAAGCTGAAAAACCATGGTAAATGTACCACTCAGAAGCTGAGTTAAGATAAGAGGGGTCTCGGTAGTGTAATTGATTAGCACATATGCCCGGGAAGTATGGAGTGCGGGTTCGAGTCCCGTCCGAGACTGAAGCTTTTGCCCATAAACCACCTTACTAGTGAAGACTTCCGCATCGAGGGCTGCAGCGATAACCAGCAGCTATCAAAAATCATTTTTCATAATCTTTTTCATAGAATAGATTGCGTTTTCCTTCACAGATGCTTATGGAAGAACCAGGCAGCAGCTTCCGCATTTTATTACTTCTTGGTCATGTTATTCGATTTGAAGAAAAGGATACTGGTAACTCATGCTTATCGTCATCAGCTCTTGAACTAGTCGGGCACTATGCAGCGTTTGATACTTATCACCAGGTATTGTTCTAGGAATTTTTCCTTTTTCAGTGATTATCCATCGTATTTATACTTTGCGATCGAGCGCACGCTGGCGCACCGCCCGTAACGCCGCTTTGTGATAGATAGTTTGGCAGCCTGGCATTGATGACCGCGAGGTGATCGCTTGCCGAGCGAGAGTTTGATGTGGCCTGATTGTTCCCCATTGTCATACTTTCATTGTTCAAATGTTGCAACAGTCAGCTTAATGTTCTTAGAACTAATTATATTGTTTATCAAAATTCAGGGGGCGGAGGTGGCATAGTGACAGGTGGCGCACACCCCACTTCATGGTGCGGGTACAAATCCCGCATCAACGCCCGCCCAGGCCAATCAAGCCTTTCATCCCTCCGGGGCCGTTAAATTGGTACCAGACCTGACTTGTACATCGGCTGGCCACTGCAAGTCATTGTATAAGGCCACATGACATTCACCAGCCACCACGATTGTGAATGGAACTAAAATGTGCGGCGCAACCCAGAAAAAGATTGACTAACGCCAAAAAAATTATGCTTTTCATCATTTTATCAAAATTCAGTTTGAAACGACCATCTCGTTCTCTTGATACTTCGCAAGGATTTGTCTCAGGCCACATTCAGTGTTGAGAAAAGGAAGCACTGCACCAATAAGGCCGCGACCATACTTTGCGCACCGACGCCGTCACGCGCGTGCCGGCGTCACGCGCGTGACGGCGTCGGTGCGCAAAGTATGGAAGCGGCCTAACATGGCTATTTTGCATCATTGCTCAACTATGTGTGGCGATCCCTACAAAATTTGAATATCTTTTCGCGTATGAATATTGTAGTGCTTCAATCAATCCTTTCAGATATCGTGTTCCCTCGGAGGTCAACGATCTTTGCTGTCCGTAATAGCGGCATTACCGGTTTACTATTTAACAAGAGCATCTCTGCGGGTGTTTTTCATAACGGCTCTTATAACCACCACTTACGAATGCCGACGAGCTACACAACTTTTAATGGAGGAATTAAGTGTAAAACACTTACTGTTGTTCATCAGTGTAAGTCTTTGAGCATTCAATCATTCAAACCTACTTTCTTCGTCAAAGTATATGCACGTTTCAGGAGGTGAAGATGGGGAAAGTCCCGCATAGCGAGGTTCTTCAAAGAGTTGCTCCTAATGGTGCAATGGATGAACTCGCTCGATTCTACAACACAGTACATAATTGATGTTATGTTTTGATGGTTTTGTTTTATGTAGATATCTAGTCCTTTTCGCTCTGTTTTAGTCTAGGTAACATTGTTGATAGATCGTTTTAGATGTCGTTCACATAGCATTTCGTTTCAAACGAATTCGGTTCCAAATTGGGTCCAAACGTAGTTCATACATCGGGCGCGGTTGGATTTAATAAATGTTTTATGTGTGATTTGTTTGTTTCATTCCAAGAGTTTTTGTCCGCTCTATCTCAGAAGTTGATGTTGATTAATGAGGTAAGGAGTAAGATGGGGTACTTTAGACAGAGAAGTGGCGCTAGTCGCATGTTTGATACTGCGGAGCTCTATACCGCGGTAGCGCGGGTATTCAGTTGTCCGGTCAAAGCATCAACAACTGATTTATCAAAGGCATGCCGTTTCTGTGCGACTGATGAGCAGTCGGTTCAAGCATTTGAAGGGGTACAGGTACGGATGTGATTCGACTTGCTTCATTACGTATTAAAGAGTACATTGCATGGGTTTGTTTGTTTTGCAGCTTTGTGTGTTGTTGGCGATATGCGCTGGTTTTTGGCGCGTGAATGTTTTAATGTAAATAAAGTGCGGGACAAAGGTGCAAAGCGTTGTTCCGAGTGTGATCGAGGGGTTTTTCGTGAGTGCACGGGGAAGTCGTTTTCCTATCGAGCACGTCCTATTTATTAGACGTGTGGTTATAAAGGATTTCAGTCGATGAACATATTTCATGTGTACTGCTGTCTTCTAATAGTTAATTTCGAGTTTGTGGATGACGTGACGATTGGAATTACCCAATTCTTCGTTAGCAATGAAACTTCTATGAGCCATGGTTTAGGTGGTCCTTTGGTTGCCAAATAGTCCGAATATGTTAAACCATGAGCCTTAATTCTGAGGTTGTAATAGAAACTTGTTTTGAAAATGCCAGCAGTTTCGCACAATAACTACCCGGTCGAGTGTTGTAAAGAGAATGCTCTGATCGCTCTCGCTGTCATCCAGCCATAAATGAATTTTCATGCGACGTCATCTCAGTTTCTATGGTTACATGTAATTCAAAGTTCTGTCGCTTCTAGCATTATGGGTAAGGTGTATTTTCTAGAAACAACACAAGTAATACCTAAATGGTTACGAAAGGATTTCCAATTTGATCAAGCCAAGTTGTTGGGATTCGGATGCTATAATAAGAACGAGTTGTGAGTGTAATTGAATTGAGAATGTTTGGACCCCGCGTTTGTGCGAACTCCATTCAATGGTCCGATGATCTCTTCACGGATGTTTAATTGTCTCAGTGCAATACATATGTTGATAGAAGCTGAAATTTCAGGTAAAGAAGATTCTAGTAGTACTTTTGTTTAGGATCTGAAGGGTGCACTATTCGGCTTACTGACTGTATCGCTGGAGGGTAGAGGTGATAATGACAGTTCTACAATCGATGTACGACGTGCTCGTTTAGCATTACGTACGCTTATCAATGCGGTGAATCGGAGTAAAAAGTGGGTTTATACAAACATTCTTCTCCTGCGTGATACCGTTAGCAATATATGACATAATTTTTTATATTCTCTACTTTGCGGAGTTTTTTTCACGAGTGCATCGTCAGGTTAGCGGAAAATATCACCCCCGAATGTGTAACCCTATTCCGCACTTTGGTTAGGATTCCTGAACTCCATACAGAAACCTTTGCGGCTTTGGCGGCTCTTGCTCGACCGATGCGAATTGGTTTGTTCTGCAGTCTCTAAGCATAACACTGTAACAATCTGAGCTGTGAACCTTCCAGTGTGTGGATTGTCTGACGACTACACAGTTTTGCTTGGAGAGCTCTTTCTGTTGTGGGAGTCACGAGATGTTAGTGATTCTGACAGATCTTGGATATCGGCATTGGTCTCCATCCACTTGGAAGAAGTGAGTTGTTTGAGATCTGAGTCGCCCACTGAGAATATATCTTTGGTTTACGCCATGGGATTACCTAGTCGTTTAGGATTTTGGCTTTCTTGCAAGTAACTTTGCCGATCTCCCATCAGATGAGTTCATTGCTCTTCTTCACATTACGGAGGTGCTGATGGACTCATGCCATGACGAAGCAGTCACAAAGGTGCTTTTCTCTTTCATACTGAGGGTCAGGGTACGTCGAGAGTCGAGGATTCCTCCAGGAGGGAGGGGGTGTCGTTTCGACCGAATAGAAGGGTGGGAGTCGTGACTTCAGAGGTCAGCGGTAAGCACTGAAAACTAAATATTTAATGAGCAGATGAGAAGCAGAGGGTATTTTACCCGAAATCCGTGTAGCAAAATGTAAAATAAATATCTCGGTCTAGCAAAGGATATATAGCAATAAAACATTGCAACTATGCAATCCGGCAACAGAGACTGGTGTTGTAGAAATCGAAAAAGAGAGAGGGGGGGGTCGTACTGAAGCGGCTGTTTTCCTTGACACTTGGGAGTTCCCTGCTGAGGGTCCCTGTCATAGCGCCAACTGGGTAGGGAACTTCGATTTTGGCTCGGCTGTAATGGATCGTATCTAAACCTAAGGTGCGACCGCCCGCGCTGTCGCACCTTAGGTTTAGATACGATCGGCTGTAATGCATATTTTTCTTTGTTATGTGGTTTCGTTCCTTTGAACTGTGTTGTTCTTTTCCAACTGAAAATGCTCTTCGTCTCTTTTTTTTTATAAGAGATCCTGCTCTCTCTCTCCACTCGCGTTAAAAACTACAATGTATGCGTATGCTTCCATACTAGTACTACTCAGTGATCACCATATAGGTCGACTCACCGGCACCACTTCTGATTGCCACAGTAAAAATGAGATTGTCTAACTTACATATCTTGGGGTAAAGTTTTTAATGAAATTATGAAAAGCATATCATTGAAAACGCTCGGAGAAGTAACTCGTATATTTTGGTGAGGGCATGGTTGATATCGTTGAAGGTATCGTACTGGAAAGTTTGGAAGAAATTAATTGGGCACACAAGTGTCCGTGCCACTATAAACGTGTCGATCGTCTTTCGTTTTTATAGGTTATGCAAACATTTGCGTTTCGTCATATCTTCAACACCCATTCAACCAATCGACTCATTTGACCTTTTGAGGCTACTTGAAGTTCAGTTTCGGATAGTCGGTTTCAACCATTGTTATAGACCAAACTACCTTCATTACCTTCACTATCCGGTTACCACTAACATATAAACATGGGGAAATTGAAGAACGACGGCATTCCGTTTTGTTTTTACCGCTTTTTTACCCTAACGTTTTTTTACGGCTTTCAAACGATAGGGGAGCAGAACTCTAGCCCTTCTCTCTTCTACTTCTTTATATATTCTGCACTGTAATATTCGTTCAAGTGCATGGTTCCTTCTTACTCATTCCTCATGACTGCGGTATCAAAAAGATTCTGCGTTCTCCTTACCTCGGTGTAGAAATGTGAAGATAAAAGGTCAATGTAGTCATTCAAGTCCACGCAGGTAGGTCAATGCAATCATTCAGGTCCACGCGAATAACATTTCTTTTTGTGTCGACTTACTGCAACGAATTCTTTACGAATTTGGTGAGGGAGTACCGTCCGAAAAGAAGATGCCTTATGTTGAGGAAATCGCCTACGCGGTTGAAATCATAGGTAAGAATAGTCTTGGAACGCCCTCTGATGGATCATTCATCACCAACAGCCAAATTTCAGCATCGGCAGCACTGAGAGGAATGGAGTACTCAACGCAATTACTTGATCGACCAGTGGCGGTGGAAACTATAGTGGATATTTTGGAATCGGTATAGAGTTCTGTATGGAGGACACGAAAGAGTGTCTGACATCACTTTTTTCACAGGTCCTTGATGCACAATGGATTGACGAAAATGAGGGATGTGTAGAGCCGTCACCTCAACCACATCCAGATCGTCCGCAGAAGGAACCAGAGGTTCGGTGTACGCGAATACAGGAGTGTCCACAACTGGTGGCGCTATCAGCTGCTGTACGTGACTCACCGATAGAAGTACGAGCGACCCTGAAATGCGCAGCAGTTCGAGCGATTGGTATGCTGGATTGCAATCTCTTTTTTCTTTCCACTTTTTATTCTCCAACAAATACTGTCAATTTGCTTTGTTGACGGAGCCAAGAAAAACTCTGAAACCGGTTCACTTCTTACTCGTTTATTCGATTTCGTTGGCTGTTGCAATTTTTTCTTGTAGGTAATCTTTGCTGTGAAAGACCTTCGTTACGTGTTGCGGCTGGTGCCAAAGGAGCCGTTCTGGCGGTCCTTCGTTGTGCAAGACTTACCGAAAGCGATAGGCCTTTTATTGTAAGTACATTACGAAGCTTGTGTCGTTTTTTTGGGTTCTTATCGTGTCCAAGGGTCTAAGAATGGTTCCCGGTTTAATTTTCTGTCTGTTATGTGCAGTTATCTCATTTTCTTTGCTGTTTTCAGCTCTGGTTTAAAAAGTTACTGAAGGCATTCTAGGTACAATGGTCGATTGCGGCTCTACGTCACTTATGCATGGGGTGTCCAGAAAATCAAAAGTTTATCCTAGAAATGGACCAAGTAGGTTTTGCTTTGCTCCTTAGAAGTCAATGTTGTTCGTTGTTCTACTTTTTTCTATCGAAATCCTAATTTCCCTATGGATGCAAGTTTCGGAAGTTGTTCTTCTTGTTGCTAGGTAAATGTACAGAAATGAAGCTCGTTGATTTTGCTGGATTACTTCAGATTCCCACCAGTCTTCATTGAATCTATTCTGGATGTTTTAAGTTGTATTTTCTGTTGTAAGCGAAGCAGTTTTTGGTTCTTCCTCAGCTTGCAGAAAGCTTACGAAAAACTGTAGATTGTACAGTAATTAGTGCGATGCTTCAATGATCTCATTTTTCAACGAAGGGTTTTTTTCAGAAACCTACGGGAATTATAGATCGGCAAAAGCTTCTCAAAGAACTGGGTATAGAAGTTGAAGTGGACTCTGCTACTGGAGCAGTCCGGCTCATCGGCTCTTCTCATGTCCGTTCAAACTGATTGTGATAAATGTTCTTATATTTGCCTATGTTGCCCACCTAAGCATAATTTGTGATAACACTAATACATGGTATGACTTTCAGAGTATTTACATCTCAAATAAATTTTATAATTTTTAATTTTTGATAACTGCTGTTTATGATCAACTCATTGAAATGACCGTTCCATAGGAATGGTCTTTTGATTTTTAGTCAATTATAACCTTGTAGTAAATTTTATAATAAAAATTAATGTGCTGATTGAGGAAATTTGTAATCGTGTTGCTTTCACAATATACCACTTCTGTTTCTTTCTGCTTTTGCTGTGAGCCTCTACTATTTGTATGATTTGCTAGGGAGTGATAAGACGAAGAGAATGGATTTTTCTGAAATTGAAAAGACTATCTATGGAGGTAATATTGAAGAGGATGAAGAGTTAATGGCTGAGCTGCTAGCTCTACAGCAGGAAGAAGAGGCGAAACAGAGGCTGGTTTTCTGTTTTTTACCTTTTTTGAGATTTTCTTTTCCTTATTGCTGAATTCATTTCTTCATCTATCGTTGTTTTTATTAAAATGACTTCGGTTCAAAAAACTTATTTTCAGAAGAAGTGCCCCTCCGCCACCCAGGTCTACACCAGCAGTGACTATCAAACCAAAAGGTGGTGCTCCATTAGGTAGGTACCGGGACTTTCACGTTGACCTTGTGCGATAACTCCACTTTTAAGAGCATAGGCTGGAGTAGTTTGGGTCGAAAATGAAAAGGCTGTTGAATATTATCGTCGAGATACACGAAAGTGAAAACAACGGAGTTAAACCATCAGAAACCTAAGAGAGGAGTCCTTTCCGCCATCGCTGTTTTTAAAAGAGGTGACCACGTTAACAGAAGGGGCGGGCCTTGTTAAAGCAAGCAGCTGCTGTTGAAAAAGAAAGCTTTTGCAAACTTCGGAGGCGCGCCTTTTCACCGAAAATTTCGCCACGTATAGTTTGATAGACCCGTAGCCATTATTTGGATGAATTTTGAACTCACTTCACTATTTATTGCTCACATTACCACTGCCATTGCTTTCAAGGTTCAACAGGGCTCCTAGTTTTCTTTAGGCAATTGTTCGACATTGTTTACCGCAGTGAGGATCTATCTGCTTCAGCATTTTCCAACTCGAAAATGCATTCTGTAGACGTGGACTTTGAAACGCAATCTCAAAACGGCATTTCTATACATAGTACTTACCCCTAGAAAGCACCTCGTATGTAAATGCATTCTAAAAAATTGTTCGGAAATTCTCCGTTCTTGTTATCACCCTTTCTAAACCTCCTTTGGTACACATGATGTAACGAAGTTTCTTCAAGTGGTATAAGCATTATTAGGGTGTCCATAAAGTTCGTTGGCCATTCGTTTTTTTCAGAGCTTGTAAAGATAACTCACCAAGTTGAACTTACCGGTCCATGATATAATCTCCATGCAGACCCACCACCTTTCGCCAACGATCGGGTAGAGGGGCAACTCGATCCTCCCAAAAGCCGGTCGGCCGCGACTCGACAAACTCCTCGATCACGTCTTCGAGGTCGCCCTCATTCTTCAGCTGTTTTCCGTCAAAGAAATTTTGCCTGGACCGGAAAATGTGGTGATGGCATGGACTGATGTCCAGGCTATACTGTGGATGCGTGACCGTCTTGATGCCCAGCCTGTCCAGGACAGCCTGAGTATCTCTCGCTTTGTGGGGGCGCGCGTTGTCCCAGAGCAACCACGGATTTGCAAGTTTCTGGGACAAGGCGGCAGCTTTCACCTTGACCTCCTGCAATTATTAAGAGAGGGTCTCTGCCGTCACTGTGGCATTGTTGGATAGGATGCTGTAGTGGACGACGCCACTGATTTTATCACTTAGCACTGGTTTTTATCTTCGATGCCATAGTTCTCATTGGTGGAGCGAGTCCACCATTTTGACATTCAGTTCTTAGAAGGGGTGTTATCACCAAACTGCTGACGCATCCTGGTCGTGGCCTGACGTCTGGAGATGCCCAGATGTAGTAGTGGTGATGACTATCACTCATCTTCACTGCTTTATTGTGGGAAGAGCAGGACAGGAAATTGAGATCTAGCCAGATCAGAAGATAGCCCATCGCGAGTACTTTCAGTATTGGGAAATCATTATGCAAAATCACAACGCGTTGCGTAACGCGACGCTGTTTACAAATGGCCAACGAACTTTATGGACACCCTAATATTAAACCATTAGCGGCCGGGCGTTCTGGAACTGTTTGGCGTGCAGGACCGCGCGGGTTTTTGTGTATCTACTTGTGAACTTAATCTACTCCTAGAAGGTAGAAAAGTTGAAGATTTTTTGCTTTGGCCCGCCAACCAAGCTGTCGCGGACGGGTTGAACTGATATCATAGTTCATCACTGATCAGAAATTACTTTTTACCAGGTGTGGACCCCACCTTGCTTTCGAAAGCGTTGGCCGACGATGTTGAAGTGGATGAAAGCGCACTAGAAAATGATCCTGAATTGTTGGTATGTTTTACTGTAGGAAGTCGTTTATTTCAAACCTATAAGTCGTTTACGTTTCTATCCTATTAGGCGGAGTTGTCTGGCCTCATAGGGAGCAGTGAGGAAGAAGGATCTACTGCTATGGAAGCAACGTCCGTCAAACCTCCTCCATCTGGTGTACGAGACGTTGCCTTGATAAACCGACTCCGCGGATTGATGGCGGTGTACGAGAAAATGCTTGTCGCCAGCACCAAGGAAGGGAATTCTGTGAAACAGAAGAGGTTGGCTCTGCAGCTCTTCTACTGTCTCAAACTATGTTTTTACAAATCACTGTTGTAGGCATCAACGAACTGTCGATAGACTGAAGGATTTGATCGTCAAAGCTGAACGTGGTGAGAGCATCGATGAGTCAGAAATCCCTCCGTCTCCACCGTCATTTGCACAACCGAGTGAACCAACGGTTGGTTATTTGGCAAAAACTGAATTTCGAAAACTGTATTTCGTATCGTTTTTTCTATGATATATTTGATCTATTTATTTATATTTTCATTCGTGTAGTGCGTTTAAGATGTGAAAATTCAGTTCTTCTGTTCATATTGTTGATTGAACTGAATATATTAAGCTCCGCATTTAAATGTATTGTATGAGTGAATTATTTTGAAGTTCCGTTGAATTTTCGTGTTTTCAGAAATTTTCAGATTCTTGCTTTGCAACCTGCGTCGACTAGACAAACATTATTCGTGAATTTCCATTGAGAGAACTTATTTTAGTTCAGAGTTCTTGCAGGCTCCAACCAGCCAACCTCCTGCTCCACCCGCTTCCCAGCCTCCTCCAGTTCCAAGGAGAAGTACATCGGGAGCTATACCAGCATACAGTACTGGAGCGGCACCGCCACCGGTTCCACAGCGAACTTCATCGTCGTCTCTGCCCCCAGCAAGCCCGGTTGGTGACAGCTCTGTTTGTACAGGTCATATAGACAATTATACTTCTATGATTTTCAGGAAAAGAATGCTGATTCACGAAAAGAGCAAATCCTAAAGGTGCTGAAAAGGAGACGAGACGCATATGTGGCTAATGGGAAGGTGAGCTTTCGTCATTGTCATAAGATGGGAGGGGTGCGAAAGGACCTGTTGTGTTAACAGTGAGTTGGAATCCCTCGGGCCACGTAATGTATGATGGAAGTGGAAGAGTGGGAAAAGTATCGAGTAACAAAGCCTCACTATACCAAAGAGAAAGAATGTATCAATATGAATTTTACCCGAAGTATAGATCAACAGACATTTCATAATGTGTCTCCAGAACTTGCTACGATGGCCTCTGACCCGCACACTCTGACGAAGATGGCTGGTGAAGTATGTACCATATGCCTTTGTGATCGCTGTGCAGAATGGTCCCAAGGCTTCGTCAGAGTAGACATCACAGAACTGAATAAATTGTGAGGAGTAGTGCAGTCTGTGCACTCCAAGATTTTCCCAGGTGAAGCAGACGACGGGGATGTAACTCACCCTCTTTGTTGCGACGTTGTGAGGTCGTGCGAGCTGTTCTGAGACCAGTGTTGCACTGATCAAGCTTGTGAGCCGAGGCTGTATCTTGTTAGAAATTGCTCGGATTGGTTTCGGAGCGAGCTTCTATCCAGCTCTCAATCTGCGTGTCCCTAATGATATCGTTGAGGATATCGTTGAGGTAGTTCTGTTGATTGGTTTGTATCAGATTTCTCTGTATTTTAGAGAAAATAAAGCCTACGCTACTTTTCATAGTTCAGTTGACTCTTTCGAATTACTCTTGGAAAAGAAAGGGACGATTTGCGCAGCGACCCCGTTGACCCATAATACTTCTCCTCGCCGCCTCCATCGTAGTAAGCTTCGTTAAGCTGAAGGTGATCTATCGAATCGTTGAGTCATGTTGATACCTTCTTTACCTTGGGAAACCTTTATCAGCGGTCAAGACTTTTACTGCACCCCGTGTAATCTGGCGAAAAACCCCCGAAGCTGTAATCTTCTGGGTAATACCGTGATCTGTGGTCTTACTCAATCTTAATACTCACAGACCCGATGTATGAACTGTCGTAAAGTATTTTAGGCAGCAGTGGCGGCAATGGATAAAACAGCTGCAAAGCAGTATGTTGAGGTGGCGAAAATGTTCGATCAGGTACTTTTTGATTTCCTATAACCATAAAAGTATTCTCATTGGAGCTTCATCAGTCTCAGCATAACTACTTACTTGTTTTAATTTTATGCCTTATATTTTTAAGCTACTGTGCAATCCTTGAATGAACGGAAAATCGTTCAGGCCTTGGCAGCTCTAGACACTGCCAGTGCGGATGAACTGGACTTGGCTGAAGTTCCGCCGTCTCCACCGCCATACAGAAGACCGCAGGCTGAGAAACCTGCAACATTCTTTGGCGGACTCCAGAGTAGGATGGAAAGATTCCAGGCGATAGCGAAAAAGGCAGCTGAAGAAGGCAATGACAGGAAGGCTAGGTTACTGAACATATTATTCTTCTCTGACTATCTTCCCAGTTATGATACCGACTATTTGTTTGCTTTTATATGTAGTTTATTTTTAAAAAAATTGCTATGCTGTCCAATGAATTTTAAATTAGGAGATGACACCGTAAACCACTTCAGAATGAATAAGCGAATGGCCGAGCAATATGCTGCTGCAATACGTGACGCGAAGGCAGGACGTACTGTAGCAGTTGCTGATCTCCCTTCGCTTCCTGATATGCCACCGTTACCTCCTCAGAAACCAGTAGGAGCCGCTCCGATAGGCCCAGCTCCAGGAAGTAATCAAATCTCTTACAACGATATACTCCATCTATAAGGCCGTGAACTGATAATTTTTTAGTGCGTCCCCCACCAGCTGTGGGACCGTTGGCTCCATCAGGGCAACCTGGGAAATCACGGAATGCTTCACAATTGGAGTTTCTGCTGAGTCGTCAGAGCGAGTTCAGACATGCAGCGATGCAAGCAAAAGCTAGAGGAAATATGGAGTTGGCCAAGAAATATTTACTGGAATCCAAGGTGAGTGTTGTTGTGAGTAGTGGATCTAACTAGAGTTGGATATTCATTACCGATGTGTAGATGAGTTGCATGCATGTGCCTAGGCTGCGTTCATACTTTGCTGACGGCAGGGCGTGGCTGCGTGTCCCTGCGTCTCCGCCTGTGTCACCCTGTCTCGTTACCTACAGTAGCGGTCAAAAATATGTGCGGTTTTGGATTCTTACCATAACTTTGGTCGAAGTTACATTTCTTATCCAATTTTTTTTTGTTTTTTGCAGGCAACTGGTACTCAGTGAAGCAAAGTAGGGTGTAGTGTGAGATTGGAAAATTTACCTAACTAAAAACTCTAAAAATAGCCAAACCTTTTTAAAAAGTTCAATTAGCCATAAAAAGCTTATAACTCATCGAAACGGGCAGGTGGGCAGAAAATATTACGGAATGAGGCTGGGACTTTGTTGCACGCTATTTCAAATCCTAACAGCACTGAGGCACGGAGTTGACCGTTTTCAGTGGTTTCAGTTAAATAATTTTTTCAACCTTCACACTGCACCCTACTCGGCTGAGATACTTTATTTCATTGAGTAACAGTTGCTTTCAAAACACAAAAAAATTGAGCGAGATATGCAAACACCGAACAAGGTTATGGTCAAAATCCCAAACCGCATATATTTTTGACCGCTACTGTACGTTGCCCCTGACCTCTCCTGTGCCATGCCGCCTCTCTGCCTGTGAACGCAGCCACACCCTGTCGACGCAAAGTATACCGCGGCCATAGTAACTGTGAGTTGTTTGTAGGGAGAGGTGGAAGCTGTCGATTTTTTAATGAACATTCCAGTAGCTCTATAAATCCACGTCGCGTTTATAGGGTTTTGACAAAATGATAGTAGCCGCCCAATCTGGGCTACCGGTTTCGATAAAATCGACTCCAATCCCGCCTCAAGCCTCTACGTCCCAGGCGACCCTTCAGCCTCGAATCGTTCCTCTGCAGCAACGAGCTCAACTGGAATTGAAGGTAATATTATATTGTAGTTCATTTTCTATCTTTTCTCTTTCTTTCCCATTCCTTCCCTTTTATTTCATTTCTAATTTCTTTTGTTATCTTTCCCATCCATGCACTTCTTGCGTGCTCTTACAGTGTAGTTTTCTGAAGCTACAGAATTCGACTTCAGTTGAGCAATTCATCGGGTGCTGATTGAGCTCACATTGAGAAAGAGGTGTCGAAAGTATAATAGTAAAATGTAGTTTATAAAATCCTCTTCTTGGCTCATCATCTTATGCTTGGCAGCGTGTCTTAATGCCTTAGTGGTCACGGTAGTGGAAAACTTGTTGAACTTGAAAATCGAGCCCATTTTTAGGCCGAGGTGAAGCTCTTTCTATGATGGAAAAGGCTCTCATTGAACAGGTTCAGCTGGCCGAGAATAGTCGGATGCGTTTTACTCGACTAGGAGATGTTGGGAAGGTATGCATGCTACTGCACTCTTATTTTGTTTGCAACCTATAAGAGGCAGGGTAGCTTCTATTTGGTCTAAGCATTTGGGATGGAAAACAAATGCGCGAAGCATTGTGTGTGATCAGTATAATTCTCTTTTATAGAAATCGCTTTAGGTGAAAATGTTTGAAGACTGGGCTAAAGCGTCCAAGCAGGACCTTTTACTCGTACGTGAAGTGGCTAAGCAAGGATTAAATCTACCTAAGTTAGTGTGTTTTCGTATGATCTATGCAAGTTATTAGGCAGGATTTATTTTCGAAAGTTACAGATTTCATTATGAATCGCGACACATTCCCTGTGCCGATCTCTTTCCCGATCTCGCCGAAGACGTTCTAGAACTTTCCATTATTCGTTGTCGGTGAGACTGCCTTTTTCAGTTTGGAGCCCTTGTGTGATTGATTGATCGAACGCTGCTTTTAGGGACATACCGCTCCCATCAGGATACGAACCGTCACATGCTAACTTATTTGTGAAATACACGTTTCCTTATCCATCGGATGCCAATCAAAGCGGCAAAACGAAATATGTTTCCGGGACGCAAAATCCGGGTTCGTTCATTTTCTCAGGAGCATTTTTTATGTTTCGATAGTTCTCAAAGGTTAATTTTATATATTATGTCCCTCGATAATATAGTGAACTGAGGATATCTTCATTTCAAGTCTTTTTTCGTTTAGCAGATGTCTCAAAAGCCGTTCAGTGAAAGCAGGGTTTACTATAGTTCGGTTAAGTGTAAATATACGTAGTATTGAAAGGGAAGCGATGTGTCGCGCAATAAACGGCATTTCTAGGGATTTAGCCCAAGAATCGGCATGATAAACCTAGAAAAAGCTTTAGTGTTCCCCTGTATTCCGACTCTGCCCCCCAAAAGACGAGTCACCCTTTTGAATGAAAGCCGAAAATCGACCGGGGTAGCATAATCGACAACCTCGCTCACCGCCGAAAATGAAGCGGTTGATGCTCCATCTTGCCACATTTCGACGGTTCTCGAGTTTTTCAAATCAATATGAACCGATTATCAGTTGCACTGCATTGTTGGTTATCAGATTCTCTGATCTTATCAACGTTTCCATGCTGAAATCAACTGATTTTGATGCCTTTTCAGAATTCGATGAAGTTTGCGTGCTACAAATTGGCACTCGGAAGCACAGGGCACTGAAATTGATGCGAGTGCTGAAAAGGAATCCGCTGAAGCTCGAGGTTCGGGGTTACCTTAATTCATACTGTTTCCTAAATATATTCCACTGAGTCTAGGTATACCAGAAAGGAAGTTTCCTAAGAAGCGACAAACTCCTTGGCACTTGCGAGTGGAAACTGGAGCAGCTAGAGTCCCATGCATTGCTTGAAGAGTCGCTACCGTTGAAGGAGGGACGAAAGGCCGTTGGAGGCCTATTGACATTGAAGATTCGCATTCGAGAACCACTTGGAGATGCGAAGGTTTCTGCCACGCAACATCGATGGATGGTGTTGGACAATTGAGACAGAACAATTCCATGCAATGCCATTATTGTCATGACTATTTCTTCCAGTCCTCTATGTGCATCGTCTTCTAGCTCATCTGTGATGGTACATTTCTCGTTTACTTGGCCGACTATTTCATTGTGATTGCAACGAATATTTTCTGAAAAACTATAATAAAATTTAAATGAAATTGTCTTTGGGCGAAGTCATAGCCTCCAGGTCATGAGTCCCAGTAATTCTGGCAAGAGTCAAAGCTGATATCTGTTTTTGCGCTTTTTCGATCCCCAGAGAGTTCGCTGTTGCTTTTGTATCCATGACGTAGTATAAGTATAAGGAGCCGTAATTAGTCTATTTCGGAGCGCTTGACAGGGCGTGGCCTACGGACTTGGGTGAGAGTGTGTCAGACTCTCTCACCGTGCCTCTCTCACTCTCGCCACTAAGGCCACACCCTATCTAGCGCTGCGAAATGGACGATATTTTGTAGAAGGTCAGCTTTTTGGCTTGCACTCGCTCGACACCGGCTGAAGCATGTATGACTTCGGCTCCGGGACTTTCGGGTATCTGAGTACCGATGGGCTTTACAGGATTGCGAATGTTGGAAGCTGCGATTACGATGGTTTGGCTTTTGAGAAAATCGAATACATATGTTTACTGTGAATACCAGGAGGTTATGCAGAAGCTGTATGACGCGACATGCGATTGGAGGCTCGCGGGGGATGCCTGAAATGCTGACATCAGCTCCGCGACATCGTGCCGTTCCGAATAGAGGCGTCAGCGCTGCGTGTCACCGCTATGCATCACAGGTTCGCGTGGCTGCGATCAACACTCTCGCTCCTGCGACTACTTCCTTTAAAAAATTTATGACCGGTACTGTTATGGCTCACACAGCCCACGGCACAGCAGGTACCTCACTAACCAAGCTGTCTCTTGGATCTGTGCTTTTGCTGGCAGACAGTTGAGGGATAAATAACCACTCAAATGCGGGTGTCTTCCCTCGATAGGTGGTAATACGATATATGGCCCGCCTACTACTACCCACTCCTGTGTTGATGATAAGTTGAAAGTTGAAAGGGAATGGAGTTTTCCAGTACTCAGCTTGTGATTTACAGTTGAGAGTTGCGATGAACATTCTGCAAGGCTGCAATTCCTTGCCGTTTCTAACGCCATGCTGTTCTTAAAATTTCATTATCGCTGTCATCCGTTCAGGTAAGGATGCTAATTAACACTTATTGATTTGTTAAGTTTTTTTGTTCACTCGATTTTTCGGTCGAATATAAATAAATGGACAACGTAAGTATATTTGGGGCTATATTTGAGTGTGTTTGACAAAAATGTAAAGTATGTAAAAAAGTCTTATTAATTGCATCGCAGTGCATGCACAGAATTATCTGTAAAAAGCCAAACGTGCATTCAGAGGCGTACCTTTGAATAAAAGTTGAAGGCGTGGCGCGTATAGCAAATGAGCAGTAACACTGATTACTCCATACTTCTCCCAGTACTTCTCACAGAAGTAGTTGTTTCATATTACTTTTGAGTTATACTTTCACAACTCGTACCGATCCCTCCTATTATGTCTAGTAGTCTAACAAGCCTGAACAAGCCTCCCATTCTGCTAGATTTTGCTTGAATCACTGCAGTTATCTTCCGGGGACTGAAGTCGAAAAATTTCGGCAATTCAAATACTTTTTCAATAAATACGTATTAGGTTGCAGGGGACTTAAAAAGATGCTATGATAACCTGAAAACTTTCCAAAATGGTACATTAATTTGAAAGCTCCTCTCTTGAGTCGGATTTTAGTAAGCTTTGATAAGCTCAAAGTTTCGGAGGATTTTAGTAAGCTCTGATAAGCTCAAAGCTTCGGAATATTTTTCGTGAGTCCTGAACTGCAAGAAGCTTCCGAAACAGTGCTGCATCGAGCCAACCAGGGTGCTATCGCAATAAGGGGGCATCCCGCTAAGTACGCTATTTTTCGCCGAAGCCTTGAAGGAAAGTGAGTTTTTCCTCATCCATTCACGTTAGGCGGAAATATAGGCCCGAATATGTGGATTGATTGCTCTGAGATCCCTCTGAGATGCTTAGATGGGCAACTTTTTATACGATACCCCCCTCATTGCGATAGCATCCCAACAGCGCTCACAAAAGTAGCTGAGATGGCTGCATATTGAAAAGCAGTCAGAGATCCCGAAATGTCCACTCTAGTTCAAAGTTCGATGTCCACTGTAATCTGGGCGGTACCCGTGGTGGTAGGTACTACGACGAAAACCGGTTTTAATCGCCGGCTGCTGTTCCACGTGGTTATGACATGCGCATGTGTTCCATCGTGTCCCTCCAAGGATATGGAATGTTCGTTATTGTGTGTTCGTCATTATCTGCAAGTGACCGCTACGCGAACGCTTGCTCAATATCTACGAAATGCGTCGTCCCTCAGTGCGGAACTCCGTATGCACCTTGTCGAAGATGGAATGAGCTGGGGATGACGCTGACATCAGGAAAAAGGTGAATGAAGTTATATATGGCGAATTTTCTCGATAATGAGTTCGATCTTGGGACAGGGACGTAATCACATGCTTCACTTCCGTCTCCCTTGAGTGTCCCTCACGGGTTATAGGAATCGTCCACGGAAAAATGAGTTTCTTTGTTACCCATATATTTATGTTGTATTTCCCTAATAAGGGCCGCATGCAAAGTTTCACGCGAAAAAGTGAGAATTCGGTCAAGATACAGCTCTTCCAATTCTCGGCCGAGTGGGCGGGGTCTCCGAGTAAAGCGCTATTCCGTCGTTCGCCGCGGTTTAGAACGGGGAGTGGCAAGGTTCACGTAACTTTCCGTTCCTGTAATGCATCCCACTGCAACGGACGACGAGGTGGGCACTTGCTCGGAGGCCCCGCCCTCCTGGCCGAAGCTTCGTGGTGCTGTGATTTAGTCGGATTCTCATCTTTTCGCGTGAAACTTTGCATGCGGCCCACATTAGGGAAATACAACATAGATGTGTGGGTAAGAGGAAAGCCCTTTTTCCGTGGACTATTCCTTCAACCATTCCTTGGTCTTACCTCTGACCTTCATCGCCCATAACTCACCAAAACAGTGCCGTGAAATGCCGACAATCCCGGTTTCTGTTCGCTGGTCCCAAGTCACTACTATTGGTGAGTGTTGGTAAAGCATCGATGTTTACTCTCGATCGAGTCGAACAATCAACAAGGTTCCGCCAAACCTAGTTAAACATGCCATCATTGCCGTCCAAAAATCACTTCCGCACCGCTGCACATTTATTCATCCTCAGCGCTCTTAGGCCGAATCTGAAACGTTTCCAATTTCTACAGCGGCTCAGCTGAAAGCTTTCTATTAGGACTTCTTACGGAAATTCTATCTGTTATGCATTTGCCCATGACTAATTTGGATTTTGCGCCGGCTGCGTATTGATTCGGTTCTTGCAGAAATGCAAGGAGAAAAGATGCTCATATGTAGTCGTTGGCTGGTCATTTTTGAGTTTTTTCGCTTATTGTTTCTTTTCAGAAGGTTCGTATGAGGGAGGAGGGCAAGTGCGTAGCGCATTCCAAAAGAGTAAATCATCGACGAAAATATTTTTACGAATCACTAATAAGTTCAAAATGGTAGAGTCATCTAAACGCGAGTTGTCTTTTTAGTTTTGAATAAAAAAAATGGATGTTTTTATAGACCTTTCCAGCGTTTTATAATATCGTAATTTTTACTTCGAATTCACTTTTCAGTTGTTGTCTATTTGTGCCTTCATGATTGATACCTCTCTGAAAGGGTAAGAAAGACTGAAATAGTAATCTAAACGTGATTTGTAACAAACCACGATGAATAAAATTAAATGTAAAGTTATAGGCCATAGAAAAATAGGAAATTGGCTTTACCTTATGGGTAGGACGAATGTCTATGGTCGTTGTATGGAGCAGATCCGCATTTGATGCGTTTTCATGGGATTGTATGCGTAACGTATCCCAGGGAAGCTGATCAACCCTGACAGCTTTTTTCTTCTGCTTATGTAGTTGTTGTAGACGAGATGTGCTTAGAGGAGAATGAATGCTGAACCAGAGCTTCAACATTAACTTGGGCCGCGGTCATACTTTGCGGTGCCGGCGGCAGGCGTGTCTGCGTATCTCTGCGTATCCGCCTAGGCCACCCTGCCTCGTTGCCTGCGCCATCTCTGCACCTCTCCGGTGCTAATCTCCTCGGTGCCTGCGAACGCAGCCACGCCTTGCTGGCGGTGTGTATGACTGCGGCCTTCGAATTTGTTCCATAATAACGGCGTCGGATTCAGTATGCACCATGGAATATGTACCTACGAGTTCGAGACTTCTGACATTTGTGAGTCGTGAAGAGTTAAAAATACTGCCTTGGCCGGTCCTCGTAAGTCACTGAATAGGCCGAATCGTATTCATCTGCCACCACGATTCTTGATGGAACCAGAATGCGCGGCGCATCTCACAGAAAGGATGGTTCAATTCCAAATTTTCTTATAAACTTCTAACGAGTCATGAAGAAACGTCTTCAGACTCGTGTCAAAGTGCGCAAGGATAGGATGAATGGAAAAGGGAAAGCATGTGACACATAAGTTGCCATCGGCGGCTTCACTTATCGCTATCGCATTATTATTGACATTTCGGGAAGACCACCCTTACATTCAGTCGATGTTCGTTTTGTGAGCAATTCCTTATTCGCCGCAGGCACTTTCGGAAATTCACCATCCCCTTTCATGCTTCTTTTCAATATCGCCAGTTATTTTGTATCATTCAATTTCCATAGCAACGTTTTGTCTGATAACAATTCAGCCGGCCTCTTGCGTCATTAACTCTTCGCCGTTTCGCGTTGTTTCAACATGCCTTTAAATGCTTTTAATGTGTCATTAGGATGAGAGATAATCAGAATTTTTCAATATTAAAACAGCGATTTATTAATAGTCATCCTTTATTAACCCCCAGCACCTCCCTTTAGTCCCAGTGATATGTACAAACCATGAATCAGGCAACAAATCAGCGTAGGGAGCATCCGTTCATAGCTATAGTATTTTGGGCTGGGTATGTTTTGAAATCGACAGTGAAACGGATGTGATGAGTGAAATTTTAAACCCTTAGAATGGAACCTAGAAATCTGTTGTCAGAAGGTCTCAGGATAGCGTCGCTTTGTAGGGTATGGAGGGTAGCAATACTCTAGGGGGGGGGAGGGTAGCGATACTCTAGGGGGGGGAGGGTAGCGATACTCTCATCCCAACTACCTCCAGCCGCTGATAGTCTGTAGCAGTCAGATTGAGAGAATTTCGCCGTTCTCACTTCGGTACGAAATTTTAATTTTTTGTTACAATAATGTTGGGAATTGACCAGTTATGTGTTCCCAGCCATTCCCCACAGTCTCTTGCCTTCTGACTACGTTGTGATGATGTCACCGCGCCAAAAAATTCAGTCCATATCACAGCGTTAAATAGGGCGTGGCCCATGGACTTGGATGAGAGCGTGGCGGGGTCAAAGCACATTTGATAGTTGTCCGTCGAACAGCTGATTCCGGCTGTATTTTGCTAATTTCTGTTACTTGCCACATATCAATTGCGCTAGAAATCGGTTGTTCTCTGCTCTGAGAAGTTGTTATGCCTGCTTTTGTGTTTCCGTCATTGCTGAAGATGGCCCATTCATTTGGAAATGGGCTGCATGGGGGCAAGTGTGTAGCGCAATGTATGGCGAAAGATTGTGAGAGTACGATGGGCTCTGCCAAAGCACCCAGTCGAGCCCATAGGGTGAAACCGTTGCGGTGTGAGGCTGCCCAATGCTGTGCAGTGGGATGACTCAGCCTGGTCTATGAAGCCTTCCCTGCTTGCTCACCTCATTTTTGGCTGAGGGGAGTCATAAACGGGTTTTTCGACAGTCTTAATCTTCTGGAGCCTGTCCTTCCCTGTCTCCGAAAAGCGTTCACGGATTTTCTGGAATAGAAGCTTTGCTCGCTCTTGTCATCGAGTTCTCACGCTATTTTAGCATCTGAACTTCCTCTCTGTGAACGGCAAAAATTTTCCGAGCAGCTTCGGTAACTTTTTGTCATCGGCGAAGGGGAAGTGCCGTCAGCGCTTTTCTGTGCGTGCAAAACTTAGGATTCAATGTCCCGTGTTTGAGAAAAATTCACTTTCGCAAACAATTACCCATGAGCTCTATAGAGTAAAAAAATCCTCCGAATGGCTTGTTACAGATGGCTCCTCATGAAAAACTTCGGTGTAAAAATGAACATTAAGAACCGCGGAAGCTTATTCTCTATTTTAGCACCAGCCACATCCCAAAAAAAAACGGTTTTTTTGCCTTTTAAAACCAATATGCACAAGTCATTGCTCACTCTCCTAGATGAATCTGACATCCAATAATTGACTCCTAAGGGATAGAAAGTTTAGGAGGGGCTAGGTGGTATAGAAGGCTTGGTGTGGAAATTGGTACATAATTCGATCTGTGGACTATACATGTCTGTGGTAGCGCTACTATTGGCACAGCTTCACTTCCGCTGAGGCTTGCGGGAGCCTTTTTGCTTGTGGGTTTTGTGGTTTTTTGTCAAAGTGAGCCATCGTGTTTATATTCTTCTCTCATTTCGTTTTGATGAACTTACGCTATGAGGAAAACGGTGTTGATGCCACAACACCGTGCCCCCTACCCGCGTACCATGACGCGTGCCATCCCTTTAGTCCTTTTGTGGTTGGCAAATTTCGACGGGTCAATGTTCTTGTTCTTCCTCTTTCATTCCTCCTCTTTTTTACCCCTTTTTCTAATCCCCTTCTATTCCTTTTCTTACACTTTTTCTTACCCTTCTCTTTCATCTTTACTCCTCTGTTTCTTTTCTTTCACAAGGTTGATAGTAAAATACTGAAGTAATTCGGTACTATTGTACGATATCCCTAAGGCAGAATAAGAACAGTGGCTTGAATTGTTTAGCTTTCTACCCTAGTACTTGAATTTTATTTCAATCATTCAGTTGCTTGATGTTTTTAAGGCTCGAAAAGTCATTTCGAGAATGCACCAATGTGCACTATGGGCACCTGCTAACTTTCGCTTCTCATCGAGGCTAAAAACAAACCTTCTCTGCTTCATGACGAATCATATTAGGGAATAAAATCATCAGTTGCCATCAAAATATCAAAAATATCAAGACCGCTGATAAATTTTCTGAATGAAGCATCAATTGTCAGCGTAACGAGCAGCTGCAAAAGTGCTTTTTTTCCCTACCGGGTATTCCATTTCCAACCGTAAGCCTCAAAAATCTCAAACACTTAAGTAATTTGGAACAAAAACAAAAAAAGTTTTGTAGGGTAGAAAAAAACTCCATGGATTATTTTTCATACACTTAGTCGGAAAACAAAGAGAACGCTGTGAAAAAAGGGGGAAGAAATCGACAATCTTATTGCACAACCTAATATTCACTGAATGATCCGCGTAGCTGTTGATTTTTGGGCCATGATCGTTAGCCTCATGTTCGGTTATGTTTGTGGGTACATTACTCCGAACTCTGGGGAAATTAAAAAACCATTTAAGTAGTTGATTTGTCAACTCAGCTGTACCATCTGTCACCATGGCGATGCACTCGAGTAACTCAAGTGGGTGCCACTGACGTTTTGAATCGTTCCGTGCTACAAGCTGTCATTGATGACGTCGATATGAACTGATGGTGCAGTACTTCCAGAAACGGGCTATATATGGGATGAGCCATTCCGCGTTTTATGGGCCCCCCGCCGATTTATTTTATGAGTTTATTGAGCGGATTTTATTTTTACTTTTTATCAACCTATCTGATTATTGGTTATCAAATTATTAGATAATCATTTTTCAGACAATATGATTACTGTTTATCAAATTATTTGGTTACTATTCGATTAATAAAATATGTGGCGGCAGTTAGTGATTGGGATACATATGTACGGGCGATCAAAGCCTATCAATAGATAAAATAAATCGCCCTATTTTGGGCTTGAGAAAGGCGCTATGTAGGTGGCGAAAGCTCGTTCATAGGCTCAACTTTTTGGGCCTTTCAAAATAAGCTTTTAAGCTTTATGTTGCTTTTACACAGTACACTGTCATGAGGCTTCGGCACAGAGCAATACTTAGAAACTAGTTGTTCAAAAAGCGAATGAAACGATTTTTTATACAAGTTTCTGCGAATTTGAATGAATATTGCAACTGCCGATGTTCAGGCTAGCATGCTGCCCCACATGGGAAGTCCGGTACCAGCCGAACACCTCTCGAGGTATAAAAAGTCCCTTCGGCCTGGGCTGGATCTCCCTGAGAGAGCAACGTGACAGTTGGTACAGGTGCCATGTTGCACCAGTACCAACTGTGACGTTGTTATGTGTACTTTCACATTACTGGAAATTTACGTAGGATACGAAGACTTCTCAGACTCACAAAAATAATGAAGGCTTCTTTATTTGGGCGTTATCCTGCCAGGGCTAGAATGTACGAACCACGAGAAAGCATACACACTTGGCAAACAAAGTCTTCATAAAGATTCATTTATGTGTTGGACCTGAACGCTTAGGCCCGATAGGCCTGTCACTAGCGAATGTTGCTCGAGACGCGATCCGGAATAGAGAGTGATGTGCGAGAGTGTTCGGACACTCGGGCAGCGTACGACGAAAATCGATCAGTTGTTTTGTTTCGTTGCACTGGGCAAGTTTCAACTTGGAACACAATATGCTAATATTCGGCGACATTCAGTGGACCCAAGTCTAGTGCGGCGTCAGCGCATCGTACCCTTCTATCTCACGCTTAAAGACGTTTTGATGTGAATTTAAGTAATCATTTATCGTTACTTATATTTTTTAAATAATAACAACCTATTTTTTTAACGAATCTCCAGAAACTCTTGCATCCTTTTGGCTGTGGTCATTCCTGTCTTGGTTATGGTCTTTTCTGTTCCTTCTCACGAGTCTTGTCAGTTTGAGTCTTATCGCGAGGATCAAATTGTTGGACTGCTGGTTCCTTTCAACTATTCCATAGCAAATTTGAGTCGTGACTATCTCATCCGCCGTTTTCGAGCCTCATTAAATTATTGGGCTTTTCTTTGCCTGTATTATGTGAAACAAACTCCTTTCCCACTTTTGTGATTTCCGATTTCCTCCATTTTCAAAGTTCGTAACGTAACCGCACGCGTCGAGAATCGCCTTCCGAATATCCTAGTCAGGATTGCCATAACCACAATGTCTTCCACCATGTCGATAGCGAGCGGGGGTTTATTGTGAAAGTAGGCTTAGTAGGCTTCGTAGTTCGTCCCGAAAATGGCTATTTTAAAGATGAATCATTCTTCGTTCTGCAGACTCGTCACTGTTTGACTTCATGAGCTCATTGAACAATTTCTTATCAATTATAACAATTTTAGACCATTCAAAATGTTAAGTGAACGGTATGTTATGTTGGATTCTACAAATATGGATGAATCTGACCCTACTCGGAAAGTCCGATACCAGCCAATCACTCTTAGACTTGTGAAGCGGGTTTGGTCAGGTCTACATTCGATCTTTTTGCATGTGTAATGCCGACCCTGTACCTGAATAGTACATGAACATAAGAAAATTCAAGAGATCTTCATCTTTTCTATGCGGAAGTCGAAAAACCAGCAGTTCGTTTTGATTCCCGCCGAGTAAACTTTGATCAGCTGTCGGTGGGAAGGGTTCAGATTTTGCGCTCAACGTAAATTTGCTTCTTGCTCTGCATCCCTGGCCATGTGACCGTACCTCTATGCTCTCAAAGCCCTCACGACCCCTTCCCCTCGAACCTCCCACCCCGTACGAATCACTTTCAGGAGCTCTGCCTCAGCCGGATTCCTGTTTTTTTTTTGAGTGAAACTTTGCATTCTGTCTTTAGTGAGTAAATACAACAAATATATGGATAACGAAAGGACTCAATTTTCCGCGCACCTTTCCTGTAAGCATGTATCTAGAACATAAAACCTATCAGACTTACAAGTGATATAGAACTGTGTATTTATGCGTTCCATTCTTGCCAGGGCCTGTTGTTGGGCCTGTCTGGTCGGTGTTGCCCCCATACGAAGATAACGGCTTCTGGTGAAGAACAACGAAAGTGTATTCCGGTAGTCGCTGACATTTTTATTTCACTGATGTTATTTGTAGCTTTTGGACAAAAGAAAACCCTACGAAATGTGATTCCATGGCAACCGTAGTTGTTTTGGAAAAGATTCATTGTCCACAGCAGAATGAGGCCATTCATGACACCCAAATCCCTGAGCCATGTCTGATTCTAAAATAGCTCTTGAGCTCTATTCCTACTATCGATAACAAAAACCGACATTAACTGATATGAAATTGTTAATTAGGAGAATTAGTAGTACATGCATGAGAATCGCATTTTTGTACTGAACTTTGTACTGAACTTTTGTGAAGGTGGGGTGAGGAGTGCACCTCTACTACCAGCGGCGGTCGGTCGAGTCAGTGGTACGACCTAACACAACGCTTTCGAGCCCTCTCAAATCGCATCATCGACCTTTTGGTAAAATATACAGCTTACGAATTTGCCTGAATTGCGACCCTTATTTCATTCCTAACTCATATATTTTCACGTCTGATTATTGTCCTATGTGGCGGTCAATTACTTATAACAAATTCTGCAGTTAAATTCTAATCAAAGGTAACCCATTTTGTTACATAGATAGTTGAGCCACCGTGAATCGCACTATCCATCCGTGTGGAGCAAGGACGTTTGTATTAGCCGTGTTTCGAGAGGGAATGAGATCCTGGATTTCCCGTGCATGGTTTTTCTGTGATCGCAGTAATCTCAGCTCCCCCAGCGGGGCTCACCGTATCATTACTATTGCTCTTGAGGCCAGATCTCTTGCATGAACCGTTGTTTTTATGGATACTACGCCGCTTCTATTGGAATCTTCAATGAAGGCACACCACACAAGGATCAGATTGGTGGCCCACTTTCTTGGAGCAAGTAGGTCCTCGGTCAACTGCAAGACTGGGCCTTTGTTGCGGCTCACGGTGTGCCCTCACGGTGTTATGCCTGCTTGAATACAACCAAACCACGCCTATCCAATTAAATAATACCCGGCCTTAAACAAACCAATTTCCAATGTTGAAGCTGCCTTCATCATCGATAAGGCTGTTCCATTGAATTATCTTCTTTTATTGCAAGTTCCTTTCTCCACGTTGGAAACTTGTTCGTCTAAGCCAGGTGTATCTGCTTAGATGTGCGTTGTGATCAAGCAGTCACGGTATCGTGAGGATGCAGCGTGCAACCGCAACAAAGGTGCAGCCTGAGTTATCTAAGGACCTATCCGCCCCAAGAAATAAGGCGTTAATCTGATTGTAGCGTGGTGTGCCTACAAACATTCAAGGCAAAGCGGCCTCATTCCTTTTCTTGACGTTAAGATCATTTTTGGGTCAGTCATCTTTTTTTTCCTTTTTGACCCCATTTCAAGAAGTTTGCGAAATGTTCTCGGGCGTGTTGACAGTTGTACTTTGTGATAAATTCTGAACCCCTCTTTAAAGACATTACTTCACCTCACGTCAGCCCGTCGTCAAGCTTTCGTGTGTGAATTGACGACATTACTTTGTTTTTCTCTTCCTGCTTGCTTTCGTTTCTAATAATTAGATGTGATTGCATACAAATCTATCAAGATTACCATGGTAACGTTGAATAACAATCCGAATATGCTATGAGTTTTTGTTAAAAAAGAAAGCTTCTATTTCTGGGTCCAACGGTCCGCTAATCGTGATAGTGACAGTGCATGATATTGGCTGTGCGATAAATTGTGTTATTATAATGTATTATCATTTTATACAACCGGTTCTTTGCGCGAAACACCATGGCGTCAGCAGGTCAATCGAAATTCCTTATTTTCATCGAGGGCAGTGTATTTCAGTGCACGCTTCGCCCACTGTGGATGAGACTTGGCGAGCTTCATGTGTTAGCCTTTCTTCCTGTCCCATGACCTAACCATTCCATAGTTTCCTCATTTCCAAAGGCTGTTTCTCATGTGACGTCGAAACTCTGCCCACCACCACAAATGCTCCGCCCACTGTGCCCACACCCCTTTTATGACTTAAAAAAATTCATTTCTGACCTTAATCCACCTTTCTACCACGTCTGGGCCATATTGGAACCCAGTTCACAATTTTCGGTCTTAAAACGGAACGCTCCAAAGCACGCTCCGCCCATTGTGGGCGAAGCTTAACATGGTCCCTGTGTGCTCTTTACTTCTTGTCCCATACCCTACTAATACCACACTTGTCCTCACAACACAAGTTGCTTTTCATGCAATATCTAATTTCGTGACGGACGGAGAGACGGACGGACGGACGGAGGGACGTACAGACAGGCGAAGCGTTTTATATACATATAGTAGGGATACATATTACATTGTGTTATGTCGTAGCGATACTCTGACCTCTTGACCAACCTCAGTACTTGGCATTTCTCTTACTATCTGGCCCGTCTACTTGACCATACACAAATAGATAAATAATAACGTATTTTTTGCTGAATACTACCTTACTGGCAAAAGCATCGTGGGTTGAGTATCAATGAAATCTACTTATTGCACCAGCTGTAAAAATGACTGCAGCAATCAACAAAAAAGGTTGGAATCGTCATGCGCCTATCCGTCATGCCTTTAGCACACTCAGTTGCTTTTCGTTTTATCGTTATTTTCACGATGAATTTCCTGTAGTCATCCTGCCTCCACCCCCTCCCCCCATCGCAGTCATCCTGTTTTTAGCGGTGTCGGTGGGGGCGTGGCTTTCGGTGTGGGCGGGAATCGGAAATGGGTTCGGCCCACGTCAGACGTCGCGATTTTGCGACGTCGCACTTTTGCAGAACGCGATTCTGTGACGCTGAGATTTTGCAATGATGGGTCATCGCGTGCGGAGTCGCGATACCGCAAAATTCTGACGTTGTTCTTGACCTCATCCAACAATTTTTCACGAGCTGAAAAAATTCTATGTCACAAAACTACGTAGCATTGAACACGAACAGAGAATAGTTTTTGTGAATGATATGTAAAGATTCGTGTGCAAATAGCGCTGGTGAAATTGCCCACAAAAAGGCTATTACCACTCATTGCACTTTTCAGACACGTCATCTCGTCGCTTCAATGACTACTGGAACGAAATTCCTTTTTTTGCAAATTTTAGCGAAAAATCTATATTTATGCATTGAGAATTGAATGAATCAGTAGATTGTTTTCCTCTAAAAGTTTTCGTTATCTGTTTTCAAGCCGTTTAGTCATGCAATTAAGGATGCTTGTGTCGGAAAATGGCGAAATTTGGTGTGGCTAGACCATTCATTACTGTAGGCTAGTGTTGAATTTCGTAACCTTTTAGATGCGAAACTCCTTTTTCATGATATATTGCACTGTGTGACTAATTCCCACGTGTTCAGAAGTCTGTTCTGCACATCTCGACCCTCACTACCGCTCCTGCAAAGCTCGAGCTTCTCTCAAAGCGGTAGGGATAAATGTGGCTGATGGTGGAGTAATTGTGGAACATGAAAGTAGGGGGTACTAGGCGGTATGACTGTAAAGAAAGAACAAAATAAAATAGCGGAAAACCCTAGAAATAATAACCTAAAACCCCGCTTTCACATCTTCCTTTTCGCGTGCCTCTGCACCAATAGCCGATGGGGTAGAAGCAGGCGAGCGAGGGGCTAAGTCAACAGGCCGCCGACATACTGTCCCGCCTCGCGGCAGCTTCCCACTGCGGATGCGTGGCAGCGCGACTCACAGTGCTGCATTACCTGTTCTGGACAGGGATGTTTGTTTCCAACTTTGAGTACCATAGTGAAATCCGCGGGAAATGGTCCATTTTCAACGGACGTGGGAAATGGTCCAGTCTCATCGGACGTACTTACGGTCCATGACTGTGCCTGACTTGACGTCCACATCATCTCAGACAGTTCTACCTGGTAATAGCACAGTACCACTCAGTCAATGGCAATTTTTTTTGTAAAACAGACTCTAAACTTTTTTCGGTGTGTTTGCCAATGCAAGGCGTTTTCAATGCAGAAAATTAGGCCAGTTTTGGGCAACGTAAGAACTTTTCTCATTATTGGAGCATGATTGTGGCATAACCACGCGATGAGAGAAGGTGAAGTTTGTTTTTGGGTGAGGCTTGAACATGTAAATAAATTTCCGAATTCGAGTACCTAGAAGGCCCCGGGCTCTGCTTACCCCCTCAAGGCCTTCTTATAGTAGCACCTAGTCGTTGAGTAAGACTGGAGCCATCGTCCTCAGAAATCTAATGCTCGAAGCTGATGGAAGTTCATTTCTCACCTGCTCACCAATGGGGCTTTCGTGCACGAATTCGATTTGATTATGAAAATACTGCTAAAACTGCATTTCGTCGCGATCAACGTAACTAAGCTTTTTAGACAGAACGTGTTTGAAACTTCCGGTAACGCGAAAAAGATAATTACTGATCTACCACTTTTTTTGCTTGGTGGTAGCGATGTCGTTGAACCGCAAATTGTTCTTTGAGACATACAGTAGCGCTCAAAAGTCTTCGGCGAAATGGTCTTTCACTTGGGGTTTTTCACTTGTAACTTTTTTGCAACTGCACCGATCTAAGAGAAATTTTAGTATGTTGTACTTGGAGGCACTGCATACTTAATATACTATTTTGGCGCTCAACGGTTTAAGTTACGTGGTTAAATGCAATTTTTTGTTTTTGGAGTGCCATCGCTATGCCGTCCCGCTGTGCCGCTGCCATCGAAAGTCGTGGTCTTTCTACAAAATATTAATGTTCTATGAGGCTTGCTCGTTTTGTTTTTGTAAAGAAAGCCGTTCCCCTTAAACAAGCCTTTTACTTTTTTTTGGGTGGTCTTGTAGTAAATTCTTGTAAAAAACCATGAAAAGTGTCAAGCGGCACTCAAGTAGAAGGAAATGTTGGCAATAGGTTCAGGCATCACATATTAAAATTTTGTCAAATTTCGTCAAGTAGAAAAAAAGTTATGACAACGGAGTTTTGGCCGAAGACTTTTGAGCGCTACTGTAGATGGAAGGTTGAAATCATCGTGAGCCTAACGTCTATTTTTTTATCGATTGATTACAATTCTTCGCTCATCTCCCTTTATTTTCGCCATCGACATCTACATATTAGATGAATGCATTTTTTACATTCACCTCAGTGAGGTCATCCCCTGGATCTATTATCGGTCAGGGGTCGATGAAAAATGTTTCTGCCACGCCCCACGTGCGAAAAGGCATCAACGTCCCCTGCCGAAGATTGTCTAGAGAATGTTACGGCAAACTTAAAATGTGCCATCAAGGTGGAACCTGCGATGTTTTTTTCTAGAAGTGCAGCTGTTCTAGGTTTGGTCAACTTTTGTTTTGAGAACCACGAAGTTTCAAGGGTTACTCAATCCCGCTCTTCGCTGTTTAGCTTGTTGGTGCCTTTTTCAGTACAAAAAATTCCTTCACACATCAAACAGCCTCATCTTTAATATTAACATTAATTTTACGCGCATCCAGTTAATTTCCATTTTCACATGAAAACTAAAAAAAAGCTTGCATCTATCGTGTGGTAATCAACCAAAGTTCACTTTTTTTCAAAAGTCGTCGTTATCTCACTTTTATCGCCCACAAACCATCCCTAACAGCAGTGAACTTGTGCCCACTGAAACACCATTTTGATTATGACAACGAAATCGATTAATACTTGCGTTTTACTGGGATTGGTCAAAGTTTCGACAAAATTTATTAATATTTTTGCGAAAATAACGGCAATCGAAGTATTGATTGGGTTTTAGGCCCCATGATTACTTATCTCGTCTAGACATGTTAAATCCGACTTCCTCAGATATTATTGCCCTATTCTTCATTCTCGCTTGTTTCGTTGTATTTCTCGGTTGTAATCCGTATTTTCATTTTCAAGGTGCTTTCAGTCATTTGCCTTCGACTGCTACTCGTTGGTCGGTTGTGGTTACTCATACGTCTGTCTGGATGCGTAATATGTTGTGGTTAATATGATTGGATTTTGGAGGCAGATGCGCCTCCTTCTTTGGAAGGGGGTACTGGTGAAGACTAGACAAAAGGTGAGGCATTATTTCACACAAATTTTTATATTATTTTTATATAGTTTTTATACTCCACTTCGGAGCGACTGATAGGGCGTGGCCCACGAACATGGGTGAGTGGCAAGAGTGAGATTGCGTGGCAAGAGTGAGTGTATGACGGAGTGAGAGAGTTTGATAGACTTTCACCCGAGTCCGTCGGCCACGCCCTATCAGGCATTCCGAAACGGATTCTATATACCTATCATTTTTATATCATATTTGAAGTGGGCAGCGTTCATAGTTACAGAGTCAAGCCGCTTTCATATTTTTGCGACACCCGCGCCAGCACTGGTGTCGAAGGCGGCAATCGAGGGGTGTCCATCTCCGGCAACGCCACACTTTATTGCGACGCGGTCTATTATCTAACGCTCGACCGAACCATATTACAGTATGATGATCGCGGCGAAAGCCCACGCGAATCTTGCTACGTTTCGGCACTATGCTAAGGTTCTCGCCATAGATTCGGTTGAGTTCTCGTGACTATCGTCGTACTGTAATATGACTAGGTCGAACGCTATAAATAGGGCGCGTTGCAATAATGCCGGCGTTGAGAGCGGCGGGCACTCGATTGCCGCCGTAGCCGCCGATGAGCGTCAGGTATGAAAGCGACTTAAAAGAGACCGTGCGAAACCGGGGCGTATTCGGTGCTATTTCACTAGTATGAACCCCACTTCAGGATGAGTTCCTTATCAGTATTTACTTAGTTATCAGAGCACCAATGAGATGGGTGGGGGAAGGGGGAGGGGGGTGGGAGAGTGAGGCATCCCACTATGGACATTAATTATACCTAAGCCCAGAAGGGGAGGAACCCCCCTTCTTTCCTCCTTTACAGGATGGGCGAAAAGATACGCCTGAGTGTGAAGATTGACCCCTCAAAGATCCCTCCAAGATGCTTAGATGTGCAGCTTTTTGTAAAATGCCACCTTAATTGCTATAGCACTACTTTACCAACTATTGCCTTGGTGTTACTAGTTCCCTATTTGTTTGAATAGCTCTGAGAGCGTCTCTTTTACTTCATTTCTTAAGAGTACAGTGACCACTTTACCCCGTAATTCGTTTCTCGCTCGCTTCGCGCACGCTCCGCCCCTTCTGCCCCCAGTCTGTGGCCACTTAGGCCGCGCTCACACTTTGCGGTGCCGGCAGCAAGGCGTGGCTGCGTACCTCTGCATCTGCGCCCGTGCCACCCTGTTTCGTTGCGTTTGTCGTCTCCGCATCTCTCCAGTGCCACTCTGCCTCAGTGCCTGTTAACGCAGCCACGCCCTGCCGGCGCAAAGTATGAACGTTGCCCTAGCGGATTCCGTGTGATGTTTTTACTTCACTGTTTCCTCATTTTCATCTCATTTCTCATGGTTTCTTTCAGTTTTGGTTGACGATTGAGCTACTCGTTCCGCTTATTCTCTTCGTTATTTTGGCTCTCGTTCGAACGAGAGATTTCACTGACGCAGAGACACAATGTAAGTAAATTGCTCACACAAAGCATATGGAAACGTAGATGTTGTTACAAGTATGCTGTTATGGGCAAAAGCTTCGGTCTCGGACGGGACTCCATGTTGGAGGGAATCCAGGTTCAAACACAATGTCTGAGGTTTTTACATGATAAGCGGGAGTGCATTAAAGGTATACTACGCGATAATCAGATAAGTGGCTTCTTTCTCGGAGCGAGTAGATCCTTCGATAACTCCTCAAGCTGCACCGTCGTTGCGGCTACGCGGCGCATCCTCATGGTGAACAAAACCAAGCCACGCCTACTCAACTAAACTATACCTGGCTCAGACGATCGAACTTCAAACTTGGCGCTCGAGTGGAGAAGGAAACTTGCGATTAGTAAAGATAATTCGATGAAACAGCCATTCCGATAATAAAGACAGCTTCCACGTTGAAGTGCATCAAAGCAGGTGTGACTTGGTTGGGTGGACGTCGCTTGGTTGTGTTCAAGCAGACACAACACCGTGGGGTGCACTATGTAGCCCCAACAAAGGTGCAGCCTAATCAGTTAGCTAAGGACCTACTAGCTACAAGGAAGTAAGGCACTAATCTGTTTATCGTGTGGTGAGCCTTTGTCTCTCTTCAACTCGAGCTCACCGTGTTGCCTAACATTAGCTGTAAACACCTACATATACTCACCCCACCCGTTTGCGGTCGCCATCTTTTCAGGGTGTATATCTTTAAGACAGGATTCCACATGGCAGCGTGTGGCATGCGACGCGATGCATGTCGGCTGGGGACACTGCATGTAGTTGTAGTTGAGTTCTAAGGCGATCATCCTGTCTTTCGTTTATTTGAGGCGTAGGACACGGCAATCGCCCTTGGACCCAACTACCAACTACTCCCAAGCTCTTACGCAGCGCGTCGCACGCCGCGCACCGTCGCGCGAAATTCCACACGCCGCGCGCCGTCGTGCAAAATTCCACACGCTGCGCGCCGTCGTGCAAAATTCCACATTAGAATACACACTAATTGCTCTGTCGCGCCTATTCAATGCCTATCCACAACTGATTCAGCGAGGAAACTTGCCAATGTGTTATTGGGTCAGGGGTGCAGGTAGCGCTACTTTCCTTTGACAGAGACCTTTCCTCCGCATTTCGACCTTGGTAGTCCGTGTAGTATCGCTTGCTGGTATTATTACAATTTTTGTACAACCTTGAGCTGTAGCTTTTTAGTATTGCAACTGGACTGTTTTGTGCAGTTTGTTCTCAAAGCTTTGAAAAAAATGCAGATACTCTGTTTCAGGTCATTATAATTCCAAAGGTTTTCCATCAGCTGGCATTCTGCCATTTCTGCACTCGTTTCTCTGTTCGTTTTCCAACGCATGTCATCTGTCGCCAACAACCGGAGATGAGATGCGGTACATCCACAATGGATCGGAGAAAAACGAGTCAATGTGAGTCATGATTATAATAGTGAAAGACAATGCTAGAGTTAGAGCCATGCTCAATCGATAGCTATTTTTTGCGCTCAACAAATTACAAAAATGTGACTGCACTTGATTTATAATGAAGGTGAGCGTAATTCCAGAATAGTTGATGCTCTTTACTACTCGTCTCAACAGCTTGAATGGATCGGTGAAAATCCGTCCGAATTCTCGCGACTACTCGATGCTTTCACTCGAATTGTTAAAACTTTAGCACGGATCAACGCCACGGAAATTGAATTACCACAGGTTTATCAGGTAATCGTAACTTTGTTATTTTGTTCATGCTGTTTGTTTATTTATTCGACCAGTTACTCGCATGCACAAGCGACCTTCTAGAAAACTGTTTGATTTGATGTTATCCCTCTTCAATTTGGAGTTGTAAGAAACTGAACGATGACTCATACTCCATTTCGAAGCTCGATAGGGCGTGGCCTACGGACATGGGTGAGTGGCGAGAGTGAGAGTGCGTGGCAAGAGTGAGTGTGTGGCGGAATGAGAGAGTTTGATACACTTTCACCAAGTCCGTAAGCCACGCCCTATCAGGCGCCCCGGAATGGACTGTAGCTCATAGGAGCGCTTATGGGAAACATTTGGTTTTATCCTTTCATACAAAGAGATTCCGATTTTGCAACGCGAGAAAGGGGAGGCTGCGCTCATACTCAGCGCAGGCATGGCGTGGGTGCGCTCACAGGCGTGAGAGGCAGGCAACGAGGCAGGGTAGCGTAGACGTAGACGCTTGAGATACACAGCGACACTCTGCCTCGCAGAGCATGAACGAGGGCTAAAAACAGCCAGAGCGGGACTTGATCAGCCGGCTGCTCGGGCTGTAGCGGCACCTCCTATCACTGCCATGACGGGATAGAATAAAATAGTGCCAGTATACTATAGTTTTACTTGCTATAATTTTGTTTATTTAGTTTTTTCGACCATCGGTAGACGTCATACAGGAACTGATCGGTTTGGGCTTGACTCCAAATGCTTCGGCCGCCTTGACCAATTCAACATTAACGCCTAACTTCTTCATGGAGTCCTTTAACTATGTAAGTTATTTCACCTCTTTTAAAACTACTTGTCGTCTGAAATTCAGTGTTATTTAAATGTTTACATTTTCAGATGAGCAAAATCAGCTCTCAACCGGTGTTTCTTCTTCCGTTGATGGCGTTCGAATCTGTTCCTATGCTCTGTAACGAGACTATCTTCAACAGTAGCTTTAGACTGCTCCCAAAGTAAGTTTCGAAGTTAAAGCCAGAGATGGGGCGCTTTATTGGAGATAGGGGAGCGTAGGCCAGTTCCCTCAGCTGTCACCGTCGTTGGTAAACGAGGATTGGGTCAAACGTCTCAGTGAGATACGAGCCGCAGCTGGTCATCGAAGGTTACCCTACTCTCCGGGAAGCTAGGAGCGCCTCATCACTGAGCCATGGGTGTTCAATTTTGATCTGAAATTCTGATGCACTATACGGATCCTATTTCTGATTCATGTGTTTGAAATCGTATCCGTAGGCGAGGATTTCTTCCATATCACTTCTGATTAGTGGCACATTACAAGGGTGTCTAGAGGAGGGCTATGCTCTTTTTCATTGGTCACACCTGCTCTTCACATCTACTGAGTACTAACAATAAAAGGCGTGGTCGAAACACTCTGACGCCGCTCCACCAATGACGTTGGTCACATCTACTAGAGTACTAACAATAAAAGGCGTGGTCGAAACACCCTGACGCCGCTCCACCAATGACGTTCGAGTGGCTTCCAGCCACAGAGGTTATGGTCCACAATTCATCTCGGTTTCTGTTCACAATTGTAGTTACTTTGAGCAGGTTGTCGAGCGATGTATTTATCAGAGGTTGTCACCTACTGAAAGAGATTGTTACAAAGCAAACGATCTGAGTTTATTAGGTGTGAACTTGGACGGAGTTTGACCTAGAAAGCATACATATAGTAGTGACACCACTTGCCCCACCTAACCTCCGCTTATGGTTTCTGATACATTATCGGCACTATCTACCCGAGGCTATTCCACTACCTCGAATTTTGATGGCATGGAAAAGATGGTTTTTGGTGAACATTCCGATTTGGCTACGAACTTGTACTTGGGGGTAGTTTGACCCGTAGAAAACGAACATGACGCTCACTGGGCCCGAAAAGGGGTGGACCACTGAAGTCGCTCAAAACTTATCCATAGGGGTAGTTCGGCATTCTGAGCGAGAATGTACGCTTTCTTCAGCAGCTTGATGATTCATTCTAATTGGCGTGGGAGCTAAGCGGTTTTAATCTAAGTGAGTGCCTTATTTGTGTTCTACGGGTTGAATTACCGCCGGGTATGAAATTTTAACCAAATTGGAAAATTCTCCAAAAATCACCTCTCTTACCTCATCAAGAGTCGTAGTGATGAGGTTAGGTAAATAGTGTCAAATTAACTTTTCTCGTCTTCAGTGCCACTCTGTCTGATGCAGATCGCCGTTCGTTATGTGGAGTCTCTCCATTTGCGCTGTACACGTACTATTCAGAAAATGCGAACAACTTTGCACTCGATCAATTCCCGGTAATCGATTCCTCCTACTGACATTTTTTTACATTTTCAGGGTTTACCTTCCTCACCATATTCGAGGTATTCAAGGGGGAAATTCGCGTGTTGTTTTTTTAGGGGTTTCGAAATGCAAACGTGTCACTGTCAGAACTATCCCAATCCTTAGCGTCATTCTCCTCACTCATCCAGCAGCAACCACTCTATGGAGGCTTGTCAAGATGGAATCATCTCTTTTCGGGCTCGCTCGCTAACATGACGTCCAACTTAACAGCGGCTTTGTTTTGTGGTGAAAATCCATTTGGTAAGCGAATTTTTCACTTGAAAATAGTTTTGTGCCAAATGTTGGCAGCATACCGTAATGTTTTGCGTTGAATGATTTAGATTTGTATTGTGATACTGTAAATGATTCAATTTTGCTATTGTATATGCCCCCATTAATTCGGTTCTTTTCAGACACGTCCTCCGATGCATTCGGACCCGTGCCGACAAATGCAAAGACGCCTTTTGATGAACTACGTCAGAATCTCATCGAGTCAGATACTCATTTATATTGCTGAAAAGCAGCGTTTTTATTGGGCTTACGAGGATTAATCTGTTCAAGGCTAATTGTCACGAATTTTCAGATTTATGGAGAAAATTGTGCCTGGACATCAAAAACACGACAAACAGTTCTGTCATGATGTATGGGTTCATGACGGTAAGACCTTCGCGTTTTTAGTAATCGAAGGTGTGTAATCCGGCGCTGTTAGGACTAAGGTTTTTCCTTGGTTTTTCAAACTATTGAGTTGAACACACGATTGCTAGTAAAGTATAGATTTTATTAGATATTATATTTTTATTAGATCGGGCCGATACAGTCGGTGACGACGCTCCAGAAGTGAATCTGACCATTCACCGACAAGGTTTAGCGGAGAGCCGATTCTGGTTTGGGATTTTTCGAAAAAAAAATGAGCGCGCGTTTCTTCCCCTGGGCTAGGTGTTTATCTGCTACACTAAGATCTCAAGTTTCTTATGTAACCACCAAAAGCGTTTGGAACAAATGTAACTAGCAAAATAAACAAAAGTATATTGTGTGTGTCTAATAAAATGCTCATACGGGGCTCCTCGTTTTACATCGAAGAGGGTCCTTTTTTTGTTTAAGATTTGAACTGTTCCTCATTGGAATCAGCCATGATGCAACGAGTACGCCCATTGTTCACCGGATACATACTTGTCACTCCACCGTCACCGGCTGTCAATAAGCTAATCGATATTGTGAGTACTTATCTCAACACATTATTCTTCAGTCTTCTTATCGATTTATTGATTCACTAGATGATTGTTGACGAGAACATAGAGTGGACCATACTCAAGGAGTGTTAGTAGTAAAGGAACTCATTAGATGGAAAAGCTACCCTGAAGGTTATCGGATACTGGAAGGTTGTACCGACAGAAGCATTATTTTGAGAAGACTGGCGCTAAAACGCCTAAAAACGTCGGTACCATCTTCCATGAGAATAACTGTATCGGTCAAGAGGAACTTATACAAAATAAACATATACCTGCTGTGTTGGGCTTTTACTGGGCCAAGTACTTGCTAATGAACATGTTCGAAGTCAAATGCATGGATTACTCTCAAAAAGTAGGGTGACGTTGGTCGTGATGAAAGGATAAAGGTGAAATCGAAAGGCGGCAGCAGCTGCAGGATAGTCGCGTGCTTTTTCAGCGGCTAGCTAGATGAATGCCTTGATCCGCAACAAGTTATGTGGGGGTATAGCTCAGTGGTAGAGCGCTCCCTTAGCATGGGAGAGGGCTGGGGTTCAATTCCCCATACCTCCAAAGATTTTGCTTTTACATGCTGAACATATTCATAGGTTTCAAAGCTAATGTTAGGTTGCAACTAGTTCTTCATTGAGCGCTTCTCAAAATTCATGTGACTTAAGTAATATTTCCTTCAATAAATGGATTTCAGTTGAACAATCCTCTTCGAATGGTGGATTTTATGCGACAAGAATTGTACAAATATCCAGAAATTGCTAACAGTCTACAGAATGCACTCTATGGAAGTGATCTACGACCTGCTAGTATGGTATGTTTTGTACGCTACGTTTAGTAATTGCACCATCCTGTTCCTTGACGAGTAGTGCTGACGATCCGACGGCTGAAGACAGAGAAACATTTGTGCCTTCGTGTGGATTGGGAAGGTGCTCTTGATAATTATTTTTGGTTGAAAATATGCCCTCCTGTTGACAGTCGCTGGGCTGTGACGTATGGAGTATCTCGCTTACTATGTTATTTTGAGAAGTAAAACTTCATAACTACGGAGGAAGCAATGCCTGCCACTTATAAGGTATATCTGGAGGGTAAACAGTAACGGGAAACAAATTTCCAGAATATTCTGGTGTTCCTTCAACGCTTTGGCAAGCAACTACCTGTGAATCCGCAATGGCTGCAGACTGTGGAGTTCGTATTGGAGCATTTATTTGCACCTGCCACTGATCCATATTCATTTGGTGCCTTGACGAAGAACTTCACGGAAACATTCAATCAATATACCACGGTGAGAATCCACTAATTTTCAGAGTGCAGAAAATGAAGCTGCGAAAGAGGAAGGGTAAAGCTCAGCGTACTATGAGTGTTTAGTCCGTGCCATGATACCAATCAAATATGAAGGGTTGAAATCTTTTCGAGGATTTTCATGCAGTCTGCTGTGGATTTCTTAAATAAGGCACACGATCGATCAACCCCTGCGCAACATGCGCCATGGATTTGGTATCCTTTAAATCGTGGGACAACGAATTTCCAGTTGGCCCCATAATGACTAACAGTAGTCAGCCAACCATAAGAAAGCTTCTATCGTCCCAAGAACGAGGAAACGGTAACGGTAAAGAAATTCCCTATACTGGTGTTCCTCGTGGTAAGGTTGCCATCTGAAAAGGGTCATCGCTTAGCCCTTTCCCCGGCGGTTTGAAGCTGATAGATGTTGTTTTGGAAGCTAATGTTATACATTAGCTTGACCATTTTTTTCTTTTCTTTTCACTGCCTCTATTTTCCTATTTGTGCCTATTTCTTTTCGCATTCCACCAATTGCCGTTTGCAGTGCTTCCTCTTGGATCGGTTTGTGACAGTGGCGAATGAGTCTGTGATGGAGGAGACGGCTACTTGTCTTGCCGACTATCAGCAGTACTTCTCTGGAATTGTTATCGTGAACATGACTGCTGATGCTACTGAATTCGATCCACTGACCATTTATAAGATTCGCCACCTACCAAACCTCGTCGATAGTGAGTTCATTAATTTGTTGATAAGAAAAGAAATGTATTTTTGGGTTTCTGTTGCCTCCAGCCAGGGGTGGATAATGGTGCGCACGTCGTTGGCGACATCAGTGTCCAGAGAACAGAAAGGGCTGGTAGTATAGGTCTAGAACAGAGAGCTGAAGATAACCATCCTATTTTTCTTGCAGAACGGTGCCATGTGTTCTTGCACACTGAGTAATGTATTACTATTCATCGATCTCGCCAAATTTTCTGTATACTATTATAGGCTGTTTTGATATTTTATACAAACCCTATATTCCTCCAAAAACAACTTGATGTTCCGTTTCTGGCTGCTTGAGGTCCTACTATTACAGCGCTTGCAACTGGTAGTTATAGAGATAGAGTGTGCGACTATTGAACTAATCTGGAGGCTTCGGTTGTAACCCGCTCTACTACCTGAGATTTGAAAAGGCTCGAAAACCTTTGTGGCGGGTGTTTTGTCGCCATTTCATAATATTCGGATAGAGGGGTTATGAGGGTGATAATCTTCAAAATTTGTGGAGCGGCATCAATGTGGAGCTGTGACCGTTTGCAATTTCGTTCAATTGAAAACATACACTTTCCGGTGGAAAATACTATGACGTTGACAGTACAGTAATTAGCAGTTTGAGACCTTTTTCTTCGAAAGTCCTAATTGACTGAAAAGGCTAAAATACAAATCAATCATTTTCGTCCCATGCATAAGTCATCGTCGGCTTGTTCCTAGCAGTGGAATATATCATTTCAAATTTCCAAATTCGGAGAATAAAAAATCGAAAGTTACCGAGTGTCCGAAAAACCTCGAGGCCTTATTTGTGATCCTGTTTCAGACACCTACTACTACGAGGACAGTCCTCGGCGAGTTTTCGATCGAAGAATGCCGTTCACAGATCTGAAATATGTCACCTACGGTTTTTCGTTCCTTCAAGGTGCGTTCTTCGTAATCGTCGAGAAAAATCCCTTGCTAAATCTAGATCTCTTTAGAGGCCATAGATAGGGCGATCATTGGCCTTCGTGTGAAGTCAAATCAGTCGCTTGGTATGTATGCCCAGCAGGAGCCGTATCCATGTGTTGCCTTCGACAAGTAGGTCATTAGGCCTAAAAGTTCCTTATAGACTCAGCATGTAAATTCTAATTTCAGGTTCAATATAGTCGTGTTTCTGGGGCTCTTCGTCATCTTGTCGTTTATTTGTCCTGCCGCGTTACTTGTCAAGAACATCGTGTACGAGAAGGAACTACGTCTAAAGGTATTTTTTTACCTCTCAAATGGCAGAAAGCTCGAATCTCTTTCAAGTGGAATACGCTAAGGCAGTATATCAGGCAAGGGAGTGTGTGGGCGTCATTCCTGAAACCACTGGCCACTCTTTATTAACTTTTGAAATCGGCTCGAAAATAAATCTACAGGCAACAAAAGTGGTGTGGGTGCAGTTTTCTAGACACGCCTCGCATTCAGCTTTTATTCGATACCGTTCCGTCATTCAAAGGAATCGTCCACGGAAAAATGGAATTTTCTGTCACTTATAGATTTATGTTGTATTTGCTTAATGTGGGACGTATGCGAAGTTTCACGCGAAAAATGTGAATCCGACTAAGGTACAGACCACGAAATTTTGGCCGGCTGGGCGGGGCCTCCAGGCAAGTGCCCACCCCGTCGTCCGCCGCGCTTGGAGGCGCATTATAGGAAGTTACGAACAGGAAGTTATGAATAGGAACAGGAAGTTACGTAAACCGTCTCAGTTTCCTTTCCCAACTGCTGTGGACAACGGACGACTTTCACTCGGAGGCCCCGCCCATTCTGCCAAGAATTAAGGGAGCTTTATCTAGCTGTATTCTCTTTTTTTCGCGTGGAACTTTGTATGCGGCCCTTATCAGGCAAATGCAATATAAATATATGGGTAACAAAGAAACTCATTTCCCGTGGACAATTCCTTGTAATGCATACCTGGGCCCTCAATGAATTGTGTGGATCCGACGATACACAGTTCAGTACCTCTGTCCACCCTGGTTACTTCGATACCCAAGTAAGGATGACTCAATTATGTTGAACAGAATTCAGTCCACTGATCATCAGCAAGTTAGCAGGTCCCATACGATTTGTTGGACATCAATTTCTCTCATTTCTCTTCGTGTCTGAACCCTATATGCAGATCTGTTCAGGAACAAATGCGTATTATGGGTTTGGGCGACATGGTACATTTGTGGTCATGGGCGATTATATCCCTTGTCATCAACCTCACCAGCACAGCAATCATCGCTGCCATTATCAAGGTACGTTCATCTTCTTTCGGTAATCCGCCTATTTCTTTTGAATTGGGATTGTAAGGAACGTGGGAGCTATGTCCAAAAACTGGATTGAAAAAACCGAACATTTTTCTTTGAACAGTCGTTTTTTCGGGAAGCGAAATTCGTATTCAATGAAAGGTATATTTATGTAGAAGTCTTATACACGTGGTAACAAGGATGCAGAGTGGCAAGCAAAGCTTTGGTGTCGGACGAGATTCGAACCCGTAAACCATGCTTACCGGGCATATGTGCTAATCCATTATACTATCGAAACCCTCTTCAGTTCGAGTCTCGTTCGAGACCACATCTTTTTCCCCTAACTCACATGTAACAACTTAAAGACATCGGAAGAAATAATTTTGGCCGGTTGTGGAGTGTGAAAATCGGGCGCTAAACTGTGCAGGAGCACATAAAGAAGTGGGTGAAAGGGCGAAAAACGCGACCTTCTGCATCACTAGCCGCTGAAGGGTGGATGCAAACGGCGAGTGGTTACGAATCGAGCCGCTCACTTTGCCCGCCCCTTTGCAACAACTCGATCAGTGAAACGCTCTAGATCGAAGTGAAGCGCGATTTCGATAAAAAGGCCTGAGGCATCCCTCATGAGGCCTTTTCATCTACTGGGAACACCGTTTTCAGTTCTGTTCCTTTGTTGGCCCTCCCGGAATCTACGAGAATCAGCAGCTAACTATAATCGAGAACGAAAATCTTATAGGCCTCTTTCTTCTGCACATAGATCAATACTAAAGGCGTTTTTCTGTTGGATAATTTTTAACGATGACCCCTTTTCTCCTGGCGTTTTTCATTTCAAAGTGATTTACATGATATTAACTCTATTTTTCAGTTCGGAAATCTGTTAACGGCTGTGGATTTCACGCTGGTTTTCGTCTTTCTGAGTTTGTTCGCAATAGCGTCAATCGCTTCGTGTCTTTTGCTGTCGACATTCTTCACCAATGCGAATATCTCAACTGCTGCCACATGCCTATTGTATTTCTTGTTCTTCTATCCCTACCAGCTCAGTATCAAAGCGCGAAACAAGACTTTTACGCAGTTCACTGTTAGTGTAGCTATAAATACTTTTTGTTTGGCCCTTGATTTCTAGCACTAATATTCGTATCGAAATCTCGTTTCAGTTGATATTTCCACAAACCACACTTGGCTATGGTGCGGCCATGTTGGCGATATACAGTGATGAAGGGAAGGGTACTTGGAAAGACATCAACAGCATCTATTTGGAAGGTTCGTTCGAAGAATAGAGCCAGCATTCAGCCAATGTGACCACCACCACCAGGGTCAACTCACCCAACGTTTTCAGCTTATGATGTCAGCTTAGTGGAATGCATGGTGGCATTTGTGGTGCAGACAGTGTTGTTCATCATCCTGGCTTGGTACAAGAGTGCTGTTTCTCCAGGTGAAGGTTTCTCTGTGCTATTGCTCAAAAAGGCGCGTTTTGTGAATTGAGTAGATCGCCTTCTCAAGGTCAGCATCATTCAGATCAATTTTAGATTGCTCGGTTCAGTTGATTTTCTTTGTTCTTACAAAGATAGGTGTCGTAAGGCTGCGGTCATACTCACCGCAGGCAGGACGTGGCTGCATTCACAGGCAGCGAGAGAGAGTGGCACGGGGGAGGTGCAGAGTGGCGCAGGCAACGACAGGGTGGTATAAGCGGAGACGCAGATATATGCAGCCACGCCCTGCCGCCGGCATTGCGAAGTACGACCGCGGTCAATGAGTTGATCGTCGAACATGGAAATAAAGATGTCAAGTGGTGCAGCAGTCTCCACACTACACCTGTAAAAGGAGCAGAAAATGGTGGTCGTTTCAGGACCCAACTACATATGGCGCCCCTAGTTCGCATGCATCGCGCTGCACGCCGCACGACGCAGTGCGTATGTCCTAGCGATACATAGTCATACTGCGGAAAGGAAAGGCAAAACGAAATGACTGGAAACCTGGGACGTTTGCCCCGATCTCAACTACTGGTTATGGGGGTCTTTCAGTGCGCCGCATGAATGGAGTATTGATCCGAGTCGTTTCTATCTGTGATATGAAGCGGTAATGCCCAGCAGTCGACGCGCTGAATTAGAAGCGTGGTTTGCTTAGGCGGCATTCGGAGTGTTTCTGGGTGACCATTCATCACACCATATGTTTCAAGATCACTTAGAATCAATCTCATAACTTTTTCCTGTTGAGCTGAAAAACAGTTGACTTAAAATATCAAAATCATCAACACAAATCATTGTAAAAATCAAGATCATTATAGGAATCTATGGTGTATCGCTACCATGGTACTTTTTCCTGACCAAACGCTACTGGTTTCCCGATTCTGTTGAGAACATTGAATATAATCACTCAGCCGATTCAGCACAACCAGGTACTGTATGCTCTTGTAATTTCATCTTACTGTAGTCTACTGTCCGTGACGTCCGTGGTTACGAAGTAGCCGTTATCTTTATTACTTTGCAATTTCAGCTAGCGACAGCTTTGATAGTGAACCTAAGGATCTTTCACTCACTGTGTACATCGACCGAATGAGCAAGATTTACAGTAATGGAACAAAGGCGGTGGGTTCTATTCGGATTTTTGCGGCTTTTGCTCATTAGTGAATTATTTAATTATCAACAACATGAATACAATTTTATAGCTGGACAACCTAACATTGAGACTTTATGAGGATCAAATCACGGCTCTCTTGGGACACAATGGAGCTGGGAAAACGACTACTATGTAGGTTTCCATCAGTCTATTAATGGCGGCTTCAAATGAAGGTTCTGTGTCAAGAGTCACCTTTCGCGGCAAGAATCGATCGCGTTGTCGCGCGCGGCATCGCATGCGACGTACTGCACAGGTTAACTGACGCATAACCGCATAACCGACGCGCGCGGTGACCTAGTTCTATCGCACACCGTGAATGGCTCCCGATCCATACGGTGTTCTGAATAGTCACCGTGGAGTGGTTTTTATTACGAACGGCGATTTGGAATAATCGAGAAAAATATTTGCGTTGAGGGTTTGACAAAAGTTGCGTGAACCGCCTACTGTACTTACCGTGCGTATTGCAGGTCGATCCTGTGTGGCTTGTATTCACCGTCGTCCGGCACTGCTACCGTCTACGGTATGGATATACGAAAAGAAATCCAACGTGTCAGAGATGTTCTGGGCGTGTGTCCACAGTACAATGTACTCTTTTCACAGTGAGTCTAGCGCTATTTGCTTAGAAGACCCTAAAAAATATGCGTTTTGCAGTTTGACCGTATCCGAGCAGTTGAAACTCTTCGCAGCTCTTAAAGGAACACCAGACGATCGGATCCAGCATGTGAGTACTTAATATCACAGCAGATCTAGCGTGATTGCAGACCTAGTAGTAATCTGAGCTATGAAAATTAATTTCTTGAAGATTTTCTTGCTCATTTTGCTTAATGATCCCGCGTGAAAAATTGCTCTCGTCAGTGACCTGGCGGTGACTTGTCCTCAAAATTCGTTTTTTCTAGGACGTTGACGATATCCTTCAATCGGTGTCGTTGGTAGACAAAGCGAACGAACTCGCCAGCACGTTGTCAGGTATACTTTGCCTTCTATCCTTTTCATTACCAGTTGGGTAATGTAATGTTATGTAATGTATGACGTAATGTAATGGTAATGTATGACACGGAAGCCTTGCTTTTTCCATGAAAACTCCATTCAGTAGCAGTAAGAACATGTTAAGGTGGAATGAAGCGCCGTCTTTGCATTGGAATCGCTCTGGTAGGAGGCTCCCGATTCGTTATCCTTGATGAGCCAACAGCCGGTGTCGATGTGACAAGTAGAAAGGAGATCTGGTCGCTGTTGCAAAACAACAAAAAAGGTTATCTTTCAGTTAGACCGGCTCAAAAAAGCGGACACGTTGGGCGGGCTGCACGCTGGTGGGCGGGATTTGCACAGACCTCTATGGACTGATCGAACCACTTCAGGGCGAACAATTTTGCTGTCAACCCATCATATGGACGAAGCGGACATTCTTTCCGATCGGATTGCTCTTCTTTCGGAAGGTCGTCTGATTACGCTTGGAAGTTCGATGTTCCTTAAAAATAAATATGGCGATGCATTCCAGCTTTTTGCATGTAAACAGGTAATCGGAAACTTTTTGATAGTTGTTTGGAGCTGATTCTGCAGAATTCTTCCTTCAAGGACCACTCCCGAGATTACACAGCGGTTGTCACTCGAATAATCACCGAAGCGTTGATTCCAATCAAGCTGAACGATGAAACCGAAAATGAATTGGTATTCTCGTGAGTTATCCATCGAATGGTTCAAATAAGATTAGTAATATTGATGATAAATGAGCGTTATGGTAGCGGCTCTAGGAAGGGGATAGGCGAAGGCTCGCTTTGTCCTCGAATTTGGAGTACAATTCGTGGGAGATGTGCCTTTGATTGATGGCAGCGTCTAACAACCAATTGGAGCACCTCCTACATGCTGCGCGTGTTCCCCTTCAAGGCTTGCCCACACCATCCCTGGAACGGTCCGATTTTTCTCTGTCTTTAAAGGCAGTGATAGGGGTGATCCGGGCCGAAAATGGAAGATTCATCAAACATGAAGGTCTAGGTGTGCAATAGTCGGAAGTGAAGAAATAACTGAATGAAATGGTCAAAAAACCCGAGAAGTAATACCCTCTTCCCGCCGTTTATCCTCAAAAGGGGCGGGTCGCCCTGAAGAAAGGGGTGGGCTGCCATAAAACAAGTGGTAGCTGTTGTAGAAAACGGCTCCATGTAGTCTTTTCAGGCCCCTAACTTTCATTTGCGTGACCCACTTCAGGAGTTCCCATCACCCACCTTACTCTGTCACAGTTTTTAAGGTTTCAATTCGACTTCCAAATATCCTATGTTTCAAATTCGGTTACACTTCGCACTTTGCTATGACCATAACATTCATTTTTCCTGCGTTTTCAAGTCAATATAGATGAATGAATGCAGTTCTGTCAGCAAAAATTACAAATCATGGTTTTTTTCTGCAGCATTCCAATATCGACCGACTCACGAAAACTCGAGAAGTTTTTCAAGTTTTTCGACGAGAAAAAAGACCAGTACTTGATTGGCGAATACGGAATATCAGCACCCACTTTACAGGAGGTCTAACATAGTGGTTCTGATTGATGTAGAAATCTCTATTGACTCTATTGATTTTCAGATATTTGTCAGGCTGAGTCCTAAGAAGGAATACGTGGTACCGCGACATCGTGCTGGAATACTTTCCAAAATAAAGAAAGGTCTTCGTGGTGGTGTAGTGGAAAGTGATGAGAGACAGCTCATAAACACTACTGCTGCATCAGTTTATACGGGCAGCAGTACTACTGCAAGTGGTAGTGGTGCTGGTTTAGCCACCATAACCACCAGCAGCAGTAGAGAATCGCCTCCACAAGATTTTGATGAAGGTAATAAAAATTTCGGCATTAATTTCTCCTAGTTTTAAAATACGTGTAACATGTTTATTTATTCATTGTTTTACATAACGTGTTTTCGTTTCCGAAGTTGTTTCCGAAGCTTTCAAAAGCTTGATAGTGCGCGCGCAACTACTGTAGCGTGCGTCGTGGTCTGCAATTTTGCGATAATCCTATCGTGTGGACCGTGCAGACCGGTCGGATCGGCCGGTACGACCGGTCCGGACGGTCCGCACGGTATAACCTCAGCCTTACTAGTTTAGTCCGTCTCGGAGCGTTTGATAGGGCGTGGCCTACGGACTTGGGTGAGAGTGTATCAAACTCTATCACCCCGCCACACACTTTCATTCTCGCCACACAGTCTCACTGTTGCCACTCAGGCCACGCCCTATCGAGGACTTCAAGATGGACTGTACTTGTAATTTGGCGCGCAATAAGTCCCAAGCAGCCTTGGTCAGGCTCAAACCCAGACAAGACAGAGAAAACTGTAGGGACGCAGAGGAGCAGCGCATCCTGGTCAAGCTTTTAGAGGCCTCATTCCTTGTAGCAATACGCACTCGTGGCTGAGTACCAGTGGAGCCAAAAATTGTTCACGTCCTCTATTGATTTATTGATTTTAGATGTGGTGCGGACACCACTCACAGGATGGGAATTGACAATGAGCCACACGAAAGCAATAATGAAGTCCAGATCACAGTACACTATTCGTAGCAAGAAACATATACTATTTGAGGTGAGGCTTTCATTTTGTAAGCCGCTCCGTATGAGGTGTGAGTCAGAACACGCGCGATGAGTCAGCTTAGGCCGCGTTCATACTTTACGTAACCGACGCCGGCACTGGCGGCAACGGCGTTCAATCAATGTGCTCTACGCCAGCACCGGCGGCGAAAGCGTCAATCTGATAACGCACTTCGCTTGTAAAAAAAACTGTATCTTGAATCTTAGCATAGTACTAATGTATGAATGATGATCGTGTCGAGAGCCCACGAATCCTAATTCGCTGCTTGTACCAAACTACGCCAAGATTCGAATACAAATTCATGGCTCTCGCCACAATCATCATACTGTATCATGGGTCGTTGTAATCATTAATCCGTGTCATCAAATGACACCGTCGCTGCCGGTGCCGGCGTCGGTTACGCAAAGTGTGAACGCGGCCTTAGCGCGCGGCGCTTTATTCTTTCCGTGGTGAATTGGCCGCGCCTGAGGGGGAATGACTTGACAGCTCTGGTGACATTACCCAGTTCTGTCCTGGCATATATGCAGAGCTGAACTTGCTGCAATAATTCATTTAGCCTCGTTCAAATTCACTGTGGGTCAATTAAGTCGGAAAAGATCAAATAAGATTTTTAGGTCATATTGCCGGTGTGCCTACTGTTCAGTTGCGAGCTGTATGCGAAAATCCAATTTTCTGGTCAAACAACAGCTATGGTCACTTCGCAACCTGCTCTCCCTCTGATACCAGAGATGTATGGCAATTACACCTACAGCTATGTGAGGTATGAAGTAAAAAAAGGTTCTCTAAAAAATTACGCAACACAGTAGCAATATAAGTATTATATAAATAGAATAAAATAATAAAATAAAATCACGCAACGGATAGTAATATAAATATAAGAATTCAATGGTGGCAGACGCGTGCGATCGCGTTGCGCTGACTTTAGGTGCAAAATTTACAATATTCAATTGTCTTTGTGGGTTTTTGCTTGTCTTTTTCAACATGTTAGTTCTTCAAATAATCCGTCAGAGATGATGAGACAAATAAGGCATGAAATCCTTGTTCTCTATGAATTAAATGGAAAGTTTCAAACAAATGATTCTGGCTAAAATCGCATGAGAAACGCCCTGATCGTCCTCATTGCGGTCTTGTATGGGTAGGTTTCGGTCGTTCAGTTTCTTGTGGCCGAGTAGTTGTCGAGGGCGGGGCAGCGTTCATTTAGATGGTTTGCGGTCTGCATCACCATGTTCAGTCGGTCGTGGAACAGGAGGGAAACCATTTTTTAGTTATTCGACGGCTTTATTCCATTCCCTCTCCACTACTGCACTTCATTTTCCACCCCAAAACCACGCTTAACAGTGTCTTCAAATGTGGTCGAAGCCGCTACGCGACCGCGCCACTAAACTGCAACTAACAATCTTCTCGATTGACGTCGTTGGGAATGTATCAGAGAGTGCATTTGCATATTTTCGAACAGAATATCCATTCTATGTATCTCAGTGATTTGAGAATCATTTTCAGCCTGTGGGACCGAGATCCATCGTCACTTTCCTACAAAATTATGAAATCTTTTGAGGAACCACCCGATATGGGAACTCGCTGTGTGAACAATATTCCTGTTTTTCGAAGGTAATTGTTCGCCATAATCTTTGATTTATTCTTTCTTTTGTTTGATTTATTCATTTTTTTATTTGGCTTTATTTACATTTTTCGTATTTACAACGTGATAGGTGATTGATGATACACATCTTAGAATTCGGCGATAAATACAAGTATTATCAGTTATTTTTAGCGATTTACCGACATCAAAGGTCTTTTGGATAGGAAAAAAGAAGCCAGAGTAGGTTCACATCGGTGTCATGCATGTAGTGCGGTTTTTCCTTAGTTTCCGCGGTTATCCAATCAGTATCTCGTTGACTGTCGAACAAACTGATCGATCAATATTTCCAGGAATATTTTTTGATTAGTAGAAAACAGCCAAAAGATTGATTGAAAAATTGAACTTCTCTTCCTTACTATCCTAGCTAATCCTTAACATTTTCAACCTATTCAATCAAGATTTTCTATTTTTGCTGAAAAGCCATCAACTAATCGATTGTGGCGTGACTCATCACACACAACTCTCGTAAAGTGGGCGGAGCTTCCCTTGCCTATTGGTTGCATATGGGGAGAGCCAATGAGTGCACTGTGAGATGGCTGGGTCGGATCACTGAAATTTCGGCGGCATTGTTTAAGACTCCTTTCCCCCTAACACCTTACTCTGGCGTCCAGCTTAGCTATCATGGAAGTGCAGTATAGAACCTTTGCGACGTATAGACATTGATTTTAGGCAGATAGCGGCTGGATGTGACCGGACACTAGGAAATGGAACGCTGAACTGGAATGCAAATGAGACGGAGATCCCGTACAATGCTGATGTTAACTGTCAGTGCATGGACACGCTGGTCTGGAATTGTACAGCGGTGGGTACTTTCAAATTGGAGGCACTTCTTATTGTAATCCAAATTAGTCTTCTCAGCCCCGCCCACTCGAGCTGGAAAGACGTGTTTAGCGTGATGTTGAGTAGGTGTAACGCCGTGATGGGCATCGCGGCCGCTTCAAAAAGGAAAAGTGTGTCGATTCTATCGGGATGAAATGTTTTTGCTTGAACAGCGCTACTATTTTTGTGGAATATGTAGCGTTTAGTCAGGGAAGAGCGTCGCGCAAAATTTGCCGTATGTGGCGGATTTTCACTGTGAGCTGCCTGTTTTAGTAGATAGGGTGATTGAGATGGAGCACATGATGGCCGTTTATCCGTGGAGTCTTTTAGAAAATTTGTTGAATACAAAATAATTGGAGTTGAAGTTCAAAAGATAATGTTTAGAAAGACTATCCACTGGATTCGATTCCAACCGTCACATTAAATACTACCATGCGTGTGTTAGATATGTCGTATCGTAATATCTCTCAAATGAGGTTGGCAACTCGATGGTGGACCAACGACACAATGATTGATGTGTAGGTTCCGTTTGAACATTTCCAAGATATTGTTCTCCAAAATAGCGATCGCTCACAAGCGGACTTGTATGGAACCTCGCAGCTTGGGCTACTTTTTTCGGAGAACCTGATTCAAATACTTACTGAGGGGTAAGGCTTCTCGAGGAAACAATACGACCCTCTTCTCAATTTGGCGCTGCATGCTTGTCACCTTAGATCCTTTTTCCCTCGTATTAGCATTGCATCAAGTGGTGTGGAAAATGGTGAGGCAAGGTTCAGAGTATGCGATCTGCGATTTGGGCTATTAGAGTATACGATAACTGGCCAGATCTATAAGATACAAACTGATTAAACAATAGGCGGTCAGGCAAAGAGGCTATCAGCTTAGTCGCGTGATCGCTCAATCGATATGTATCTTTTTCATTTCGCATAATAGTGTGATCGCATGAATCACCATTTGTGAATAATCACCACAGTCACCACAAGGGAAGTCAACAGGTCAGTCTGGTCATTCCTAATGAGGCGAACATCGCTGTGTGCGTCCTGAAGTGCTGAACTAAATTCTGTTCTCCAAATGTGCGGAACGAAGTTATGAAAGGTTTTCTGAGTGAGCAATACTATTACATGGTATTTGCAGGCGCTCATAGCACGCGAGCCAAACGTTTTCGCGCAGAACCAATGTCGTTTTCGTGTTCTGCAGGTCGAAGCACCCCTGGAGACGAGTTGTTAGCCGGAATGGCAACGCATCCAACAGAGGGAACTTAAAGACAGCATTAGGGGTAATGCGGTAATGGAGAAATCCCTACAGGAAGCCACTCACATGGTAGTCCTGGGCCAAAGAAGGCTATCTGTGGCGAAATCCCGGTGAAAAGCGCTCCTCCGAACTGTAGAGACGCCGCAAAACGCCGCAACCGCCCATCTGTCCCGCCTCTTGATAAGTCGATCCCGCCTCCGGATGACGTAATTCCCTATTGACCGGGGTGGGAGCGGCTAAGGAGATGCGGTAGGATCGAAGGTTTTGCAGCGCGCTTTCGCAATTTTAGCTTGAACTCACCCCAAAAAGTGGATGCTGTCGTATTTCCAGACATTCTCCTGTGTTTACTTGGCAACATGCCAATGGAAAACTAGATAGGACTACCCGCCTGTTGACGCACAGGTCGTCCGCGTCGAGAATCAGCAGTGGAAAGGGGGTCCTATTTCTCGGGTTTTCGGCCAATTCCACCCGTTGTTTCTTCACACGCATGTTACTAGGCATCACACCTTTCACACTCACTACAATACCCGCCTTAAGTTTTCAAAAGAAAACGCGGAAAGCGCGGATCCGCGTTTTTTTCGTTTTTTCACTATAACTCGGTTCGTCTTCATCAAATCTTCTTATAAGTATACATCTTTCGAATCAACTTATCGAGCTCTATAAGATGGTTTATTCAAATTTTCAAAAAGCTAACTTTTTACGTTCTCGCATGCACAAAGCACCAGTGGGCACTCTACAGCGAGCGACGCGCGCTATAATTATAACCAGGAGGCAAAGCTGTCCCCAACATAGCTCAGGAATCCACAGAGCTGCCATCCTATTCAAAACTAAATGAAAAATAAGTTGATTCTCTAGTGATCACATTGGTCGTTTTGGTATCAGTTCAACCAGCTATGGCAGTCATCATCGATGATCGGTTGGAAAGAAGTCTTTTTAAGGTTTCAACTATCTGACTTCACTTAAGAAAATTTCAACTGTTTCGGTGAACTGTATCATCACTGATTAATGTATAAACTCCATACATCATGACCATCAGTGAAAATAACAGTCCTTCCCAACCTTTTTGCCTTTCTATCCAGTCTGACCCCTCAATCTCGTAGCAATTAGTCGCCTCACTTGGATCTCCTAGACAGGTATTGATCGGCCTTGCACAATGATATGCCACTGTATCAGTCAAACGAATTGTATAGCATAGTGGTTCTATAAAAAGTGCATTAGTCTCCAGTGTCAGAATTTAACTTTTTCTTTTTCTGTTCATAGCTTCAGATCATACCGAATAACTCTTCCTTTGAAATTTAAAGATTCAAAGATAAAGTTTTTTTATTTGAAGACAATCTCACTTTATGTGAGGCAATCGTACTAGACAAATATGTGAAATTCATACATCAACATTTCCATTCCAGTGAAGTTTTCATTCCTTTTCAAACGTTTTGCAGTTTTATCATATCCGACCCCTCGTCTCGCAGCACTTAGTCATCTCGCCGAGATCCCCATAACAGGTGTTGATAGGTCTTCTACAGTGATTTGCCACTGTATTAGCCAAACGAACTGGGAGACATGGTAGTTGTGATCGGTAATTCACTAATAATACCAGATTCTTAGATCTGTAAAGGTACACCCTTGATTGATTACTTAGTTCCGGAATTAGTAAAATGGAAAATGGTTTTCATAAATATTATTTGACTGTGGAAATGAACTGCCAGTAACTGCAATGCCTTCGTTTTGTTACCTTTTACTTATTAATAAGAAAACAGTGCTGACACTGTAGACATGCACTTTTCATAGAACTACAATGTGATTCAATTCCTCTGGTTAATACAGTGGCATATCATTGTGCAAGGCCGATCAATACCTGTCTAGGAGATCCAAGTGAGGCGACTAATTGCTACGAGATTGAGGGGTCAGACTGGATAGAAAGGCAAAAAGGTTGGGAAGGACTGTTATTTTCACTGATGGTCATGATGTATGGAGTTTATACATTAATCAGTGATGATACAGTTCACCGAAACAGTTGAAATTTTCTTAAGTGAAGTCAGATAGTTGAAACCTTAAAAAGACTTGTTTCCAACCGATCATCGATGATGACTACCATAGCTGGTTGAACTGATACCAAAACGACCAATGTGATCACTAGAGAATCAACTTATTTTTCATTTAGTTTTGAATAGGATGGCAGCTCTGTGGATTCCTGAGCTATGTTGGGGACAGCTTTGCCTCCTGGTTATAATTATAGCGCGCGTCGCTCGCTGTAGAGTGCCCACTGGTGCTTTGTGCATGCGAGAACGTAAAAAGTTAGCTTTTTGAAAATTTGAATAAACCATCTTATAGAGCTCGATAAGTTGATTCGAAAGATGTATACTTATAAGAAGATTTGATGAAGACGAACCGAGTTATAGTGAAAAAACGAAAAAAACGCGGATCCGCGCTTTCCGCGTTTTCTTTTGAAAACTTAAGGCGGGTATTGTACTTTTACTATCGTCCGACTTTCCCCCAATGCTGCCTTTAATTGATTCTCACTAAGAAAATGCTCCTATTTGAGCTTGCTAAGCGCGTTTACTGCGAAAGGCACTTTTTCTGGAATGTTTAGGTCATCTTTGTTACAGTTGGTAGCTTTTTGTAGGAAATGGAAAAAGGTACCACTTAATCTGTGGGCATCTAACTTTACCCAGTGATCTTTCCACTTTGTGGTGAAAATTCCAATTCAGCTAAAAGCTTGTATTCAGGAGCATCTCGGCCTTTTAAAAATTAAGCTGACTGGTTCTGCTCATAAGCGCTTGACTCGCGCGCCTGGGCTCTTGCTTTTACTAGTTACAGTATTGCCCATTTACAACTTTGTTCGCAGAGTTGTTTCGCAAATCTAAAGAGCAGAATTGAGCATTTCAAGTACAGCGAAGTGTTCGTTGGGAAAGGCCAGGCTCACCTATTGACCCTCCATTGTTGGCTGTAAGATGAGGTACCGTGAGATATCCGGATAACTGGTAGTCTTATGAAATTGCTATCCTCGGTCTGATTGTTTTATTGTTAGTAAAAAATGTATATCTCAATTTTTTAAGTCTGGGCGGTTTCTCATTGGGCCATACAAGTCTTCGAGCCAAAACATCGAATCAAGTTCAATCAGAAATCGACGGCTGGCACGCCTTGGTATCAGGTCAGTTACTTTTCAATAGATAATTGTACTCTGGATTTAGATAAAAGAGCTAATACGGTTACTTCGATTTCCAGGCATCAACAAAACGGCTGCAGCTCTAAACGTCAACATGACCAGTGCAGGTGATGCTCTTTCAATAGTGGATCCATTTCTGAACAACATGACAGCATCAGATTTCGTTGCTGGAGTCTTGAAGTCTATGGAAACGCAGCAGAATGTTAAGGTGGGACGCAAAAAGCATTCTAAGATAAAAAGTCATGACATAAATTCGTCGGGAATTTTTGCGCCAGAAAATCGTGTTCGAAATAGACATTTGCTCATTCACTGATCCATGGGTATCCTTACTACCAGTGCGATAGTTTCGCTACACTTTCCTTCATGTTGGTTCTACTGAGCGCGTGGAGCCCCATTGCATCCTCTGTCTCACCACATACAGTTGTTTATTCGCATGACATCTGCTCCAACCCCTCCCCCCCCCCCCTTCACCCAGCCTTCACTACTCACGTTTCACAAAGATCGCAGCTACAGTTGACGAAGACCCCAAAAATCGAGTCGCTCGGTCAGTATAGAAAGTGGCTCCGCATATGCAGAAGTAATATCGCTTTTTTTCAAAAGGAAATTCCATTTCCATAAAGTCACAAGTAATAAAGCATGTTATATATCATCCGGAAGAGGTATACCTGCTGCACAGAGTGACTCAACCTCTCGGTTAACTAAATATTGAAACTCGTAGAAGAGGTCGAGGCTAATGTAAGTAAGATACACATTATTGATTGATTTTTCCGAAATGTAGTGTATTAATCAATTGCCGGTTGGTCGATTTTTGACGATTATTAGACCTTTCACTTCACCAGACTGAACCGGTCTCATTCGACCCAATGATTGTACCTACCTTTTTATGGAGCAGGTAAATCTTTCGGATATTATATAACATGCTGCACGAGAATCTATTCTTATGGGAAAGATTTCCCTTCAAAAACAAACCGACATTCGCTATGGAATGATCCAATAAATGAGCAAATGGAGCGGAGAAGGTGTAATGACAGGTGGCGCACGGTGCAGGAATCAAATCCCGTAGTGCTTGTCCAAGTCAAAGTCCCTCTGAGTGGGTGTATTGGTACCTGACTTGTCTGGGAAGATAAAATCACTGATTTGTACTCGCCTGATCCCCGCAGGTCATTCTATAGTTCAAATCGCATGCACCTGCTATCACGATTCTGGATGGAATGGAATGCGCGGCGCATTTCACGGAAGGGTCAACGCAAAAACTTCATCCTTTATGCTTGCGTTAGCAAACGAAGTGGAGTTGAATTACGTTTACGTAGGAAATTTCAGGCATGGTTCAATAACAAGCTTTATACGTCCTTGCCGATCTTTACGAGTTTTTTGAGCAATGCATTGCTCAGAGTCGAATCCCACGATACAGGTAGCACTTGTTCTTCTGAAATAAAATATTAAGGAGGGTAAATGATAGACAAGAGTACTTAAAGAAATTGTCCACGGAAAAATGAATTTCTTGATTACCCATATATTTATGTTGTATTTGCCTAATAAGGGCTGCATGCAAATTTTCACGCTAAAATGTGAGAATTTGACTGAGGTACAGCTCCCCTAATTCTCGGCCGAGTGCGCGGGGCCTCCGAGTAAAATCCCCGTCCCGTCGTTTGCCGCGCTTGGGAACGGAGAGTGGGACTGTTATTTAAGTTTCTATTCCTACAGTGCGCCTCCGACCGCGGCGGACAGCGGGGTGGGCACTTGCCTGAGACCCCACCCAACCGGCCGAGACTTTGTGGTGCTGTATCTTAGCCGGATTCCAATTTTTTCGCGTGAAACTTTGCATGCAGCCCATATTAGGCAAGTACAACACAAATATTATGGGTAACAAAGAAACTCATTTTTCTGTGGACTATTTCATCAATTGGAGAGTTACATATTGGTCGCCTGGCTGATGATATTTCCACAGAACGGCATGGCTATATCTATTACTGCACTGTATGCAATTTAGAGCATAGAGGAGATGATAAGTAAACAGCCCACAATGGAGCTACCGCCAGATAGTAAAGTAATGTTTCTCAAAAAGTGTTGTCGCTGGGCTCTGCCGGACACTTTTGTCCCTTTCTGAATTTCATGACAGCAGAATACTGAAACAGATTAAAGACAGACTGAATCGATTATTTGATAATATGGCACCTCTTTTAGACCCCTCCGATCTCGGTATAGTTACCGTCAATCATCCGATGAATCAGACAGTGAAATCAAGTATTGATGCGCAGGGCAGGTGAGTCTCCCCCTCTTCTCTCGTGAAAAGCCTTATTAATGTTACTTTGTAACTTTGTTATTACGAGAACTACCCATGGTTTCCCCGCATAATCCTACTGTTTTTGAAATTTGAGAACCAATTTCAGTTCGAAGCTGATTGTCTTCCGGATTGTACTGATCGTGTTGGTGTTATGTGTTATTCCAGCTGGATTCACCGTGTTTCTTGTTGAAGGTGGGACATGTTCACATATCTTTTTTTAATTTTTGATTGCTATAAACCTTATACCTATATATAAACTAGGAGATTTGTCTCGGTTTGTTCTTTCCTTATCTGTCCGCCCAATTCACGGTAACAAGAATACAGGTGAGGGAGGTCGGGTCAAGTTTGTGTGCGATGGGGCACTGTCCAAGATGTAAGAGCACACATGAACCATGTGGTACCCCTCCCTATGTAGGCGGAGCATGCGCGTTGATGTCTTCACCTCAATGCGAAAATTCTACTGATGAAAACATCGGTTCTTTTTTTTGTGCAGAAGGCCGGGAACGGCTTATGGACCATACTGTTGGGCGAGCGCCATCATGGAAGTTGAAATTCTATGACGATGCCCCCTCCCGATCCATACGCGATGTAATAGATCGCAAAGCTCAACTGGTATATTATATCGCGGTCTTATCCATCTTTTTGACTACTACCTAAAGAACAACTGTTTTGCCATCTGACTGTCCAGGAAAAAGAAAACGGCATTTACTTATTTTTTTATCGTGTTTCTCCCATTCACTAAGGGTGACCCTTGCATCCCATCCCTTCTCCAATGTACCTTTCTCTATTCTGGAAGGAATGCGCAGACAAACAAACAGACAAGTAAACAAGATTAGTGAGGTACAGACAGACCTAAGTGCTAATTTCTGATTCATACACAATGTCAGTGAGAATTACGCAACTCGGGAAAACGATTCGTGCAGCTTCTGCGAACTGTGAACAAGCACAAACGCACAAATAAACGCATGAACAGAAAATATTACTATACCATTGCAATTTTGATTTTGAAGTTTCAGAACGTGTATGTGATGCGTTCCATCTACAGCTTGTCAGTGGCTTGTCAAGACGTACCTACTGGTTGACTGGCTACGTGTTCGATATGGTGAGTGAGCTTTCGTTAAGTGACTGATATTTTCCATCCACAAGCGTTTATGATGCTGTACAGACTGAGTGGGATTTATAGGATTGTCATTATAGCGACATTGGTGCGTAGACGTATATGGCGGGACTATATGGCGAGATCTCTGACACTAGCTTTGCGCGTTTCCTATTTTTGCTTCACTCTCCAAAAAAAAGACAAAGCGCAATGGAGAATTTCGTTGTTTTTTTTTCTCAATGTGGCCAGTGCCGCAATTGTCGGAATCTAAAAATGTGATATTTTTCAGAGCATCTACATAATATCTGTGATAGCGATTCTGCTAATCTATGTGATATTCGATGTGAAGGAGTTCGCGTACAGTTTTGAGGCACTCTGTAGCTTCTTTCTGGTGTTTTTGCTCTATGGGTCAGTGGTTTTAGAACATATGGTTCCGAATACGCAACAGTTTTTGCTTTTTTTGTAATGATAAGTATTGTCTAGAGGGCCATTAGTAAATACTGTACACGCATGAACTTCATGAACTTCCACGCGAGTGAAGATCCCCCAAATATGGATGATCCAACGGGCAATTCACACACTCTGATTTAAGCTCGCATTGCATTTGAATTAGCGGTTTCTATGGTTGTGGCAGCTGTAAAGCTTCGTACTGCGCGTTGGTGTCGGCAGGCTGCAGTGTGGGGAGGGGGGGGGGGGTGTAGGCTGCAGGGTGGGTTGCTGCGTTCACAGGCAGTGTGGCACAGAAGAAAACGCAGAAAGACGCAGCCACGCCCTGTCGCCGGCATCGCAGAGCATGAAGGCGGCCCAAGTGCCTATTTTGCTTTGGACAGAGGCGCGCGAGTCGCGTAGTATGGGCTCTCATCGCGCCCGTGATGCTTCGCTAGGTGATGTACGCAGACGCTAGCAAGAGTTTTACAAGGGCGATCATCGATTCCTGAACTTTTCCACGTGAATTAGCCTGATCCTGCGCTTGCGGGCGGAAAAGTGTTGATAAGACATTGCCGATTATACACAGCGCTCAGTGGTTTGTAGATTTACAGCAATTCAATGTTCTCTCCTCAGAAGCGCTTATCCTGGGTTGAATACCAAACAATTCTAATACCACCAGCGATGCCCAGAAGCGATTATTATGCCACGCACCCAATTAATCCATTCTCGAGGGTCCAAGCGAATGTATGTAATATTCTCTTCATAGTCAAAGTGCAATGTTGAGCGAAATTTGGTTACCTCTTCATTCGTACTCGTACTGCCAAAGATGCCATCGTAGTCATCTTTTTTCTAACTATTAAGCGAATTCTTTTAGACTTTGCGCTGTTCTATGGGCGTACATACTACAACGACGATTTGAGGTGCCAGCGTTGTCATTCGTGATGATTTCTATAGGCACATTCTTTGTTGGGATAGTCGCTTCGTTGACAGTGATCGTCATCGAGCAGCTCATGCAGCAGGTTGGATTTAAGTAACCTTGAGACAATATTTCTGTCAATTTCAAAATATCAAAGGCAAGGTTGTAAACGGTGCAGCAGCAAAAAGGGGGCTGTTTTGATCAAAAACCCGAAAAGTAAGACATTCAAAATCCTCTCTGATTCGCATTCCGTCGCAGCGAACGTCATTAATGCAAACCTGAAGCGTCATCAATGCATCGATCAGAACTGCGTGAATCTGTTATGTATGGCTGCCATACACAACACTGTCGCGCACTCGGAGGCGGGGCGAGAGCTTCGGACGGGGAGCCGTTGAACATTGTTATAAGTCGCTTTGAGCACGTCCTTTACCGAAAACTAGCCGGATACCGTCTGTTTCGATCGCTGGCTCACTCATAGTGAGCAAGTTTTTCTAGCTTGCACACCGGATTTATGCTATCCACAGCCTTCAAAAGTGGTGGCCGCATTGATAGGGGTGTGTGCAGACATGACAGCGAATCGCGTGGCCGCCCGCGACGAGCGGCGCGGCGGGTGCGAGTGCCAGTGGCAGGGCATGGCAATCGATACGGCGAGTCGTACTGGTGGCGCCGCGAGTTACACGCCGCGAAGCGATTCGCTGTCATATCTGCACACACCCCATTGATAGTGAGCAAAGTTGCGCTCGATGTGTTTACAAATAAATTTTGCGACGTACTGGGATTTCGGAAGGGACGCTTTACACTCACATTCTCTGTACAATGGTCTACATCTTTTCAAACTTCTTTTTGTGAAGGCTGCTGTTCAGGATCCTACACTGATTGGTCCACATAACGTATGCTCGATGGTTTTCCTGATACTACCACAGTATAACCTTGGAATGGCCATATTCCGTGGCAGCTTTGTGTTCCAACTTATTCAGCTCGGCGAGAACTTCCTCAGTACGTCTTACTAGCATTTACCTGCTGGAAAATAGGCGATTATATGTATACTGTTTATTGAATATTGACTTTCTACCGAGTTTTTGTTTCAGAGGAACTGAATCGCCCTGATCTTGCTTCATCGCTGCCAATTCCATCCCTCCTTGAGTGGTCGCTCATGGGTATACATTGTACATGTCTGGTCGCTCATATTGTGCTTGCAGCCCTCGTGCTATTTATCTTGGAGCAGGAGCCTTTTGGATTTTTAAGGTAACTTTTGGGTTTGGTTAACGCATAAACAATATGTGTTGTTTTCGTATAGTTAGCGAAACACTTTTTCTGTCCCTAGGTCATGGACGACCTTTAAAGACACCGCGAGGAGGCGATTTTGGCCTGCGGTGCTCACTTATAGTTCAGCTGTTGCATACACCCATTGCCTTTGGATATTTTCTATCATAAGCAAATTCCAAGTTCTCTCTTCATAGAACCTCGGCATCGATATTAGTTTGAACTTCTTCTGTTATGCCAACGAGGTTGCTAGGTGGAATATTCATTTGAGGCCTGACGTTTCGACCAGATCGTCTTTTTCAAAGGCCTAAACGTGGCTCAAGATTTGAGATTCTATCCACTACACCACCAAACGCCTCATCCCTCTAGCGGTTCTGACGAAACATCAAGGGAACCACCAGAGGAACTCCGTACGAAAGAACATAACTCACCCAGTCCACCACCGCGAGAGTGGAACGCCGCCACTCTGTGTCAGTTGTCTTCAGTGAATGAGAGATGCCATGCTGTCCTTATATGTAGTATATTGGGGACATGCATGTCTCCCTCCTCATATCAGCAGCTCGCAATGTGGCGCAAATGGCAAGAGATCATTCGTAATGGATAAGCACTCATTTCGGTTGTTCATAGGAGGAAAAGACACTAACAAGGATTCCCTTAGTAACGGCGAGTGAACGGGGAGAAGCCCAGCGCTGAATCTCTCGGTGTTACACCGTTAAGAAATGTAGCGTATAGGTGTGATTTTCAATTTGTGCTGCATGTCAAAAGTCATTTTGATAGGGGCCACATTCCTGAGAGAGTGAATACTTCCATCATAAGCATTTTTCGTACTCCTTCGCTTCTTGTTTATGTTTGTTGTGTTGTTTGACGTCGTTATGGACGCTCGATTCCACCTTCTCTGTCCATCGCTGGCAGGCATCACGACGACTGAAGCGTGCAGTTCCAGGTGAAGCGCGCTAGAATTCCAGAGACGCGTTTTTCAACGCGAGTGGCGCTACACATTGTCTCTTCTGAGCTCAAATCTTGGTTTACAGAGCAAAGTGTTTCCAAATGCTTTTCCCTTATTTTCCCCCTCCCGGAGCCTTTATCATTCATCTACTAACCACGCTGACTTCATTTGCCTGAGGGCAGCTCTGAATTCGTAGCTTTGGTAACACCCAAGTCTGAAGTGCGGAAACTCCTCCCCATTTGATCTCGTTACGCCCTTTGCCTTCTAGTCCATCCCCCGCCCCTTCATCGGTTAGGTGTCATGGGCAGATTTCGTGAGTCACAAATGTACTGATTTAAGTCCTCAGAAATTTGAAGATTTTGTTTGTGTTTGTGTCACTAGATCGCATTCACTCCTATTTACTTCTTTAGAACGTGGGAACAAATTTATACACGTCGGCTAGTCGAAAGCTCGAAGAGTACTGTCGATGAGGATGTAATTGCTGAAGAGCGGAAAGTAGAGGAACTCGAAGAGTCTGGCGACAATCCTCTAGTTGTGAAAGGCCTGGCAAAAGTGAGTGAATCTGTGCTATTTTCAAAATCAACTCGTCATGGTACGATCGAGGGGCTTACAGAAGGGTTTTGTTATATGGAGAGTAATATTACTCGGGTTAGAATCCCGTGGAATGTTGAGACGCGAGGATTTAGCCGTCATTGTCTCATATCGACATGGTTAAGCTACGGGCCCCACGCTTTGCTTTCCAAATGTATCGATTGTCTTGATAGATTTTAAACTACGTAGCAATGCTCGAACAAATAATTGGCGCGGTACTTAGCGTGTTGTGATGTGTCTTCCCTCTGAGGCATTCACAAGGGCAAAAACTAGATCTAATTTCTAGTTTACTATTACAGGCGTACACGAAGAAGGCCCTAGCTGTACGAAATGTATCATTTGCTGTGGATCAAGGTGAATGCTTTGGCTTGTTGGGCCTGAATGGAGCAGGAAAGACAACCACGTTTGCTATTCTGACACAAAAGATTCGTCCTGGACTCGGATCAGTGCAGATTCATGGAAGAAGGTACGTAATCATTGTACGGGAACGTTGTCTCACGCGCCGCGTGCGCGCGCTTGGATGCTTTATTTGCTGTCCGACCATGAACCATAGTTGGAACGGGGCCAAACCTGTTTCAATTTTCTCCCAGTTAAGGAGAAGTGGCTCCAGGGTCATGTCCGGGCTGGGTTTCCAAGCACTGATTAAATAGAACATCAGAATTCGATTGAGGAAAGGAGGTGTGAAACTGAAACGATGGGTTGATTTGGGTCAAGTAAATTGTTTTTGAAGGAGGAAAGACTGATATATTGAACTCCACCCAATAAATGACTTTACTTGCTTTGTTGGAAAGCGGTTAATTAAATTTATCGGTAACCAAAAAAGATTTTCTTAGCAGTGATGTTGACTTGTTGATTTAAACAGCTGTAGAACTTTTTTCGGCTTAATTTTCTGAATGGAGTCCTATTTTTCGCCTGTCCCCGGTTAGCGAGGAATCCTTTTTTCTCAGAAGGATTGACTGTGAGATCATCTCGTGTACTGATCTCTGAACCAGCGATTGGCGCTTCTTCAGAAGCCTTGGAGGCGAAGTCAGACGATGATTGTGGTCCAAGTATCGAATTTAGAGTTACGTGAAACCAGCTATTTGCAAGTGAATCTAGCCATTATCTGCAAGTGACTCTAACCACAACTAGTACGGCACCAGGAATCTAATATTTCGTTACAAGTTGTTTGGCATTGATTTGCAGGATAGCATGGGGTAATGGGACAAGGTGCACATTCAGTGGGTTCGCAGATGACGAGATACATATTGATTGCTGCCTTCAGTCGTCATCTCTTTCTTACTGCTTTTGACAGCTCTCTTTTTATTTTTCGAAATCATCCGAGAAGTGCTGTAGGACCGCCCGCTATGGGCGGGGCTTCCCAGAATTCCAATTTTTCGTTTCAGTATGGTTATTGGCGATCGCTCTTCATTCGATCAAGTGGGCTATTGTCCACAGTTTGATGCACTGAATATGAAGCTGACCACCATTGAAAACATTGAACTGTTCGCTAGGATACGTGGCGTCCCTGAAAGGCACATACAACCAGTGAGCGGTATCGGTTGTTCACATGTCACTGTTTCAATGATTAATTAGAAGTTTCCAGTTGGTCTCACGACTTCTTTCCTCGCTCCATCTTAAAGCCTACTCGTCAACCGTTACCTCAGCTCTGTCAGGTGGCAACAGAAGGAAGTTGTCCGTGGCCATAGCGTTAATCAGTCATCCATCGCTTATTTTGCTTGTAAGTCACTTTCAATTATGATTTCGTTATTGACAAAGGAATATAATGGGGACGATGTAATAAAATGTTACCAATTTCTTATGTATCGTAGCAAACAGAGTTTACAGTCGCGTCAAGTGAGGTGTGAGGTGTTGAGAGCATGGTCATGCGCTGGGTTGAGGAATTTTTCCGAGAATTGCCATAACACCTCCCAAATCGTCTCTGAAACCACAACAAATTTCCATGCTGTTGTCTTACTAGCTGTGTCCTAAAAAAGTGTGAATCGGTATTCGAAGTACTACCACCTAGTACAAAATGTGATGATCGATTGACGACCTTTGTATGGAGCCCAACTTGTTGTTCCATGAGAAGGCTAGTCATTGAGGTTTTTTTCAAATCCTAAGCACGAAGCGCGAATCATTTTGCCGTCCCGAAATAGTATTCTCCCAGGATTCCTCAACAACCACTTGGAGGAATCGTCCACGACGTCGAAGGGTCTGTGGTCGAGAGGGCGGAGCTTCCGAGTGGGTGCCGTCGTCCGCCGCAGTTTGAGAGTGAGGAAGGGACTGCTTAGGCAGTGTTCATAGTTCACGATTCAGGCGATCACGCGATTCAGGCGGAAGGAAAAAGATACATATTGATTGGATGATTCAGGCGATCACGCGATCGCGTGATCGCCTGAATCACCCAATCAATATGTATCTTTTTCCTTCCGCCTGAATCGCGTGATCGCCTGAATCGTGAACTATGAACACTGCCTTACGTGGTTTCTGTTCCTACTATGCGTCCTCGACCGCGGCGGAAGGAGGGAGGCGCCCACGCGGAGGCCCGCCTCCTCGGCCACGGACCCTTGGTCGTCCGCGGACGATTCCTTTAACGGTGATCGGGAGTGCAACCTGTCAGTCGTTACCCAAATGGGCTCTCAGTGGAACAAGGTATGGTTTATGTGCTTCACAGTCAAGCATTGCGTTGAGAAAGAATTCCTAAGAAGTACGGTCTTCCATCTTAGTACTGATGATTAATGTAATAGATGGGTAAAAAAGGATGAGAAAAAGGGCAATCGATCAACTTTTTTACGCTGCCTTGACTCCAGTGACTCCAAAAGCAGTGGCCTGTTGAGGATTCCTTGACCGGTGCTCGCCAAATGCAGTATCCTTTTCTACCGGGGATACGACCCCTTTGACGGTTCCTGACGGTTTTCTAATCAATGTATGATCACGTGTAATTGAGCAGCACGTAATTTGCTTTGGTGTTTTCGCATTCTTTTGTTAGAAATACTTTTCCTTACTCGTAGAGACGATTCTGCTCACTGTTTATACTTTTAGGATGAACCATCGGCTGGAATGGATCCGGGCTCTCAACAATTTTTATGGAAGGTGATTGATAGGTTGCGAAAATCGGGTAAAGCTGTGGTTAGTGTTTTAAACCATTTTTTCATTTGATTTTTGGTGGATAACTGTCGTTCCGTTGTAAATTCGAAGGTATTCAGGTCATTACATCACATTCGATGGAAGAGTGTGAGGCGTTGTGCACCCGTATCGCTATCATGGATCGCGGCCAGATTCGATGCATCGGAAGCAAGCAGCATCTGAAGAACAAGTGGGGGTTTTACTTGTAGTCCATGCTCAATACTCTTTGGAGTAGCTGAGGCGGCTCATACACATATGAAGATGTCTCCGTAGCAAGACTGATTGGGAATTAGTGCTCAAAAAGAGCCGAAACTTTTTTTCATTTGACTCACCTCACAATGATTGTGCGGTGCTATCGCGATAAGGTGGGGGGGGGGGAGGGGGCATCCCTCTATGGACATTATTTTTACCTAAGCCCAGAAAAGGAATGAACTCCCTTCTTCCATCTGCACCGAGGCTTAGGTAAAAATATACATCTGAAGAGAGTGCTGATTGACTCCTCATGATCTCCAAGATGCTTAGATGTGCAACTTTTTATAAGATGCCCCCTCCCTTTGCGATAGCACCGATTGGGCTTCAGGACACTCGAGTTAGGTCACCGCAGATGCGCGAATTGCGTTCTCGCTAACAAGTGCTTGCTGGTCCTATTGTGAGTTACCCGCTTACTAAAGGGTACGGCTACCGCCTCCTTACTCGATTCACCCACCAGGTTGCCTTTGCCTAGTTGTGTCCATCTGTAACAAAGCGAACACTCTTCCCAGTAAGAAAAGTGTCATTCCACCAGATTTGTATGAAATGAGGAACGAATGACAGTCTTTGAGTAGCTTTTCCCTCTCGGCTGATGCGAGTAGATAGTTTTTGTCGTTTCAGATTCGGTGAAGGTCATTCGCTAACGGTAAAGATGGGCAATCAGGGTGATGCACGCCTTGCGGCTAAATTCGTGCTAAGCCATCTAAAAGGAGCAAAAGTCGAGTCTATTCACTGCTCAACTGTATTCTTTCACATCGATCGAGATGTTTCCAGTATTTCAGATATTTATCACGTTGTTAATCAGGTATTCGAGATTTAACACTTCCTAGAAAAAAATTTAACAACTTTTGATCAATTGAGGGACGGACACTAACAAAAAATGAAGATGTTGGGGAGTTAATGGTTTTATGCGATTGAACCTGTGTACGTGGATTTCAAAGCACAATCCCCTCAAATCTGATGAAGGATATCCGTCTGATTCAATAAATATGAAAGCGTTGGGTACTGTGTCGCCACCGCCTCCTTTACCACCCGGGGGTGTGGCGATGACGCACCGGAACAGCATTCCACCAATGACGGTCAAGCGACGAATGCACGTACCCCTTACAACGGAAATGAAATCTGCATTCAAGAGGTGTATTTATTGCCGGGTCGATTTTTTGGTGAAAGACTCGTCTACACAATTTATTATATGGCTCTGGTACATATTTACATATTCGTGGCCAGTGCCATTCTTTTTAGTTAGGTGATAGGTGCGTAGCGTCGTCGTCTGTGATTCTTTTGTAATTATTTGTATTTTCAGTTGAAAAGTGAGTTCTCTGTCGAAGATTTCTCATTGTCGCAGTCGACATTGGCTGAAGTATTTCATTCATTGGCGTCACACGCGAATGGCAGCACTTCTCTTTCCTCAGGGCAAACTACCTCAACGGCAGAGACCGATCTTACCGATTAAGTCTTGTTTGTTTGTATTTATTTTAAGTGATAGAATTTACTCAGAGATATCTTGAAATCATAGAAAATCTATTCAAATTATATATCCTTTAAGGAAATTCGTCCACGAGTTATTGTTAATAGAAAGCTGAATCTTTTTTAGTGAGTGTATTGAACTGTGTTTGTGCAGGTTGTTTCCTATCTAGTCACGGGTAATTATTGTGATAATTAACTAATCGTATTGTGATAAGTAATTGAAATAAATCATTACTTATTTTATGAATTGTCCACATGCAGAGGTTGCGTAGTGGCTCACCTGAATAGTAATGAAGTGAATCTTTCCTACCAGCGCATGCTACTAACCCAGGGAAGGTCGTACGCAAGTCAAGACAGAGGCGGAGCTACGAGAACTCTAGAAGCAACGCGGCGGCGGTCACACGGTCGCGGAGGCGGGGTGGAAAGAGCAGCATTGGGCGCAGAAATCGAGCTGTGCTTTGCTCGGTGTTCGAGTATTGCTCGACGGGAATTTGAATGAGTTACTCTTCTTCCAATTTTTCAAGAAGAAATGAAATTTCTCAGTTCTTTCTTTCTTAACATTTATTGTGCCTATCACAGTGATTTTAAAAGTGATTAGTGTCATGGAATTTCCATGGATGATTCCCTCGACTGTTTTAGAAAATTTGCTGGTATGAAGAAATCGTGCACGGAAAAATTAGTTCCCTTGTTACCCACATATTTATGTTATTTGCCTAATGATGGACGCTTGCAAAGTTCCACGCGAAGAAGTGAGAATCCTGCTAAGATGCAGCTCCCCAAAGTGATAGCCGAGGGGGCGGAGCGTCAGAATAATGCCCGCCCTCTCTTCCGCCGTGGTCGAGGACGAATAGATAGAGCAGAAAGTTACGTGAACAGCGCCTGTGCCCAGTGCACGGCATCTCTTGAACATTTATTAAATTTAGTAAGCGCTTGCAACCATGACCGCATTGAGTGGGCCTTCAAATTATTCCGTGACCAGTCAACATAATAAATTCAAGCTTTGCTGAAAGACACCTTTCAAAGGTGAAACGGTTATTGAAAGTGTACGTATGAAGGCGTGATGCGTGGCACATTCAATAATTTTGGTCAACCCTGATCACTTCATCTAAGACAATTACTCGGAGGACCAGAATTATTTTTCTGTTCCATTAGTCTAAATGCGATGATGAAGTTTATTGCATATTCCACGAATTTATGCATAATCACAGAAACCACAAGTCCTCTTACACACACGCATCATAAGGGACTTCTTCGCTGGATTGTTACAATCCATACGCATGCCTTCGCAATTCCATCTGTCGCGGCAGTACTGCAAACGAATTCAATTTTCACTGTACTATGACCACTACAAACTCGCACTACAAACATTTGAAAGGTCAAAGGATTGAAAGATTAAACGAAGCCTCCTTCTACCCGGGGTTTTGACGGTTTTAATCCAATCGCTACACCTCTACTTTCGTACTGTGCACTCAGCCAGAATTAGCCTTAACGATGTCTTTAAGGGCATCGCCTGAGGTAGGAGGAAAGTGAAAATTGAGAGGACAAACCAGTCATTATCATTCCAGTTCAAAAGAGGTGGTGTGTGGCGAAACTCGAATACAAACAGCGCGGCTCGGAGTTTTATCACGATCTCGCAGCACTGCAAATCGAACTGCCACGATCAGGGGAAGTTGCCTGCCTGTGAGGAGAGGGGCACAGCGTTTGCGGGCGACTGACTGGCACGTCTGCCATACCCTCCCGGCTAGTGATTGTTGAAACATGACAGGGATAGGGTGGAAAGAAGAAGACGGGGGGGGGGGATTACCCCTTTTGAGCTCTAGGAGTCGGTCAGACCGACACTTTATGTAACACTCGCAGCAGCTTTTTAATGAACGTAACTTACAGGATCACGGTATCCATCAGTAAATGCCACAAGAAGAAGGAGCACAAGGCCATAGATAACAAGCATGGTGAACTGAGAGAAACAAGTGCTGCACTTCTTTATATGCTTGCCCCTTCCCGGAAAAGTAATTGGGCGATCAAAATGGGTATTGGTTTCACGAGTCATGTAAGGCTAAATTTTCAGTACAAACATTAATTCCATAGAAAAGATTGAGAAGTGCAAGCACAATAGAGGAAAAGCAACCAACAATTTGTTTACTTTGTCATAAAATTTTCATAGGAGTGAAAGAATTTCAAAAAATTCTGACCTTCTCAAATGGGGTCGTTACAGCTTACGACATCACCTGTAATCATTCTTCTTACCCAAAAAAAGTTATCGCTTCACAAACATTTTGATCACATCTTTTTTTTCTAATGATTCGTCATATTTGCCCCTTGGTAGTGTTGTAGCGCTTGCGAATACGATTTTTTCAAAAATGTTCGTGATTAGCACTGAACATTAAAACACCAATAGATTCGTGATTACACAGTGATGGTGAAAACATAAAGCACAAATCTATCGACGTTGATCAGTTCTTCTCTCACATTGCGGCACCTCTTTGTTTTTCTTCACATAAGTATGGTTTTGAATGAGATTTGGCTCGAGTGACGTGAGGAGGAGATGACTAATGAGTCGGAGCCAAAAATGCGCTTTTGATACATAAGCTTGATACATAGAGCCAGAAGATTTGACTGTGCTAAACGCGCAGTCAAATCTTCTGGCTCGGTTGTTTTAGCCCTTATCATTGATAAAAAAATATTCACAACTTAGATCTAGCACAGATATTACATAAATGTTGAAAATGATAAAGTTATCGGCATTAATCAATCCCATTTCTGCGGAATTCGCCATGCATTAAAGTTCCATTTAGAATCGTGATGGCAGGTAAATGGAGCTGAATAGCTTAGGTAATGGATTGGTTGCCAACCGATGTAGGAATCAGTGTTTTATTCCTACTGTCTTTATGCTTCTGATACCACCTCACCTAGCCCGGAGGGATGGAAGGCCTGGTTGGGCTAGGGTACATCTGGAATATTTCAGAATTTCAAAATTGCTAGAAACGATATTCTCTCATCTTCCAAAACCTCCACGCCTATGATGCATGAAGACACACGAAAGCTCAGTCCGAATTACTGTAAATGAATAGGAACCCATCCTGATGGGATTTCGACCACATAATCATTATCTTTTAGTTTTGTACTTTTCATTTATATTTGTTCAATTATAAACAAAAACAACAAATAGGAGCCGCATATTTTATTGAAGGCCTGTACAATGGAAGCGATAGATAGATCATTCAGTCTCTGAAGTCTCGTACAAATGCATCTATGAAGGCGAAGAACCTGTGGAGCTTAGTTGTTGGCATAATTCACTCGAAGTTGGCGACCACCAAAGTCCGCTCCGTTGAGGTTATTGACGGCATTGTTCGCTCCACTCGCATCAGCGAACTCGCAGAATCCGAAGCCCTTCATGCGGCCAGTTTCACGGTCATAGACGATTCTAAAGTCAAATATTTGCATCGTATTTCGATTTACGCAGGAGATTTTTTAAAAAAACATGATCGAAAGATGCTCGCAGGACTCACTTGACATTGGTCACCTGACCAGCTTGGCTGAAATGGTTTCCGATGGCTTCTTCGTTGGTCTGATAAGGGAGATTTCCAACTGGAAAAATGATAACTGAGTACAAATAATATGACATGATAACTCCGTCAATAGTGATGGTAAGTCCGAAAACTCACCGTAAACGGAATGTCCACCACGAGATCCCATTGAGGCCATGTCAGTTGAGGATTGGTAGCGGCTACGAACAGATAGATGCTGTGACGATCAGCCAATCGTCGGTCCTTATGTACCGAGCCGCAGAGGGTATCGCGCGCTGGAACCCGCCCTTTTGAGCGGCAATCTCGGCCCCTTGTAGCCTGGAGATCTTCTCACATATCAGGTCATCTTAGGAGGAAACATGACCGTCATTACATTGATACGCACCACGAACATAGATAAGATTCACGAAAAATCTCTTGAACTGAATATGAAAATACAATAGGAGGTATTTATGAGAGCGTAGTAGGAGGACAAATACTCGCTGAAGAATTATTCGGACAGGCTTTTTTCGTGACATTCTGACGAATTCATATCCATTCTCGACGTAGGTAGTTGGTGAATGGCATGGAGTCAATGCTGTTCATCGTCATCTACTTTTTTTTCTTGATTTTGCTCCATTATCACCACCTCAGAGATTTTGCTCACGATTTCATTTTTCGTTGGAGTCACTCAGTCCGCTTCCTCGACACGCGAAGCTCGCCAATGCGCGAAAAGGATGATGGCAGAAGTCTGGCTCTCAAATGTGGAGCATGTCCTTGTAAGGTCACTATGAAGTATTCATCACACTCCCTTAAAGTATTTTAGTCGTTTCATAAGTAATGTAGTTTTTTTCAAGCAAAAATTTTTCTAACAGATTTATAACATTATGCAGCATGCCGTATCCTCGAGAAAGATGAATGTGGTTGAAGAAGTGGTACGTTCATTTTTGAATCCATCGAAACGAGAACTCTTTTAGATTGTCGAAGTGTTAGGTTAGTTAACAAAAAGTGACCAAAGCCGCAATTATCAAACTCCCATGTTTTATTAAGGAGGATTTGAGTCATTTCCTTACTCACACTCGACCTGTACCAATCTTCCCCCTAATCAGTTGTTCGAGCAACCGCGTTACTTTTCCAAATTGGCTTCCCGAAATTGCTCGGGTTCATATAAATGAAATTTCCAAGCCACGCTATCTGATGACCCTTTGACAATCCTAGTTTCGATTTTTCTACATTAAAGTTGCTCGATGTATTCTCAAAAAGTTCATAGAGTCTAAAAAGAGTTAAGTGTGGAGGACTATTGGACGTACATATGACTAGAGCCGATTATGAATGTCAGATGGGCTTTTTTCAACATGACTCTCCAGTACTTCCAGTACTTAATGAGTATCGATGGATAGTCCTTGTAGGCGGTACCGCTAGTATCGCATCACAGCGATTACTTCACCCAGCAATTCTAGCAGCTCATATATCTTCTGACAATATCTTCGGTACAGTGTCATGTCTTAAGGAGAAATTGCAAAACGCTAATTAGGTTTTTTCTGACTGTTTGACGCAAGTAATAAGGACGCACCTGAGACCCCAATCATTGAAAGCAGAAGTCCTTTGTAATAGTTCTGCTGAGGAATGACAACAACTGGAGCAAGATACGGTTTCTTGTTCACTGCATCTCCTTTCGTACCGTGCAGACTGTATTTAGAGTTCGGATAGAGGCTTTGTGGGGATGCTGAATAAATGTTCCCTGCATCCTTCTAACAATAAGGCCCTCCGAAAACTTGATTTTAAGAACCCGTCAAATGATCAGTAAAAGTGAGCCCGATTCTCAGGTGATTTCAACCTCAAAAAGATTCACGGTATTTGGGTCCGCATCCTTAGGCAACTTTGCTGGGTCCGGCAACTTCTGGAGACCATCATTGCGATTACGGGGAGTTCTAGATCTTTGCAGCTCAGACGACGCTGTCAGGATTCACAGAAATTCCCTTCATGGGTCGGCTGACACTTAAAAATGATAGCTAAGCGACCTGAAAGCCATTTTCATCAATTAGATGGATAGTACAGGGTGCGCCTTAAAAACGCGGTAAAAAACTGTGTGTCTCTGGCAAGAGTGCAACAAAAGGAGCAAAAATTGAATGATAAATATGTATAGCGAAATTGAACAATATTATCATCGCTTTTCGATTTGACCTCCTCGATTTCAGATTACGGCGCTTGGGGTTGGGGTTGATTATAGGACGTGAATCAGTGAGCGTCCGATGACGGTCTTCCTAAACGAGAAGCTCTCTGGCAGATCTTAAACCTCTGGACTACGTTGGTTGGGAATTATCAAGAGGAGGCGTGCAGTCCCTCATGGCTACCTCCGAAGGGAGTAGGCAAAATCCGACGTCAACTACCTGCGCTTCGTCATCGACTCCTACCCCTCACATAGACGCGCCGTCATCCGAATTCATGGAGGTCGAATCGAAAAGGGATGATAACACATACATAATGTTCAGGGTTGTTATGAATATTCATCATCCAGTTTTCGTTTCTATTGTTGTACTCTTGCTAGAGATATTCGTTTTTTACCGCGCAACAGTATTTTTTTTTGCGCACCTTGTTAAGAACTGTAAAGAACCAAAATCCTACTTTAAATAATCGGCTAGGTGTGTCTGTTGGCGTGTATGTGTTTGTGTGTTTGACCGAAAATTTATATCTCGCGTTGCAGCAAATGGGACCCTGAATTTGACAAGTAATATAGGGGCTGGTAAGGGCACCATAGCGGTAGTGGACCAAAAGTGATAGCAGCTGATAAGGGCTGATGAAGAGCCTCGGATGGCGAATATCGTCAAATTCGCTTTTCAATTCAAGTTGATCTTAGAGCGCCGACACTCATGGGTGTTTTGAGGGGTGGGTCGGGCACACCAATGGATAGGTGATCTAAACTGATAACGGTTGATAAGATTCGATAAGGAACTTTGTAAGGCAAATGTCACCAAATTCGTTACGCCTGTCTTCGATAAGGAGCGTCATAAGGCGAATGTCGTTAAATCCGTTCCCCCATTCGGGTTGATCCTAGAGCGCTGACACTCATAGGTGTTTTGAAGGGTGGGACGGGCACATCAATGGTGGGTGATCCAAATCGATAACGATCTAAGATTTGATAAGGAGCACTGCGCTTATCACATTATGGGTCAGTATCGACCATTTTCGCATTACCTAATTAGTTCTATTGCGTTTTTCGCGAAGTACTGTACGATAGCCCAGGTATTTCCACAAGTAAGGTCTTGCTGTTTTCATCACACATCTACAAGTATCCAATGAATTTCCACACCGAATTTAGTATCTTTCAGCGGTTATCCCTGTCGAACTAGGGTTTCAAACCTGGATTCTGAATGAATGTATAATACATAGTGCATTCCAGAAATGTCGGGTAACTGCAGCACTTCATAATTGTGGAAGTTGTATTTAACTGAGTTTTTATGGGATTGTATGTATTGCTCCATGACTTGGGGTTTCTTCTCCTTGGGGCCTCATCAACTGGATAGTGCGACCAGCCAGCCAGAAGCTGCAGGGAGTGGCAAAAGGGGCTTCGCTTCTCATCTGCTTATTGAAAGTTTAGATGCTAGCGCTTATCGTAGACCCCTGTATTGACGACCCCCCCCCCCTCCCCCTCCGTCCGATCAGAAACGACCCCCCCCCCCTGTCGAGGAATCCTCGACTCCCGGTGTATCCAGCCTACCACTGCCTCTGAATGAGAAATATGAATTCGAAAAGAAATTTTTACGCTTGGAATTAGCATGAGATGCGTTGAAGAAAATAGCGTAGATACTTATATTCCTCGATTAAAAACAGATCAGTAACATACAACAAAGCCTCTACAACAACAACAGTACAACAAAGTACACAGTTTGACAGAGTAAACAGGTCATCGACAATGGGATGTATGATAGTAGCAATGACAACAGCAACGGCAACAACGACAGCTATGGCGAGATTTCCCAGCAAATCGAGGTGATGAGAAGGTGCTGCCATGTTCATGGGAGTTCTCACCATTGCCGTAATCACTCGAATCCCTTTTTAAGAGAAGATTTTTCTTAGAACAGTAATTATAGTCATCAGAAGCAGTCTTGCTGTACAGATTCAGAGCTTCAGCATCGCTGGCTAATGTGAAGAGATGGAGCGGGTCATTAATAGGTATACGCTCCCAATCACGATCGAGACCATAAAGGTTGTCGATACGAACGTTGAGAGCCTTCAGCCAATCGCTGAAACGGGTGAACAGCTCCTCCTCATCCTTATAAGCAATCTTGAGCACATGTAGACTCGATTGCTGGACAGTGATGAAAACACTACCGGCAGGTTCTGAACACTTCCCCATGTCTATAATGAGAAATTGTTCAGTACAGAGAACAGTGGAATAGATGCGAAACGATTCGATACCTTTTCGAAAACAGCAGCGGACAGCTGTTGGCGATGTAGGCAGCGAGACGACCCGTATGACTCAGCAGACGGTTGGTTCTGCAAAGAGCAAATGGTTGTTAGTTCCTTTTAATCACTCATGCAGGTGAAAAGACGATCGCATTTCGCTATTGCTAAAGAAAAACCATGAACAATACTGTGAAGGTAAGGCAAGTTTGTAAACACAATAACATTTTTTACAGCTCTTAAAGTGCAGCACCAGCGTTCGGAAAAGGCGATGTTTTCACGTAAATATACAGTGCGTTTCACTACTACAACGAGCATGCCACACCGACTGATAGAAGTGGCTTTCAAGCAAGGAGCACCAATTGACTACTAATTTTGCTAATTTGTCTTTTCTAAGGTTGTAAATAAACCATTAATTAAAGTGGACGTATAGCGTGAAATGGTCGAAATTTGAATTTTTTTTTGTAAAAGTAGATTCCGAGCACCCACATTTTTGAAAGTGGGTTGACCACCATTTTTTTACATGCCGAATCTAATGGCATACATTGCAGAGTTGGGTCAAAGCGTTCAGGACTGATCCCGCTAAAATAGGGGGGTGGACGTAAGTAGTGAAACGCACTGTTTAACAACTGCTATTTTTGTTTCCTACTTTTCCACAGCATCTGACAATTTGTAATTGTGAGAGCAGCAAAGGGAAGCTCGATTCGAAAGAAGAGCAAAACCAAGTACCACGCGCAAACGACCCATTTTCCGCACCTTAGAAACCCCACTACCCAAGGAATAACTCGAAGTTCGGCAGTAGAACAAAAAATACCGAGAACCGTCTCGAATTCTTTCAGGGCTCCAGAGTTGAAATTCTCACAGTTCACATGCCGAACACATAACGACTTTGTTACCTTGTAGTTAGCAGACCGACACAATTCCCAACTATGTATGTATTCCAAATATCAGAATGTCAGGAAGCTCTCAGCGTTTTGTGTTGCTATTTTCGTATTTCTCCTGTTAATTGAAAACTCATACTCCCTTGCGTCTCAGTAGTACATTCTAAAGAAAATTTTTTGCGCAGTCTGGTGGTATAGTTGCCGTTACACTATTTCTTGAGGACCCCATTTTTCCCAAGATTTTGGAAGCATGTCAAAAAGAGTAACTTCGGACGCTATTTTTCTTCAAATACAAATTGTATCATTCCGCAATCGAGATAGCTCGGCAAATTTATAAGGTGTGAGGGCCCAATGGGGTTGGAAAAAGCACCGTGCGACAATGGTTCAATAAATTCCGTTCTGGGGATTTCAGCCTTGGGGAAAGGTGAGCCTCACAGCGGTCGACCCAGTGCGATACCTGACGAAAATCCGAAGGCGTTTGTGGAGGCTGACCCATCGCAAACAGTTCGAGAGATTGCAGAATAAAGGCATTGGCAAATCCACTGTTGTCGATGGTCCGAAACGCAATGGGATTGTGGTGGCTGACAGAAAGTGGCACGTCTCGAGGTTTCTTCTTAACTGCTTTTCAGCAATAGAAACGACCCGTTTTTGAACAGAACAGTACCTTGTGACGAAAGGTGGATCATGTATAATAATAGTAGACGTTCCGAACAGTGGTGAGATGCCGACGAACCACCGAGGCGATTTCCAAAACCGAATCCTCACGAAAAAAAGATTATGGTCACAGTGAGGTGTCATCGGCTGGTATGATCCACTATAACTGTTCGTAACCAAGCCAAACCATCACAATAGAGTTCCACTGATTACGAAGAAATCGATGAAATGTACCGAAAATTGCGTCACCTGCAGCCAGCACTTGTCTACAGAAAGTGTTTGACATGACAACGCCGCCCACATTTTTCACAAATCACTTTCCATAAATTGATCCATAAAATGAATGAATATGTGGTTGAAGTTCTACTCTACCCTCCAAATTTTCCAAACCTATCCGACTACTACTTTTCAAAGATTTTCAGTAATTCCTTGCTGGAAAATACTTAATCAATCAGGATCAAGCAAAAACAGCTCTCGTGGATTTCGTGGATTCTCGACAACCAGTTTTTTCTTTGATGGAATTTGTCGACCGGCATCATATTGGTAAAAGTGTGCTTATTTAAACAGTGCTTATTTCGATTAAATCCGATGAGTACTAAAAAAGTTATGATCGTTTGGAGTGAAACACTCGAAGCGCTGAGAATTTTCCGGACGACCTAATATTGTTCCACGCACATGTTATGTGAAGACGAGCTATCAAAATGCATAAGACACAGCATTTTTCCTCGAAATCTTCAAAATCTAAATCAAACGAGGATGAAAATATAGATGATTCTTCAATCATTACGACAGCAAACACAAGTTAGGAATTAACTTTCATTCATTGGTGCAACATGCATACCAATACTTTTACATCACAGATAGAAGTGGGAAAGTTAAACAAACAATGGCTTCCAAAAATGACAAGAATGAAGTCACAGAAGAGGTTCCGTTACATCATCTGAAGAGCATGGTAAGAGCTTATAGGACAAAAATGGACGCGCAGTCAACGAGCATATCAGTAGCTTGACAAACAATAATTCAGTGGTAAAAAAAAATCATAAAGGATCAATGAAAAAAGCAATACACCGTGGCTGCCGAAACCTGGCAGCTGGGTATATTGTGAAAATAATATGCTGAACTGCGGCAAGATCGATAACTCACATGTACCTCCAACATCCATGGAACTTGCAATGACAGCACTCGTTTTTTGGATTGGATTGATTGATTAGACTGAGACTCTTCAAAAACGCAGGGTCACAGCAAGAGCACTTAGCTAGACGATTACATCTGAAACAGTGATGGTAGAAAGGATCAGAATAAGCAGGATAATGTAGCTGCTTGAACTGATCACGAAGATGGACGCACTCGTCACTGCAGCTCGAGGAAAAGTCCGGAAAGCAATGTCTAGCCGTCGGATTCTGAAGATGTCGTCGTGATGACGTTGAGCGCTGCTTTTTGGGACGAACAGGAGAATAGAGCTCTACTAGGTTCATCCAGTTATTGAAAAATGAAGCTTCTGCTATATCTTTATTCACTCGTATACGTTCACCAGTCATTGTATCCAGCCAGTATACATGATCCGGAGGGATTCTCAGTCCTTGTAGCTTTTCTTGAAAAAGACGATAAAGTTCATCATGACTTGTGTATTCTATTCTGAATACAGTGGGGTTGGTGCATACTTTTACTGACAGAATCTTTCCCCGTTCGGAAGAGGACGACACAGCGACTTCTTCAACTTTTGCCGATGGTGCGGGACTGTTCTCTGCCGGAGTTTCTATAGCGTCTACAGCTGGTTGTTCACTCATAGTCTATCGGAGTGAAGGAAATCTGACGGCAAGCCCACAGCAACAGCCTGGAAACGGCACAATCGGTCGCTTTCGAAAATCGACTAGGCGGCGTCTGTCGTGGCGCCCGTAAATCGATTCATACGGCCCAGGAAATGATGAAAGTACAACAGAACTGCACGATTCCAGATTGTCTAACAGGTTGAAAAGTGGAAGTGTTTTTGGCTCGTGTTCCACATTCCCATCTCATCACCAGGTTAACCTATTCTCCGTTTTTCACATTCCCAAAACCTCAACGTATTGGATATTAGCTAAGGTTAGAAAGGAATGATCTCTTTTGCCTTTTTTGTGACAGGAACGCAAATGACTCATCTTCAGTGAATCACCCACATTTGTTGGCAGCGAATTTTTTACAACTCAAATAGAAGCTACAGTACCCCTCCATTTAAAGTCTATGATCATTCCTTATTGATGTATTGAGCACGTGGTCGCAAAGTGTGTAGCTGTTCTAAGATAACGTGAATAAGAGGCAAAAAACCCGTCCACAGTCTGGCGAACCACTGAATGGGAAAAGCTGTAGCATCACAATGTCAACAGATAGGTGTCAAACCGCGTTATACTGAAAAGCCCACAATTCGAAGACTCAGCGGAAGGTTTACAGATCCGTAGACAGGTGTGGTAGTTCGAAAGAACTATGGAAATTAGTGAGTCGAAGAAAAATTGAAACTACATTTTATTTGAAAAAAAAATAGGTTGCTTTGCTCTACTCCAATCAGGGATATGGCATTTCGGAATGACTAACGTGTCATTAAGCTGCCCCAGATTCGACATGAAACGGTCATTTGCCGAACCTTCTATAGCACCGAATCCTACATTTCCAGTCACATTCCCCGAATCCAGTTCGTAGGCTCAGCGGCTCTCTCGCCATCCACAGTTAATAAATCAGACCACAAATGCACATAACTTGCTGTTTGTCTTCCAAGTGCGATCCTTCTAAGGCAGTGTTAGGGGCAATCTGTTATATCACTCATTCCAACTTTGATACTAGGTAGACATTTTCACCCCAAAAGCCAACACGTCAAGCACCACATAGATTCGACTAATACGGCAGTAATACGATACGATAAGTATCACTTTACTATTTGTCTTATTATTCTACACTTTAGTCATTGTCGGGCGACTAGACCCTAGAAAGCGAACTCTGTCATGGAAGATGGAGCCTGTTAAACGCGATGCTTCTTCCAATGGTTAGGCGCCCCTTAAACTGGGGATTTCGCAACGTATGATCTTCTGAAACCCCTTTCATTTGGATGAATCACCTCAAGGTTTACTTATTGCTCACATTACTCCCATCACTGAGTTTAAGCTCACATTACCCTACCACTGAGTATAAGTCATTTTACCATTCCTTTTTAACGCAGGACAAATTGTAACCATGAAAATATTCTAGGTGTTCTCACAAACCTTCACACAATCGACATTTCTGACCAAAACTTTAATGAACTTCTGCTACAAAAAGGCAGCTATCAATCGGCAAGCGTAACCACAGCGAACCAAAAACTTAAGTAAGAATATCAGGTGATCGATCGACTTCCTGACACAAGAATAACAGTTAACGGAGAACATAAGAAATTCAGTGAATAAATAGTATAAAAGTTCAGCGAAGAGAAGTTCAGCGAACAAAGAAATCGCAGATAATGGTCTCACAGTGATAGTACATGAACAGATAAATGGACATTCAAATGGTGAAAATAAGCTCCCAAGAGGCTGAATCCCCCAAGTATGGTTTTACATACAACATCTTTTTTATAGATCGCATTATTGGAGTCGACATCACCACATAGCGCGTTATCCCATTCCATTACCTGAATGTCAAAATTTAACTCATTCTGGACTGGCAGGAGAGGAAAATTGGTAACGAATGATGCAGAATGCTAGCAAAACAGAGACGATGACTAAGAGGATCAATACCTGTAACCATGAAATCTAAGAGCCTGGCAACGTCCTCCTCCACTTCCACACCCATAACAATAGCAACGGCAGTGACAGAAACCAAAACAAGGATCCACTGGCCAGGAATGCTGAGAATATCCATAGGCTGGGCAAAATGCATGAGGATTCATCGAATACACGAACGGGATATCGTAAAGTCCATTGGAGTAAGGATATTCAGGGCGATGCTGTCGTGAAGAAAAACGATGATGACGAGAATTCCTCACGGTCTTCTTCGAGGAATACTTCGAGGGGCGATGAAGTGTGGCTTCATCATGGTCGTCACTATTTTCAGAAAATGGCACGTGATAAGGGGTTTCCAGAGATTTATACGCTTCAGCAACATCTTTGGTATACAATTGTATACAGTGACAAGATCCAGCTAAAGTAATCACGTCATCACCACTGCTCAGCGACTTTGCTTTGTAGTTGTCGTAGTCGATGTAGTAAAGGTTTTCAAGAGGGATACCGAGATTCTTGAGTTTTTTGCTAAGTTCCTCGAATAATTCGTCCTTCTCTTTATAGGCAACACTGAATTGAGGCAATCTCTCACGATGCAACATGAAACGTAAACAATTGGGGCGCTCCTGAAGATAGCGACGACTCCTCTTGCGTTCTTCTAATGACTGTTTACCAGATGAAGCTGTATACAGATGCACTAGAGCGACATCGTGAGTCAGTTCTTCCAAATCTACATCATCTCTGACACGACGGTGATGTCCACCGTCAATCCAATAGAGTTCATTACGCGAAAAGCCGTATCTCCTGAGTTTAACCTCAAAATCTTGAAATATTTTCATTCTTTGGTCTCCTGGCCCCTTATGCCGGTTAACTACGAATTGGATGGGATTGTTGAGATACAGCTTGAATGAAGCAGTCTTCGCATCCTCAGCTGATGGTTGATTCGTTACATCACTGGACGTTTGCACGACTTGCTGGTCTTCGGCAGAAGGTTGCTCAGTCATGGCTGGTGAGTCGGTGGAGCTTTATCTGGGACAGATGGAAGAGTTACAGTGCGGAAATATCCACTACACTTTTCAAAAACGCAATGGTGGGAGGAGCCCATGGTGCAGACACCCGACAATCAATATACAGGGGGTGCCAAAAAAAAAAGTAATTTTGTCTCCTCCACTTTCGACCCCATTTAGCCAAGCTACAGTAAATTCTATTGAGGTATTCTCATCCCCAGAATCAAGAGCAGACCTAACTCTATCACTATACTCCGTGGCAGCCTCCTGCACGAGCAGAAACGGGAGCAAGGAAAGACTGAACAAGATGTATCACCTCAACTGGGCAAAATCCGAAATTTCTTCGCCCTCTTTCACACCTTGCTGACGTCCGTTCAATCTGGGTACCTAAGGGGATTCATATCGGATGGTGTTCTTTAACATTGCGTTTTTCCCGGGTTCCCAGCGCCCTTCGTTTCCAAGAGCCAAAACGTTCCCCTACCACTGAAACCCCTCCGGAGGCGGATTTGAGGCATGAAAATGATATTTTGGATCATAGCAGCCTTGTCCAAGCAGCAGGGGCTCTGTGACTTCCAAGAACCGAAGGGCCGATCCTCAGGAAGCTTCCCACAAAAGACCTACCACGGAGCTTGGCTCCACTGTTTTTAGCGAATTTTTAAATGTAGGTACTCCGAAGCCCGACTGCGCCGAATTAAACCTCCATATTTTTATGAACATGAACGTGAGGAGCCACAGCTTGTTCCTCCTATTAGAGGAACATTTCGGGAATGTTTTGCCCCAATACCTTTATCTCTTTCGTTTCCCTACGTTTTGTAAAATTGGCAGATGTGAGCCGTGGGCAAAATTACTTTTTTTTTTTGGCACCCCCTGTAGATGCCAGCGGCTGGCTCTGAACTGCAGACTCGACCATCGGCATACTTACACACAAGGCGGAGAGAGGCAAGCAAAGGTTGTGTGCCGAGTTTACGGACGAACAAAAGGAAGGAAAAATGACCTGTGTTCAATAGCTCAATCAATCGAATAGATTTCAATATTTGAGGAATCTATCGAAGCAAAGCAAATGAACCGAAACGAAAGGAACTAACATTAGGTAAAAATAAAACATTGGTCAATCATCAATTTCTCCAGGAGTAGTGACATTATGGGACCATACCATGTCTGCTTAATTTCCCCGAGTACGTCTTCTATCGAGGTGATGTGCTAGTGTAATGATATATGTGGTGATTTCCACAACCTGAATGACAAGAAGTCCCTCTGCAACGCTCATTTCACATACCTACATGGTGTAACCCATAACACAAAGCAATCCTTGCACACAGTTAGTATTACCTTAAGTGCTATCATAACGAGAAGGTGAGAGGGAGGGGAATATTGTATAGCATGTTGAACGACTACGCATTACTGATGTGTCAAACTTGTTGAACGTTGAACAGTGACAGGTCTTCACATCTAGGACAGCATCTAAAGTATTTTAGCTTGTGTATGACATCGGAATCCATAATGAGTGGCCACAAACAAAATCGTAAAAAACAGGTGACAGGAGGAACGGCCTGCAATAACTTGCACTGCTGAGTCACGCCATCGATATCGAAATGCACCTATGCAGGCATTGCCCACTGACACGTTCTCGGAACAGAGAACTCAACCACTGTCGGAATTCCACAAGTTTCGAGTCCATTATTCATAGTACAACTATGGCCGATGAATCTGAAACATCTCGAGAATTTGAAACAGTCACCTTCAAGATTTTTTGGACAGCGCTGTGCTCAACATCAAATATAAGGACAAGAACGATCTGTTCGAGTTGCTCAAAAAGAAGCTAGCTGAATTGAGTATTCCGATAGTGAGCGTAACTGATCGTGAAAATGAGCCGCTCCAACTAAAGAACGTTGATTCAGTTGTGGAAGCTGCTGGAAACAATAGAAAATCCCTGTATGTTCGCTACTCAGAGGACATCAACCGAGATGCATGTCCATGTGGAGATCAACTCGTCACATCCACATGATCATCTCTCGCACAGGAGTTGTTCCTCGTCCAATGACAGTTGAAAGAGTCGCGACCAGTGTCCTGAACGTCACTCGTCATTATGGAGACCACGACTGTTCCAATGGTCATCGAAATCGCCGTGGTCATCCTCATAGACCTCATGCACCCCCTTACAGCTGTGATCTTCTCCATGGAGCTCCTTTTCATCCTTCACAAATAATCCATTTTGTGGATCCGCTCATCCCATCGCGGGTTCTGAGACAGGTCCTATCCATTCTTCGGTTATGGATCCGGTCGCGATCTCTGGTATAGACGAATCAATGGTTTTGACCCTATTCTATGCCCTTTAAGTGAATCATTTGGTTTTCCTATGGTGAGTTCTAGGCGCGAGTGCTACCCATTTTCATCTCATCAATGCAGTCACGGCTATGACCGTTTTTTGGCCCTGGTCCAGATCATGGGCAAGGTTCTGACCATGATTACCAATGTCCCGCTTTTACGCCAAAACAGTACTGCTCTGCTTTTGGCCGTCATGATTTCGACCACCCCGGTTTTGGTTTTTGTGGCTACTGAATACCATTTCGCTTCCTTTTGTGTTCAATTTCTAATCCTTGCAATCATAACTGTTGTTCAGTGTTTTCTTTTTAACATTTCATTGTGCCGTTATCAGTGTCAATCAATGAACATGCGGGAGGGATGATTGATGAGATCTAGCAAGCAGTACAGCACTGTTCTGGCGAAATAACGCAAGGCTGTCACGGATTTGCGTTCACGGTACTTTTCTTCCCTAAAAAAAGTAGTTATGAAGTGAACGTCGAGGAACCAAAACTGACTTTCGCGCTGATTATTCGAGAATTTCGTACCAATGTAATCACCCATCAGTTGGCGGGTGGGTATATGTATACAATACAAATTTTGATTGTGTACGATTTGACGTAAATTTTATGGTATCTCATTTATGTGCTCGGTTGGTAGGGCAGTAGTGGAGCCTGCCTTACATCGGCACTCTAGGGAAATTAACTGTCAGCTAAAAGATTTTTTCTCAGAGATTGTAAGGTGGTTATAGGAACAAAAGGAGTGCTCTCGTTTCCTCTACAAAATTTCCAGTTCTGAATGCAAACCCTTGCAGTAATTACAGTGGACCTCGCACGCGAAGCCTATGGGTCTTGAGCTTGAGCAAACGCCTTACTCTTACTTCACACGGAGATGATAAGAAATGATAAGAATTGCAAAAGTGTTCGAGAGATCGTCCCGAGGTTGTATGAAACCAAGCTCCCTTATATAGAGCACTATAGAGCATATAGAGCACTGCTGAGAAGTTCTTCATGAAGTAACTAACCTTCATCAATTACACCGCCGAACCGGGTCAATTAGAGGTGGATGGGGGGGGGGGGGGGGGGGGGGGGGGGAGAGGAGGAGGAGGTAAACACAACTTTTCACCGATGTCGGAGCTCCTTCCCTTCCTAGGCTTCGGCTAAAATTCATATCCCCTCCTCCTACATGAAAAGCATCTCTCTCATCTGCTTCTTTAGCCTAGGCGTAGGAAGGGAAAGGAGCTTCAACCTCTGAGAAAATTTTGCCTCCTCCCCCCCCTCCTGACTTTAAGTGACCCCCCGAACCTCCAATAAACAAATTGTCACAGCCAGCTGTCACAAGCTAAAAAGGATACTTCAGAAGAAGAGGACTGTTGTATAATTAGAGCAATTCAAATCCAGTGCGAAATTGGATAAACCTTGCAGGGTGCGCTTTTTGGGGGTCAAACAAAAGACAAGGTGGCTTATTCAGTGGTTTTTGTGTTTCTGTTTATTCACCATTAGTAACTACATCCGTAGCGAAATATAGTTTGGTTCATTGCGATGTGCCCAATAATCGAGCGAAGAATTGCAGTAACCCACATCAAAAGCATTTCAAGACACAGCTTTTATCCATCACTTTTAAAATTGACTTCATTGTTGAAAGTACTATGTATTCTGATAAATGTACTTAATCAATCATTCTTTTGTTTTTTTTCTGAACTTTGTTAAACTTCTTTCTTGGTATATCACAGCCATGAAATTTGCTCACCAAAGCACATGGAAGATGTTCTTCACCTAATTTTATAAAACGAACCCTGGACTTTCTCACTTTTTGCAGTGCTTTGTGTGAAACAACGGCATGAGGTCAGATCTCGAAACGATGCACAAACCACTTTTTCATTTCACCAACCATTCATTTTTTTAGTTAAAATAGTTACCACACATATTATAAAAACAGACAGCAAAAGTCAATACCTGCATATTGATTTTTCAGTATCCATGACAAGAAAAACATTGACAGGCACAACAACACATAACGGGCACAGCGAGTGGACAGGCACAAGGGAGAGTATGTGGTGCAGGTACCCACTGAGAATTACTACAACAAGGAGGAACATCACAGTGTTTGGTGGGGTGGTCATGGCCTTTGAAACGATGAGTATGACGTCGATGTTCCCGACGGTGATGAAAACGGGGTGAGGAATCTTGGCGCGGAGCTACTTCCTCAATAGTAGAGCTCTCCTTTCCATCACGAACGAACATCATCAAATTCGACGGTGCCATGTCACCAAGCGCATCAGCGTTACTCATCTGAATCGGTTCACCAACATCATATTCGACGGCATAAAGGCGGCTCGGAGAGAGGCCGAGTTCTCGCGTTTTCTGCTTGAACTGCCTGAACAAATCGTCCTTGTCCTTGTAGTTGATATAAATTCGCGGCCTTTTATCCAAATACAGTCTGAATGTGGTCGTTTTCACATCAGAGGTATCTTGAACCATATTGTCAAGATGTAACCAGCTTAGGTCGATTAGAAGCTGCGGGTAGAAATAGCCTGTTCGAGGATGTGTACCTTAATGTCAGGATGCCGCACTGCGGAATGTCGCAAGCGAAGCAATGCGGACGAGCTAAATTGTTGGGTCCCGAAGCGATTGGAAGTCAACTGCGTATCGCACTCCTAGCATTACGTTGTAATCGTTTTGAGACCCAACTACCGCGACGCGCAAAGCTCGCACACACTGTGTCGCACGCCGCTCGCCATCGTGCGGCATCCTGACATCAGGGTACATATCCCCTGTTCGAAGGTCGACAAGAGGCGGAGCGCTGGTGTACGAGCGTCGATCGATGTCGATGACTCAACCCGGGCAATACCTGAAGTGCAAAGCCTAGCACAGAGAAAAAGGTTCCTCATTATTTATTAAAAAGAAAATAAGTAAACTATCCATAGTGAATATTGTTGTTTTTATTGCTTCTCTATTTACAGCAGAACTCATGCTGTGTCATATGTGCGAATATTGAGCGTGGTATTTTACTGCACAGCTGAATTGCGTCTGGTTTCGAATAAGTGAGGTAATGTATATGAGAAGTGGAGCTTACTGTGTACAAGGGAACGCAATTCAGTGACGATCCCAGTGGGCTACTGATTAGTACCGTTGCCGAGTAAGATTTCGTTACATAGCGTGTTGTGTGCGGTTAGTGAGACCCTATGTAGTTGCGTTCTAAGGCGATCGCTTTGTCCTTCAATACCGCTCACGTCCAGTGAATAATATTCGCCTCGCGACGGATTAATCGCGAACAAACCGTCGCAACGATATAACAACGTTCAGGTTGAATAAAGTTAAAGCTTTCAACCCCACTTTAGTCGAACTATAGCAAATTCTGTTGAGCTATTTTCATCCCCAGATTCAAGAGCAGACCTCACTCTATTACTATACACCGTGGCAGCCTTCTGCACGAGCAGGAACGGGAGCGAGGAAAGAGTGAACAAGATGTGTCACCTCAACTACGCAAAATCCGAAATTTCGTCGCCTTCGTTCACAACCTTGCTGAGGTCCGTTCACTCTGGGTACCTAAAGGGATTCATACTGGGTGGTGTTCTTTAAGATCTCGTTTTTTTCCGGGTTCCCAGCGCCTTTCGTTTCCAAGAGCCAAAACGTGCCCTTACCACTGAAACCCCTCCGGAGGCGGATTTGAGGCTTGAAAATGATACTTCGGATCATGGCAGCCTTGTCCAGGCAGCACGGGGCTCGACTACCATGAACCGAAGGGCCAATCCTCAGGAGCTTCCCACAAAAGACCTACCACGGAGCCTGGCTTCACCGTTTTAAGCGGACCTTGATACTGTAGGTACTCCGAAGTCCGACTGCGCCGAATGAAAGCTCCATATTTTTATCAAGGTGAACGTAGGGAGCCACAGCTTGTTCCTGCTTTTAGAGGAATATTTCGGGAATATTTTGCCCCAGTGCTTTTATCTCTTTCGTTTCCCTACGTTTTATATAATTGGCAGATGTAAGCCGTGGGCAAATTTTTTTTTTTGGCACCCCCTGTACATGAGTGAGGGCCAAAAAGGCTTAGCCAATTTCCTCTTGGCTCACCTAACATCTCAACAACATCGTCATAATCGGTAACCTGAAACGCGTTGTAACCTTATTATCTCGCTGTCCATTACTCTCAGGCACATTCCGCGTTTTTCGAACGCAGATGATGTCGATCATGTCTCCGAGGTGGCCTCTGCCTTTAATGGTTGACGTCTTGGGTGCGTCCTAATTACATGCCTTGAACAGTTATGAAGAACGTAATTAATGCACAGCAGTTTTACCGTGGGATATGACACTGTACCGAAGATATCGTCAAAAGATATGATATTTGAGCCAGAATTGCTGGGTAAAGTAATAGCTGTGATAACAAAGGCTTAAAGGCGTATTGGTCGTTCTTTCCTGTGGATCCGCCGGAGAACTAAATAGCCTGTCGTTCTAGAGAAGCGCTTTGTGTGTGAGTGTGCAAAGCGCATATATGCGCATACAGTAGCGCTCAAAAGTCTTCGGCCAAATGCTTTTTTTGTCATAACTTTTTTCCTGCTGAATTAAATTGGGCGAAATTTTACTATGTTGTGCCTAAACCTACTTTGTATATTTGCTACCGCTTGGGTGCCATTAGACCCTCTTGAAAGATTTTTGCAAGCGTTTATTACAAAACCATCGGAAAACACGGAAAAGTTTGGTCAGAAAAAACGAGTCCATTCTTGTACGAAACCAGAAAACCGTGAGAAACATCAATGTTTCACAGGAAAACCATGGATGTAGATGGCAGCGGCATCTCGGGACGAAATCGAGTACATGAGCTTCTCTACAACTGTGTGAAGCAAGGCGTTCTCTTCTTCTACTAGTTGGGCGCATTTTTCTCTCTGTTCCTAGTAATTTACAGTGGGAAGCGTTTCTCGAGCTCTTCTCACATGTGTTCTATCGCATTGAGGTGCAGGGATTGGCTTGGCCACTTGAGAAGTGTGGCTTCCTGTCGCTGGAAGGCTTCCTTCACTTTTGTTGACGTGTGTTTCGGACCGGTATCTTGTGGTAGAATCTATCCAGAAGGCATACAGTTGCTCGTCCATGGTAGTACAATGCTCACCACTACGTCCCTCTAGTCTACCCTGTCATCGTTCCGTCTCCTTCAAAATGGGACCCATACTATGCAGTGAGAATACCCCATGCACAGGCACAGATCCTCCACCATGCTTGGCTGTGAGTTCTGAGTACTTCGGAATGAATTTTTCGCCGAGACGGCTTTCGCATATCAGATCTCATCACTTACGAACAAATCGAACTTGTTTTATCGGTGAAAAGGACTTTGCCCCAATCCACTGAATTCTAGGTGAGATGACGCCGCGCAGTGGTAACTTTGGCTCTCCTATTCCTGGGTGTTAAAAACGATTTCTTGACTGGACGTCGTCCGTAGATCCCAACAGCCTTTAGACCTCTCCCCACAGTTTGCCGACCGATTTTAATGTAATCCCTTCCAGAAAACTTAGCGACGATTCCCACAGCCGTGAGTAGGGGAACGGCTTTTAGCTGCGAAAGCTCTGTCTGTATTGCATAAAAGAAACATATCGAAGTCGTCCCATTCTATCCGCATTACTAGTAGGCCTCCAACCTTGTATCGTTCCAGAATGGACGGTATCGTTTGATGGGACAGCCCCACAAAACATGAAGTGGGGTTGATCTTCATTTCGCATTTCTCCATCCTTACTGTTTCCTCACGTACACGTTGGAGTACTTCTGCTCTCCTAACAATTGCCTTAAACGCACCAATTATGACATTAACCCAAATGAAGAGTCAAAGCTGGGTTTAAATAGGAAAAAGGTTAAGATATAGTAAACATGAGAACCCTGGGAAAGCTGGTGTCACAACAAAAATTTGTGTATAACCACACATCTTTTACCGTTTCGTGTCTCAGCAGTATATCTCATATGCAGTACCCTCAGGTACAACATGCTATGATTTCGCTCGGATTGGTTCAGAAGAAAAAAAGTTACAGAAAAGAAAAAAAAGAAGAAAAACCATTTGGCCGAAGACTTTTGAGAGCTACTGTATGTGTGGGACGGTTTGGCGGAGGGAAGAAGGGGGGGGGGGGAGGAATATGTAGCGCTGCCGCCTACAAGGAGCACTCATCGATACTCATGTAGGTACTGGAAGCACTTGAGAGCCGAAGTGATTAAAAAAGCCGATCTGGCATACATAATGGTCTCTAATCATATTTACGCTCCAAAAGCGTATGTTTTCCACACTGAACATTCCTATTTCAGACTCTATGAGCTCTTTGAAAATACATCAGGCAACTTTCATGCAGAAAAATCAAAAGTGGGATTGTCAAAAAGTAATCAGTTAGCGAGGGCTCGGAAATTTCATTCATCGAACCCCAGCTATTCCGGAGAAGCCGATTTGGAAAAAGTAACGCGATTGCTCGGAAAACTAATTAGTGGAAAGTTTAGTTCAGGCCGAGTGTAAGTAAGGGACATGGCTTTAATCTCCCTTAACAGCTTATGGGGGTTTGATGTATGCGGCTTCGGTCAATCTTTGTTAACTAACCAAACACTTCGATAAACCGAAGGACTTCTCCGTTTCGATGGATTCAAAAAAGTGAACGTAACACTTTTTCGAGCACACTCATCTTTCTCGAGTATACGGCATGCTCATATTGTTATAAATCTTTAAGAAAAAAATTTACCTGGATAAAATACATTTTTTATGGAACGAATCAATACTTTGAGGGAGTGTTATGAATATTTCATAGTGATCTTACAAGAACATGCTCCACCTTTGAGCGCCAGACTTCTGCCATCTTCCTTTCCGCACATTGGTGAGGTTCGTCCAGCGATGAAGCGGACTGAATGACACCAACGGAAAATGAAACCGTGAGCGATATCCTTGAGGTACTTACTATCGGAGCAAAATAAAGAAGGAAAGTAAATGATGATGAACAGCATTGACTCCATGCCGTTCTCCAACTATTCTGGAAACATTCTCCCTGCCAGTCTTCCTATTGTATTCTTATGTTTGATTCGAGAGATTTTTCCTGGACCTCTATTTGGGTTTATTATCCGTATCAATTTAATAACGATTATGTCACCTCCTCAGATGGTCTTATGTGTGAGAATCTCCGGGCTACAAGGGGCGGAGATTGCCGCTCAAAAAGGCGGGGTCTAGCGCGCGACACCCTCTGCGGCTCGGTACATAAGGACCAATGATTGGCTGTTCGTCACAGCATCTATCTGTTTGTAGCCGCTTCAAATCCTCAACTAAAATGGCCTCAATGGGATCTCGTGGTGGACACTCTGTCTATGGTGAGTTTTCAAAACTTTCTTGGCTAGTGATGGGACTATCACGTCATATTATTTGCTTCAGTTATCTTTTTGTTTTAGTTGGAAATCTGCCTTATCAGACCAGCGAAGAAGCCATCGGAAACCATTTCAGCCAAGCTGGTCAGGTGACCAATGTCAAGTGAGTCCCGCGAGCATCTTTCGATCATGTTTTTAGAATCTCCTGTATAAATCAAAATCTGATCTCAAATATTTGATTTTAGAATCGTCTATGACCGTGAAACCGGCCGCATGAAGGGCTTCGGATTCTGCGAGTTTGCCGACGCTGCTGGAGCGAACAATGCCGTCAATACCCTGAACGGAGCGGACTTTGGTGGTCGCCAACTTCGAGTGAATTACGCCAACAACTAAGCTTCGCAGCTTCTTCGCCTTCATAGATGCATTTGTACGAGACTTCAGAGACTGAATGATCTATCTATCGCTTCCATTGTACAGGCCTTAAATGAATTATGCGGCTTTTAATTGTTGTATTATGCACACAATTTAATAGAGATAATTCAAAACACAAATCATGAAGCTGAAATCTATTTGATGGATTGCGCTGACTGCTGACCTCTTGCTGAGTTACGTTTCAAGACGAGTTCTTATTGCAGCTCTTATTTAAGAAAAATTTAAACAAAAAACATAAGAGTTCAAGTTCGGTTAGATGAAGGAAGCCAAAGACTGAAGATGAAGCTGTAGGCTGTGAACGGACAATATTTTGTTGATGTAGTCCTGGCCGCCGATAGTGCTGATTCCATATGCAACGTATGCAACGGATAATAGGCCACACGCATGGTAACCTAGAAGAGTGATAAGGGAGGGGCTCATAACCTTGGAACACCTCGAGCACACAGGTGGTACCGTATCATACGAGTTTGCGCAGCGACGACTGATTCGGGCGTTACGGGTCTCGGTTCAGCCATAATGTTGGATCGCTAGGTTTGCCAAAACCTTATAATTAGAAATGATGTGGTGAGTTGAAAGCTAACATCATAACATTTCGCGTAAGAGGACCCATGGAGATGGCTTGACCCTCAAAATTCAAAAGTATAACACCATAAGGGTGCTCGCTATTGTTTCAGCCTCGTGAATTGTATACTTACTGCAGTGCTATGCTACCACGACAGGTGATTTTTCTGGTGAGGAACACCCTCGAAAATGCGCGGCAGTTTGTTATACAAACTTTGACGACTGCCCTCAGAGAATCGTTTGGCAGATTTCAAAAGAAAATTTAAAATCAGCGTGGAAATTGCGTTGATTGGTTGTTTTTTTCAATGAAAATGCCATCGTCGACCTAGGATTTTTCACTTATATGTGCGCCGATAGAAACCAAGGCTGGGTGCGAGATGTTTTGTGAGCGTTGCTAATATGTTATCTGCCCAACAAACTTATTACTTTTGTTAGGCACTGTAAGGAACGCCGTTGGGGACAGCTTTTGCATGGTCTCTCCATGAGTCCTCCTTATATGAGAACGTGGTGCCCCCACTGACAGTAAGGAGAAGCTCGAGAGACCGCCGAGGACCACCGTGGCGAGCGGTGGTTCTCGCAGTACCATACCCGACCCATTTCAGGGCGATGCGCTTTACGCCCTTATGGAATCGAGAACTACTCCGTGTGTCCCGTATTTCCTAGTTCTCTGTTATTCCATTAATGTTGCGCCATAAGCTCGTTTACTCTTCTGTGTTCGTGCCTAACATTTTTAGGTTGGTATTTTGAGGATAAGGCATGTCTCTCCCGTTCAAGGGGATGGAGGCAGGGCTAGAGCGCCTTTCACCGTGCGCACACACGATCGCGATCATCAGTAATGAACTTGGAACTTTGAAAGCTGAATTTCCCTTATTGTTCGTATGCATGAGGTATTGCTGCACACAATGAATACTTTTCATGCCAATGTTTCCAGTATCACTCCAATTCCACATTACGTTATGCGCCTGGACTCTACTGCTCCCAAAAGGAGACACAAGTAACTAATTGGGGTCGTCCCACAGGCAATACTAGGAGCAGCGAGGTAACCTGCGGTTATCTCTACAGTACTCTTACCGTATGTGGCCCGGACTAAAGACCTGCGCGCCTGACTAGTGCGGTTGCGATTACATTTGGATGCGTGCCAATGCATTTTCAGCAATTCGGCCTGAGCTCTCGTGTGACTTCGTGCATCGTCAGCGTAGGGATGCTGAAAGATGGCAAAGGAAGGCATTGAGAGGACCTGAACGATTTTTGGCGGTGAAAACCCACCAATTCGATGATCTGGAAATCTTTTTCGTTTTGATGGAACCGAAAAGTGAACATGCCACTTCGTTAGGCAAAAAAAAATCTTTGTGGATATACGGTACGCTTCACAATGTCATATTTTTGTGGGGAGAATTTTTGCTTAAAAACTACATTATCCATGGAATGACAAGCAATTTGAGGAAGTATTATGAGTATTCTAAAATGACATTACAAGGACATTATAGACATTCGAGAGCCAGACTTCTGCCATCTTCTTTTCCGCACTTTGATGAACTTCACCCGGCAATGAAGTGGACTGAATGACTCCAATGGAAGATGAAATCGGGAACGATATCTTCAAGGTAGTCACCATTGATGTCAAAATGGAAAAAAAGCATTGACTTTATGCGATCCACCATCTACCCGTAGATCGAGAGATGTACTCCTCGAAAATACCTGAAAAGCCTGCCCGTAAAACTCATGTAATCATTTGCCTTCCTGTTGTACTGTTATATTTTTTTCAGGAGATTTTCCCGAGCCTTTATCTTTCTGTATAAGTTTCGGGTGCCTATCAATCAACGGTCATATCACCTACTCAGATGGCCTAATGCGTGAGAACATCTCCGGGCTACAAGGGGCGGAAATTGTCGCTCAAAAGGGCGGAGTCTAGCGCGCGACACCCTCTGCGGCTCGGTACATAAGGAGCGATGATTGGCTGATCGTCACAGTATCTATCTGTTTGTAGCCGCTTCAAATCCTCAACTAACATGGCCTCAATGGGATCTCGCGGTGGACATTCCGTCTACGGTGAGTTTTTGATACTTCCCATCACTATTGATGGAGTTATCATGTCATATTATTTCCTTCTAAGTTATCATTTTTTCAGTTGGAAATTTGCCTTATCAGACCAACGAAGAAGCCATCGGAAACCATTTCAGTCAAGCTGGTCAGGTGACCAATGTCAAGTGAGTCCCGCGAGCATCTTTCGATAATGTTTTTTCAGATCTCCTGTATAAATCGTTTCATAAATATGATAATCATGAATATGATCTCAAGTCTTGAATTTCAGAATCGTCTATGACCGCGAAACTGGCCGCATGAAGGGCTTCGGATTCTGCGAGTTTGCTGATGCTAATGGAGCAAACAATGCCGTCAATAACCTCAACGGAGCTGACTTTGGTGGTCGCCAGCTGCGAGTTAATTACGCCAACAACTGAGCTCCGCAGCTTTTTCGCCTTCATAGATGCATTTGTACGAGACTTCAGAGACTGAATGATCTATCTATCGCTTCCATTGTACAGGCCTTCAATAAAATATGCGGCTCCTAATTGTTGTATTACTGTATTTTATCAACAGAAATGACTGCATATACAATTCTGAAACATTATGAGATGGCTGAAGAGGAAAACAGAGAAGGGAGTGAAGTTGTGGGTTGGAACTGATTGCTTTCGTGAATGTATGTTTTGAAAGTGACAAGCGCTGTTGGGATTACATTTGAACACGTGCCAATTCATTTTTAGTAATTCGGCAGGAAACATCGCATGGCTCCACGCCTAGGAATGTTGAAAGATGGGAAAGAAAAGCTTTGAGCAGACCCGTCTGAAGGCTTTATGGTGATGAATCGTTTCACGTCGCACCGAAATTTAAGATGCACATGCAGCATGAGAAGCTGAACACACCAAATACAAATAACACTAGGTTTTTGAACTCAAATTTAAGGCAGAATTTCCTCGTTTATGTTGAAATTCCGAAGGTTTCCTCTACTGCCCAAATTGCTCAAAGTATGTGGCATAAAAACCGAGAGCGGAGAATTTCCATCTTTGAGAAAAAAAAAATCAGGAGAATCGGCTAGGTCGTGAGTGATCAATTCGCTGTTACAAGCATAATATGAATCCTTTTGGGCTCTCAATCAGTTCCTAATTCGACCAGACGTCTTCGAGTTTCCGGTATTATTTTGCTCTTATACCTACTGCCGATGAACCAGCATGAATCCCTTCAGTCTTGCATGCTATGTACTATGTATGTTGTATATTATGTACACATGTATATCAAAGTGTTATTTTATGTAAGTACATAGAAGTTTCAATATCATGAATGCTGTTTGGTGGGAAAATACTGCTGAAGGGCAACAAATTCTTTATAAGCAGCAAGAGGGATAATTGGTTCACTGCCAAAGGTACCTATAGTAAGAAGCGAACACGAAAAATGAAACAGAATAACCAAAAACTCGAGATATGGCACCCCTATAGTACTCGTTGGCCTCTGTGTTGAACGGATTTCGGATGTATCGCTCGAAGGCACTGAATCTGTGATGTGAGACAGTTATACGTAGGACGCGACACACTCACCTAACAAGGAAGGACTCGCTTCTGTTATAATAATTGAACACCCATACTGAACACCGATGTATTCCTGTCGCTGCTTATAACTGTTGTGAAGCTCACGACCTATTTCCTATATAATGTGCCAATGAATGCAAATTAATCTTTAAGATTTAGATTCTGGAGTGTGTCTTTAGACTAATGGTCTTCACGTCAACTGTTGAGTGGTGGTATCCATGTATCCGACGACTATTGTCGCGACATATATCTACATATGCTTATTAATAATCTCATTGGTGACCATATGCATATCCTGTATCGATGGCAATGGACATTGGAATCTGTGATGTGAGACAGTTAAACGTAGGACGCGACACACTCACCTAACAGGGAAGGACTCGCTTCTGTTATAATAATTGAACACCCATACTGAACACCGATGTACGCTACTTATAACTGTTGTGAAGCTCACGACCCATTTCCTATATAATGTGCCAATGAATGCAAATTAATCTATAAGATTTAGATTCTGAAGTGTGCCTTTAGACTAATGGTCTTCACGTCAACTGTTGAGTGGTGGTATCCATGTATCCGACGACTATTGTCGCGACATATATCTACATATGCTTAGCAATAATCTCATTGGTGACCATATGTATATCCTGTATCGATGGCAATGGACATTGGCGAGAGCCGAAGAAGAAAAACGTCTCGTATATGATGATATTGAGCTTGAAAGATAGGAAGATGATCAGAATTGTTGTTTTTAGCTCTAGAAGTTGAGTCATCATTTGCATTAGTTCTTCTAAGGGTGGCCAGATGTCAGCTTCTTGAGATAGGCAAAAACCTTTCTCTCCGTGCATCTGAGCGGCTTCATTCATTTAGAAGAAAGGCTGCAGCTGGTGACCCTTTGAAGGGGGGAGGGGGGGGGGGTCTGGGGAAACGCGATGGAGGGTCTCTATATCCATTCGCTTGGAGCTTCTCGTCATTTCAATGTACTGTATCAAGTAATGTTCTGTATTCCTAGCTTCTATCCATATTGCTTGACGTGCTCTACTGTATCTTACTGTATCTTAATCAATCAATACTCTGTATTCGTGGCTCCATTGTTGCCTGATTTCGCTGATTTGAGGTAAAGCTTACTGGAAGCATGTTGTGTACTCTACCGCGTGGCTACTTGGGGAAAAGTTCAAACAGAACCAAGTAAGGGCGAGCAGAACAGGAGACCATGCAATAGCCCTTCCAGTATAATAAGAGCAGAAGAGCATTCCCGTTCTATGTTCAAATAAATTTCAAATTGTACTGGTGCTCTCTCCATAAATCTCACCCACAGAAGCTTCTGGAAACTTCAAGGTCATCTCTAATTTTACCCTCCGTCTAAGGGCCCGTGCGAAACGGAGGTTGAACTATTTCTTGATTCTCCCCCCCCCCCCCTAAAATCTTTTAAAACATGGTTTCTTTGTTAACAATTGTTTATTTTTTCTTCAAGAAATTGAAAAAAACTGTCGCAAAAACCATCTTACAACCTGATTTGACCACAAATCTCAGTTGATCACTTTGACTTTCGAGTCATGACTATTTTGGTCAACATCCTAGGCATTCCTTCCTACTACTTTTCATTCGTATTCCAGGCAAACATAGTACAGTGGGCTTATAGCTTATAGGGACCTTCCAGATCTTCGAAAGGTACCCATTTTGATTACTTGAACGATTCTTCGGGAACTAGCCCATGAAAAACGTGAATCATTCCCTTAAATCCCCATTCAAGTTGACCCTAGTCACTATAAGGACCTTTTAAATGACTGTTCATCATGCATACAGGACCTAAAAGTTGTGATGCCTAAAATGTACGACGGCGGGAACCCGGACATTCTCCACGAGGGAGCGGAACGGATGAAGCTGGGAAGGTGGTCCTAGCGCGGAGAATTCCACGTGCGACGAACGGCGATGCGGTTGCAACGGCGGCCGCTCGGCTATGGATTCATCGACGGGGGGAGTCGGCGGGGGTCTCAAGCTTGTCCGAGGTGGTTCGGGTTTTTGACCCGGTGGCCTAGCAACCGTCCAGTTGTGTCGTTATCCCACTTCACACCAGTCAATAGGCTTTTTTCGGGCTTTGAATGACTGCGCTTTTGAGGAAGTCAAATGCATATGACATTTCTTAATGTTCTTCGAATGATGTGTAGCCTTACTGTTCTCGAAATCTTTAAGCTGTTATGGTGCTTCTCTTTATTATGCGTCCGATAAGCATTTATCAATTTCGGTTACCTGTGTCTGTGCTCCTAATTTTTTAGATTATTGTCGCCGATGGGCTTGACGGCTGTTTCGAATCTTTTTTTGATTCGCGCTTTGTTTCGTCATCACTACTTCCACTTAAGTATTTGCATTTGTCGGTCTTTTCATGTTTTTGCTTTCCTTTTCTTTGTAACCATGCAATTGCATTCATTATTTCATGAAAAACTTTTTTCCAAGAGTGCGGTGTGTCTATTTCTGATGCTGATATCTCACTATTTTTAAGGGAGCGCGGATAGCCACAGTTTCATTGTATTGCTACTGTCCGTGCCAACTTTGCAAGCATTTATTCATAAGGCGACACGTGATCACTCATCATGTCTGATGGCATTGTGCAACGGAGGAGAAAGATACAAGAAGAGGTGAGAGAATCGTGAACTCCAGAGAATGAATTATTAGGTCCAGTATAACCAAGAGCGTCTGTGGATTATCACGTCCAATACAACTTAAAGCGGTTTATTTGTAGTACTCTTCAGTTCTTTACTATAAACCAGCGATGACGCCCACAAGTTGTTCACGACTTTCGGATATTGTCGGGAATTTCATTGGCTCTTTGTAACCTCTTAGTGGTGTGATGTTTCTTAAGTATTCATCTTATGATGTTTTCTTGAGGAAACATGGTGAACCGCCTTCATCTTCCATTTGTGATGAATCATCTATTTGAAAGCACAATTTTATATGGCATTGTCAGAATTGTGACTTTGAGGAGTTGGGGGAAAGTCGGGTTCGGAATCCGAAAACCTAGACAGCTACTTGATCCACGGTTTCTCTGCCGTGGGTGCTACATGATTGGTGTCAGTACGTTTTATTACGTAACACAGCACTGCGTAATTAACCCGTTTATCAGGCGACTATATACAGCAGTGTTATATGGCCATATGCCAAACAATACGTAAAAGTACTAGAATTTACATATATAGGTTCTAGACTTGAACCATGTAAGGAAATGGGCGTTATAGATTTTAGCCACCGAATCACCTGCCATTTCGGAGCAGTGAGTCAGTCTCAGCTGAGATCGTTCATTGCCTCCAGAAACCAAAAGGGGTGACACTGCGTAGACGCCTAGGCGAATGTGGATCTGCAGTGGCATCCTGCGACCTACTGCTCTTCAACTTTCCTCACGAGAAAGAACTTTCCTTCACCGGGTGGATAGAGCGAGGTGTGCATCAAACGGCACCTCGTGAGTCACGCAGTGCCCCCTAACACCTAGAGTTCATCACCAAGCCGTTCACGACGGCATTGGGAAACTCCCCTTTCAATCCCTGAAGCGGCCGATCTGCTCGCCTACGTGAACTCGGCCATACTCCAGACTAACATCATCTCGAACCGAAGACGGATCGACCGTTGGTTGGGGCGTGGCCAAAGTTTATGGTCCAATGCTCCAATCCCAAGTACCATTTATCCGAAATATTACTCTTCGAATACTAATTTATTGTCCTAACCAGTGTGTAACAGCACAAAAGTTCAATTTTCCTGTCTCAGTGTCCTAAAAATGTTCTAAAGTGTCCTAAAAATATTCCTTGCTCCTTGAAGTCGGCCCAAAATAGGAACGGCAATAGTACTGCGCGATGAGAGCGGTCCGTTGGAACCTCTGATCGCTGGGCACGTCCATAGTCGTGATGGGAAATGCAGCAATTTCGGAGAAATTTGACATTTTCCAAAACTTTTGATTCTTTGACGGCCCGAAGTCTAAGAAGCTGTGAGTGAGCTGATGATGAGGTGATACGAATATTTTGAAGTGTATTATTCATCGTTCTTCAATCACAAGGCACATTATTCATTACTACTGTTACTCGTAGTAATGTTAGTATACCATCGGCTTAAACGTCGTGGCTCTTCGTACTTTTTTCTTTATTATTACCTATCTGCAGTTGCTGGTTAGGAAATGCATTTCCTTCGCTTGCGGCTGGAGTGAATGCCTGAATCCTTTGGAATGTTTCTCGGTGGGCCTGCGATTCCCTATGAGGCTGTGTAACAGAAACTAAGGGGATTTCGATTCTGATTTGGGAATTTTCATTTTTAGCTCGCCGTATCATCGCATTCTCATTAATGAATTGCAATGATGATTAAATAGTTCTGTCAGGACACAGTCGCCGCTCTGACCATGGAGCCATTGTCTAGAGGTGACACTTTGTTCATATACAATGTGTTGAATAGCTCTCTTGTTGATGATAATTGAGCCTAGACCTCACAGAAGTGGTTTATTCTTATTATGCATATAATGGAAAACTTCCTCCTCGTACTCGTTTGAAGCTTCCTTTCGGTCCTGATAGTCACGAGTCTTGGTATCCTACTTATACCTTTTGTTTGTTCCACGAAGATCGTCGGTATACTCGTGTATCAAAGTTCAAATAAATTATTGTGACCCCGTCTGTGGCGTAAGGGTGCCATTGCTGAACTGTGAGTCGCTCGTGGATGCATCAGGTTCGAAGAGCTTGACCCTTTCATGTCGAGACTTTTGACCTTGAGGGTATTTCCATTACTATTACCCAACCCCTTTACGCATGATCAGAAGACCTTCGTTTACCTTTCTGCTGTCAGTGCGAAGAAATGGGTGCCTGTCCTTTTGAGCAACTATAGTGTTTCTGTCATTTTTCCTCTTTCCGACGCATACACAAACAAATAACCAGCCTGGAGAATAGCCGAAAATCAATTTAAGGAGCGTTATGGTAGCACCATCAATGCAACATGTTTGCTGTTTCTTTTATTTTCTAGCTGTGATTTGACTGAGCTCATTTATCTGTGCTTCATAACTTAGATGTGAGTGATGTGACGAGTCGAGAATGTGGGAAGGTGGCCAGACCTTGACTGTTGCGATAGTGCTTTGTTTAGATAGGTCCTGCAGCTGATTCATCCAAAGAACAATATGGTCATCGCATCTTCGCGGGTAGAAAAATCTAATCGATGGAAATATTTGATTCTCCGATTTGAAATTGTTAACGCGGCAGTGTCGTCGTTGTGCAACTAATTGATGCGCCAAAATGCCAGGAAAATAATGTTCTTCATAATGAACCATTATTTTGTTCGATAGCCTCTAACAGCTCGTAACGCTTTGTTCGATCCAGTATTGGTGCGTTATTCCTGTATTGATAACGATCTATTTATGTCAATTCATCCGAGAGTCCTGGATAGCGATCGTCAGCCATTCTATCTATCACGTCTATCGGCTTTACGGATCTGCCAATTCTATAGGGCGAAAAATGGGAGAGTTTCTACTCACAGAATAAATCAGAAATGTAAGACTAGATAGCAGTTATCGACTGCACAGTCTTTATCGCTTTGTGTGCGTGTCATGGCCTCTCCTTTCTAGGCAGTAAGCATTCGTGGTGTGTTGTCCTAGTGAGACAGATAGTGCGGATCAATTTTTGCAAGAGCCATAATTGCGCTTCACGCAGAACGAAGGTGCGAAAGAAGAAAACGTTTGCAAATAATCTTTCTGCTTGCAAGAGATTTTCCTGCAGTCTCGCAATCAAATGTGACCCGTTTGCATCTATCGATTGCATCCGTAGTTTGACTGCTTTCAGCGTCGGGCTAGTTTATCCGATTCAGAGTCGCGGTACTCTGTTCTCATTGGATTTGCGGACATAGTTTGGTAAATCATGGGACGGGACACAATCATTCGCCTCATCTTGAGACTGATATCCTCCCATCAAAAGTGAATATTGATGGAGGTTAGCAGAAATCTGTAGGTTAGCGGTATGTGGTGCAGTGCAGTTATGTTTCCACTGAAGAGGAACGGACCCACTATGTGTCCATCATTATGAAGTTTTTGTGGATAATTTAAAGAAGAACAAGATTCTGCATGGTGAGGATCTACAGGATCTGAGAAAACCTCCCAGACCAGATTGAAAAATACTGTCGGAGAAGGCTCTTAGTGTATGTGGAACTTTTTTTTTTGATTGACCTCGGTGTCAAGTTATCGAGCCCGATTGAATTTTTTTTTTTTGAATGGGTTAACGTCTAGTCTGTGGATCCAGGTACATGCATGAATTCAATCCTCGTCTATAGCAAAGTACGTTACTTACGACTGACTCTTTTCGTAGCGAGAATATGTGTAACACAAACGCTGCGTTTTGGAACAACAGGGTAGATGAATATACTTTAGTGAAAAGCGCCTCGTATGCTACACTTGTGCAGGTGTCCAAGTTTCAGGTGAAACCTGTGGTATCCAATGGCGCGCCACTTTCATGTAAATGTTTTAAAGAAAACGCGGGATAGAAAAAAGTAGGCGACGGTTGGTACCTGTGTCACTTTTTTCACCTAGGATGGGCCACAAATTGTTCTACAAGTCAGAATATAATTACCTATCAATCTGGTTACGAAATTCTATTCCTAAATAAATTCCCTTTGGTTTCTGCAGATATTATAAACAATTTTTCAGCCAGCAGCTGACCGTAGCGATGAGAATGTGGACTCAGCGGCTTCTTCAGAGCAGGTCAGGCATTTTTCTCTATTGCTTTATTGCGAAATTCGTTTTACTAGATCGTGTTCAAGTGATTGGTGAAGTACGCGTAGCGCTACTAGTTTTTCTTGATCTCTATAGATTTTTTGAATTTTAGGAGGACAATGACAAAAGCACGCGCTTGACATTGATGGAACAGATTCTTTTATTAGGATTAAAAGATAGAGAGGTATGTGAAATCCTACTGAATTGGTATCGGATGATATATTAGGTCTATGCAGAATAAATGGCCAAAACGGACTACTTTTTTCAATACGCCATAACTTCGCTCAGACACAACTTTATTTGTCGAAATAAAAACCATTCGAATCTACACAACCTTGCCAACGATCTGGTAAAGAAAATATGCAATCATGATAAAATTCTGGATTGCGAAAATTAATGAAGTCAACGATGGCATTTTCAACATGCATCGTTTCGGCGAACTCCTTCTGACCCAGGTTTGCATCGAGAACCGGGAAAAAGTAGTAATTCGTCAGAGATAGGTCTGAGGAATAAGGGGGGTGAGGGAGAGTCTCGATCAGTTTCTGCCGGGTGACTTTCGAACTGTGGGGTTTTGCGTTGTTTTGCGCACCCAGTAAAAAAATGATGCAGTTAGGCATCGAGCCTCTCCCTCACCCCCCTTATTCCCCAGACCTATCCCTGACGGATTACCACTTTTTCCGGGTTCCCGATGCAAACCTGCGGCAGAAAAATTATGCACGGTAAAAATGCCATTCTTGACTTTATTGATTCTCGCAATCCAGAATTTGATCATGATGGTATATTTTCCTTACCAGATCGTTGGCAAAATTCTGTAGATTCGAATGGTTTTTATTTCGACAAATAAAGTTGTGTCTGAGCGAAGTTATGGCCAATTACGTTTCGGTCATTTATTCTGCATAGACCTAATATCATTGTTTTGTGATTACCTTGCCATGGATTTTTGTTCACTGTGAGTAGATGACCATAAGTTCACGGAAACATTTTGTGTGTTTATTTTTTTGAATAGTTGTGTGATTTCATCCTAGGTAAGAAGCTCTCTATTTGTACCGTATCACTACCCATTTAATGATGGTTGTTTATGTTCATCTTTTTCACATATGCGAGATTTGTTGTTCCCCTTTCTATGTTGTTTTCGTTGTAGGGAGCACTGTGCTGTAGTTTTTAGCACACCAGGAACGTTCCTGAATAGCTGTCTAGTAAACCATGCTGACCCCTCTTTTGATGTGATGTTGCTCTGTAGTGTGCCACCTTCCTCTCCTGATTGAATTTTCATATACGCGCGAAGAATTTATGGCACACCGACGACATAAAAATGACCATTTTCTTTTCTTATTTTCGGTTTCCGGTGCATGCCGCGAATCATCTCGATGCATATCGCGATTCATCCAGTAGGGCATTTTTTATTCACAACTGGAACCTCGTTTTTGTTGGATGGATCGAATTTTTTCACCGGACCATTCAAAGGATGTTTTCAGTCGGCTCGGTGCAGGCACACAAAGGGCGAACGTACATTGGGCACATTTGTTCCACTGTAGACAAGTTCTATATTTCATGCAACAGTCACACATTTTCAGGGTTATACCTCTTTTTGGAATGATTGTATTTCATCCGGTCTTCGAGGATGCGTCCTGATTGAGTTAGCCCTCCGTGGTAGAATTCAGTTGGAAGGCAGAGGGATGAGAAAAAAGTCGTTGCTAACCAGAAAAGTGAGTTGTCATTCTCACTTAGTGTGAATGAGTTCTTATTATTAGTTTATGTCACAGTAGCTTATTTCGTTAGTATGACGCTGTTTTTCATGCAGTTGTATCCTAGGTGACTGTGAAGAATAGTGAACCAACGGGTGATGTCATTTTGGATGAGGCCTTGAGGCATATGAAGGAAACGAATCCTCCGGAGACCGTAACTAGTTGGATTGAGTATCTCAGTGGAGAGGTACGCGACACTTGTTATGGAATTGGTCGAAATAAAGTAATCCAATTGTTCAGACTTGGAATCCTCTCAAGCTGAGATATCAACTTCGCAATGTCCGTGAGAGGCTAGCGAAGAATTTAGTAGAGAAAGGTGTTCTAACAACTGACAAGCAGAATTTCCTTCTTTTCGAAATCACCACTCACCCTCTCTCCGATGGGAATCAGAAAACAAAGCTGATAAAGGTGAGAGAGTTGACCATTCAATATTTTTGATTACCAAAAGAAGTTAGTGTAGCATAGTAAAATTTGCTAAACCATCCATTTTCAGGAGGTTCAAGATGCCGTGCTGAGTAAATGGACGAATGATGTTCATCGAATGGACAAGAAAATGCTCTCACTTGTCATACTTGCTCATGCTTCGGATGTTCTTGAAAATGCATTCGCACCATTGAGTGATCAGGATTACGAGGTAGACGTTGTAATCCCTTGTTATGATTATTGCCCAGTTTTATAACTTTGTTGGGCCGCTCTCTTCGAAATTCTTTTAAAGTTGGCCAGATATATGGTTGAAATGGAAAGCGGGAAAGTGCGGTTGCCCTATTTCGATTTGATTCCTTATTCTTTCAGAAACCTGTTATACCAACATATTTAATGCTATTTTTTGCCTCTTTTTTATATTTTTCGTTGTAGGTTGCAATGAAAAGGGTACGATCGTTGCTGGAATTAGAATACGATGCACAAGCGGAAAAGAAAGGGAATGAAGTGATGTGGGCCGTGTTTGAGGCCTTCAGCAAATAATCTGCACTGTTCAGGTGCGGATTTTTGTATTATCCTATGCTTTGGCTTTTGGGGTGGTTTTTTAAAAGTTTTTTTATTGCACATTTTGAAAGAGGGTTGTGAGGTTGTTCATTTTGCATTCATCCTGTGTGGCAAAACATGGGCGTCAGCCGATTCTGTGCATCACGATATCGCTAGGTCGCCGTGTTGTATGATGCTGTGTATTCGCATGTGAAACTGCCACACCGCAAAATCGCGATTTCTGTGGGTCACCGCGAGTGGGTCAATCCTCAAGATTTCCTCTTCATTGTAGTTTTTCGATGGAATGCCACGCAATGGTTGATTTTATGAAGGAAAGCGTGAGCTTATGTTTCTGCAGGAAAGTGCGTTTTGTAAGGTTTAGCATTGATTTTTAGAAGGAATGCAGCGTTTGCTTCTAGTACATATGGCGCATGAATCTATACTACCGTAGCCAGGGCTCTCGCTTATTCCAGCGCCACTTTCAATTGATTTATGATTTTTTGTAAGCGTTTTGTAGCCCAAATGGAAGCAGCTGCCAGGCTGATTAGGGTGACTCAGCGTGCCACGATAGCGATAATGAAGGTGTTTCACGTGTAATGCGCATAGCTATGACAGGTGGGTATACATTAATGGAATTTGTCATGGCGCTCGTGCAACGAATTCCTATGCGTTCATATTTCAAATCTGTTTGAACTATTTCTCCGATGCTACTAAACGAAGCATCCAGTCATAAAAATGAGCTAAAACTAAAAGATGCCAACATAAGTGCATGGATTCGATAGTTCTGATGTCGTTTCCTCGATAGTTTCTCGATAGTTGTTCAACGTGTCGTCAAAAAATCGTGTCCCACATTGAGGGTAGATGGTATCGCCCGGACTTTCTATCGACGTTTTAAGAGTCATGAAATAGGTGCTGATGCATTGATCTATTTTTTCTTAGCCATCACTGAAATTCGTGAATCGGTACGTGTAATCGTCCATCTTTTCACTAGTTCGTAACGACTTTTGTTTTTAGGGCTCTAACTTGGTGGTAGCGAGTCAATATATCGGATGCAGTGTTTTATGTACCTTTGTTGACGTCGGCGCGGCTGTGCTGCTCCAGTTTTATTCAGTATGGTCAAAGATACATCGTCACAATTTTTTTCCGTTCGTTCGTCCATTCGTCTACCATCCACTTATTAGCTGTCGCTTATGGGTGAAAGGGAACATATATTCTGTTTATCTTAGTCCTGCGATGCAATGCGCAACAGTCCGGTTGTAATCCTCCCATCGACTGTTCAATGATAGGTTAGTCGCGGCTTTATCCATCCGTATTTTTGTCCCTTATATTGTCTTTATTCGTTTTTGTTCATCTTGTATATACGTGCCTTTTGAAGCAATCTATTCCATCTACCACCGTCAACATCACCAGTACTCCCCTTTCCCATTCCTTTGTCGCATGGCCCTCATTAGACCCGAGCAACTCCGTTGTCGTCTGGTGGTCTTGTTAGAAGTTAGAACCCCGACTGATTCATTCAAAGTATTCACCTCTCTTTAGCGACACATACACACACCTACTGTGATAATTCATTCGTCGCGCTGTTTTCTGGTGTTTTTGTATTCTTTGTAGACTCTGCCCCGTACTTGCAATTATTTCACACCGTGTACGAATGAATGCGAATAGCTTTCTTGGGTATCGGATTGATGTTTAGAAAATATAATTATAAATAAATGATTTCTTTTTTCTTCTTCGATGTTGTATACGAAGCCTACGAGTTGGTGAGTGAGATTGTGCATGCATGTTATTATAATGTATTGGGAGCGTTCGTGGATTTTTGAGGCGAGTAAAATGTGTGCGCTTCGTGTATACTAATCGGCCATCGTCTATGTTTACAACCATCCAAACACAAATGTTCATATTCGTTGAACGGCCGGCTCCGTATTGGGGAGATGGCGCAGTACGAAATTGTTCCCACGGGGATGTGATGTTGTTCGATTCCCAATTTTTGGTAAAACGAGCTGAGGTGGTTGCGGAATATCTCAGTGGATTGAGTTTGGATCATAAACATCAGGCTTTGTTCGTATATGACTTGACTAAAGAACAGCGTTTCCTCGCAAGTTGGGTGAAAGAAACCAAATAGTAGCTCTTGCTACGATGCGGCTAGGCGAATGGCACTGATGGGAATCACTGGTTTTTTGAAGAAGAAAGTCGGGTGATTTCAATATATGCGGAATCCCAAAACCAAAAGGAGAAAATGTGGCCAAGGAAGGGAAGCACAGTGGCTTATGATGTTTGATATTTATCTGGTATTAGCATGGTTTGGAAGATCATTTTTCTTGTCAATGGATCCTTTAATTCTCACGGTATTGATCTTTTTATACAGACTTTCTAGGTTGACAAATGTGAAAATGGAAACAAATACTGACTCAAATTTGGGCAGATTATGGTAGGAATAGGAATAGGAATGTGAGTCGAGCAATATGGTAATTTCATATGGTAATGTGGGCATGGCACGTCTGAGGAGTGGATAGAAGCGTTTACTTTGCTTTTCAAACTTGTGTTTTTGTGGGTTAGGCTTGGGAATTACTCACTTTCCTTCTTAAGTACTTGTTTTATGTTTTTATTGTGTTGCACTAGAATTCACTATTGGTGGGTTGATTACTCGATACATTTCATCATTTCCATCGGGAAACTAGGAAATTTAAGTACCTCATTCTCTAATCAATATATGGCTGGGGGATTAGCTGGACTCGAGGTGAGAAATCGATTTCCCGGAGGGTATAAACAGGTGGCCATTATTCCATTTATCGACTTGATACTGTGGTGATCTTCTTGATCGTACTATCGATGACCCATCGTCGATTAGCTGAGAGCACCCACTCTTCCAACAGAAGCTGACAAGGCTGCAAATCCATCGTGGTCAGTTTTTATTTTTATTTATTATTATTTTTTCTTAAAAACATTTTATACTATGTTGTAATGGTACTGATTCCGGTGTTCTCATGATGAGGGAGGGAGGCACGTGTAGTATATTGAACACTCAACAAGGCAAGTCTTTCACGTCATGACGCGCTTTTTGAATACGGCTTTTCCCATCGCATGGGGATACCTGCATGAAGCATATAACTGACGTCCATTCTTTTGACGCCACTACACATGGTTCTATTCTTATAAGGACAGAAAACGTTTCAAAAGCAAGTTTGTGGTAGCCAGCTGGTGGTCCACAGAAGATCCTCGAATTAGGTTTGGGCACGTTCATACTCTGCGGTGTGGCAGCAAGGTATGGCTGCCTGTCTCTGCGTCTCCACTTATGCCACCCTGCCTCGTCTTTGCACCTCCCTCGTGCCACTCTGCCTCGCTACCTGGGGTGTGCGGCGATTGGTCGAATTTTCGCTTCGCGGCATCGCACACGCGGCGCCATCAGTACCACTTGTCGCAGTAATTTGGAATTCCGCTCAGGGCGCAATGAACGGGTACCGTGAAGAATCCTCAAAGATTGCAGTTGGAAATTTCGAAAGTTCGCGCACTCGTCGCGTCCCTCGCAACGAGCGGCCGCGCGAAAATCGATCAATCGTCACACACTCCGCTGCCTGTGAATACAGTCACGCCTTGCCGGCGTTCAGTATGCCGCGGCCTTACGCTGACGATGTCTGGTAAAGTTAGTGAGTTTCGGCGTATGTTCCTTTACGAGGAGTAACGGAGTGGGGCCATCAATGCTCTCTCGACATCCCTACCGCTAGGGTGGTAGTGCACAGAAGCGGCCGCGAGTGGTGGCAATAAAGTTCTAAAAGCCTTTGGAATATAGATGCCTATTGTGAATAGACGAATAGTGCACAAGGCAAAAAAAAAACCCTGAAAACTAGCCTTTGTGTGCGTTGTGTCCGAAAAATCTCAAAATTGGTTTATTGCAAATGAAAAAATTAATAAGTTTATTTCACCGTGTTGCTCGTACTGTACTGTGTTATGATAGCATGTGTTTGTTATGGGGATTGATAGAGGTTGTTAGTTTCCTCGAATGAAGACCTCATAGAATTCGAGAGTAAGTTGGCCGAGTGCCAGCAGCAACTGTACAATACTAGCTAGTCGAAATATCGAATGTACGAAACCATTTTGTAGCTCAATAACGCTGAATATTATCAGTCCCATCAGCGCAGGCGTGAATATCGCTGAAATCAACTCCAGTAATTTAGGCAGTGATCATAGTTTAGGAATCTGTGGAATAACAGAGTTGCGGAATTTGCGAAAACGATAAAGATATGTATCGATTGGGAAAACTGTGGAATTGTGGAAAAGCAGAATTATGGAATTTGCGGAAAAGCATTAGATACGTATCGATTTCCATGCACGAGCAGTCGAGAGGGAAAGGAAATGAATGGAACGTGCGGACTTGCGGAACTGGCAAAGTTGTGGAATCTGCGGAAAACAAGATATGTATCGATTGGAAGGATTGCGAAATTTGGGGTTTTTTTTTGGGAAATCCGAATTGTGGAATTTGCGGAAAAGCATCAGATACGTATTGATCTCCATGCTACGAAGAGACGATAGGATCCGAGAAATTAAGAAGCGGGACGTGTCTTGATTACCGCAAATTCCACAAATCCGCATCTCCACAATTCTCCCGATCACACGTGTCTTACCATAATTCCGGGAACTATTCGGCTATTACAACCCCAGTGGGGGTCGATTGGGGCAAAAAATAATTTTCGCTGAAACTTTGTCTAGAGGGGTTATTTGGGGTGCTGATGACGAATATGACATCCGTTTTTGCCATTTGCGCCAAATTGGTGCAATTGCACCAACATGGTGCAATTGCACCAATTTGGCGCAAACGGCAAAAACGGATGTCATATTCGTGATCAGCACAAAATAACCCCTCTGGGCAAAGTTTCAGCGAAAATTATTTTTTTGTCCCAATCGACCCCCACTGGGGTTGTAATAGCCGAATAGTTCCCAATTCAGCAAATTCCGCAATTCTGCAATTCCGCAAATTCCAAAACCATGAATGTTATCTTGGAAAGACGGATCGTATTGCTTTGACCCATCCACTCCGGTATATGGGGCTATGCGACAGGACACTTGAACTGGATCAGATCACGCAAGGAATCGATGATCGCACTCTTCAGCGTGCGGGCAATTCACAGCGGGACCAGCCGGGTGTGCACTCTTATTTCAGGATTTCGCACCGCGGTGTGTCGCAAGAGTAGCAATGCGAACGAGCTAAAGGCGCCATAATGTTGGGTCCCAAAGCGATTATTGTATCGCTCCCCTAGCATTAACGTGTAATCGTTTTGAGACCCAACTATCGCGACGCGCATAGCTCGCACGCACTGCGTCGCGCGCCGCTCGTCTTCGTGCGAAATCCTGAAATAAGGTTACACACCCGGACCAGCCAAGCACTCACCGCTCGGTGATTAAATCCGCGCGACGAGGTGATCGGTTTGGTATCCTGTCGCGCACCTCGGCATATATGTAGCACCTGTGAAGTACTCACCAAAGCCATACTGAACACGTACTGTCGGTTCTTTTTCGCGAAGGAGCTGCTTCAAATCGTAGCGACCATCGATATTATAGTACCTGATATGTATCAAATTAGAAGGATATGAATGGAATGTTTGTAGTGTAGCGGCAAAAGTGCGCCGCTTTTCCAATTGTCCTTCAATGTTGTGGTAACCATGGGTTACTAAACGCTTAATTTCGTTGATAGTTGTTCCTTCAGAAGCTATCATGCGGGTGGGCATGGACTCTCAGAGTGTATAACTTCCACGCTGATTGTTACGGAGGACTTGTAAGTACGGATAGCAGAGCTTTGGTGTTCTCCGGTTTCGAAAAAGACAGGACTTTCACAATCGACGTGTAGGGGTTTGAGAAGCCGCTATCAAGTAGTTAAGGGATTTATTGGAAGCTGTAGCAGAAGGCACCCACAGCGACGCTGCGACGATCGTAAGTCGCAAGCGATATCGCGCGCGGTAATCTGTGGTGGAGAGGATGACGACGACTGGCGCCCCTTGACACACACAAGCGTTGAATGGTGATTCTAGTAAGATGTACATGAGAGTTTCTTGACTGGTAGTCCATTTCAGTAGAAGTGCAACCTGCCCACTAAGGTGGGAGGCTTCGCGGAGCATTCTCCTTTGCAGATAATATGTTGACTGGCTTGAAATCGTCGCGTTTCTGTATGTGCATCAAAATTAAAAAAGTGCGTCCAGAATGGGTTCTTATGTTGATCGGTGAATCTGTCTGTTTTGGAGGAATAAAATGAAACCATTACTGTATTCCGCTTAGGTGGCCACATGGTCAATGAAGCAACGGTGCACCTCGTTCCACTGAGCTATTCTCACTTATCTTCAGTAGGCAAATCTCAATGCTCACCATCTTCTGGAAATATGAAACAGTGCGAAACCACATAGAATGGAATAGCACAGGAACGTGAACATACTGAGCGATGACGACTCCGAGTATATCATAAGCAGCTGAATAGGTAGTGATTAGTATTCATGAAAAACTGCTACAATTAATTATTGATTTTTGCTTGCATATATACTCCATTTCAGAGCTCCTGATAGGGCGTTGCCTACGGACGTGGGTGAGTGGCGAGAGTGAGTGTGCGTGGCAAAAGTGAGAGAGTTGGATACACTCTCACCCAAGTCCGTAGGCCACGCCCTATCATGCGCTCGGAAATGGACTGTAACTCTATTAACAATCTATGCACAGATTAATTTTTTGCGAATGTTGTGACTTCAGACTTCAGTCCAAAACGTGAAAAGCAGCTCGTTGGATGACTTCCAAATAAAAGCGAGGGTTTCTCAGTGCGAGATTCCTCCAAAGGCTTCTCAACACCAAGGTGAGTTTGATCACCGTCGTATGATTTAGTGGCTATTTCCTCGGTCTTCAGAGGGCAAGCTATGATTATCTCAAGAACTATGTTTTCTTTTCAGAAATGAATGTGATGCCCATGTTGAATCCTTCATCTCGACTGATAAGCGATCATTTTCATTCCTACGTGATCTTATCAGTGGAGTGTGTGAATCATGTGAATCACCACGCACTATCTCCTTACTTCGATCGAATGACCAACCATGCAGTCGGTACGTTTAATGAGGGCTCCCCTTATGGGTTCTTCTGATTTCCTTGCGTGAGGATGCTCCGGATGAAATCATGATTCAGGGGTTTTGAAAAAGCATAATCGAAGAGCAGCCATTGTTTGGTTGCTATCATACAGTTATTTGAGATTTGATAAATTAAGTGCGTTATCGCGCCCACTACTAAAAGCAGTGGTTCTGATTCACTCACTAGAGAAGAAAGGATGAAGGAGAAACCTACTCGCAGCAAAAAAGGGGGCATCCTAAACACAGCCCTGGTACGAGTAATACAGCCTAGAAGCGACTATGGTGCTATCGCAATGGGAGGGGGGTGGGTGCATCTCACGAAAGTTTCATACATGAGTACTTCTGAATGAAATTTGTGGGGCCACTCTGCATATTCAGGTGTATATTTCTGTCCACGTCTCAAAGAAGAGAGGCAAGGGGCTCCTCCTCTGACTTAGGTAAAAATAGGGCCCATAGTGGAATGCCGTTCCCCCCTCATTGAGATAGCACCACGACTCTTTATGTGATAGTATCACTCAAATTGCAACAGTATCACCTGTTTCGTTCTGTTTACTATTGGAATTTCTGTCTTATCTCGTCTTATCGAGTGATGGTTCACAAGCTTCCTTCGCCACGTTGGAAATTGGCTCGTCCAATGCAGGTGTGATTCGGTTGGGTAGGCGCGGCCTGGTGGTGTTCGAGGGCCATAGCGTCGTGAGGATGCGCTTCGAAGCCGCGACAAGGGTGCGCCTGAGCAGTTGTCCAGGGGTCTACTTGCCTCAAGAAGGTTAGCGACTGATCTGATAATCGCACGGTGTGCCTTCAAAACCCGTGCATACCATAACTTTGGTACCACCATTTATGGATAGTCAAATTTCTTTAGGCATCGGCTAGATGATATGTATCAATAGTGCATAGGACCATAATTTTAAAGGAATCGTCCATGGAAAATGAGTTTTTGTGTTACCCATGTATTTATGTTGTATTTGCCTAATGTTCGCCTCATGCAAAATTTCACGCGAAAAAATGTGAATCTGGCTGAGATACAGCACCACAAAGTGCGGTCCCAGTGGGCGGGGCCTCCGTGTAAAAGCCTCGTACCGCGTCCGCCGTGGTCGGAGACGCATTGTAGGAACAGAAGGTTACGTAAACAGTCCTACTCTCCGTTCCCAACGGCGGCGGAAGACGGGACGAGGCTTTTACACGGAGGCCCCGCCCACTGGGACCGCACTTTGTGGTGCTGTATCTCAGCCAGATTCACATTTTTTCGCGTGAAATTTTGCATGAGGCCAACATTAGGAAAATACAACATAAACATATGGGTAACACAAAAACTCATTTTCCGTGGACGATTCCTTTAAATAGCATAAACTATGCCAGGGAATCCAACACCAATTTTTCACAAGTTAATGCAAGGTAAATTGAATAATAAGCATAGGATGTGATGGAATGAAAAAGAATTGTTGACGAAGCGTGTAACAGGTTATGATTACGTTTGATTATATTGATTTCTTTCTTTAAAACTTTTTTGGAAAATTCATACCTCAATAATGCAGCACAGCGACTGAATACCCCTAGAAGCGCCAACCAGGAAAGGTAGGTCATAGTTGTCAAGTGACAGTGTACTGGCAGGCGGCATCTGTAATAGAGCAGTTTTTAATTGTCACTAAGCACAGGCATAGTCAAGGATATAGGAATGTCAAGGATGTATACTTTACAGAATACTGAAGATCAATACATTTAATGTAGGCGTAAGAACCGATAGCTTGGATTAAATCTGAGTTTCGGTAGGACTTGTGGACGACTGAATGAGGAAATGACTTAGAGGCGCCGGGAAAAGTAGAAAGTGAGAGTTGAGAATACATGCTCTCTGAAAGCAAACCTTCCTCTTCAGGAAAGGTGAGGTATAGCGAAACTCGCTTTGAAAAAGCGCGGCGTGGGGTTTCATCACGATCCTGTACACGGTATGTCGTGCTGCAGTACATCGGCCGGGCGAATTGCCGGCAAGGGTGGGACAACGTTCGTGGCCGGTTGACATAGTCTGTTCGTCCGTCTGCACTCTACCCCAGCTAGTGACGCAGAGGGGCGCGAGAATGAAGGTTGGAGTTTCTATTTTTCGGGTTTTTCGCCGTTTTTTGTCCTTTCTCTACTGTTACATTGCTGAGTACCCCTATTTTCATATTTCTTAATCTGCCGGATTCACCCCTTTCGTTGTCTTTGGGGAAGTGAATTCAATCTGTTAGGGATAGATACTGATTGGTTTCTTTCACTCGATCGGGATAACCGAAAGTCACAGAATTAGGCATTGTCCAGAGTTCGCCATTCAGCTGATTAGGCGATCAGGCGAGAAGAAAATATAGGTATTGATCAGGAAGGGGCAAAGTGGTGTACTGACAGGTGGCGCGCAGTTGCACTCTCATGGTGCGAGGATCAAATCCCGCATCAACATCCGCACAGGCCAACCGAACACTTCATCCTTTTGGATTCGGTGAATTGGTGCCAGAAACATCTGAGGCGACAAAAGCGTTGAGTTGTACAGAGCCTCTCCCCCAATTCATTGTATAGACCGAATCGCATTCAACACGACTCTGAATGGAGCGAGAGAGCACGGGGCATCCTACAGAAGGGTTGATTGACGCCAAAAACTTTATATGTACTTTTATCGATCGTGAATTTGGGCGGAAAAGAAAAGGTACGAAGCCATTGTTTCATTGATCGCCCTATCGCCTGAATCCTCTGATCGCCTTTCTCGACATCATGGACACATCGGTAGGATGAATAATGATTGCAGTATCGATCATGATTGCGATTAGGTATCGATCGGAAAGTTATGTACTTATGTTTCCTTGGAAAATATGATTGCACGATGTGCATTCAATATAGTCAGCTCTTGCCTTGCTCTTCCGTGCGATCGGAATTTGCTCGAAGATTTCGGGTCGCTCTTACATTTACGATGGCACATTGTGACGGACTAGAGGAAGAGTTCACTTCGATGAAGGCGCTTGAATGGAAGAGCGGACGTCCCACCACCTCCCACTAGGTGCCGTTCGAAGTGAATGAGCTAAAAAGGAGAAATAGGGCGCCTACGCCCCTATTTTGAGCGTATGCACGACGGAAAAAGGACGGCTAGACCCTGTGGCAGAGAGGAGAAGGTGGCTTCCTTCTGTGCTCGGCATCTAGCGTTTTTTTTAGTTCGAAATGAATGCATTTTTGTTGCAGAGTTGCAGTCTGACACGTCAGCGAAGCTTGGAAGTTCAGCATTCCATGAGATGTACCCCTCCCTCACTGCGATAGCACCGGCGGCTGGGTTATGTGCGCGTCAGTCACTTCTCACAAGATGAAAATAACAACCTACCACAGTTTGAACCAGAACTAAGCAAACTGAGTCGACCTGGATGAGATCAGTGAATTGGGTGTGTGATACGCTAATTGCACATACCTTGACTGAATAATGGGGAGTGATGGGTTAGGTTTTATCAGATGTCAGAGCGTATCAGGTCAGATAGTAGCAGCACCCTAAATTGGTAACGCAACTTCACCGCCTTACTGTAATTTCCTGTATCTTCAAGACTTGAGAAGACGCAAAAAGGGAACATAAGCAGACGTTGGTGCCGGCAGAATGAGCCTCTCGCCCGTATGCGTCAATCGAACCGTTTAGTTACGCAGAGCAGGACAAAAGATCCGGGGGGACTAGGTTTCTTTCTCGGGTTTCTCACGTTTTATTTTGTACTTTCTCTACAGTTACACTGCCGAGCATCTCCACTTTCATAACTTTTCTATTCCACAATCTGCCTAATTTAACAATTTCGGTGTCTTGAAGTTACGTATTTAGGTAACTTATATGGAAAATTCCCTCGATATAGCACAGAAATCATAAATCCGAAAGAACGACAACTCCTTTATACTTCCATTAGCTAACCTTTTAATAGTTGTTGGCGTAGAGTAGCGCAGTCCATAGTTTAGCGTAATTAAATTGCCAGGCACACTGTATCACTGATCAGGTGACTGCCCCCGACTTGTTCCATAACCTACGTGGCCCGGTCCACGATATCAGCCTGGACAATACTTTGAGGAGGTACATTTCTGCAAAATTTTGATTTTTTCACGTGAAATTTTGCAGGTGGCCTCTAGTGAACAAATACAAGATAGCTATGTGGGGGAGGAAAATGAACTAAATTTCCGAAGACTATTTCTCTAAAGCGTTCCCTTTATAGAGCTTAGAAGAAGGTATCACCCATCTAGGGGTACCTCTCCGTTCATTATGTACATGTAAAAAAGGCGAACAGGGGAAATGCAAGTCTTTTCTAGCAGGAACAACGGTTTTATCAGTACCTTAGAGGCATATCGAATCAAAGTTTTTGAAGTGCACACACAAAAAATGAACCATTCAGTACGTTCTATCATCCCTAAAGTGAATAAAGATTTTGTAACTACCTGAAAGGAGCGAAAAACAAAATGATCTCTGGTTGGAGGGTGTGTCGGTCTCAATCAGTTTGCTAGGCAGACTAGCCATTGAAGAGCATGAATCAACGGTATGACTATTATGAGTCAGGGATGAAAGTACCCTTTGTGGGAATCTAAGAATTTCATTGGTTTCATAAGCAATGAGTGAAACGATAGGCCGCCATCTGCTTGTGTGTATTTATTCCAGGAAATTTAGATTTGTATCATCCCTACTATACATAAAACGCTTCGTCTGTCCGTACGTCCCTACGTCCGTCCGCCCCTTTATCCGTCCGTCCGTCTGTCACGAAATTCATATCCCGCGTCGCAGCAAAGCTGGGACTCTGAATTTTTAAGGTGATATAAGGGGTGGTAAAGGGACATCAGTGGTGAGGGAACGGAAGTGATAGCAACTGATAAGGGCTGATAAGGAGCCTCGAAAGGTGAATGATGGGAAATTCATATCTCGCGTCGCAGCAAAGATGGAATCTGAATTTTACATACAAGTTGGGCTGGCGCACACTACTGGCGCGTTACACATGGAAGGACGAGATTGACTGGAGGAATTTTGTTTCCCTTCTCCGTTTTTGCGAATTCCCCGTCTCTGAAACCATTCGAGTGATGGTACTGATCGATCGATATCGATCAAGCCTAATTAGCACGCTTCCATGTTTGATGCGCGCAGTTGTGTGCGCCAGCCTAACTGGTTAATCATTAATCCACAAACGAGTGGTATTTCTGGACAGACCCTGAAGGATTCATGAAGTTGAAGAAATGTTAATTGTACGCTGCGTGCTTTATTTCCAAAAATAGACCATGCTATGGCGTTTGCCAATCGATGCATATTCATTTCAAAGGAAACTATTAGGTTGATCGAAAAGTTTTGATAGGGTTGAGATTTTTTTTCTATTTTGTTTTACAACTCAGCAAGTAATGCAGGCTAATCAACAATGTAATAACCATCGTTAGTTATAACATTGTCCCACCCAACGGGCAGGTTAGCGATTCTCCAGAAAATTCCAGAATTAGGAGGATTAGGGTCAAAGAAGTCACCGACCACTTGTCCAAGGTGGTCATAGTTGACGAATTTTTTTTTTGCTTGGAAAGCCTTAGGAGGCCGGAATAAGCGGTAATCTGAAGGGGCAGTGCAGGGGATTAGGACGGATGTGGAACCTTGTCCCAACCTAGCTCTTCCAATTTTGCACGGGTCCCTCACATAGGTAAAGAGACCCGTGCAAAACTGGAGGAGCTAGGTTGGGACACGGTTCCACATGCAACCTATTTATCTGATACAGCCCCCTCAGATTATCACTTGTCCCGGCCCCTTGAGGCTTTCCTAGCAAAAAAAAAATTCGTCACCTCGAACATGTGGTCGGTGACTTCTTTGACTCCTGATCCTCCTAATTCTGAAAGAAGAAAATCGCTGACCTGCTCTTCAGGTGGGACAATGTTATAACTAACGATGGTTATTTATTGTTGATTAGCCTGGATTACTTGCTGAGTAATAGAAAAAAATCTCAACCCTATCAAAACTTTCCGATCAACCTAATACCATGAGGCCTGAATGTATCCATTCAATAGGGTCTTTAGAGAATTCAAAAATCCCTCCACGGGGCTGCGGCCCTTAAGCCATGATTTTGTTTTAAAATAGTGTTCCATTTAGCTTACAGACCACAGAGAAAGAGGCGAGTGAGTAACAAATGATCTTCCACTGCGAACAGTTAAAAACAAAGTTGTTGCCATTGTAGCCCGTACACTGCTTTTCCGAAGGGCATTGTTCCTGATCGCCACTACAGTACTTACCTTGTTTTGAAAAGAAATCACTTCCGCTAGTGAGGAGTTCTGCGAAAGCAGAGGGCAAATTAGCAACCTTTTGTTTCTTACAGCAAAAGCATGAAGAACGCAACCCCTTCGGATCCTTTCAAAAAACACCGAATGTAGGAATATTCGGTTGTGACAACAGAGCGTAGTCATACGCATGGCGGCGCGGTGTTTTTCGGAAAGTGAATTTTGAAGTCTTTTGCCCCCTCTCAGACTTCTCTACGTGAAATCACTTGCATTTACAGTAACTCCATCCACACGTAAGTTTTCACAAGGGCTGTTCCTGTAGGAAGCAGAAGCAGTGGATGGCTGATCGGAGTGGAAAGAGGAAGTGCCCGGTTCAGTGGGACAGTGGGGCAATTTCGTAATACTAAAACTCACTGGACTTTCAAGGCGACAGGTGTTCATGTGGACACACCCTTTGGGTAATCTAAGATACGTTGGAGAACACGCCACATGTGTGACGTCCATAGACCGTTTGACGTTTTGCGGTGTCGTCGCAAAATAGCGCCTCACTGAGCACTGATCAAATGTTTCGAGCCGTTTGGTATTTGATGTTTTACAACGCAACATTAACAAAAATATTCCCGTCGAATACCACATGGTATTTTTTGTTACCTAAAAAACTGCTCGATGCCTTCCCTGCTGCAAGCCAAAAGAATTACTAAGACCGCCGTCGGACTCTGCAGTTTTGCTACTCTGCCATTTTGTGGCGTCGCAATTTCGCACGCAATACCGTGGCGTTGAGATATTGCATTGCTGCAACTTGGCGTGCGGAGTCGCGACATCGCAAAATCGCGAGATCTGGAGGCGGCCTAAGATGGTATGCTCGGGAACACCAGTTTTCGTCGTTTCATCTGGCTCCGCGCTTTCTCCTTCCTTTCTTAGTGATCGTCTAGCTCCACCCCATCCGGTAGATCCTCTGAAAGGTCTCACGGCACAGAGATACTGCCCTATAACACATACTGAATGGGTGGGGAAGGCATGGTAACTCACTCTGGTCATCCTCCATACATTCGGTATTTCGCTTATTTCCAGACAATCAGGCTAATTTCAGTTTTTTATGAGTCATGGTAGGCAGTACAGAGGTATATCCTCAAGGAACCATCACACATTCTCCGAAAGGATGGTATTCTTCAGAGAGAATATTGAGGACGATGCTTTTGTATTCCGGTGTCTGTGGTTGAAACAGTTCGCCACGATCTCACATGGATGATGGATGCCCGGGTGTTCTTCTTCGGGCGACTGTGGAATGCGTCATTAGAGATTTCAGTGGCGGTAAAAGCATTGCAGAAGTGAACATGCCTTTTATTGTGTTTCAGAGGATAATGGCGAGATGGGTGTCTTCGTATGAATAGTTGAAAGCAAAAACCTTTTTCGATGATCAACACCTTCGAGTGCATCACTCATGGAATTGCAAGTGGAATCCTTGAGGGTATCGACTTGCAATGGCAACATCTGGCAATGCGATAAAGTGACGGAGTTAGCCAAAAAAACACCGTGTTTTGGTCTCAGAAGAGGGCTCGATAATCATAAATGAACTGCACAGAGCTGGAATATATTATGATAAGACTGTGGTGGGTACAATCCTGTAAACTGTGCAAGTGCAACGGAGCTACCACAACCAATGTGACACCTGAAAATGGTTTTGATGGGCTTCATTTTTGTTCGTGGAGTCATGGAATGAGGGGCACCCAAAGATACGGAACAAATCTTCCACTACTGATCTTGATACGCTGCTGATTATTACCGCAGCCGGCGCTGCGAAAGTTACTACAGGGATGCTGAGTTATGGGCAGAAGTTTCGGTGTCGGACGGAACTCGAACCCGCACTTCATCCTTTCCCGGCATATGTGCTGATATCTTTCACTACTAACTCTTTCGGTATTCCTATGTCCAGGGATCGCAAGCTATTCCGCGTCGAAGTTCGCAAAAGTCTCGAGACAACGCGCTTCGAATTTTTCCTCAAAATCCTACTTTTTAATGATTTTTTCACGACTGCCAAATTGCTTCGATTGATTTTCACAACACAGTTCCGCTGTGCTGTTACACCCACAATTTCATCTAATTTCAATATCGATTTTTGATGACAGAATGACGATGAATTAGCCACGAAATTTGAGACTGTGGCGAATGGTAAAGGTGAACTGAGCAGGCAGAAAAGGTGCCTCCGTACATGTAGTCATAGTCGGTACAAGGGATCGGACTGCGCCTCTAGAACTCGAATTTCCAGGTTTTACATATGTCTACACCGTTGACCGCGAAAGGGTGGATGTATTCAGCAGAGTCTTTCAACCTTTTTTTCTACAACGACGGGTTCGGGACATGTGGCTCGGTCTGCCCAGGGTGCTAGACTGGACCGACTACTGGGTGGAATTTCCCCAGCCGTCACCTTCGACCTTCGAATTTACACTCAGCTGAAGCTGACGGAAAGAAAGCATATGATAGTGAGTTAGCGATTTTCTCGCTTGCAGTGTCAGTTCATTTTCGATCGATAAATCACCGAGTAGTAAGAACATAACGATAAGGCCCACTCAAAAAGTTTTTACAAAAAGCGGTGCTAAATAGCAGCGTTATTTAAATAACACTTCTGCAAGGGACCGGATACATAAATAACGATGCTGGGTTACGGTATATGTACTGATGGTGCATATGCGCGACGCAAGATCGATTAGTGATAGACGATGATTTTAAAATCTACATTTTTCTTCGAAATATGGACTTAACTCGTGATTACTAAATACTAGTCCGATACAGAACTATTTAAGTTTCTAACTATTTAGCGATTTCACATAAAATAACAGCGATAAGGTGAGGAGTGTTGAATGAAGAGAGGAAATGTGGTGTGATGTGGAAGTGCCGGAGCGGATCCATTTACCCCCAAATCGTGGTTGTGTCAGGTGTTCCAGGAAAAGAAAACAGCATCGACAAAACAACCAACAGTTGGCAGTAAATAGTGGAGCATCATGGAACTGGCCTGATCGCCATCAGGTAAAAAGAACAGCATAAACGATTAAAAACTTACCGTTTGATGGGGTACTTTGGAGGAAAGCAGTATGTCCATGGCTTGCATTGTGTGCTGCTATGAAAGTGTGTGAAGCAGCTGTCCAACCTCCGCTACTCGGACTTAAGTGATGGACGAGGCGCATGGCAACGAACAAACTTGTAGCCTGTCGCTCATTGTTTCTCCTGTCTACTCGCCCACGCTTTGGACTTGAAAAATACTAAAAATAATTTTTGGTGGAGAACTGCAGCAAGTGTCCCCTTCTGCAGTTAAAATAATGGGCTGGAGTGAAGTAGTGGCTAGAGGCGTCACATATCGCTTGGAGAAACTATGGGGCTTCAATTTTTCTGTACTTCAGAGGTCGTTCCTTTTGCAACTTCAGGAGGATCTGAGTGGCTAGTCAGCTCAAACGTTGCTGTAAGAAGTTACCAAACATGTGAGGGATTGTGCTTTTATCTTTGGCAACCTGGAATGAAGCATCAGATCAGGACCCAACTCCGCACTTGCTTCGCGGCATTCCGCATGCAAAACATTTCCGCTGCTACAGAATGAGCGAAAAATGTAGGCATCCTGCGGCAATCGCTCACATATTCCGCACGCAGCTTGCGGCGAAGTTTGTGCGACGCCGCGTATTGACCCAGTGTTACGCACCCACATTTTACTCCACTATCAGCTTAAAGGATATGCTGTGACTGAGAGAAGAAGGTAGAGGACCGAATTTAATCCTTGAAGAACTATGATAAGTTAATTATGTAGCCACGTGTTTGCTTAATTCGAATGACTTAAAGACACCCTTAAGGGTAATTCGATAAAAGGATGAAGATAAATTCTTTGGCGTCAATCAATCCCTTCCTGGGATGCGCCGCACATTCCAGTTCCATTCAGAATCGTGATGACTGCTGAATGTGATATGACCTAAACAATGGTTTGCGGTGGTCAGCCGTTGAAGAAGCCAGTGCTTTTATCTTCTCAGACAAGTCTGGCACCAATTTGCCTACTCCCGAGGGATGGAAAGCTCGGTTGGCCTAGGCGGGCGTTGATGCGGAATTGGATTCCCGCACCATGAGAATGGGGTGTGCGCCACCTGTCACTACACCACCACCGCCCAGTGATTTGATAGATCGTGGAATAATTGTGGGCTATGAAAATCGAGACTGTCAGTGCTGTAACAATAGAGAAGGAATGAAATGTTGCCGACATTAATCCAAGAATTGTGAACCCGAAAACCAATCTTTCCACACCTACCCTCCTCCCGAAACGCAAGCAAAGAGGCCGCGTCGAAGATTCCACTGCGCTCCTTTTTAATGCGAGTTCCGCTACAGATTATCTATTCTGAACTAGGATGCTGGTTCACAGACAACGTATGTTTCCAGTTGCCATTTTCTTCTCACTTCTAGAGAGCCTATGAACGTGAGGAACATCTCGTGCTTGCTGTTTATGTGACGGAATCCCTAATTAGGTCACGTCCGGCAGACTCGTAACTTTGAATTCAAACGGACTGCGAGAGTCATCACTACTCAGCTTTATCAAGATTTTTCAGATTTTATTCTTATACTTCCTTTTTATTTAATTCTTCTCATCGCATTGTCCTTCTGGTGTCCTCTTGGAGTTTAGTCGCTTGCTGTTGTCCGGCTCGCAACGTCAGCGATGTTGGCGTGGTACGTAGACGTCCGCTAACATTCGGTTTACGCTGAAAATGTGGAAAGAGTTAATTTTGAACTACAAAATATTTAAAGACCTTTACATACTTAGCAGTGCACCATTCGATTCGCAGTATGACCGCAGCCTAATTGACCACTGGTAATGGGTGTTAATTTGCGTTACATCAAGGAGTACCGGAATTGAGCCCTATTTTTTGCGAACATTACAGGGAAATTTTGTGGCATTCTTTATTTTGCCATGCGCAAAGATTTTGTGCTTGAACATTCTGCACGCCATAGTTAACACAGATTCCGCAATTCTTCGAGTAATGCCCATCATTTACCTTATCGTTTTGCGGAAACGACAACCGACCAATGTCCAGATGCATTGTGAGCGTTAGAGGCAGTATAAGAGGGCATGTGAGCAGCTCTAAAAAGACCTATTTTAGAAATATCGTTTCAAAAAATGATTTCAATAAAATGTAAGTTGTTATTATTATCTTGTTGAGTTCGTTTTCGAAATGCCCCTTGTCACAAGATTTTGTATCGTTTGGCGAATGGAAAGACGATTCTATGCACGTAACGCGTTCCAGCGCACGCGTTGCCCTGCATATAATGCATATCGAGCCAATAAAGAGCCCATAGGGTCGAGAAAGTTTATATAAAACGTATATAGGTGTTACTGGAGTTAGGGGGGGGAGCACTCGATAAAAGCATAGGCCACGCCCAATTTCTGCGTATAGTCGCTCTCAAGGTTACTTTATGCTTAATTATGGCCAAGTCTAAGAAAACGACTATTTTTTCCATGACCATATTACGAGCAATTCGCTCCAATTAGAACAATTCACGCGTATTTGCTCAGGCCCAGGCGGGGGGATCTCTTCTCATTAGGTCAGGCTTACAGAGAATTTACAGAGAGAGAAAACAAGGATCCCTCTCATGAGAACAGTTTCTTAGCAAAATTCGATTCAGGTGGCGCTATGGCCTCTCTGCGTTCTTACCATAGCTTCAGAGACGCAGAACATAGAGCATTTCCCCCACCGCGCCCTAATATAGGCACATGGATTGATAAAAAAATTCTTTTGAAAAATTCAATTTTCGATGTACCTTTAGTGTCCGGTCGCTTTCTTTCGTTGAGCTGTAGTAGGGTGGCAACGAGACCTTTCAGCTGAGCTGAAGCATGGCTTCCTATTTGTGGATAGGCGCACTAAAGTCAAGCACAACATTTGTATCAATTTAGATCGTTATTTGTAAACAAATTCTATTACGACTCTCTTCATCCAAAATGATTACCAGATAGAGCACTTCTAAAAGGCATCTACATCTTCACTGTAGCGTAAGGATCAAAAATATATGCGGTTTTGAACTTTCACCATAATTTTGGTCAACGTTCTCGTACAAATTTTTCTCGTATTTTGAAGGCAACGTCATCTCAGCTGCGTAGGGTACAGGATAGAGGTTAGAAAGCTATTCAACTGGGCACTCTGAGCATGACCAACTCTTGCCTCAGTGCTGTAAAGTGTATTAAAGAGTCCCAGCCTTGCTCCTTGTCACTTTCTGCACACTTGCTGGTTTCGTTGAGTTATGAGCTTTGTATGGTTAGTTGAATTTTTTCAAAAGTTCGGTTATTTCTAGAATTTCCAGATGAATAAGTCCTCCGATCTCCACCCTGCCCCCTACTCAACTAACATAAGACAATTTGTTTTAGTTGCTTTAGGAATACAAAAAAAATTGAACAAAATATGTACATAAACGTCGACCAGAGCTAAGATTAAAATCCAAGACCAGATATATTTTTGACCGCTACTGTAGGTCAACAACGGTACCTCATAACACCTTGTGTGCCGATGGGATGGCAACATTTAAAACTGTTTAAAAGGAAGTGCTGTACAAGGATTGTTATTACTCCAGTACAGACAGGATCAGACCATAGTCGGTCGCATAGTTAGTCGGAAGGTCATCTAAAAGGGCCTAGCGCCATTAGGAAGACGGGTATTTATCCTTAGCACAGAACTGCGCAATGCGCCGTGCGGCTTGTGAGCAACCAACATGCCCTACGCTTTGTTTAAGGCACAATCGCCTTAGCACCAAGCAACATGCGGCGCCCGTAGGTTGCACTCCGTACACCGCATTGCGTAATTCTGTGATGCACACCCGAAGGTGACAGGAGAGTACGATATGACAGCCTTCGTTATGAATGGTAGTAAATTGGTTGTGACAAGAAAATTTTCAGTAAAAAAATAGTCACAAAAAAGGACCCGTATGAAGGGTGGGGAGCTGGGCATCGGTAATGAAAACTAAATGGGAGCAGATTTTTCACAAAATATCTGAAAATCAAAACGTTTTGAAAATTGCTGTGAAAATCTAAATGATGAAGTTAAATTTACCTTGGTGATTTTCATGACTATGGCTGGTAAATTTTCACCATCGAAAGCTCGTTTTAGCTCGATCAACTCATACAGTACACAGCCCAGGGACCACAGATCACTTTTTTGATTGTACGCTCGTCCTAAAATTGAAACATTCGCTTCAAAATACAATTCTTCCTTACATAAATACAATCCCTATTTTCTTAGTGTGACAGCGTTATGATCCCTCTACTTTGCCCACAAAAACGGCGGCATCTGATCCCACTCCCATTTCCATACATGTTTGTTCCCATCCTTTCTCCAGTACCTGGAGTACAAAAATATTGGTGAAGCTGTCGTGAACGGTGTTATCGATAAATAACCACAAATCGTTATGAAGTTCCTTTTACTTAAAGGCATACCACGCGATAATCCAATTAGTGGCTTACTTTCGTGGGGCCACTAGGTCCTTGGATACTTGATCAAACTGCGTCTTTGTTGCGGCTGCACGATGCACCCTCAAGGTGTTGTGCCTCCTTGAACAAAACCGAGCCACGCCCACCCAGCTGAATCATACGTGGCGTTAGATGGAAGATTTTCCGATGTGGAAGCTGCCTTTGATACCAAAATGGCCGTTTCATTTAATTATTACCTCTTGGAGCAAATTTCATTTTCCACGTGAGCCCCACGTTGGAAACTTGTTGGTCTGAGGCCGGGTGTGATCCAGCCGGGTGGGCGTGGCTCGGTTTTGCCCAAGCAGGCACAACATCATGAGGGTGCACCGTGCAGCCGCAACAAGGATGCAGTTTGAGCAGTCATCCAAGGGCACACTCGCTCCACGAAAGTAAGCCACTGATTGGATTATCGCGTGGTGTGCCTTTAAATCATAGCGCGTGACTGTAGGTCAAGGAGTTGTTGAAAATCCAAAGTGGCTCTTGCTATGCTGCACAACATAGTAATAAATATTGTGGTTGTTGTAATTGAATTGAAGTGTGCGTAAAAATGGATTAAGACAAAAATCTCCGATCGAATGCAAGGAAAATAAGGTGTAAAGCTGACCCTCACAAATCTCGGGGCTGAGGTAATTTGGCGTGCCAATGACCGTCGATGCAAGACTCCTTGTGGTGAGCTCCTTGGAAATTCCAAAATCAGATAACTTCACAAGAGTCTTCTTTCTAAAAACAACTTTCGTAATATTTATAAAACATGAAGTTGATAGTTAGCTAAATACTTATCTATAACTATTTTCAAGATCTTGATGATAAGACGTGATGTACAAAAATTGGAATCTAACATCGATATTTTGCTGTTTCGGAGCCCAGTGATGATTAGGTTGTTTACCAGCAGTGTGAGACTCCAAAATATTAGGTTGTCCCAAAAGTCTTGTAGGATTTTTTTGCGACCATCATTTTTATTATTTTTTCTTCCAACAAACAACAATTAGGCAACAACGTATTCACCATTATTATCGATAAGACTCTACCACCTCATAGGTAAATCGTTGATTCCCTCCTCCCGGAGCCCTGGGCTCTGGGAGTCAATGAAGTCAGCGATAGCCTTTGCAAGCATGCCATAATCAACGAATTTTCTCTTGGCCAGGAAGGATTCAAGAGGATGGGTAAGATGGTGGTCAGAAGGGGCAATGTCTGGAGAGTATGGCGGATGGGGCAGCACATCCCAGCTGAGCTCCTGTAGCTTGGCCTAGGTACTTTTGATGGAATGGGAGGGGGCGTCGGCATGGGAGGGTGACCGCGGACCTTGACCGCGGACCTTTTTTGGAGCTTTTCTCGAGCAGCGACAGCAAGCTGCTGGAGCTGGTGGGTGCATACGGTAGCGATGACTGTCTCGCCTTGTACCAGCACTTCATGGAAAAGCATTCCTTCCGCGTCACAGAAGTAGCACAGTTCTAAGCGTGGTTTGTCTTCCATGTTAATCTCGCCGTTGCTGAAGCTGATGAACCAGCGGCGCACGGTCACGTAGCTCACACATCCCTTGCCCAATGCAGCGCTGATGGAGTGGCAAGCTTCTGTCGTTTTGATGCCGCAAGACCGCTCATTGTAGATGACACCGCGAGTTGGGTGGGTATCGACAACGGGCATTGTAGCTCTCCCCAAAAAATCTGGTGGGTCAATATATATTTTACTAGCAAGCTTAGAGCAAGTTATACCATATTCCTGAACTGCATAGACCTGCCTCGAAGTAAACAAGAGTTACTGATTTTTTTGGAAAAATCCTACAAGACTTTTTGGGCAACCTAATATTAGGTCTGTGCAGAATAAATGGCCAGAACCGACTACTTTTTTCGAAACGCCATAACTTCGCTCAGACACAATTTTAGTTGTCGAAATAAAAACCGTTCGAATCTACACAGCCTCGCCAACGATCTGGTAAAGAGAATATGCAGTCATGATAAAATTGTGGATTGCAAAAATTAATAAAGTCAACGATGGCATTTTCAACCTGCATAGTTTCGGCGATTTTTTTCTGACGCAGGTTTGCATCGAAAACCGGGAAAAGGTGGTGATTCGTCAGGGATAGGTCTGGGGAATAAGGGGGGTGATGGAGAGTCTCGATCAGTTTCTGCCGGGTGACTTGCAAACTGTGGGGTTTTGCGCTGTTTTGCGCACCCAGTAAAAAACTGATGCAGTTCGGCATCGAGACTCTCCCTCACCCTCCTTATTCCCCAGACCCAACCCTAACGGATTACCACTTTTTCCGGGTTCCCGATGCAAACCTGCGGCAGAAAAATTATGCACGGTAAAAATGCCATTCTTGACTTTATTAATTCTCGCAATTCAGAATTTGGTCGAGATGGCATATTTTCTTTACCAGATCGATCTACTTGATCAAATTCGACAAAATTTTAATATGTGATGCCTGAACCTATTGCCAACATTTCCTTCTACTTGAGTGCCACTTGACACTTTTCATGGTTTTTTACAAGAATTTACTACAATACCACCCGAAAAAGAAAGAGGCTTGGTCAAGGAAAACGGCTTTCTTTACAAAAACAAAACGAGCAAGCCTCAGAGAACATTAATATATTGTAGAAAGACCACGACTTTTGATGACAGCGGCACAGCGGGACGGCATAGCGATGGCACTCCAAAAACAAAAAATTTCATATAACTGCGTAACCTATACCGTTTAGCGCCAAAATAGTATATTTGGTATGCAGTGTCTCCAAGTACAACAGAGTTCAATTTCTCTTAGATCGGTCCAGTCGCAAAAACGTTACAAGTGAAAAACCCAAGTGAAAGACCCTTCGCCGAAGACTTGTGAGCGATACTGTAGCAAACTATTTTAGAAAACTTCTCGAGACTTTGGAGGAGCTTCCGATTTTCTTAGATAGATATTAGGTAGTCTAAAAAGTCTTTTCGTATTTTTAAATACCGCTTTTTCCCTCAAAACTGCTTTCCACAAAATTTCTTCTGTACATATATACAGTGCTCTGCATAATTATACAGCCACCTATAGATTGTCCAAAAACTCTGTTCGCAGAGTGATTCAAAAAAAGTCTCTAAGTGAGATGTAGCCAATGTGGACGCGCATTCGCGCATCCATACCAAATTTTAGCCAAGAAACATAGAAGATTCTTTTCTTAATTTGTTTCGAAAATGGCGCTTATACCATTCTGCAAAATTATACAGCCACTGAACAGATTGACGCATTCGTCAACCGAGAAACAACGAAAAAGAGAAAAATGCTGATTTTGCGATCACTTAGTGCTCCATTGTTCCAAATAACCACAAATTTTGATGATATAGGTCGATATAAAGAATTTCAGAATGTTTTTAGACCGCATGCTGCCACGCTTCGATGACAACGTCTTTAAACTCCCTGACACCTTCCAATCGGTCTGAATTCTTTTCCCTGCGAAACCCCAGATAATCTTCCATCATGTAAAGATTGGAGCCGTTCGTTATCCGGGCTAGAAGGTCCATTCGGTGACGGCTTCACCATGATCGAGTGTTCCAGTTGACATGGGATGGTCCATTAACTTATATAAAAACAAGATTTCGGTGAAGATTTCGAGACGCGTGACAGGAGAAGGGTACGGCGCACAAAGGCACGGTAATCGATGGTTCATCCTTTCGAGAACAAAACAAAAATTCGAATACCATACCATGACAAATTGTCCGAAAATTCCCTCAAGTTTGTACACCTTTCCCCTTCGGTTTTTTCTCCAGATTGTTCCGTCTGATGAAAAAAGGTTTCGGCTATGACGTCCCCGACGGATACCGGCGCTATCGCACAAGCACAAACCTACGTTTCCAAAAAGAACTTCAAAGAAGGAGGTGTCAGGGTGTGGGATCAAGTAATCATTCAAATTTTCGTTTTGTTCTCGAAAGGATGAACCATCCGATTACCGAGCCTTTGTGCGCGTACTCTTCTCCTGTCATGCGTCTCGAAATCTTCACCGAAATCTTGTTTTTATGTAAGTTAGTGGGCCATCCCATGTCAACTGGAACACTCGATCATGGTGAGGCCGTCACCGAATGGACCTTCTGGCCCGGATAACAAACGGCTCCAATCTTTACATGATGGAAGATTATCTGGGGTTTCACGGGGAAAAGAATTCAGACCGATTGGAAGGTGTCAGGAAGTTTGAAGACGTTGTCATCGAAGCTGGCAGCATGCGGTCTAAAAACATTCTGAAAATCTGTATATCGACCTATATCATCAAAATTTGTGGCTATTTGGAACAATGGAGCACTAAGTGATCGCAAAATCAGCATTTTTCTCTTTTTCGTTGTTTCTCGGTTGACGAATGCGTCAATCTGTTCAGTGGCTGTATAATTTTGCAGAATGGTATAAGCGCCATTTTCAAAACAAATTAAGAAAAGAATCTTCTATGTTTCTTGGCTAAAATTTGGTATGGATGCGCGAATGCGCGTTCACACTGGCTACATCTTTCACTTAGAGACTTTTTTCAATCACTCTGCGAACAGAGTTTTTGGACAATTTATAGGTGGCTGTATAATTATGCAGAGCACTGTATGCAGTACAAGTCCACGCGCATCTATAGGTATTGTTGTCTTCCATCTCCCGGATAACCCTTTTCGGCAAAATGAAAATATCAAAAGTCACTTCATTTTCAATTCCAATTTTTTTTTCTTTGAATGGCGTTAGACAGGGAAAGGAAAAGGTGATAATCCGATGGAGCAAGATCAGGGCTATAAGGCAGCAGTTTTTATCCGAGCTCGAAAATTTTTTAAAAGAAAAAATTCAAAAAAATTTTTACCACTGGTGAAAAAATGACTCGCCAAAAAATTCTTGAGCTTGGATAAAAATTGCTGCCCCGTCCACCTTATAGCCCTGTGCTTGTTCCATCGGATTATCACCTTTTCCTCTCCCTGTCTAACGCCATTCAAAGAAAAAATTTTTTTATAATTTTTGTATTGAAAATGAGGTTGACCGTTGATATGTTTATTTTGCCAAAAAGGGTTATCCGGGAGATGGAAGACAATAATACCTATAGATGCGTGTGGACTTGTACTACATGTGTATGTACACAAGAGATTGCTGGAAAGCAGTTTGGAGGGAGAAAGCGGTATTTTAAAATACGAAAAAACTTTTTAGACTACCCAATATTTTAGAGTCACACACTTTTATTAAACATTCAAAATTTATATAATTTACTTCGAGTGTTTTGTTCTGGTTCTGGCGGTATGGAACTAATTGTGACTAGAATAAGCTCAACTGAAAGCCATGCATTCAAAACCCGAATTTGAAGGAAAAAAAACCGACAAAAAGCTGGAAAGTGAAAAGGTAGACCACAGCTATAGTACATTCAATCGTACCTGTTCAATAAGATATTCTGTGTTTTGAGATCTCTATGCACAATCGATTTTGAATGAATATGATTAAGAGCAATAAGGATCTGAAAGAATTTCCTATTTTGAGTTCAATTCACTCGCTTTTGGTAGTGTCAAATAAAAACCCAAATCTTACTTACAATTGAACCATTACAAGAAGATATTATTATTACCATTACTATTATTATATTATTATTATTAGATCTTACCTGCGTAAAGTAGTTGAGAACCTGTGACTCGGGGAAGTTCACACCTATAAACCGCATTGAGAAAGGCTCTGTGATCATCATGTGCAAATTTACTTAAGGTTTTTTGTTTTGCTCTACGGCTACAAAAGGGTACGGACGGTGATGTAGCCTTTCGACCGCTACAGCCGCCGTCAGAGTTCGCAATTGTGCGATTTTGCCGCCTCACACTTTCGCACGCGATACTGCGACCTTGCGAACTTGCATTACCGCAATTTTGCGTGCGGAGCGACAGCACTTCAAATAGCAGAAATTGCAAAATTGCAAGATTGCAGAATCACAAAAACGCGAAGTAGCGAAGTCCGATGGCGGTCTATGCAACGGAATGTCACCCTGGGCATATGTGCAGAGTCACAAAAGGCTTGGTGGCGAGCGCGCAGAGCGGTCCAACCAATGGCAAGCTCAGCAGGGAAAGGATCCAATAATGAGGGGCGAGTTGCTATCCACCTGAATGCCTAGCTTTCCCTTACCATGTAGCTATTTTGTGCACCAAGAAATCTCGAATGAGCTGACCTTTCTGCTCCTGTACGAGCTTTTCCATAGTGCCACCTTCAGCATACTGCATGACGATTGCGAGCTGATTCTCGAACACGAAATAGTCATAATAGCCGATAATCATCGGATGATGCATTTTTTGTAGCAATTTCACCTCACCTAAAAGTAACTGCATGTAATGGTTCTAAAAGAGGATATTTTTCTTCGAAATAGCGTGAAATTCGATATTCTCGGTGCAGATTTGAAACCAGAGTCGCTTACAGTTGTTTTGGAGCGCTTGATAGGGCGTGGCTTACGGGCTTGAGTGAGAGTGTATCAAGCTCTCCCACCCCGCCACACCCTTACACTCTCGCCATGCACTCTCATTCTCGCCACTCAGGCCACGCCCTATCAAGCGCTCCGAGATGGTTTGTAAAAACTTTATTTATGATTTGAAGTTTAGAGATGTGGAAAAGGTAGTCATGAAGGAATTAGAAGAATTGAAAATAAGTGAATAATCTGTTCATAAAATTCTCTGCTAATTATTTCATCGTAACTACGACGTTTTGTTCGAAATGGCTAGGTAATCATAACAGCCTGCGAAAACTATGCAAGGACCGGAGTAAACCTTTCGAGCATATCCAGTCCAAAAAAGTCTGTCGTGGCAGGCACCCAACTTATTGGTAGACATTTTCACTGGCAAATTTTCAAATCTTACCCATCATCGACTTTTCCTCATCTGGACTCATTCCATGGATGAATATTGTCTTCACGATGACCTGAAAATAACTTATTAGTCTTCTTTCGCTCCTCATTGAGATTCGTCATTGTGGATGTTGGTTGGAGCTGACGTTGTTGTCGGTTTGTTTGCGGAGTGAGTGGCATAGAAATGCACGATAGGTGGGAATGTCATATGACTAGCGGCGTATTTGGAGTGGTTTTGGAAGAGGAGTGGTGATCTTCAAATCTGATCGGAGCTACTACGAGAGCTGATAGGTCTCTCAGGATGGTAGGTGGTTCGGGCTATTGGAAGATTTCAGTTAGGCAATTCAATGCGCAGCTACAGGGATGCTTAGTTACAGGCAGAGGCTTCGCTCTCAGGCGGGACTCGAACCCGTACTCCATGCTCTACCGAGTAGTTGTGCTAATCCATTACATCAACGACACCCCTTTCACCGTTACTCAGCTTCTGAATGGTATATTTATCACAGCGCTGAAGGCTCAGGCATTGTTCTGAGTTCGCGATTCAGGTGGAAAGTATACGATCACGTATCGATTAGGTGAATGATACGCCTGCATCGTAGCACGGGTCCCGGACTGCTTGATACGATGTATCTTCTTCCATCTGTCTGAATTGCGCGAGTCGCACGATCGCCTGAATCGCGAACTCTGAGCAATGCCTTGAGTAAAAATTAATTTTAATGTTTTGATTTTCGATATACGTGTGAATGCTGGTAAGCTATGGCAAATATACCATTTGGAATCTGAGCTAAGCTGAAAGGGGTCGGTAATGTAATGGATTGGTACGTATGCTCGGAAAGCATGGCGTGCGGTTTCCAGCCTCGTCCCAAACCGAGCTTTGCCCAGAGCTCAACACGTCGTGATAACTTTACCATCCCGGGCTGCGGCGAAAACCAGCAGCTACCAGAAATCAGAATTATTAATGGATATTATTCGCTTACTTTCAAGGGAAAATAAAAGATAGTCGCTACTATCGCATGCAAGGCACGGTAGCAATATTAATGGCCCCAGACAGTTGTAGCCTTCATTTCTTAAAGGTGACATCACATATAGTAAACGTTCAATGGATGTTTTTTATTGGAACCATAGAATGCAAAAGGTACGGCAGATAAAGTTCCGCTCCCCCACAGATGTACCAGAAACTGTACTGTGGCGCGCGTAGGAATGGTTCTCGTCTGGAACGTAGGAAAATTTTCTGGGAAGAATCCATTCAAAATGTTCCATGTTCGACTCTCTTTTAATCTTGGCATTGATAGATACTCTGGCTAGTTTGTTGTTAAGCCTTCCAAGATTCACGATCTTATTTATTCGAGGCTAACGTTTCGGCGTCTTCGCCTTCTTCAGAGCCTGAAAAGTCGAAAAAAAAAACTTGAGACCTAATTCAATCCAAGACTTTCACAATCCCGAGAACTTTTCAACAGAGTACTAAACCAGCTCTCGGTATCGATCGATCAAAGGGTGGCATGGGCTCACCTTGGTATTTGCGACCGGGGCGCGGATCCGTTGCCAGGCCTGCGGCAGTGAATATGTGGGTGAAACAGGGCGTCCCCTCCGCACGCGAGTTAAGGAACACCTGGAGGGTCTTATGAGGTCAAAGACCCAGACTCCCTTGGGTATGCATCGTGTTCAGTGCCATGGAGATACCGAATTTGCAGTCTCAGTCACCATCCTGGCACTCGAACCCGAAACCACCGCGCGAAAAACACTGGAGGCTTTTTGGATTACAGCAAAAGATCCTAAAATAAACAGGAAAGAGGAATGTGTGGCCATAACCCGTGACCTCGCGCCCTTCCTTGGCCTCTGTAAGTTTTGACCTACTACACGAGGTTGAGGTCGTAGAGATGGAGGTACTGCTCCTCAGTCTCCTAAAAAAGTTGTCCTGCTGGTGGTCCATCTCGCGCCCCGGTCGCAAATACCAAGGTGCGCCCATGCCACCCTTCGATCGATCGATACCGAGAGCTGGTTTAGTACTCTGTTGAAAAGTGCTCGGGATTGTGAAAGTCTTGGATTGAATTAGGTCTCAAGTTTTTTTTCGACTTTTCAGGCTCTGAAGAAGGCGAAGACGCCGAAACGTTAGCCTCGAATAAATAAGATCGTGAATCTTGGAAGGCTTAACAACAAACTAGCCAGAGAATCCATTCAAATTTGCAAGCAACCTAGCAACGTCTAGTATGCCACAATTCCATAAAAATTTTATTTTAGTATAAATAGTTGCGGTATGTAGACTGCTCATTAAAGGGGGACAAAACGATAAGGGCGTTTTGGAATTTTTTCCCAGTTTTTCACACTTTCAAGAACTTTGCAATTTGCTCCTACTGTAAAAACAGTGGCGAAATTTGAAGTATTTCTCCGTAAAAGAGAAGTTTTAGCCAAAGGAAGCTTGTTCTGGAGCTTAAAAATATCTGCAAATTCATTGATAACTGTTAATAACTTTGTTGATGACTTTATTATTATTGATTAGAATCTGTAGTGAGGAAAGTTAGTGTATAGCCCCAACCTTTTGAGCTAGTGGATCCTCCCTACGCCGACAGAGCCAGCAAACACCGTAGGCTCCACGGCCAACGACTCGTATCCGTTCATAGTTCTCCATTATTGATTGCTATCGATTACTAATTGGTCATCTAACCTTGAATAGGAGCAGGTATCAAGGCGATGACGACGAGTATGGAACAAGTTTATTTGTATCACGAATTGCAAAATGTACACATCAAATGAATCACAGTTGGCAGATAAATATGGATCTTCAACAATTATTTACAATAAATATTATGTCAATGATCGGATAATAAGATGAAAATCAATTGGGACGTTGTGGAAAAGAGCGTGGGCGATCGATACAGAACACGTTTCGAAGAGAAACACACATCATTAGACCAGTGGGGACGACCAGGCGCTGTGAAGAAAAGAAAAGGGATTTGGGCAGATTTGTCCCTTCGATGTAATGATCCTAGGGTTAATGAGCTACAAGATTGGGGTTAGAGTTAGGTAAAGTAAGGGCCTAATTACCGCAAAGTAATAGTTGTAACCCAGGAATGCCTGGGAATCTCAGGCATTCGTACCGGCATTTTTTTCACGTAAGCGAGAACAGGTTTTATTGAAAATCAACAACAACCTTGAAAAATTGTAGATATTCAAAGAGTTTGTAACCTTATCGTAACAGAGGAGCTACTCTTCGAATGGTTTGGTTTTATCTTAAGAAATAGGAGAAATTGCTTGGGAGGGTGTAGCCATTTGACCGGTATCGCCTAGTAGAATATGACGAATGAAGAACCCACTGGGGTAAGAGATCAGCTGATCAGAGTTCTACGTGATCACATGTGAATAGGGCTATCAACGCGATCGATCTGAAAATAAGAAATATGATTCATTCGGCGTAGATTCGTTCCATTTATGATATGCGCCATGCAATAGACTTTCCATGGCAACAGTAATGGATTTTGAATGCGTGTAGGACCCAGGGTCAGGTTGAGCGGCGACAAAATTAGTCGTCAATACAACACACCCCAGAAAGGGGTTACCGGTATGACATGACTTCTCCATTTATTTTCATGAAAACATTATCCTTTTCCCCTTCCTGTCCAACAACTTCCCCTCTACCGCTTGATGCCTAAGAAACCGTCGCCGTACGGATTTTTCATGTCTGTGACTATACTCGAGGCGTCACCCCTCTCAAAGAAGGTCGTCATTCGACGATAACCATACCACCGTCACATAATAAAAAGTATGATTATCGATTGTCCACTTCGTTTCAGAAATAACTCATAGCTCATCGGTTTAAAAATTCTCCGCAAAGGGGCGGGGGGAGGAGGTCGGAGCCGTTGAGAAATAGTCGATGGAAATTTCAAAAAAGCCGATCCCCTCCAACCCTAAACACGGCCCCCACTTTCCTATCCGAAATATGATTCCCGATCGAGAAATCCTTGACAAGGCTCCGAACCTGGTAGGACCCATCTTAGAAAGTAGTACGATGAAGTCGGTGTATTAGCTCCCAGACAAAACATATAGTAATTACCGACCCTCGGATGATATGTGATTTCATGCTGGACCATCCATAGCAGCGGCTTCAATGGTTATAACCCGAGCCCTGCCCGGTACTAGCATTTAGGGTAGACCTGTTTTGTATTGATATAATGTTTATCAACGAGCATGGGCTGCGCACCTGTCAGATACCAGGTCCAGTTCAAGGGTAACAGACTTCTAGAATACGCATTACTTCCCATAATTTCTCTCGGTTCCTTGGTCAAAATTCTCCTGAGCTGTCTGCTAAATATCTTTTCTATTTTCTTTTTATTTTCATGTGACGCATATATTAGTGAAAGCAGAGCACACCACCAAATCCGCGTCCCACTTACGTAATCCAATGGGAACCTACCAAAGCTGAAGATCCTCACTTTTCGAGGCTGTGTGATGGGGGAATTAGGAATTTGCTGACAAAGCTCAGTTGGTTTGGCAGCCAAAACCTTATACTTTTACGAGATTGGTAATAAACAGAGGAAATAGGCTTTACCTTGATGAGCGGAATAGTGTTGGCGGTTTCACGAATAATCTCCCTCGTCGGTGATTTACGTGAGACACGAGCTGAGCGACTGAACTGAAATTTGTGTCACTGAAGATATCAAACAATACTCATGTTTTTCGTGAGACGTCAATTACATACCGTCCTTTTTCGTCGTCTCGTGAAATAGGAGAGTACTGATGTTCGAAATCCTTTGTTCATAAAACAATAAGTGACGGGATTCGTTGTTGATGAAATGTAGGTGAGAAGGGTGAGGGCCATGTTCAGTCCCGAATGCCATACGGGAGTACCCTAAACGGCATATGCGACTAGAAAGAAAAATAATAAAACTGGCGCAAAATTGTGAAGGACTAGAGAAGAACCACATAAAAAGACTTCTTATGAATTGGAAAACTGTAGCTTTCTCTAGCCAGGCAAAAGTGATTGTGACGTCTATGAGGCTTTTGGTGTTACTTCCTCAGATTGCATTCATACTCGGCGGAGCGTCACAGCGAGTGTAATTGACAATGAAACTGCTATTCCGGCTCTGCGATCATTACATTGGCGTACTTGCTGCTTTGGCGGCTTCACTGGTATGCTCTCATTGAACACAACACTTTCACTGTAGCTAGCTTTCGCGATCGGAACATTGGTACGCTCCGTGGTATCGGTGTGATGGCAGAGGTCACGTCGCTGAGTATTAATGCAGCCTCAATATTCGATGATTCAAATCTTCATCGAACTATTCAGACCTCTCATTCTTTGAGAACTATTTGCTGACAATGCCTGTATCTTCGGAAAAGGATACTGCTTACCATTTGAAAGTCTCGTGCGTTTTTTTTCTTCTGTAACTGATAAGTGCTTGGAGGTATAAATAGATAAATGGCAGCAGTTCAGAGGAATCGTTCACGGAACAGTTAGTTTTTTTGTAACCCTTATATTTATGTTGTACTTGCTCGATAAGAAGCGCATGCAGTTTCACGCGAAAACGTGAGAATTCGCCTAAGATACAGCTCCCCAAATTCTCGGCTGGGTCGGCGGGGCCCCCGAGTAAAAGCCCCGTCCCGTCGTCCGCCGCGGTTAGGAACGGAGAGTGGGACTGCTCACGTAACTTCCTATTCCTACAATGCGTTTCCGACCGCGGCGGACGACGGGGTGGGCACTTGCTCAGCGCCCCGCTCACCGAGGCTTTGTGGTGCTGTATCTTAGCCGGATTCACATCTTTCGCGTGAAACTTTGCATACGGCCCACATTAGGCGAGTACAATATAGATACGTGGGTAATATGAAAACTCATCTTTCCGTGAGCGATTACTTTGAGCTACCAGTAGCATAGGTTTGGGAGGATGGTGCTTAACCATTAGGCTCAACTATTTCAATTCACGTGAAATAGTGATGCACGGCTTAGACCCTTTCGCTACTCTCAATCGCACGACTATCTCCAGATGCCCTTCGGAGACTCAACTTTTCGAAGAAGGCCTGTTAACTACAGAGAACAAGCATGAAACGGTGAAATGCGCCGAACCACAGACAAGTTCAGCAAAAAGTGACAAGCGGCTGACTATGGAATTCGTTATGAGCGATGGCAGAAGATGAATTTAACGAGTTGTGGTTATGGTCATTTTTCCGCTTCTTTTATCCCAGTGGGGATGCGAATGTGCCATGGAAATTAAGCTTCAAAGAAGCATCAAAAGTCGAATGAAAAAGGCATGGAATGCTCGGTGAATGGAAATCTTTGGATTGTTCATTGCATCTCCATTGAAAGGCTCCATTGAAAATAGTGGTAGCGATTGAGATGCATATCGATCCGACGACTGAGAGACCTAGATTATAGCGACAGACTGCTAATGGAGCCAAGAAATGAGGAATTTCAGAGTATTCTATTGAACGATTTTTATCATGGGAGACTAGTGTAAATGGCTCCAATAAGACAATTTTCAAGAATTTTTCCAGATCCGGCTGCCCTGGCCACATCCGCAGCATAGAGACTCGCATGGTTTATATGCCATGACGCGTATGAGTGTAAATTCCACAAAATATTTGTCATGCATGAAAATAGTTCCTTAGAGACAAAAATGGATGGCTCGTAGACAGAGTTGTTGAAAATCTATAACTTCAACTCAACTTTTGAAAAGCCATCACGAAGCTTCTGAAGCTCGCTGTTACAAAGTATTTCCTGGCTATGGGCAAGATGGAAGAGAACAAAAGGTTTGTCAGTATCCTGTCCGACCTCATCGCGTCGCGCGATGTCAGGCTCTACCTGTAACATTCCCTGCCCAAAAACCGTCCACATCCAGGGTCCCATTATACTATGATTATAGGGATGGCAGTCGTATAAAATCCATATGTTGACGACGGCTTTGGGACCCTAATGTTCGAAATTGCAAATGGTACCCAGTTGGTTGATCAGAAAATAAAAACGCCACGATCTACCCCTTTTCATAGGCTCTGCGTGATTGGAAATATAATTCTACTCAAAATATTGATAGCATTTATCAAAAACGATATTAATTCTAAGAATAGTGTAACGTACCGCTAGATCTGATGCCCTAACGAGCAACCACCACAGATGATTTGGTAACCAGCAGGCAGCAAATGCTGCCACAATCGTCATTAGCATTCTTGTCACTTTCTTCTTAGCGGTGAGAATTTTGTCCTGAAATACATAAGCTGTTGAAATATAGTCTTGACTCTTCATTTTTTCGAGATAGAGGTGGGATGTGGGCGGCATTGTGATCACCCTTCTTACAGTCCTCTGAATATTATGAACAGAATAGTGTTCTTATAATCCTCTCTTATAATCCACAGAGTAAGGCGGATATCCATTTTTGTAGAAATCGTCAGGGTTCAAAATCCATACACTTTTAGTATTCAACTTTGAGCCTATCAAATGCAGACTCGCAAAAGGACCTAAAGGTTGAAAGACCTAGAAGTAGAAAGGCCGTAAAATACACGTAAAATGAAATATAAAAATTGAGGTGCTACGCTTCTTATTTTGTGGTCGCCCCTGATTACTACTAGGCCAGTCGATAGGTTCCGGAACACTTAACTTTACTGCTGAAAATTTTTTGGAGGAATCCCGATGACCATTTATTTGATTGGTAGTAGGCTACACACCTCTGTATTTCGATAAGCTAGCCAGCACGAGCACCGTTTGGGATCTTCTACGGGCCAGGTTGTGGGCAGGGTCGGCCACGCAGCAGAGTAGGGTAGGATCTCTCAACTCATGGTGCAGCGTTGGCAGCGAAAATTACTTTTCTCCTCAAGGTAGTAGACACCTTGACAACCCTATGACTTCATTACCGGTGCCCTTCGTGAGCTCATCAGAATTACAGTCCAGCAGTCAAGGTCAATTAGCGAGAAGTGAAAATATGGAATTTATCTCCTAAATGTGCTGAGCACGCAACAGCTAAACCAACAATTTCACCTCGCAATGGCCCTGTGGACTTTTCATGGCACTTTTGCGTGGTTATGCAGCATAGTTACGCAAGAGGAGGGACTGTGTGTTGTTCAATTCATAGGTGGTGGAGACTCCGTTTAAGCGATTCGAGAATTACGACAGTCAAAAACAGTCCATCGGAAAATTGGAACTTTCAACATTTTACAGAGCATGAGGGGAGTAAAGGGGACCGTTAGCTTCCATCTTCTGACACTAATGCCTCTACGGAATTTTCCTATGAACAGCTTGCTCATGTCGCCACTCAGCTGAAGGGAAAACGGAACAAATTTCGACCTGTGCGCGTTGATGTTTTGCCAATTTTTCACAAAAACCGGGATTTTTTGCTCGGGCAGTTCTTTCTTGATCATGGTATATGTAGTATCAACCTCGTGCTGACGGAGCACCACATATTCTGCTTTCCGAATTGCTTCCAGGATAAGTAATGAGAAGCTGATTAGAGTGACCTCAAAACCGATACGCAATATTTTTCAGAGGAAGTTCCACAAGGGGGATCGAACAGACCTCGATGAGTTTACAATGTATTGTAGATAATTGAGACTCATATGACGTTTGATGAATGTGACGGTGAAATAGGAAAAAAAGAAAATCAGTATCGACTAAGGAGGTCCGGAACTTATAGACCAACCTAATAATTCTATGTCGTCCTAAATCAATAACTGTTTCATGGATTTATTCGAGAAAGGCCATGCTCCTGTTATCTAACGAGATATATGCAAGTGATTATGTACGTCAGAAGTTTTGGAGTGTCTACGAAACGAACCTGATTAGTACTTCTGAGCATCATTGTTGAATCAAAGCTATTTCGCGGGGTTCCGAAAAGCGTGTTAATTGACGAGAATCGTGAGCGCGGTCGAACTGATAGCTTATCCGAGCTTGGAATCGATAATGATTGCTGTTTTTCCTGCAAAGCAACCATATTTTAGAGAATATTCGGAACAGCTGTTCAGAGTATGAGACCTCTGCATACTTATAATGAGAAGTACCACACATAATTCTAGAAATCAAAACTTCAATTCAATAAATTCATATTCATAGCACAATAAGGTTTTGACAGAACACTAGAAAAACAAGATTTGTCGTGCCATGCAAAACCTGAATTTTGTAGTATTTGTTTGTTTGTTTGTATATTTGTTTGTGTGTCTGTCTTCTCGTCTGTCTGTCTGTCTGTTTGTGTGTTTGTCTGTCTGTCAGTCGCACCTGACGGGACAGCAAGCTCGGCCTGGTAATCGCTAAATTGTGAGCGACCAGAAGGGACATATCGCGATAATCAAAGCTACTCATAAAGATTTTAGGCCATGGTTCTCAAAAATTTCACAGTGTTTTTTCCCGTGTTGAGCTTTCTATGCCTTTCACTATCGAAAACCACAGCTTATTGGTAGCTCGCTTTCGTTCGATTTCTATGTTTCTACTGATCAGTGAGATCGTCTACGGTCGTCCATTTGATACTGAGATTAAGGGTCCTCTTACTATGGCGTTTATATGCCCCGGACAATTCTGGTGACTTTCGGAGTTTGCGGAAAAAGGTCAGTCTGAGAACCACAGCGCTATCCTCTGGCTATCCATCGGTCTTCCCCATTATGCATGCTTCATTTTGGAATTTCGCATCGGACTCTGTTCGAGTAATGAGAATGGCAAACACTCATAATCATTTTTTAACGAGCCGCATTACTATGAGGTACGATTTTTCTTGTACATTGGTTTCGTTCGCAAACGATTGAAGCGAACCCCCTTGCTCCGTGCGATTCCGCTCGATTTGCTTGATCTGTTTTCTCACACTTAAGGTGTCCTGAATTCTAATAAATCAAAACTTGTTCTTTCATGGCCGAGGAAACACAGGGCTCGAGCAGAACAAAGGGTGCTATCGCAATGAGGGGACGCGGCAGGCACATCTCATAAAAAGTTGAAAAGCTGCACATCTAAACATCTTGCAGGGATCTCTAAGGTGTCAATCTGCACACTCAGGCGTATTATTTTAGCGCTAGTACAGGGGGTGCCAACAAAAAGAAGTAATTTTGTCTCCTCCACTTTCACCCCACTTTAGTCAAACTACAGCAAATTCTGTTGAGGTATTTTCATCCCCAGATTCAAGAGCAGACCTCACTCCATCACTATACTTCGTCAGCCTTCTGCACGAGCAGGAACGGGAGCGAGGAAAGAGTGAACAAGATTGTCACCTCAACTGGGCAAAATTCGAAATTTCTCGCCCTCGTTCACCTTGCTGAGGTCCGTTCACTCTGAGTACCTAAGGGGATTCATACTGGGTGGTGTTCTTTAATATCCCGTTTTTTCCGGGTTCCCAGCGCCCTTCGTTTCCAAGAGCCAAAATGTGCCCTTACCACCGAATCCCCTCCGGAGGCGGATTTGGGCATGAAAATGATACTTCGGATCGTAACAGCCTTGTCCAAGCAGCAGAGGCTCTGTGACTTCCATGAACCGAAGGGCCAATCCTCAGGAAGCTTCCCACAAAAGACCTACCACGGAGCCTAGCTTCACTGTTTTAAGCGGACCTTGATACTGTAGGTACTCCGAAGCCCGACTGCGCTGAGTGAAAGCTCCATATTTCTATAAAGGCGAAGGTAGGGATCCTCAGCTTGTTCCTGGTTTTGGAGGAACATTTCGGGAATATTTTGTCCCAATGATTTTATCTCTTGCGTTTCCCTATGTTTTGTATAATTGGCAGATGTGAGCCGTGGGCAAAATTACTTTTTTTTGCACCCCCTGTAGAGGGAAGAAGAGGCTCCTTTGCTCTTTCTGTCTTGAGTACAAATGATGTCCGTAATGGGGCCCCCCTTCATTACAACAGCACCAAACAAAATTTCTTAGAAGCAATGCTTCCAACGTACTTTTCGGGTATGGTTTCGCTTTTTGCTTTGCTTGATGGTACAGAGGACGGGATCCGAAAAGGTCTGCACATGTCACGCATCACTAAAAATTACTTTGTACACAAGCAGGGTCCATGCTAGACTCAGGGCAAACTGTTCCGGAAATGCTCTTCTATGAGCAGAAGGGGATCATTTGCCCACTGTCTACGTCATACTGACAGTCTGAAGGCATCGTCGTCGACAGGGTCAAGCGTCCAGTTGAGGGAAATTTTCAAAAAATACGACCCCCCCCAAAAAAGGAGCCCCCAATACGACCCCCCCCCTTTATATACTCGAAAAAGCATTCTACAAACTATTATATTATGGACACACATTGACTCATGTCCATCAATGGGCTGTGATTGAATAAAAACTGAATCAGTAATAATGAAGGCACGAGAACTGGACAAGTCTAGAAATGATCCAGAAGGGGCTCTCGATCAAAAAAACAAAAACAAAAGACTGTTACCTTTGAAGTTTCGTTTCAGGCGACGGGCGACCGCCCGTTTCGGGTGACGTGCGAAGCGGTCGCGTTGGAGCGCGTTATCTTATTATCACCCCATACTAAATTCCGACATTATTAAAACACTTCAAACTTTACCTAGAGCCCATCTTTCAAGCAGCTGTGACCTGTTTTCCCAATAACTTCCTTAGATCTATCTATTGACTACTTGCTTTCCCTTATGGTTGCTTAGTTCTCGATATGGGTTTCCAGTTGAGGGTTAGTTGAGGGGAATTTTGGAGTGTTTCACTTCAAATGACCATAACTTCCTTCAAACTTAACTACATGAGTTCGTTTGGGTGAAGCAGAGTCTGCGAGGTTTTTGCTTTCGAATGACTACCTGGGCTATGCCAAACCTCTGAAAGGAAGCAAGTTATTTTGAGGGAAGCCAGTTGAGGGCCAGTTGAGGGGAATTTCGGAGTGTTTTACTTCAAATGACCATAACTTCCTTCAAACTTAACTATATGAGTTCGTTTGGGTGAAGCAGAGTCTGCGAGGTTTTTGCTTTCGAATGACTACCTGAGCTATGCCACACCTCTGAAACGAAGCAAGAAAAATTCAGAAAAGCTAGTTGAGGGGACCTTTTTTTCGTCGAATTTGCGAGATCTTCCCACGAATCTTCCCTAAAATCGATTCATTGTTGCTGAAATTTTTCCAGTATGCATCCTTCACTCTCGGAGGCCTAGTGGGAAGGCGAGAAGCATCGGTCAGCTTTTCTGCGGGATGCGCCATGCATGAGGATTTCGTTCACATTCTCAATGAATACAAACGTTTTTCCGGTCCGCATAGTGGCCGCCAACACTAGATTACGTACTTGCGATCGTAGTAAGATATGGAAGAAGTCCATATCAGCTAACTTTCCGCTTTCATCCCATTGTTTCTGGAGTGTCCATCCACGGTGGTATCCGCTGATAGATATCGCTTTCCACGGCTTATCGGTGAATTCCGGAGGTGTCTCTGTACGTGGTTTCGGTGTCAGCGGACCAACGAAAGAGTTATTGGTACTGGCCGGTTTCGTTGTGGATTGCGCCATGCATGAGGTTCCCATGGTTATTAAGTTAAACTAGTTTTGGGTTCGAACCCATTCAGTCAATTTAATCACTTCTCCCCTTACACTTTAGACCCTAAGCCTGAGAAATTCTGCTGATCACTGCCTACCTCAACAATTACGACCCCCCCTCCTAGCGGACCAAATACGACCCCCCCCCGTTGAGGATCCCTCAACTGAGGCTTGACCCTGGTCGTCGACTTATAGAAAACTTGGAATCTTGCATGCAGCTTTCCGGAAATCTGTGACAAAGGAAAATTCCTAACCCTTGGCTGCGCGGACAACTAGGTGTCCACTTTTCTTCTTACAATTGGACCCCTCCCCCTGAGGGTCGCAGAGATAATTAGGCGACCTGGGAATCCCATACCGTCAGCCCGATGATTGCGTAGAATCAAAGAATTCAGGAGAAATTGCCAAGCTATACATCAGTGGTACGACTTCCTTAGCGGCCACATCATTGAAATCCAGCTAGGCACTTCCTCGTAGAATTTCTCTAAGTAGGAGAAGAAGTATATCCCTTTGGTATTCCTTTTGTGTCGCTTAGCCTACCTCCTTCCCCCCCCCCCTTAACTTGTATTGATAGCCTCCCTCCCCCTGCCCCACTCCTGAATTTCACTCCCAAAAATCCCCAAATCCACTGGTCGTCAACAACACAATCTCTTGAGCAGTTGTAATTGGTTTTGGTTCACTGAGCTTCAATATCTTCTCCCTGGGGAGAAGGAGTTCGCGGCCGTTATGTCAACTACACCATAAAGGCCGGGGTAAACAACATATTCAAGCCGCTATAGAAGCTGTGGAAACATATGTGGTATCAGCATTTTGAAACCTTTTTTTAAGCTATCGAAAGAATTCAAACATTTTTTAGAATATCGCTGTGACCTCACTGAGTCTATCTCTGGGTGTATATGTAAGTGGCTGCTAGCCGGCTTTGCACAGGGATTAGGACTAGTAGATTAATGCGTCTGAGTCTGTTTATTCACGGCTCCAGGTTACTATATAGCGCGTGGAGGAGATGAAAGTGTGCAGTACTCTTTTTTTCGGTAATTTACGGGCGGAGGAGGGGAGACGGAGGCAGTGTACATAGCTGTTATGGTCATGGCGCATCACTTAATTGTAGACTTTGGCCATAGTTCTTTCATGACATTCACAGGCTCCAACCAATAGTCGGTTATGTAGCCTGCCGTAGAACTCGTCCGCACAACAATGGGAAGGACTAGTGTCTAAAGTCTTAGGATTTGGACCATTTATTTTGTTTCCTCTTCTATATTGCTGGGCACCTGTATCTTGGGTTTCACTGTTTTTGCTGCCTTTGAGCGCTTTGTAAGGCCAGCCTGATAGATACAATCGACTGGTAAGGTAAAGAATAGGATAATCAAGACAAAGCTTGATAAACACAGCGTTGAAATTGAAAAAAAAAGATTTTCGTTTACCCCCTCCCTAAGATGTGTGGAAAGCTGGGGCATGGAAATCTCAGTGATATCTGGTTATGGTGAAAATCCAGTACAATTTTGTTGCAAGGATGATAAGTTTTAACAGTTTTAAGGCAAAAACTTTGATCTCCGATCTCCGACGGGACTTGAACCTGCACTTCGTGCTTTCTGTATACTCATCCATTACTCAATCGGCAAACCGCTGAGCGTTTCTCAGTTCTCAATTCACCGCTCAATAGTAGATTTTCTCGAGCTTATTAAGCAAAATCAGAACCACACCGTAACTTCCTTGTTAACAAGTTGTTATGAAGTATTATGTAAATCGCTGAAAAGTAAAAATCATTTCAATGGGTGAATTAAGCACCGAGTGCGCCAAAAGTAAGTTTTGCAGCAGAAATAAAAAGGTCTAGAAAACCTTGTAAAACAATAACGAAAACAAAGATGAGTCCAATTTTTGGTGAAGCCTTATCTATTTTTCTACAAAATCTAAGCAAACAATTACCTTGAGGCCGTTCCCATTAATAGAAGGTATACCAACGGATGCATATAGCCATTCCGAAAACGTCGAAGTGCATAAGGGTAGTTCTGAAAGAGGCCTTCAGTTTCAAAAAGGAATTCAAAAACATCAAGGATTAAAAATGATCAAATTACAGACGATCAAAATCAAGATCGCCATTTTCTCCAACTCTTGCTATTATTTGTAACAGTGCCAGTCCAACATATTTTTGTATTTTGAAACGAGAGAAATTTTACGAAGACTGCTCCATAGGTGTCACATACAGTCCATTTCGGAGCGCTTGATAGGACGTGGCCTACAGACTTGGGTGAGAGTTTATCGAACTCTCTCATCCCGCCACACACTCTAACTCTTGCCACGCACTCTCACTCCCGCCACTCACCCATGTCCGTAGGCCACACCCAATCAAGCGCTCCGAAATGGAGTATAGTGATCCTACCCAACGCCAGTCTCGAGCGCGGTAATCCACATGAGATGGTTAACTGTCCACGCCAGAGATTTCTTGGTTCATTATTCCTTTTTTCAATATAAAAAATAAGTACACGTACACTGTTATATAGCCTAATACGTTGTATAGCATGGTCGCCATCTGAACCAGTGAAACACTCTAAATCTGTATGATCTCCTCCATGATATGCGGATATAACATCCCTTGAAAGCTGGACAATGATTTCGATCTCATCTGAGACACGGCACCACCGAAAGAAATGCCGTTCGATTGGGAAATGGGCTAATCATGCACTAACGCTTCGGAATGGTGCATCAGACAAGGTAGTCGAGCGAGTCAAGCCAAGATGTGCATCCTTCCCTTGTGGCTCCCAATTCGCGTTTTGGTTCCCCGATTTCATCTCCATATTTTTGGCGTTATAGCTGCCGGGGTTGATTCAATTCGTCGCCGAGATTATTTTCCCCAGAGGCGCAAGATTCATCGCTTTTCACGTCAAAGATTGATGTGACCGCTTGAGAAATAATTCCGGTTAGTTTCAAAAGATTATTTGAGGAATCGTCCAAAGATATTTCTTCGATATAGAACATGTGGGAAATATGTCCGACAATTCCTCAAAATCTCGTATACCATTCTCTCACGAGGAAACGAAAACAATACTGTTTTCACGAGTTTTATTGAGCAGGCATCCTGCGGGCAAACCCTCTTTGGAGATTTGGATAAGGTATTGCACAATCAATATGTAAGGTTGCCTCGCGTTTATCATTGTCCAGAATGCGCCACACATTCGGCTTTTAATCAGAATTTGAGAACAACATAAGTGGAGATTCGTCCTACAACACTTCCACCGTAAGCGAGGCCTACTATCGAAAGAGGCCTGTTTTTTTCCACTGAGATTCTCAGGAAATATGGCTGAAAAGTTTTAACTAGCTTCAATACGTGTGATCTTACTATTCCCATAATTAGCCTTTGAATGCTGCGCCACAACATACCCATTATTGGCTAGCTTAGCTACTGATCCGTGGCCATTACCTTGCATGATTGATTGCTGAACGACCGGATTATCGCTGACTATGACCGTTGAGAGAGTATAAATCACATGTCCATACAGGCTGATCATTACACATAGAGGGATAAACAGCAAAACCTGAAATGGAAAGAATTTCATGAAAAACGTTTGGAAAGCAAGAAGCTATAATTCTGGGTAGTTAAAGGCCCTGGTTTTTTCCGGTACTATAGTGTTCAAAAACAATAATACTAAGCACTTTCCAAATATGACTCGCTCCTTGGTCAAGTGGACGAGCCATGAATTTTAGGTGTTACGTACAACCCCTATGAGGCGCCGAGCCAAGTCAAGCTAGAATTGTTTCTATGAGATCACGAAGTTTTTTGATGAATGAGATGTTTTAGCTCGAGCTTACTTTGATGAAGGGAAATAGCGGTGCAAGTCAGTTAAGGATGCGCCCTGTTTTCGGCTTCTTATCAGAGCTGTGGCGGCCTTTGCATCCGTATTTGCCTTATACAGGGCCAGGTATGGATCTATATATTCTCTTATTCTTTCAAGCAAGCGTGTCATGTGTAATGAGACGGCTGGTTAACTGAACTTTGCTCGAGATTCGGTCTTCGGATACATGTTCTAGAAGCCCCCTGGTAGAATTCCAGTTTCACTTCAAGCCACGGTGTTTTCATTGAATCCCTTTTGTCTAGTCAAATATGGACTTCATTGAATCATACCTACTCTCGACCATTTCTAATAACTGTGTTGGGAAGATAAACAAGCAGCTCTGTTTCTCAGATTCCCTCATTAATTATTAGTTCCACGGTAGACATAACAGAGTAGATTCAGAACAAAATAAAAAGTATGTATGGGTTACATAAAAGAAAAAGCCTGTTTGAGAGCGCTTTTGAGCTGAAATTTCCTCAAAATGGCGAAGCTTTATTATGCAGTTATAAAAAAAACTGGGAGGGGAGTATTTAAAAAGCACGAACTCGGTCGTGCTGCTATTTTCAAAATAAACCTTAAACGTACCAGTGTCACGTACAGCTGATAGAGGAAATCAATAAGCGGTCCTTTTGTGGTGTCACAAGTCCAACTAGTACGGTAAGGCACAGAATCGAAGATGTACAATGAACCAATATTGCACACGAATGAGAATATCCAAACCAATGAGATTGTGAAAATTGCACGTTTCTGTAATGAACTACGTCATCTGGGAATATAGTGGATAACTTTATTGGTTTGCAATCAAAATCAGAAGCATCATATTAGTTTAAAAAACTCGAAAAAAAAACCAAAGCGCATTCCTGTGCTATTTAACTGTGACGCATGCGATGCGGTAGCGTGGCGGCATGGAGAAGAACCTCACCTTTGTTTTCCATTTACGTGACTGTAGTGGACGACAGATCGCATAGTATCGTTCCACCGCAATTACAGCTAATGTGTAGGCCGATGCACAAACGCCTACTGCTGGAATTTTGGAAATGTTTAGTGTATCGCCACAAGAATCATAAAAGACTCATTCATATAAGATTTTTTTCTGCAAAATAAAGTGTCCAACGAAGCTCATCCTAATCAACTTGTAAATTTTTCTTGTAAACTTGTAAATAAAACTTGTAAATTCCATTGCCTTTTTGTGTGACCAAGTCTTTGTCAGGGAGTAAATGAAAACGAGTTCAAATGTGGAAGGAAAATGTGTTAACAGAATGGGGAGCTGGACTTCAATCAACCCTTTCCTTTATGTCGCGTAAAGGTTTCAATTAAAAGTGTTAGTGCACGGATCATAGTACCCAAATCGCCAGCACTGCGAACTACGAACCCCCATTTTTATATATCCACCCTGCCTTTCCGTTGCGATTGCCATACAAGGAAGTGACTCGAGGAGCGAAAGGAGATCATTAAGCGGATCATCACTTAGAAGCGTCACTGCGGGCAGTTAAGCCTTACGAAATGCTATTTCTCGATCAAGGTATAAGTTAATAAACTTTCAAGGGTGGGAAAAAAAGCGGAGGTGCTGATTCAAACGAAGGGGCACTCATTGTCGCCGTGCTGTCGTCTCTTATTCGAAAACATTCTAGAATCATCGGTTTGTACACTCAAAAGTACTTTTTATCGGGGAAGAGGAAGGGGAGGGTGCAGGAGCTTCCTTCAAGCTAAGGTTTAGGCTAAAAACTAAGGCAAAAATAGCGCCGAACGCCGAGCACGGTGGGTATCTACATATGTGACCAGTTCCAGCCAAACAAAAATAAATATTAAATCAAGTAGCCAACTAAAAATAATTCTAAATCAAATAGCTAACTTCTCAAATAATTCTTGCGGAGGGTGGCATGCTTTGTGAAAAAAAGTCAGAAATTCATACAAAAATTAGCTTTTACAGGAAAAATAATCTAAGATAAAAATAGCTCGCAGAAGAACTTGAAGTGACTTATCAAATTCATTATTCGAAAACAAGACTTACGTTGCAAAAAAGCAACTGCTTTGCACATCATTGGACCAAGTAGCCAGCATCGAGTGAGTTCGCTAAGTAATGTCAACGGCATACATACCACGCTACTGAAATGCGTTCAAAATTAAAAGTAACTGGCTATCAATATTTTTTCAAAAATAATTGAAAATTATCAAGCCACATCATTGAAAATTATATAACAAAATGGAAAGATGTTTGTGCTTCTTAGAATTGAGGAAACTTTGATTTGTAAGGGTACAGGCTAAGAAGTCTTGAGGAATTAATCAGCATAGATTAATCCGTTTATGGGATGATCCAAATGATCTTCTTCAAATCAGACTCGTGGAGCAATTTGAATACGACTTGACTTACAGAATGGCCTCCAAGAACCAGTCAGTGTGCAATGCAATGCTTTCGCGCTTCCATACGTCTCATGCTAACTCACTAATTTAGGGAGAATGGGGCTCTTGATATACGGGTGGAAGATGAACCTCCACGTTGACTATTGCTTGTCGGGATAGGCCACGACTATGAGTACTATGAGGAATTGTAGAAAATTTTGGGTGCACTTTTCCCAAACGTGTATTATACGACTTGGCTACGATCAAAACGGTAGTGATAATTTGAATGGGGCATGACTTAACCTGGAATCGAATTCGCTGACTCTTATCCAACTACACACGGTTGCTACATATTAGGTCAATGGATGATCATTAAGCGTTTTCACGCAATATTAATTATACAATAAAATAAAAATGAGAATAGAATTCAGTAGTTATGCCCACAAATAAAATATCTTCTATGTAAACCAGTATCACTAATTTTATCCATCAAAAACTCATAAATGAAGGGATTGGTAATTAATCAAACCAATGTTTACTCATCGCATTTTGACAAAAGTAAAAATTACTTCTAAGCGAGCAACTTCCAAAGCCTTTCCTCTTAATCATCCAGTCATCTTTCTTCACTCATCTCCTTCATTAATCTTTTCTTCCTTCTTTCCTTCTTCATCTTCTTCTTCAATCTTTTCTTTATTGACCCTTTACTTTTTTCAAAGCGCAAAGCTTTTCTTCATGAATCAAGGCGAGAATAGGAAGAGTAAAATTCTCATCGAAAAAAAAAATCCCTTAAACGATATGAACTGATAAGATGGCAGTTATTGTCTGAAGCGGAAGAATCATTGGAAAAGTATCTGTAGAGCACGTGCTTTGCTCAGGTCACTTTTTCATAAGCAAAAACGACTAAATCACTTTTTGCAGCTTTTTATTATCTTGTTTGAATTACTTTCATATCTCTGACGTTTTTGCAAAGTTTTGAATCGATCAAAGTATACATAACTCCAATTAACGATGACGTGATAGGCGCTGCACTTTGATTTTTCGCCACATTCCATCCATAGGCTCGGGTGAAACAGGTTTTTGAGGGATGCCTCTCGAGCTGTGCCCTTTGCAATAAAAAGATCAATAGCGTTCTTGTCGATTCTGGGGACGTGGAAATATACTAGTGAAGTGTAACGATTAGGGCATGTCTTTGAAGAAATGCTCATCAGGCCGACAGTGGCATGACTGCTTGGCGCAATGGTAGCGCGTTCGACTCCAGATCGAAAGGTTGGGCGTTCGATCCGCTCAGTGGTCAGAAATTTTGCCAACTATCTGAAGTTGCCTTTTTCCTCGCAGAGGTGTAATATGTGTGTAGATGTATGGAATGAAGGGTATGTAAACAACTTGTCGTTTTTTGACCGATACTAGCGACAATAAGACAACATTGGTAGATGTACGTGGCAATGGGGGGATGAGTAAAACGCAAGCTTGGAAGATATGAGCTTAAGACCCTTTCTTAGTCGTCATATTATCACGTAACAAAATCTTGAGGTTCTAGGCCGGCAAGTATACGACCTCGGAAAGGAAGGGCAGGATCTGGAAATATAATTTGAGGTTACTGACCGATAATGTATCCATGCTCATGCATTTTTGCCATTAACCATCAAATTCAAGCTCTAATTGCTCTGAAGGCAGCATGAGTGATAATTTCGGTTTTCGTGGAGAAGAAGCGCGACTATAGAAAAGACTGAGAGATCAAGGAGACAGGAAGCCATGCAAGTTACGGTGACAAGAGCGCCCGAGCTCCTCGTAACGCCTCACGCTGCTGCCCCCTACCTCCCCTCCGCCTCATAAGTTGCCTATTTACACACAAGTAAGCGCATGAAGTGGTGTGTGTGACTGCGATAAGCCATAAGCTCTTGAGAGAGATTAACACTTCGCTGGAGGAAGGACATCAGGAAACTCGTCCGCAAGGGCGGGGCATTAGTGGTGGTGGGCGGAGCTTGAACGTCACATGAAAAGCAATTTAAAGAAAGTCTGGGATGGGTAGAGCATTGGACAAGAAGTAAAGAGCACATATGAGCCAAGTTAAGCTCCGCACACGACGGGCGAAGCCGGAACTGTTATAATCCGTTTTCAAACCGAAAATTGTTGACTGGGTTTCAATATGAGTCAACGTGTAGGAAAATGGGTGAGGGATGAATCTCTGAAGGTATGAAAGAGGCCTGGGTGCAGCGGGGGAGCATTTGGGGTGATGGGCGGAGTTTGAACGTCACATGGAAAACAACCTGTGGGAATGGGGACAGGTTTAGGATAGGTAGGGCATGGTACAAGAAGTAAAGAGATACATGAGCCAAGTTAAGCCCTTCCCACAGTGGGCGGAGCGCGATTTGGTGATGGGTACTGAGTAAATTTATAATAAAAAGCAACTGCGATCGACCTACTGACGCCCAATACGCGTACAGTAGTGTGCGTCAGCCAGCTGGTAATAAATAAATGGCAAATAAGTAAATAGCAAAAAGGATAACATAGTCTGCCTGGACGGGATACGTGATCAAGAGAATTTGAAAAGGGGCGCACTCCAAAAGAACTTGTTCGGCCTGATCCTTTTATGGGCATGTTTTGCAAGAAAAGGTGAATTAGTCCATACCCTTGTGACGCTACCTTTCAATTAATGAGGGAAACATCGATCGCTGCACGCGACCGCACGTGTCACAAGTGTTTATGTGTGATTGGCTCACACATTTCTCTGCTTTGCAAGACAAATTTCCACAATAGATGAGGATTTGATCGCAGATGATAGCTTTACTTAATTTTGCTTAATTTGAATTAGATAAAATTTGAGGATTCCTTCAACACTAGAACTTAGGTGCCTCGTGTTACCAACATGAATCATATTTTCTCGAAAAGCCCTACCAAACCCACACGTTTACTCGTCGTCAAACAAATTGGGCTGGAAATTGCCACTTTGTTTTCCATTCCACAAAAACAAATGAGTTACTATAATTGAATAGGTAAAACCGGTTGGATACCTAGAGACGCTGCCTTTTTATTCCGAACAGTTTTTCAAGGAATCTTGTATATGGCTTCATTTAGGAAATGCGTATAATATAATATGATCAATGACTATGTCATAAGTCCAATTCTTACCGTAGTAAATCTGCTATGGCCAAGTTCAGTAAATAGAAGTTTGTTATTGATCGTGTTCTGAAAGTAGAACTATTAGATTAGGTAGGCATGGCTGGAATAAAATTAGGGCTGGGGCTACAAATCGCTGTGAGCCTCGATTAGCATGAGATTGATTCGCTTATGCTATGAGTAATATTCCGTAAATGCAGAATCGCGGTAACTGAGGGATTTTGGGCACTCTGAGAAAAGACTGTGGGTACGAGCTTATGGTTAGCAATCCAAAAATGTAGCTAACTTGGGCAGTACGCTAAAAATGTTTGAGCAAACCAATACAATACAGAAAGTGGTATGAAATCCAGATATAATGTCGTTTGAAATTTCAGATTTCAAGGACCACATTTTGTACTTACCCTAACCCCACCCGACCCATCATGAATGGACAGTATCTCTGAAGCTAAATTTTAGAGGATTCTATGACCTCGAATGCGGTTCAAAAAAGTAGTAGAGTAGTAGAGTATGTAACTTACCTATGCGTTTTGGATAGAATAGTAAAGATGACTAGAGAGTTTCCCATTAGGGAAAGCATAAAGACAAAGAAGAATATCACACTCAACAGGATATTGTAGCTGCTCGGTTCGAGTGCACAGTCTTTGCGCATTGTGGAACTGAAAATGAATGTTTGCAAGGGTTCTGAGAGAAAATTCCTAATTGTAAGGACTATGGGATATCGGCGAATACGCGATTACACACTCATGAATAACGACAGTTGTTTCTTTTTAAATGTAGACAACTATAAAAAGAAAGCCTGTAGGAAGCGATAGGACCAAAGGCTCGGAGCAGCGTATCAGCAGTATACGAGGTAATACAAAAAAGCTTTTTCAAATTTACAAAGTGGATATAACGTAATAGCAGTACAAGTGCCCGTGCTATCGCAATGAGGAGGAGGGGAACATCTCATCATGGCCACAATTTTTACCTAACCGCAGAGTGGGAAAAAACCCATCCTTCCTCCACTAAGGCTCAGGCAAAAATATACGCCTTAATATGCAGATTGACCCCTCAAAGGTCTCTCCAAGATGCCCAAATGTGCACTTTCCATAAGATGCCCCCCCCCTCACTGCGATAGCATCCAAGCGCCCTATACGAGGTGCCTGGGAAAAATACAGTTTTTCGATGGTGTAAAATATTTTAAGAATGCAGCAAAATCTATGAATTATCAATCAATGCACAGTATACTAAATAGTACCTTAGTCCTATATACTCTGAAAGAACCTAAACCGAAACAAGATTTGCTGATTCTTTCTCGAGTTTTTTAGCATCTTGGCAAGCATTTCCAGAGGGGAACCTCCTGTAGTCGAAATGCTGTGCACGAAATCAAAATGCTTTCGAAGAAGCTCATGCTTTTTTATTCAATATAAGATCAGTGAAAAGTAATTTGAGGGCGTAAGGTTCCCATGTGAGAAATACAAAAAGCTCGGAAAAGTCAGAGTCTTGCCTGAGGGAAGAAAGGTATTTCTGCAGCTTACATCGAGAAGCTGGTGCCCTACTAATCAAAATCCGACAACTTATAGGTCATTGAGCTCGTCGCATCGAGACGAATCCACCGCTTCCAGTTTTTTTCCAAGGTATTCACTTCAAACAGAGTTATGAAGCTGCGAAGGTCTGTGCGGATCAATCCGTCACCAGGTGTCGATTTTTCAAAAAATGTGAGTGGTTTTGTGGGAACGCAAAGGCATAAGTAACTATGAATAAACATCCCATGTAAGAAATAGGAACACGAATAGCATGAGTAAGTTTAAACAAACAGTATACCTGAAACATCCAGCCGCAAGGAATACCGGGATGTCTAACATTTTTCTGTTTCTGAGTTCTTTTTTCGTATCTACATACTATTTCAAAATGGAATCAGAAGGCAAAAGTCTCTATTTTGAAATGTATGGTGAAGGGTTGAGCAGTGAGCAGTCCTAGTCTTTCCTTCAAAGATTCTCTCCCTTTTGTAGGCTGATAGATACGCCTGCAACCAGCAATGTTGCACCCTTACTTCATCCAGCGTAACGCTTACTCATTTGGGTGCTAGGGCCATTCAGACGGCGACCAGGCAATAAACCATACTCCCGTCGGACGCAACCACGTGACCCTCGCTCCTCTCTCCACCTCTATCTTCTTTCTCACACTTGTTACTGGGTTTCTCGCCCGGCACCGCATGAACCGTGCAATAACGGGGAAGGGGGAGATTAAATTTAAATGTCAAATGGTGCTTAAAGGAATCGTCCACGGAAAATGAGTTTTTGTGTTACCCATATGTTTATGTTGTATTTGCCTAATGTTGGCCTCATGCAAAATTTCACGCGAAAAAATGTAGATCTGACTGAGATACAGCACCACAAAGTGCGGTCCCAGTGGGCGGGGCCTCCGTGTAAAAGCCTCGTCCCGTCTTCCGCCGCCGTTGGGAACGGAGAGTGGGACTGTTTACGTAACCTTCTGTTCTTACAATGCGTCTCCGACACGGCGGACGCGGTACGAGGCTTTTACACGGAGGCCCCGCCCACTGGGACCGCACTTCGTGGTGCTGTATCTCAGCCAGATTCACATTTTTTCGCGTGAAATTTTGCATGAGGCCAACATTAGGCAAATACAACATAAACATATGGGTAACATAAAAACTCATTTTCCGTGGACGATTCCTTTAAACGCTAAGTATCCCATAGAACGACATCTATGTATCTGTAGGGAGGACAGCGATAGTGCTAGGTCGAAAAGGGACATCTTGTACGATGCTTCAAAGGAATGCATATATTCACTGGTTTTAGTGACAAATGACTAAGGTTTTAGTGACAAATGACTAACTACACTGCTACTGATTACTCTATCGTAGAAATATCTCTTTGTGCTTGCAAGAGCTGCCTGCAAAGCAGGGGTGTGTACCCTCATGTCAGGATTTCGCACCGCGGCATGTCGCAAGCGAATCGATGCGGACGAGGTAGAGGCGCCATGTTGTTGGGTCCCGAAGCGATTATAAGTCATGTGCGTACCGCGCCCCTAGCATTACAGAGAAATCGTTCTAACACACACTGCGTCGCATACCGCTCGTCGTCGTGCGAAATCCTGACTTAAGGGTACACACCCGCAAAGCAGTAGTAAGTAGGAGGGGGGGGGGGCATAGAACAACAAAAAGGAATTATTGAGGAGGAAGGATATTACGGTATCGAACGTAGCCATGAAGGGCGTGTGGAGGTGGTCTCAATGGCCGAGCTCATAAAGTGATATGATCTGACAGCGCAAATTCCGGAATGTGGGAATGAGGGCCCCTCATTGTTGAAAGGAAGCTTGGTATAAAGGGGTTGATTACGAGGACGTAAAGTCTTTTACAGCTCAAAATTCTGTTGAGTAATACGGGCAACAGCCAGGAATGGTCGGTAGAAAGTCTTCTTCATCCGGGTTGACATCCCGGAGAACAATGGGCAGAAAACGAAGCGCAGCTAACACTGCTACGTCCTCATTCTCCCTTCCTAGCATAACTGCATTCCAAGATTTCCATGCTGTAAGTTGCAAACGAATCCCCGTTCCAGAACAAAGAAGTCGTGATTCTGTCCGTCGTTTAACGAGGTTTAAGAGAACTCCCAGAAGAAGACGGGAGGGACAGGGGAAAGACAATGCTGAAAGCGAACGGAGTCTGAAATTTGTTCTCGCGTAGCAAAACTTGTTTGCCCTCTCCTGTAGTCCATTAGAAGAGGATCATATTTCTGCTTGGAGAACAGTGAACAGCTGCTCTTTGAACGATAATCAACAGATCCCTCAGGAATTTATCCTTGTATTATTCGAAGATTAGTAAAAACTAATAAGGTAACGATGTTCCGGCAAGATTGATAAGATAGGATGATAATGTTGGATCGAAATTAAATCGAATAATATCATTATTGGTCAACCCCTTTTTTGAGATGCGCTATTCATCTAAAATCGATATGTGAAATAAGAAGAGGTAAAACACAAATAAACAATTAGCATTCACTCCAGATTCACTTACTCAAAAAATACCCATTTCTCATGCTTAGCTGGCACCAAAAGGTAACTCAAGTGTAGCAAAATTGCTTGGCTCATGCGGAGGGCGATCTGCGTTGGTATCTCCACATGCCACTTACCCACCTTCACCAGCTCATTAATCAGCTTCCTAGAGATCTGAGAAAATGCGGCTTCAGGGTCTGTTAATTGAGAGTAATTATATTTATGTGGAAAAATGCATTGTTCATTTTGTTGCAACCAGTCGACAATAAACAAGTATGACGCCCAGAAACACAACATCCTACTGCCACTGAACAGCTTATTCAGTTTACTAAATATGGTCGCAGGTTTCGTGTATTATGCAGTAACTATGGTATTGGGTAGTTCGAAAAGTTCTTGCCGTCTAAAATTTTGCATTTTCTATATTATATTTTAGTTCTTCTCTAGATTCCAGGGTCGTCTATACCATATTGGGGCCCACTTTTCGCTCTACATATTCAAAAATATTATAGTAACGTAAATGAATTTGGAATTTTCTGAAGTCTCTAGAACAAAATGGTCAAGTGACAACTATGTCTCACGAACGACCCATTTGTTAAACGCATCGTGGTATGTGATGCGAATCCTATTTTGTAGAACAATGACGACGATCTGCCCAATGGGTACAAAGGATAACCTAGAAGCGGTAAGCCTCGTCAGTATAACGGCGGTATGGTGGTCTAGGGCTGTTCTAATTCACCATAGCTCCATGGATCCCGGGGAAAGTAGGATATTAAAGCGGCCTTCAACGAACATATGGCCTCTTAAGTATTTCAGCCATCCATAATAAGCAAGCTTGCATCATACCGGCAAAATGTGTAGGCTGATGGTTTTTGTTCTCTATCGATAAGATTTTGGATTAGCCGAGATATGTGCTTCTGAAATTAGAGGTCGAAAACTTTAGAAGCCTTTCGCACGACCTAATACTAATGGTTATTGTAGGCAGGGATTAAAGAAACTGGGCGGTGTACTAGATGTTTCATTAATTGTTTATTTGTCTATTTATTTATTCGAAGCCAGCCCGTGTAACCTCTGAGTTATACTCAGCCCCTACTAGATAGCAGTATTGTGCCTATGATGCGTTAAAAGCTTAACATGGATAGCCTTCTTAATAGATCCGAAAGTTTCAAATATTAGGTTGATTCATAATAAATCGGACAAATGGTAGTGATGATTTCTAGAGATCATAACTCAGTAATGAATCAACGAAAATGGACGCGCGAGGTACCGTTGGAATGAGTATGAAAAGCTCTTCAAAGTACCGCAAAATAATCACTCCAAAGTAAATTCATTCCGCCACAATGCCGCACGATTTCAAGCGGTCCAGAGACCACATCCGCAACGTCATACTATTTATATCGCTATCTGGCCAGGAACCCGCGGATATCGGCAGACGTCTGATAGAAGTTCACAAGGAGCATGCCCCCGGCAGAAGTACACTGTAGTTGTAGCATTCGAAGTTTGCGTCAGGCGACTATTCCATCGAAGACGAAAACCGCGGTTGGTGGAGCGTACACGGCGTAGAGTACTGGAAGCTGGTCGATGAAGGTACCACAGTATCCGTCGACGTCTACGTTCGTCAATTACGAGAATTGAAGGCCAATATCCAAAGTTCGCTACGGCGGCGGTCACATGTCTACTTCCAGCACGACAACGTGTCTACTTCCACAGACCGCACTTCGCAAGATCGACCAAGGCCGAGCTGCTGTCGTACAGTTGGACCGTACTTCTATACCCACCGTACTCCCCAGACCTGGCCCCTTCAGATTTCCACCTTTTCTCCCACAGCCAACGCCACCTGGACGGCCAAGACTTCAAAACTCGCGACGAGGTCAAGGCGGCACTCGGCAACTTCTTCGAGCTCCAGCTTCCGGCCTTCTGGAGCAAGGGCATTCATGATCTGCCTATACCGTGGCAGAAGGACATCGATAAAGATGGAGTATATTTCAAGTGAATCCCTGTTGTCGTAAAAAAGTTGTACGACAATGATTAAAATTGGTCAATTTGTCCGATTTATTATGAATCAACCTAATACTATGCCAGTTTGTAAGAATGTGCCTTATCAAAACTTCCAGAAATCTATTTGAGCGATATTTTTCCCAGAATTGAGGACTTCTGAAGAGGCTGGAACTAAAAACAAATGCTGGATATTTTCTTGAGATCTATAACATGTGAAAGGCCAAAGATTACTGGAAGGCCCACCATGAGACAAGGACAATTTACGGTATGGGTTGGCTTCCACCTGTCGGATTGTTATGGTGCTACTCAAACGGTATCGTCCTGTGGGTTCCCAGTGATCAGGCTTGACATTTCGGGCAGACCACCTCCCTCAAGAGCCCCAACGTGATTCAAGATTCTAGAAGTTGACTGAAAATCTCGACTGAAGGAAGGAGGCTCTCCAGCCCAAATCCACGGAAGCAAAACCACCTCAAGCTTAGCCAGTTAATGTTGGTTGTAAGCAAAGTCTAAATTTCTAGCTTTCATGTAGAGTTTTATGAAAACCCATCAATGACCTTCAAAACGGCCACAGGAAGCTTTTAGACGGCTCTGGAAAACAACAAGAAATCCATTGAGTGATAAGGAAGGGACAAGATAAGGACAACGAGGGCCAATGCAATTTTGTGAAACTCTTGAAATGAATAGGTAAAGCTTTGAGTAGGTACAATGTGGGAACTAATCGAATTTGCGGGAATTTGGGTCCTCGTTCAGGAAGTAGGCATGGAAGGAGTGCATGTTCGGACATTTCGCTATAATATGTACACATGTACCAGAAAAAGTGCTCAAGAAAATTATGACATCATAACAATTACAAAAACAGGATAAAATTATAACAGCTGACAGCTTGATGCACCTTGGGTTTTTTTCGAAATTTGAAATTATAGCAAAATGAAATTGTATTTGAATTTCCTGTTACAGCTTCATAATTTATGGCCGAAAAAATTTCAAATATGGTACATGTCTCTTAGGATCAGTAATTGCTGATAAGGAAAAAAAAAACCTTTTTTTTTTCGAGAAAATTTAGTGTGGAAAGAGCTGAGACAGTTGTGGTGATCAAACTTTTGAGATTTTCGATGGTTTAAATATTTGTATGGTAGAGCCCTTCAGAGGACAACATTTTTATTGTAAGTTAAGGTGTTACTTACTGAACCTCCCGAAACGACTAGTATTATCCTGCTGTACTGCGAAGGGTTGAGCAGCCCTTTCTATTCTTTCTCTTTAGCCCTGAGCCGACTAGGGCTCCACAAAAACTTTTGGCATTCCGCAACGTACGTATATATAACGAAAAGAACTAATAAATAAAAATACATGTGACAGAATCATGCAGTTGCTTACTATGGAAAAAAAGAGCCAAAGGTTCAAAATTGAACAGGCCTTCAAGGTGTGCCATGCATTTGCTGTCATAAAAAATTGGTTTGCTTCCAAAAAGGTTTAAAGTAGGTTTACAGTCCAGTTACTAATCCGGATTTTCTTTCCTTCTACTAACACCTCTTCCCTCCACCCTCGAAGAATAAGAGGCTTAATTGACGCAGAGAGATTCAAATCTCCAACTGCTACTTGGCACCTTACCTTTATACGGTTTCTATCTAAGGAATTGAACACACATAATTAGTTTGAGACCCTCATTTTTCTGCCCATCACTGAAAGTGGACGGCTTATTAGGCCGGGGCATATTCGACTCTCCGAACTGGGACCGACACCTCCCCCACATTCATTTCTATTTAAAATATTTAACATCCATTCAATTAGCTATAAACCCCAGTTTTCTGGAAACAAGGGTTCCTCAAAGGGGACCTCCTTAGAAGATGATGTGAAAAGGATATTCACTGGAGCAGGAACATTCGACGTCGTGGAATGCGACATGACATCTTACATGCAAGGAAATCAAATTTGCATCGCGTAGGGAATGATGGCAAGTGAAGATGTCGGAAACATTTTTAGCACCTCGAAACGAAGTCAAGAAATCAATATCACGTGAAAAAGTCAATTTTTCCAGAAATCTCTAGAAAACGTTCATGTAGAGAGCAATAGGGCCGCAGAGATCCATTTAGGCAGCCCACTGGTCTGTGGTGGTCTATCAACGTAGGTACGAGCGAGAATACACTTCAGCTAACAAATCCATCGACCAAATAACTAATTTTGCATGAAAATCCAAGCAGACGGGGAAAACAACACGATGTTGGGAGGGCTGAACAGCCAGCCAGCCCCGCCCATAACTGCCATCGCCGTTGTGAGTAAAGGCCTCCTGTGACTTATGAAGGCCGAACATGGCCTATTCCTTGGAACTATAGATGTACAGGATTACGGTGATAAAAAGTCTTTAAAGTTTTATTGGTCAGAAACTAGAAATTAGAAAAAGCTCAATTAAAAACTGTGAGGAGTCATCAGAAGTACAATTCATCCCAACATGGAAAGGGAGGGGCTGCGAATGGGCTGACCTGTTGGAAAAAGGTACAATCTGATTAAACTGAGCTAGGATTGGTGGGAAAAACTGATTGAAGAGTGGTGCACTCAGCCACTTCAGCCACATTTTGAAGATTTTCGCAGCTCATTCATGCCCTCAGGGCGTGCCGAGGAGAGCGGATGCGGTAGAGCTTTGATCAAAAACCAATATTTTGCCGCAATATTAGCCAGTTTTGAAAGATTGATTTCTGAAGAAGAGCTTTGACACCAAAAACAAACCTGCGGTTCCATGAAATGTCATAGCTCTACTGAATAATTGAAAAACATACTATTGATGCCGTGTTTTGGTGTCTTCTCTATTTTTGCCTTAATCCTGATTTTCACCTTATTCTCTTTTTGTGACCTAAAAGATATCGCGGTGCTTTGTCGCTCACTACCTGCTCTTTAAAGGGAACTAGAACAGTGGGATGGTACTACATCATCATCATGGATCAGTTTTCGTTCCGGCTAACTAATCTCTTCCACTGATCTCCTTCGTAGTCCTTACAAAATTAGTTTAATGAAATATAAACACTATCAGAGATCAGCGGGTAGAGAAGATACACTGTCCCAGCTATGGCAGGATTTAGGGTACATGGCGCATTCCTCATGGGAATCGCGATGGATAATTACTTTATCCTTTGTTTGCACTTGTCATAATTGAAGAATCTATGGCTTCATCAAAGGCGTTAATGATTTCGTTAAAATCAGAAGTAGGTAAAACACATACGATTGTATGAAAACTCATGAAAGCGCAATTAGGCACCGTAGCAGGGATTTTTTTAATCTTTAGTTGAGTATTTCAGGCATTTTGTATTGGTTTGCTGAAATTCTTTATTCTGGAATTTTCAGAATGATAGGATGCAAAACTTCGATGTTTTTCTCAGCTCGTTAGCCTTCTCTACAGTATTTCCTATTTGTAGGGGAAAAACTGAGGAAAAAGTTGACGATGTTGCGGAAGTGGCTCTGACTTTTCGAGATTAGAATGAGCTTGAGACATCAGAAAGGTAAGTAGAGTGCCGCCATTTTGCATGCCACGACATCGAATGTTCTTCTATTGATGACTACCCCTTCTCGAGAAGATTTCATCACGCGAAAGGACTTACTTTAAATTTTACCAAGCCACTCTTGGTTTTTATTCACTACTTCTAAATGTAAAACTATGTATATGAATAAACAATGTGTAAAAAGGTAAATATAAATTGTGATATGAACTATATAAATCATGAAAATGAAGCTAATTAAATTGAATAAAATGAATATTAATATATAATATGTATGAAAAATGTGAGACTTCCAAAATTCATTTCAAGAGAAAGAGGATGCAAAAGGATTCTGAGCTTTGCAGGTAAGCCTCAAGCGTCTAGTGCCTTTGTCAAGCCTGAAATTACAAATAAATATTATTGAGAGACTCTGTTTGAGAGCCGTTCGGGTTTATGTATTGTACCTTACCGATTGCTACTGCAACACGATAATTGTCCTTACCCCCACCCAGGGTCAAGCCTCCGTTGAGGAATCCTCAACAGGGGGGTCGTATTTGGTCCGCTAGGGGGGGGTCGTAATGGTTGAGGTAAGCAGTGATGAACAGAATTTCTCAGGCTGAGGGTCTAAAGTGTAAGGGAAAAATGATAAAACTGACTAATTGGGTTCGAACCCAGACTAGATTAACTTAATCATCATGGAAACCTCATGCATGGCGCGATCCGCAACGAAACCGGTAAACGCCAATAGCCCTTGTTGGCCCGCTGACACCGAAACCACGTACAGAGACACCTCCGAAATTCACCGATTAACCATGGAAAGCGATATCTATAAACGGGTACCACCGTGAATGGACACTCCAGAAACAATGGGATGAAAACGAAAAATTAGCTGATATGGACTTCTTCCATATCTTACTACGATCGCAAGTACGTAATCTAGTGTTAGCGGCCACTATGCGGACCGGAGAAACGTTTGTATTCATTGAGAATGTGGATGAAATCCTCATGCATGGCGCACCCCACAGAGAAGCTGACCGACGCTTCTCGCCTTCCCACTAGGCCTCCGAGAGCGAAGGATGCATACTGGAAAAATTTCAGTAACAATGAATCGATTTTTGGGAAGATTCGTGGGAAGATCTCGCAAATTCGACGAAAAAAAGGTCCCCTCAACTAGCTTTTCTGAATTTTTCTTGCTTCGTTTCAGAGGTGTGGCATAGCTCAGGTAGTCATTCGAAAGCAAAAACCTCGCAGACTCTGCTTCACCCAAACGAACTCATATAGTTAAGTTTGAAGGAAGTTATGGTCATTTGAAGTAAAACACTCCGAAATTCCCCTCAACTGGCCCTCAACTGGCTTCCCTCAAAATAACTTGCTTCCTTTCAGAGGTATGGCATAGCTCAGGTAGTCATTCGAAAGCAAAAACCTCGCAGACTCTGCTTCACCCAAACGAACTCATGTAGTTAAGTTTGAAGGAAGTTATGGTCATTTGAAGTGAAACACTCCGAAATTCCCCTCAACCAACCCTCAACTGGAAACCCATATCGAGAACTAAGCAACCATAAGGGAAAGCAAGTAGTCAATAGATAGGTCTAAGGAAGTTATTGGGAAAACAGGTCACAGCTGCATGAAAGATGGGCTCTAGGTAAAGTTTGAAGTGTTTTAATAATGTCGGAATTTAGTATGGGGTGATAATAAGATAACGCGCTCCAACGCGACCGCTTCGCACGTCGCCCGAAACGGGCGGTCGCCCGTCGCCTGAAACGAAACTTCAAAGGTAACAGTCTTTTGTTTTTGTTTTTTTGATCGAGAGCCCCTTCTGGATCATTTCTAGACTTGTCCAGTTCTCGTGCCTTCATTATTACTGATTCAGTTTTTATTCAATCACAGCCCATTGATGGACATGAGTCAATGTGTGTCCATAATATAATAGTTTGTAGAATGCTTTTTCGAGTATATGCATGGGAAGCTCATCTGGTGCTGTCACAATGAGGGGGGGGGGAGGAGGGGGCATCCCTCTGGACATTATTTTTACCTAAGCCGAAGTCGCCAATGTCGACTTGGATGAGCCGTTCGGAGGACTGGGTGCTGTTGCCGCTGCGGTCTGCCATTGAATACCGGAGGCTTGTTCGCCAGCAATAAAACAAAGGGGGTGGGAGGGAAGGAGAGAGGGCGTTTTCTTCGCCATGCGATGCTGTTTTTTGATAAAAACTGTCTTTCAGCATTGTCTTGTCCCGAAGCCTTATGTTGATCTGAATATGTACTGAACAATGTGAGACTTGCAAGATTTATTCCAAAAGATTCAAAAACACTTTCACAAAAAATGATTGCAAAAGAACGTTGCAAAAGTATTTTGAACTTTTATTGGCAAGCTTTCGGCGCTTAGCGCCTTTCTCAAGCCTGAAATGGTACAAATTAAAACCTATCGAGAGACTCTATTTCAGAGTCGCTCTGGTTTATTTGTACTTAACCGACTTACTGCTGCCACCGGGTTACTATCCTTACCCTTGGTGGGGTCCTTGGTAGTGGAGCAGAATTAGCTTAGCAACCAATTCTGCTCCACTACCAAGGACCCCACCAAGGGTAAGGATAGTAACCCGGTGGCAGCAGTAAGTCGGTTTAGTACAAATAAACCAGAGCGACTCTGAAATAGAGTCTCTCGATAGGTTTTAATTTGTACCATTTCAGGCTTGAGAAAGGCGCTAAGCAAGCTTGCCAATAAAAGTTCAAAATACTTTTGCAACGTTCTTTTGCAATCATTTTTTGTGAAAGTGTTTTTGAATCTTTTGGAATAAATCTTGCAAGTCTCACATTGTTCAGTACATATTCAGATAAAAACTGTGTTAACATTAAAAAAACCTTTATTGATATCCAACAAATTGCAGCAAATTCAAAACTAACAATCGCAGACGTAAAAGGGGGGGGGGTCGTATTGGGGGCTCCTTTTTTTTTTGGGGGGGGGGTCGTATTTTTTGAAAATTTCCCTCAACTGGACGCTTGGCCCTGCCCCCACCCCAATGGGAATCCCTGGTGGTGGAGCAGGACTGGTTGATCCACACTGATATCAGGTAAGTACAAATACACCTGGACGGCTCTCCAACAGAGTCTCTCAATAAGATATAATTTGTACCACTTCAAGTTTGATAAAAGCGCTAAGCGCAAAAAGCTTGCCTGTGAAGTTTGAAACCCTTTTGCAAACTCTTTTTGAAGCCAATTTTTGGAAATCATTTATGTGTCTTTAAAAATGAATTTTGAAAGTATCACACTGTTTCATACACGTTCAGATCAACATGAGGCTTCTGGACAAGACAATGCGCAAGTAAATTAAAGGCACATTCGAGGATCACCTTGAGTGGGTTAAAGCGCTGAAGTATGAAATTAGAAGTGCTATGGAAGAAGTGCTATGGACAAAAAAATCCAAAAAAGCCCACGAAAATGACAGAAATCGCACCTCCTCACATCTGGCCTCGGACGAGATTACCGCGTGAAAACGAGCCTTCGAAGCAGTTTCTGCTGGATAGTATCACAGAGAACTCTGGGATATCACCTGTTTTCTCATGTCAACGTTTCCTTTATCATTGAATCTCCTCCTTATCATATTATCACACAAACCATAGGCCTCATTTGCCACGTAGTTGCCAGCGTTGCCACCGTCATTGCCGGCAATCGTGGCTGGGGTGGGCGGGGCCGAGCTGTTGCGCTAGATTCTTTGGCTTTGCACTCTCCAGGTACTGGCACCCATGCCTCGGTAAAGGTACAGCCTACGTGGCTTGGGTCGAATTATTCATTTACGGCGGAAGATATGATACTCCAATATTCCTGGAATGTGCCTTTAAATGTCGAAATTAATTCGATATGGAAGCAATCACAATATTGATAAATTCAGTATAATGCAAAAACAAGGGCGCTGACCAACATATTTGGAAACAGCATATGCTTCGCTTACATATGTACTTTTAATAGCATTTATATGCTATTCGATCAATACGGTGATTTGCAACACCAACGAATAGGCAAGTCAGTGATTTCACCATTCCCCCTCCCTTCCTCTTTCCAGACAAGTCTGACAAACCAGAGAGCGATGGAAAGGGTTGGCTCGGGCTGGCATTAACTTTGAACTGGATCCCCGGAGTAGGCGAATGCTAGTGTCCCCGTTTGTCACTTAACGCCCTCTGTTTCATATAAAGGGTGAAGGATAGAGTTTTGGCCCAAATCATTCTCTTCTGCGAGATGTGTTGCGCATTCTAGCTCCTTTCAGAGTCATGTAACCAGGTAGATGCAACTTGGCATATACAATGACTTGCGGAGCCAGCAGAGTACGAGTGAGTGCTTTTATCCAGTCATACAGGTGTACTAGCAAATCACTTACCGCGAGGAATGGAAGGCTTGGTTGGCCTGGCCGGGCATTAATAGAGGATCTGATCCCGATCGCGCTCCATCAGAGTGGTATTGCGCCACCTTTCATAATCCCTCTCTTTAGGCTTCAAATAGAAAGAAAAATAAAAAAAGTCGGTGTGGTAATAATAATACAAATAATCCCGGTAGAAACCCCGATAGAAATATAAAACCGAAGCTGAAAGTGCATGAGTCAACGCTTAGAAATTTTCACTAGTAGCCTCCATACAAGTTCTACTACCATATCTAAAAATGATTTGTGCTTGCTGGGTAATGATCTTGTTTTCGAGGGTTCAGAGTCAGAACGTGTCCAATCTCATAATTAATTCCGTTTCTAATTCTCACATGAAGGAAGTGGTGCTTTATTCATTTATTTATTTATTTGTATGCGCCAAATCGAAAGGCCAGAAGGCGGGAAAAATGACCAAAACAGAAGGCGGGAAAAATGACCAAAACAAAACACCAAGGATGGTCAGAGTACCATCGCCGAATTCCCGGGCAGTTAAGTGCAGACTGAAAGAAGGCAACATAGCTTTTCGTTGTTTACCCACCGTATCAAGATAGATCCCAATAACAAAAAAAAAAATACAATTAGCATTATTCCCAATGGGAACAGACCACCCCTTCGAATCAGGTATAACACGAGCTGGATCCCAGTCTTATACCTCCATCAGTCGGTAACGTTAAACACACCCCACTGTCGGGGGTTAACGGAAGTTGTCTTAACTCTTAAAAACGAGTATACCGACAGCGGTTGTGGAACTGGAGACCAGGTAAAAACAGAATACCAAGACTCGCTGGTTTTGCCACGATGTCATGCATATACGGCCAGATCTCACTTGGTAATCAAGAGAAAGTTTTCAAAGAAAAGTTACTTTGTCAGAATCTTATCGAGATTCTGACAATCATAATGCATGCACAGAAAAGCCTCATAGAGACCGACGTAGGGTTACTCAGTTTGATACATTGCTGTTATTTGAAAAGCCCTCTCGAAAACAGTAAAAACAACAAAATTTTCCAGCTGCTCATTCATGATGACCGAAGGGAAGCCAATAAGAAGACTAATAGTCGTTTTCCAAACCGTCACTGGCTCATTTATTTTTTCAATCACGGATTCCATTAAAAACTTCAAAGTGACTATTGTTTTTCTCAAAGCAAGATTACAGCGTATCTCGGTATGATGGATAATCCGTGCATAATATGTTCCTAGTACTTTAGCTATCAAGCACTCCTTTTAGGGTTCTGCTTGAAGGTTATACAAGCCCTATTCACGAAATTGTTCGTGTTCGACGGAATCTCGAGAAGGGTCAAAGCGGGGTAAATTGCTAAAAAAAACTACCGCATTTACATTCCCTGTCTGGTTCGAATCCCTTCTAGTGCAGCCGAGCCCTTCATGTCCTGAGGTAGTAGTGCGTTTGGTACAAAACTTTCGAGCCCAATGTTGTATCGGCTATATGGACAATCATATGCTATCATATAAGAAATTATGGGAAGCTGAAAGCATGGCGCACTTGAGGCAGAAGTGTAGATAGAGCTCTACGGGCTTTTCCTAGACCTTTTCGAAGGCCACTTAATGCGTAAAACATCTAGATAGTGTTAATTTTTGAGCGATCCTGCATTCTAAAACCATCATTAGGAAAATTATCCACTGCCAATACTAGGTTCTCTGGCTAACTTAAAGGAATCGTCAAATGAGTTTTTGTGTTACCCATATGCTTATGTTCTATTTGCCTAATGTTGCACTCATGCAAAATTTTACGCGAAAAAATGTGAATCTGGCTGAGATACAGCACCACAAAGTGCGGTCCCAGTGGGCGGAGTCTAAGAGAAAAGCCTCGTTCCGTCGTCCGCCGTGGTCGGAGACGCATTGTAGGAACGGAAGGTTACGTAAACAGTCCCACTCTCCGTTCCCAACGGCGGCGGACGACGGGACGAGGCTTTTACACGGAGGCCCCGCCCACCTGGACCGCACTTTGTGGTGCTGTATCTCAGCCAGATTCACATTTTTTCACGTGAAATTTTGCATGAGGCCAACATTAGGCAATTACAACATAAATATATGGGTAACACAAAAACTCATTTTCGGTGGACGATTCCTCTAAGAAGGACAGGTGACGTTTCATGATAGCCTTTTTCATGATTCACATTTTCTCAGACAGCACTTTACACTGCGTAGGAGGAAAATATGTGAGGGAGGAAAAACGCCGGGAGAGAACTCGTAGAGAACGCCGTGGTCGAGTGTAGTCGCGCGTGCACGAGTGCTTATTACCGTGAAATCCGAGTCGCCGGAAGTCACACTCAGCCCGTCGTGCCCCAGTACTGCAACGGACGACAGACGGAGGCGTTTACTGAAGTGAACAACTCCGACGGTGTTTACGAGGTAATCAACAACAAATATGGGGGATAAAAATGAACAAGTAGGTGGTGTAGATGGCTGGATGGACACACTGTAGGAAGTCAAACCATAGAAGAAACTTGAAATTTTGGGAAATCAAATGAATGTTGGAACAGTTTATTAACGACAGCTTTTTGTTTGTTTTCGCTTATTCCAATATTTCATTCGCACTCTTTCTTCTACAAAACAATCGATGGAATAACTCCCTTTGAGTTGATCAGAAGCCACTTTTGGCTGTCAAATAAATTGTGCAGTACGAGGACTGTAAAACATCACAAACGACGATAGTTACCACGGGGGTGGTGCTTTTATGAACTTTTCACAGTTCCTGAGTGAATTCATTAGTAGCGATGGGGTTTTTTTGGGATTAAAATATCATGTTGTGTATTGTACGAATATAAAGATCGCCATGCATCATAATAAGGTTTTTAGAATAAGGCTGAGCTTTGTTCAAATTTTGTGTGTATCTATTTCGTCTGTCTTGAGATTTGCTACCTAATGACTGATATTGCTTGATGAGACCATAAGCATAGACAACATAGGGGTGCTACTTTTCCTCTGCAATCTTATTAGTTGACAACTGAAAAGAGCGTAGTTAAGCGGTGGTAGGCGCCAGTGGTACTAAATAACACTGCTAGCTCGAATCTTTTCAGTGATGAACCGAGTTCTGCATCTTTTAAATAACTAAGAAAGGGGACAGATTATTTTGCTCGAATCTTTTCAGTGATGAACCGAGTTCTGCATCTTTTAAATAACTAAGAAAGGGGACAGATTATTATTTTTTTTTGAGAACTTAGTCTACGGCCCGTGGGAAGCCTAAACCATAATAGCTTTCCTCCACAAGACCCAAAAAAATTAACTTTAACTAATCACTTAAACTTGGGTGAAAATTATGCGAAAATAATTAAATAGTTCAATGAACTCCTTATTTCTTACGAGTCAAATATAAGAAACGAACATAACCATTCTATGTTATACAAGTAGAGGTAAGGCTCCAACGACAACCCCAAATAGTTTCATGCCTTTATATCCTAAAAAGTAAAAAAAAAGGGTGGCTCGATATTTTTTATCGTTTTAACAAGAACCGCTGTTTTGAGAAGATTCTTATCAGAGCAAGGGTGCATGTTCTCTTGAAGTCTTTCTTTTATAATTTGTGCGTATTCATAGAATTATGATACTATGGTTTCTCTTATTGAGTTATTCATTGCTTGACATAGCGCATGATTAGATTTTGCCGTCATTTTTCTTTCTGATTAATTCTAAAAATACTCCATGCATATAGTACATAAAGTAGTTCATAGCGTGAGTAGAATATTGTCCAACGACCTACCAGATTTTCCATAAAGCCTACATACTTAGCGTATCTCTAGC